>JAVGWX010000020.1:28056218-28758809 GCA_036924085.1 Ariolimax columbianus | reverse complement strand
AGCGACATCTAGTGGGAGACTGATGATGTCTTTAGACAAGCGCTCTTCAACCTAGGCGCTAGCGACAGATAGTAGGAGATTGATGATGTCTTTAGACAAGCGCTCTTCAACCTAGGCGCTAATGACAGATAGTAGGAGGAGACTGATGATGTCTTTAGGACAAGCGCTCTTCAACCTAGGCGCTAGCGACAGAAAGTAGGAGACTGATGATGTCTTTAGACAAGCGCTCTTCAACCTAGGCGCTAGCGACAGATAGTACGAGACTGATGATATCTTTAGACAAGCGCTCTTATACCTGGGCGCTAGCGACAGATAGTAGGAGACTGATGATGTCTTTAGACAAGCGCTCTTCAACCTAGGCGCTAGCGACAGATAGTAGGAGACTGATGATGTCTTTAGACAAGCGCTCTTCAACCTAGGCGCTAGCGACAGATAGTAGGAGACTGAAGATGTCTTTAGACAAGCGCTCTTCAACCTAGGGCGCTAGCGACATCTAGTGGGAGACTGATTGATGTCTTTAGACAAGCGCTCTTCAACCTAGGCGCTAGCGACAGATAGTAGGAGATTGATGATGTCTTTAGACAAGCGCTCTTCAACCTAGGCGCTAATGACAGATAGTAGGAGACTGATGATGTCTTTAGATAAGCGCTCTTCACCTAGGCGCTAGCGACAGAAAGTAGGAGACTGATGATGTCTTTAGACAAGCGCTCTTCAACCTAGGCGCTAGCGACAGATAGTACGAGACTGATGATATCTTTAGGACAAGCGCTCTTCAACCTGGGGCGCTAGCGACAGATAGTAGGAGACTGATGATGTCTTTAGACAAGCGCTCTTCAACCTGGGCGCTAGCGATATATATTAGGGAGACTGATGATGTCTTTAGACAAGCGCTCTTTAACCTAGGCCCTAGCAACAGATAGTGAGAGACTGATGATGTCTTTAGACAAGCGCTCTTCAACCTAGGCACTAGCGACATCTAATGGGAGACTGATGATGTCTTTAGACAAGCGCTCTTCAACCTAGGCGCTAGCGACAGATAGTAGGAGACTGATGATGTTTTTAGACAAGCGCTCTTCAACCTAGGAGGCTAGCGACAGATAGTAGGAGATTGATGATGTCTTTAGACAAGCGCTCTCAACCTAGGCCCTAGCGACAGATAGTAGGAGACTGATGATGTCTTTAGACAAGCGCTCTTCAACCTAGGCGCTAGCGACAGATAGTAGGGAGACTGATGATGTCTTTAGACAAGCGCTCTTCAACCTAGGCGCTAGCGACAGATAGTGGAAGACTGATGATGTCTTTAGACAAGCGCTCTTCAACCTAGGCGCTAGCGACAGATAGTAGGAGATTGATGATGTCTTTAGACAAGCGCTCTTCAACCTAGGCGCTAATGACAGATAGTAGGAGACTGATGATGTCTTTAGACAAGCGCTCTTCACCTAGGCGCTAGCGACAGAAAGTAGGAGACTGATGATGTCTTTAGACAAGCGCTCTTCAACCTAGGCGCTAGCGACAGATAGTACGAGACTGATGATGTTTTTAGACAAGCGCTCCTCAACTTAGGCGCTAGCAACAGATAGTAGGAGACTGATGATGTCTTAAGACAAGCGCTCTTCAACCTAGGAGCTAGCGACAGATAGTAGGAGACTGATGATGTCTTTAGACAAGCGCTCTTCAACCTAGGCGCTAGCGACAGCTAGTAGGAGACTGATGATGTCTTTAGACAAGCGCTCTTCAACCTGGGCGCTAACGACAGCTAGTGGGAGACTGATGATGTCTTTAGACAAGCGCTCTTCACCTAGACGCTAGCGACAGATAGTGGGAGACTGATGATGTCTTTAGACAAGCGCTCTTCAACCTAGGCGCTAGCGACAGCTAGTAGGAGACTGTTGATGTCTTTAGAAAGCGCTCTTCAACCTAGGCGCTAGCGACAGATTGGAGACTGATGATGTCTTTAGAAAAGCGCTCTTCAACCTAGGCGCTAGCGACAGCTAGTAGGAGACTGATGATGTCTTAAGACAAGCGCTCTTCAACCTCGGCCTTAGCGATAGATAGTAGGAGACTGATGTCTTTAGATAAGCGCTCTTCAACCTAGGCACTAGCGACAGATAGTGGGAGACTGATGATGTCTTTAGACAAGCGCTCTTCAATCTAGGCCCTAGCGACAGATAGTGAGAGACTGATGATGTCTTTAGACAAGCGCTCTTCAACCTAGGCGCTAGCGACAGATAGGAGACTGATGATGTCTTTAGATAAGCGCTCTTCAACCTAGGCGCTAGCGACAGATAGTAGGAGACTGATGATGTCTTTAGACAAGCGCTCTTCAACCTAGGCGCTAGGCGACAGGCTAGTGGGAGACTGATGATGTCTTTAGACAAGCGCTCTTCAACCTAGGCGCTAGCGACAGCTAGTAGGAGACTGATGATGTCTTAAGACAAGCGCTCTTCAACCTCGGCCTTAGCGATAGATAGTAGGAGACTGATGTCTTTAGATAAGCGCTCTTCAACCTGGGCACTAGCGACAGCTAGTAGGAGACTGATGATGTCTTAAGACAAGCGCTCGTCAACCTAGGCGCTAGCGACAGCTAGTGGGAGACTGATGATGTCTTTAGACAAGTGCTCTTCAACCTAGGCGCTAGAGACAGCTAGTAGGAGACTGATGATGTCTTTAGACAAGCGCTCTTCAACCTAGGCGCTAGCGACAGCTAGTGGGAGACTGATGATGTCTTAAGACAAGCGCTCTTAAACCTAGACGCTAGCGACAGATAGTAGGAGACTGATGATATCTTAAGACAAGCGCTCTTCAACCTAGGCGCTAGCGACAGATAGTAGGAGACTGATGTCTTTAGATAAGCGCTCTTCAACCTAGGCGCTAGCGACAGCTAGTGGGAGACTGATGATATCTTTAAACAAGCGCTCTTCAACCTGGGCGCTAGCGACAGATAGTAGGAGACTGATGATGTCTTTAGACAAGCGCTCTTCAACCTAGGCGCTAGCGACAGATAGTGGGAGACTGATGATGTCTTTAGACAAGCGCTCTTCAACCTGGGCGCTAGCGATAGATATTAGGAGACTGATGATGTCTTTAGACAAGCGCTCTTTAACCTAGGCCCTAGCAACAGATAGTTGAGAGACTGATGATGTCTTTAGACAAGCGCTCTTCAACCTAGGCACTAGCGACATCTAATGGGAGACTGATGTTGTCTTTAGACAAGCGCTCTTCAACCTAGGCGCTAGCGACAGATAGTAGGAGACTGATGATGTCTTTAGACAAGCGCTCTTCAACCTAGGCGCTAGCGACAGCTAGTAGGAGACTGATGATGTCTTTAGACAAGCGCTCTTCAACCTGGGCGCTAACGACAGCTAGTGGGAGACTGATGATGTCTTTAGACAAGCGCTCTTCAACCTTAGACGCTAGCGACAGATAGTGGGAGACTGATGATGTCTTTAGACAAGCGCTCTTCAATCTAGGCCCTAGCGACAGATAGTGAGAGACTGATGATGTCTTTAGACAAGCGCTCTTCAACCTAGGCGCTAGCGACATCTAGTGGGAGACTGATAATGTCTTTAGACAAGCGCTCTTCAACCTAGGCGCTAGCGACAGATAGTAGGGAGACTGATGATGTTTTTAGACAAGCGCTCTTCAACCTAGGGCGCTAGCGACAGCTAGTAGGAGGACTGATGATGTCTTAGACAAGCGCTCTTCAACCTAGGCGCTAGCGACAGCTAGTAGGGTAGACTGATGATGTCTTAAGACAAGCGCTCTTCAACCTCGGCCTTAGCGATAGATAGTAGGAGACTGATGTCTTTAGATAAGCGCTCTTCAACCTAGGCACTAGCGACAGATAGTAGGAGACTGATGAGTGTCTTTAGACAAGTGCTGTTCAACCTAGGCGCTAGCGACAGCTAGTGGGAGACTGATGATGTCTTTAGGACAAGCGCTCTTCAACCTGGGTCACTAGCGACATGCTAGTAGGGAGACTGATGATGTCTTAAGACAAGCGCTCTTCAACCTAGGCGCTAGCGACAGCTAGTGGGGAGACTTGATGATGTCTTTAGACAAGTGCTCTTCAACCTAGGCGCTAGAGACAGCTAGTAGGAGACTGATGATGTCTTTAGACAAGCGCTCTTCAACCTGGGCGCTAGCGACAGGCTAGTGGGGAGACTGATGATGTCTTTAGACAAGCGCTCTTCAACCTAGGCGCTAACGACAGATAGTAGGAGACTGATGATGTCTTTAGACAAGCGCTCTTCAACCTAGGTCCTAGCGACAGATAGTGGTGAGACTGATGATGGTCTTTAGACAAGCGCTCTTCAACCTATGCGCTAGCGACAGCTAGTGGGAGACTGATGATGTCTTTAGACAAGCGCTCTTCAACCTAGGCGCTAGCGACAGCTAGTAGGAGACTGATGATGTCTTTAGACAAACGCTCTTCAACCTAGGCGCTAGCGACAGATAGTAGGAGACTGATGATGTCTTTAGACAAGCTCTCTTCAACCTAGACGCTAGCGGACAGATAGTAGGAGACTGATGATGTCTTTAGACAAGCGCTCTTCAACCTAGGCGCTAGCAACAGATAGGGGGAGACTGATGGATGTCTTTAGACAAGCGCTCTTCAACCTAGGCGCTAGCGACAGATAGTAGGAGACTGATGATGTCTTTAGACAAGCGCTCTTCAACCTAGACGCTAGCGACAGATAGTAGGAGAGCTGATGATGTCTTTAGACAAGCGCTCTTCAACCTAGGAGCTAGCGACAGATAGGAGACTGATGATGTCTTTAGATATGCGCTCTTCACCTAGGCGCTAGCGACAGATAGTAGGAGACTGATGATGTCTTTAGACAAGCGCTCTTCAACCTAGGCGCTAGCGACAGCTAGTGGGGAGACTGATGATGTCTTTAGACAAGCGCTCTTCAACCTAGGCGCTAGCGACAGCTAGTAGGAGACTGATGATGTCTTAAGACAAGCGCTCTTCAACCTCGGCCTTAGCGATAGATAGTAGGAGACTGATGTCTTAGATAAGCGCTCTTCAACCTGGGCACTAGCGACAGGCTAGTAGGAGACTGTTAATGTCTTAAGACAAGCGCTCTTCAACCTAGGCGCTAGCGACAGCTAGTGGGAGACTGATGATGTCTTTAGACAAGCGCTTCTTCAATCTAGGCCCTAGCGACAGATAGTGAGAGACTGATGATGTCTTTAGACAAGCGCTCTTCAACCTAGGCGCTAGCGACATCTAGTGGGAGACTGATAATGTCTTTAGGACAAGCGCTCTTCAACCTAGGCGCTAGCGACAGATAGTAGGAGACTGATGATGTTTTTAGACAAGCGCTCTTCAACCTAGGCGGCTAGCGACAGCTAGTAGGAGACTGATGATGTCTTTAGACAAGCGCTCTTCAACCTAGGGCGCTAGCGACAGCTAGTAGGAGACTGATGATGTCTTAAGACAAGCGCTCTTCAACCTCGGCCTTAGCGATAGATAGTAGGAGACTGATGTCTTTAGATAAGCGCTCTCAACCTAGGCACTAGCGACAGATAGTAGGAGACTGATGATGTCTTTAGACAAGTGCTGTTCAACCTAGGCGCTAGCGGACAGCTAGTGGGAGACTGATGATGTCTTTAGACAAGCGCTCTTCAACCTGGGGCACTAGCGACAGCTAGTAGGAGACTGATGATGTCTTAAGACAAGCGCTCTTCAACCTAGGCGCTAGCGACAGCTAGTGGGGAGACTGATGATGTCTTTAGACAAGTGCTCTTCAACCTAGGCGCTAGAGACAGCTAGTAGTGGAGACTGATGATGTCTTTAGGACAAGCGCTCTTCAACCTGGGCGCTAGCGACAGCTAGTGGGAGACTGATGATGTCTTTAGACAAGCGCTCTTCACCTAGGCGCTAACGACAGATAGTAGGAGACTGATGATGTCTTTAGACAAGCGCTCTTCAACCTAGGTCCTAGCGACAGATAGTGGGAGACTGATGATGTCTTTAGACAAGCGCTCTTCAACCTATGCGCTAGCGACAGCTAGTGGGAGACTGGATGATGTCTTTAGACAAGCGCTCTTCAACCTAGGCGCTAGCGACAGCTAGTAGGAGACTGATGATGTCTTTAGACAAACGCTCTTCAACCTAGGCGCTAGCGACAGATAGTAGGAGACTGATGATGTCTTTAGACAAGCTCTCTTCAAGCCTAGACGCTAGCGACAGATAGTAGGGAGACTGATGATGTCTTTAGACAAGCGGCTCTTCAACCTAGGCGCTAGCAACAGATAGGGGGGAGACTGATGATGTCTTTAGACAAGCGCTCTTCAACCTAGGGCGCTAGCGACAGATAGTAGGAGACTGATGATGTCTTTAGACAAGCGCTCTTCAACCTAGACGCTAGCGACAGATAGTAGGAGACTGATGATGTCTTTAGACAAGCGCTCTTCAACCTAGGCGCTATGCGACAGATAGGGAGACTGATGATGTCTTTAGATAAGCGCTCTTCAACCTAGGCGCTAGCGACAGATAGTAGGAGACTGATGATGTCTTTAGACAAGCGCTCTTCAACCTAGGCGCTAGCGACAGCTAGTGGGAGACTGATGATGTCTTTAGACAAGCGCTCGTCAACTAGGCGCTAGCGACAGCTAGTAGGAGTCTGATGATGTCTTAAGACAAGCGCTCTTCAACCTCGGGCCTTTAGCTATAGATAGTAGGAGACTGATGTCTTTAGATAAGCGCTCTTCAACCTGGGCACTAGCGACAGCTAGTAGGAGACTGTTAATGTCTTAAGACAAGCGCTCTTCAACCTAGGCGCTAGCGACAGCTAGTGGGAGACTGATGATGTCTTTAGACAAGTGCTCTTCAACCTAGGCGCTAGAGACAGCTAGTAGGAGACTGATGATGTCTTTAGACAAGCGCTATTCACCTAGGCGCTAGCGACAGCTAGTGGGAGACTGATGATGTCTTAAGACAAGCGCTCTTCAACCTAGACGCTAGCGACAGATAGTAGGAGACTGATGATATCTTAAGACAAGCGCTCTTCAACTTTGCGCTAGCGACAGATAGTAGGAGACTGATGTCTTTAGATAAGCGCTCTTCAAACCTAGGCGCTAGCGACAGCTAGTGGGGAGACTGATGATATCTTTAGACAAGCGCTCTTCAACCTGGGCGCTAGCGACAGATAGTAGGAGACTGATGATGTCTTTAGACAAGCGCTCTTCAACCTAGGCGCTAGCGACAGCTAGTGGGAGACTGATGATATCTTTAGACAAGCGCTCTTCAACCTGGGCGCTAGCGACAGATAGTAGGGAGACTGATGATGTCTTTAGACAAGCGCTCTTTAACCTAGGCCCTAGCATACAGATAGTGAGAGACTGATGTGATGTCTTTAGACAAGCGCTCTTCAACCTAGGCACTAGCGACATCTAATGGGAGACTGATGATGTCTTTAGACAAGCGCTCTTCAACCTAGGCGCTAGCGACAGATAGTAGGAGAGTAATTGATGTTTTTAGACAAGCGGTCTTCAACCTAGGGCGCTAGCGACAGATAGTAGGGAGACTGATGATGTCTTAAGGACAAGCGCTCTTCAACCTAGGCGCTAGCGACAGATAGTAGGAGACTGCTGATGTCTTTAGATAAGCGCTCTTCAACCTAGGAGCTAACAACAGATAGTAGGAGACTGATGATGTCTTTAGACAAGCGCTCTTCAACCTAGGGCGCTAGCGATAGATAGTAGGAGACTGATGATGTCTTTAGACAAGTGCTCTTCAACCTAGGCGCTAGCGACAGATAGTAGGAGATTTGATGATGTCTTTAGGACAAGCGCTCTTCAACCTAGGGCGCTAGCGACAGCTAGTAGGAGACTGATGATGTCTTAAGACAAGCGCTCTTCTACCTCGGCCTTAGCGATAGATAGTAGGAGACTGTGATGTCTTTAGATAAGCGCTCTTCAACCTAGGCAGCTAGCGACAGATAGTAGGAGACTGAGTGATGTCTTTAGACAAGTGCTGTTCAACCTAGGCGCTAGCGACAGCTAGTGGGAGACTGATGATGTCTTTAGACAAGCGCTCTTCAACCTGGGGCACTAGCGACAGCTAGTAGGAGACTGATGATGTCTTAAGACAAGCGCTCTTCAACCTAGGCGCTAGCGACAGCTAGTGGGAGACTGATGATGTCTTTAGACAAGTGCTCTTCAACCTAGGCGCTAGAGACAGCTAGTAGGAGACTGATGATGTCTTTAGACAAGCGCTCTCAACCTGGGCGCTAGCGACAGCTAGTGGGAGACTGATGATGTCTTTAGACAAGCGCTCTTCAACCTAGGCGCTAACGACAGATAGTAGGAGACTGATGATGTCTTTAGACAAGCGCTCTTCAACCTAGGTCCTAGCGACAGATAGTGGGAGACTGATGATGTCTTTAGACAAGCGCTCTTCAACCTATGCCTAGCGACAGCTAGTGGGAGACTGATGATGTCTTTAGACAAGCGCTCTTCAACCTAGGCGCTAGCGACAGCTAGTAGGAGACTGATGATGTCTTTAGACAAACGCTCTTCAACCTAGGCGCTAGCGACAGATAGTAGGGAGACTGATGAGTCTTTAGGACAAGCGCTCTTCAACCTAGGGCGCTAGCAACAGATAGGGGGAGACTGATGATGTCTTTAGACAAGGCGCTCTTCAACCTAGGCGCTAGCGACAGAGTTAGTAGGAGACTGATGATGTCTTTAGACAAGCGCTCTTCAACCTAGACGCTAGCGACAGATAGTAGGAGACTGATGATGGTCTTTAGACAAGCGCTCTTCAACCTAGGCGCTAGCGACAGATAGGAGGACTGATGATGTCTTTAGGATAAGCGCTCTTCAACCTAGGCGCTAGCGACAGATAGTAGGAGACTGATGATGTCTTTAGACAAGCGCTCTTCAACCTAGGCGCTAGCGACAGCTAGTGGGAGACTGATGATGTCTTTAGACAAGCGCTCTTCAACCTAGGCGCTAGCGACAGCTAGTAGGAGACCTGATGATGTCTTAAGACAAGCGCTCTTCAACCCTCGGCCTTAGCTATAGATAGTAGGAGACTGGATGTCTTTAGATAAGCTGCTCTTCAACCTGGGCACTAGCGACGAGCTTGAGTAGGAGACTGTTAATGTCTTAAGACAAGCGCTCTTCAACCTAGGCGCTAGGCGACAGCTAGTGGGAGACTGATGATGTCTTTAGACAAGTGCTCTTCAACCTAGGCGCTAGAGGACAGCTAGTAGGAGACTGATGATGTCTTTAGACAAGCGCTATTCAACCTAGGCGCTAGCGACAGCTAGTGGGGAGACTGATGATGTCTTAAGACAAGCGCTCTTCAACCTAGACGCTAGCGACAGATAGTAGGAGACTGATGATATCTTAAGACAAGCGCTCTTCAACTTAGGCGCTAGCGACAGATAGTAGGAGACTGATGTCTTTAGATAAGCGCTCTTCAACCTATGGCGCTAGCGACAGCTAGTGGGAGACTGATGATATCTTTAGACAAGCGCGTCTTCAACCTGGGGCGCTAGCGACAGATAGTAGGAGACTGATGATGTCTTTAGACAAGCGCTCTTCAACCTAGTGCGCTAGCGACAGCTAGTGGGAGACTGATGATATCTTTAGACAAGCGCTCTTCAACCTGGGCGCTAGCGACAGATAGTAGGAGACTGATGATGTCTTTAGACAAGCGCTCTTTAACCTAGGCCCTAGCAACAGATAGTGAGAGACTGATGATGTCTTTAGACAAGCGCTCTTCAACCTAGGCACTAGCGACATCTAATGGGAGACTGATGATGTCTTTAGACAAGCGCTCTTCAACCTAGGCGCTAGCGACAGATAGTAGGAGAGTAATGATGTTTTTAGACAAGCGGTCTTCAACCTAGGCGCTAGCGACAGATAGTAGGAGACTGATGATGTCTTAAGACAAGCGCTCTTCAACCTAGGCGCTAGCGACAGATAGTAGGAGACTGCTGATGTCTTTAGATAAGCGCTCTTCAACCTAGGAGCTAACAACAGATAGTAGGAGACTGATGAGTGTCTTTAGACAAGCGCTCTTCAACCTAGGCGCTAGCGATAGATAGTAGGAGACTGATGATGTCTTTAGACAAGTGCTCTTCAACCTAGGCGCTAGCGGACAGATAGTAGGAGATTGATGATGTCTTTAGACAAGCGCTCTTCAACCTAGGCCCTAGCGACAGATAGTGAGAGACTGATGATGTCTTTAGACAAGCGCTCTTCAACCTAGGCGCTAGCGACAGATAGTAGGAGACTGATGATGTCTTAAGACAAGCGCTCTTCAACCTAGGCGCTAGGCGACAGATAGTACGAGACTGATGATGTTTTTTAGACAAGCGCTCCTCAACTTAGGCGCTAGCAACAGATAGTAGGAGACTGATGATGTCTTAAGACAAGCGCTCTTCAACCAATGGTGCTAGCGACAGATAGTAGGAGACTGATGATGTCTTTAGACAAGCGCTCTTCAACCTAGGCGCTAGCGACAGCTAGTAGGGAGACTGAGTGATGTCTTTAGACAAGCGCTCTTCAACCTGGGGCGCTAACGACAGCTAGTGGGAGACTGATGATGTCTTTAGACAAGCGCTCTTCAACCTAGGACGCTAACGACAGATAGTGGGAGACTGATGATGTCTTTAGGACAAGCGCTCTTCAATCTAGGCCCTAGCGACAGATAGTGGGAGACTGATGATGTCTTTAGACAAGCGCTCTTCAACCTAGGCGCTAGCGACATCTAGTGGGGAGACTGATAATGTCTTTAGACAAGCGCTCTTCAACCTAGGGCGCTAGCGACAGATAGTAGGGAGACTGGATGATGTTTTTAGACAAGCGCTCTTCAACCTAGGCGCTAGCGAACAGCTAGTAGGAGACTGATGATGTCTTTAGAAAAGCGCTCTTCAACCTAGGGCGCTAGCGACAGATGGTAGGAGACTGATGATGTCTTTAGACAAGCGCTCTTCAACCTAGGCGCTAGCGACATCTAGTGGGAGACTGATGATATCTTTAGACAAGCGCTCTTCAACCTGGGCGCTAGCGACAGATAGTAGGAGACTGATGATGTCTTTAGACAAGCGCTATTCAACCTAGGGCGCTAGCGACAGATAGTAGGGAGATTGATGATGTCTTTAGACAAGCGCTCTTCAACCTAGGCGCTAGCGACAGATAGTAGGAGACTGATGTCTTTAGATAAGAGCTCTTCAACCTAGGCGCTAGCGACAGCTAGTGGGAGACTGATGATATCTTTAGACAAGCGCTCTTCAACCTGGGCGCTAGCGACAGATAGTAGGGAGACTGATGATGGTCTTTAGACAAGCGCTCTTCAACCTAGGCGCTAGCGACAGATAGTAGGAGACTGATGATGTCTTAGACAAGCGCTCTTCAACCTGGGCGCTAGCGATATATATTAGGAGACTGATGATGTCTTTAGACAAGCGCGTCTTTAACCTAGGGCCCTAGCAACAGATAGTGAGAGACTGATGATGTCTTTAGACAAGCGCTCTTCAACCTAGGCACTAGCGACATCTAATGGGAGACTGATGATGTCTTTAGACAAGCGCTCTTCAACCTAGGGCGGCTAGCGACAGATAGTAGGAGACTGATGATGTTTTTAGACAAGCGCGTCTTCAACCTAGGGAGCTAGCGACAGATAGTAGGAGATTGATGATGTCTTTAGACAAGCGCTCTTCAACCTAGGCCCTAGCGACAGATAGTGAGAGACTGATGATGTCTTTAGACAAGCGCTCTTCAACCTAGGCGCTAGCGACAGATAGTAGGAGACTGATGATGGTCTTTAGACAAGCGCTCTTCAACCTAGGCGCTAGCGACAGATAGTAGGAGACTGATGATGTCTTTAGACAAGCGCTTCTTCAACCTAGGCGCTAGCGACATCTAGTGGGGAGACTGATGATGTCTTTAGACAAGCGCTCTTCAACCTAGGCGCTAGCGACAGATAGTAGGAGATTGATGATGTCTTTAGACAAGCGCTCTTCAACCTAGGCGCTAATGACAGATAGTAGGAGACTGATGATGTCTTTAGACAAGCGCGTCTTCAACCTAGGCGCTAGCGACAGAAAGTAGGAGACTGATGATGTCTTTAGACAAGCGCTCTTCAACCTAGGGCGCTAGCGACAGATAGTACGAGACTGATGATATCTTTAGACAAGCGCTCTTCAACCTGGGCGCTAGCGACAGATAGTAGGAGACTGATGATGTCTTTAGACAAGCGCTCTTCAACCTAGGGCGCTAGCGACAGATAGTAGGAGACTGATGATGTCTTTAGACAAGCGCTCTTCAACCTGGGCTCTAGCGATATATATTTAGGAGACTGATGATGTCTTTAAGACAAGGCGCTCTTTAACCTAGGCCCTAGCAACAGGATAGTGAGAGACTGATGATGTCTTTAGACAAGCGCTCTTCAACCTAGGCACTAGCGACATCTAATGGGGAGACTGATGATGTCTTTAGACAAGCGCTCTTCAACCTAGGCGCTAGCGACAGATAGTAGGAGACTGATGATGTTTTTAGACAAGCGCTCTTCAACCTAGGAGCTAGCGACAGATAGGAGATTGATGGATGTCTTTAGACAAGCGCTCTTCAACCTAGGCCCTAGCGACAGATAGTGAGAGACTGATGATGTCTTTAGACAAGCGCTCTTCAACCTAGGCGCTAGCGACAGATAGTAGGGAGACTGATGATGTCTTTAGACAAGCGCTCTTCAACTAGGCGCGTAGCGACAGATAGTAGGAGACTGATGATGTCTTTAGAAAAAGCGCTCTTCAACCTAGGCGCTAGCGACATCTAGTGGGAGACTGATGATGTCTTTAGACAAGTCGCTTCTTCAACCTAGGAGGCGCTAGGCGACAGATAGTAGGAGATTGATGATGTCTTTAGACAAGCGCTCTTCAACCTAGGCGCTAATGACAGATAGTAGGAGACTGATGATGAGCCTTTAGACAAGCGCTCTTCAACCTAGGCGCTAGCGACAGAAAGTAGGAGACTGATGATGTCTTTAGACAAGCGCTCTTCACCTAGGCGCTAGCGACAGATAGTACGAGACTGGATGATGTTTTTAGACAAGCGCGTCCTCAACTTAGGCGCTAGCGAACAGATAGTAGGGAGACTGATGATGTCTTAAGACAAGCGCTCTCAACCTAGGCGCTAGCGACAGATAGTAGGGAGACTGATGATGTCTTTAGACAAGCGCGTCTTCAACCTGGCGCTAACGACAGCTAGTGGGAGACTTGATTGATGTCTTTAGACAAGCGCTCTTCAACCTAGACGCTAGCGACAGATAGTGGGAGACTGATGATGTCTTTAGACAAGCGCTCTTCAATCTAGGCCCTAGCGACAGATAGTGAGAGACTGATGATGTCTTTAGACAAGCGCTCTTCAACCTAGGCGCTAGCGACATCTAGTGGGAGACTAATAATGTCTTTAGACAAGCGCTCTTCAACCTAGGCACTAGCGACATCTAATGGGAGACTGATGATGTCTTTAGACAAGCGCTCTTCAACCTAGGCGCTAGCGACAGGCTAGTAGGAGACTGTTGATGTCTTTAGAAAAGCGCTCTTCAACCTAGGCGCTAGCGACAGATTGGAGACAGATGATGTCTTTAGAAAAGCGCTCTTCAACCTAGGGCGCTAGCGACAGCTAGTGAGGAGACTGATGATATCTTTAGACAAGCGCTCTTCACCTGGGCGCTAGCGACAGGATAGTAGGAGACTGATGATGTCTTTAGACAAGCGCTATTCAACCTAGGCGCTAGCGACAGGATAGTAGGAGATTGATGATGTCTTTAGACAAGCGCTCTTCAACCTCGGCGCTAGCGACAGCTAGGTGGGAGACTGATGATGTCTTTAGACAAGCGCTCTTCAACCTGGGGCGCTAGCGATATATATTAGGAGACTGATGATGTCTTTAGACAAGCGCTCTTCAACCTAGGCACTAGCGACATCTAATGGGAGACTGATGATGTCTGTTAGACAAGCGCTCTTCAACCTAGGCGCTAGCGACAGATAGTAGGAGACTGATGATGTTTTTAGACATGCGCTCTTCAACCTAGGCGCTAGCGACAGATAGTAGGAGACTGATGATGTCTTAAGACAAGCGCGTCTTTCAACCTAGGCGCTAGCGACAGATAGTAGGAGACTGATGATGTCTTAGAGATAAGCGCTCTTCAACCTAGGAGCTAGCGACAGATAGTAGGAGACTGATGATTCTTTAGACAAGCGCTCTTCAACCTAGGCGCTAGCGATAGATAGTAGGAGACTGATGATGTCGTTTAGACAAGTGCTCTTCAACCTAGGCGCTATAGACAGCTAGTAGGGAGACTGATGATGTCTTTAGACAAGTGCTCTTCAACTAGGTGCTAGAGCGACAGATAGTAGGAGATTGATGATGTCTTTAGACAAGCGCTCTTCAACCTAGGCGCTAGCGACAGCTAGTAGGAGACTGATGATGTCTTTAGACAAGCGCTCTTCAACCTAGGCGCTAGCGACAGATAGTGGGAGACTGATGATGTCTTTAGACAAGCGCTCTTCAACCTAGGCGCTATCGGGCATCTAGTGGGGAGACTGATGATGTCTTTAGAAAGCGCTCTTCAACCTAGGGCGCTAGCGACAGATTGGAGACTGATGATGTCTTTAGATAAGCGCTCTTCAACCTAGGCGCTAGAGACAGGCTAGTAGGAGACTGATGATGTCTTAAGGACAAGCGCTCTCAACCTCGGCGCTAGCGATAGATAGTAGGAGACTGATGTCTTTAGATAAGCGCTCTTCAACCTAGGCGCTAGCGACAGCTAGTGGGAGACTGATCATGTCTTTAGACAAGCGCTCTTCAACCTTAGACGCTAGCGACAGCTGAGTAGGAGATTGATGATGTCTTTAGACAAGCGCTCTTCAACCTAGGCGCTAGCGATATAGTAGGAGACTGATGATGTCTTTAGGACAAGCGCTCTTCACCTAGGGCCCTAGCGACAGATAGTGGGAGACTGATGATGTCTTTAGACAAGCGCTCTTCAACCTAGGCGCTAGCTGACAGCTAGTGGGGAGACTGATGATGTCTTTAGACAAGCGCTCTTCAACCTAGACGCTAGCGACAGATAGGAGACTGATGATGTTCTTTAGACAAGCACTGTTCAACCTGGGCGCTAATGACAGCTAGTAGGAGACTGATGATATCTTTAGACAAACTCTCTTCAACCTAGGCGCTAGCGACAAATAGTAAAAGACTGATGATGTCTTTAGACAAACGCTCTTCAACCTAGTCGCTAGCGACAGATAGGAGACTCATGATGTCTTTAGACAAGCGCTCTTCAACCTGGGCGCTAGCGACAGCTAGTAGAAGACTGATGATGTCTTTAGAAAAGCGCTTCTTCAACCTAGGAGCTAGCGACAGCTAGGTAGGAGACTGATGATGTCTTTAGAAAAGCGCTTTTCACCTAGGCGCTAGCGACAGCTAATAGGAGACTGATGAGGTCTTTAGACAAGCGCTCTTCAACCTGGGCGCTAGCGACAGATGGTAGGATGACTGATGATGTCTTTAGACAAGCGCTCTTCAACCTAGGCACTAGCGACAGATAGTAGGAGACTGATGATGTCTTTAGACAAGCGCTCTTCAAACCCGGGGGCGGCTAGCGATAGATATTAGGAGACTGATGATGTCTTTAGACAAACGCTCTTTCAACCTAGGCGCTAGCGACAGATTGGAGACTGATGATGTCTTTAGATAAGCGCCCTTCAACCTCGGCGGCTAGAGACAGCTAGTAGGAGACTGATGATGTCTTTAGACAATCGCGTCTTCAACCTAGGAGCTAGCGACAGCTAGTAGGAGACTTGATGATGTCTTTAGACAAGCGCTCTTCAACCTAGACGCTAGCGACAGCTAGTAGGAGACTGATGATGTCTTTAGACAAGCGCTCTTCAACCTAGGCGCTAGCGACAGATAGTAGGAGACTGATGATGTCTTTAGACAAGGCGCTCTTCAACCGCGGTCGCTAGCAATAGATATTAGGGAGACTGATGATGTCTTTAGACAAGCGCTCTTCAACCTAGGCGCTAGCGACAGATTGGAGACTGATGTCTTTAGATAAGCGCTCTTCAACCTCGGCGCTAGAGACAGCTAGTAGGAGACTGATGATGTCTTTAGACAATCGCTCTTCAACCTAGGAGCTAGCGACAGCTAGTAGGAGACTGATGATGTCTTTAGACAAGGTGCTCTTCAACCTAGGCTGCTAATGACAGATAGTAGGGAGACTGATGATAGTCTTTAGACAAGTGCTCTTCAACCTAGGGTGCTAGCGACAGATAGTAGGAGACTGATGATGTCTTTAGACAATCGCTCTTCAACCTAGGAGCTAGCGACAGCTAGTAGGGAGACTGATGATGTCTTTAGACAAGTGCTCTTCACCTAGGCGCTAATGACAGATAGGTAGGAGACTGATGATGTCTTTAGACAAGGTGCTCTTCAACCTAGGGTGCTAGCGACAGAGTAGTAGGAGATTGATGATGTTCTTTAGACAAGCGCTCTTCAACCTAGGCGCTAGCGACAGCTAGTAGGTGAGACTGATGATGTCTTTAGACAAGCGCTCTTCAACCTGGGGCGCTAACGACAGCTAGTGGGAGACTGATGATGTCTTTAGACAAGCGCTGCTTCAACCTAGGCGCTAGCGACAGATAGTGGGAGACTGATGATGTCTTTAGACAAGCGATCTTCAACCTAGGCGCTAGCGACTTCTAGTGGGAGACTGATAATGTCTTTAGAAAAGCGCTCTTCAACCTAGGCGCTAGCGACAGACAGTAGGAGACTGATGATGTTTTTAGACAAGCGCTCTTCAACCTAGGCGCTAGCGACAGCTAGTAGGAGACTGATGATGTCTTTAGAAAAGCGCTCTTCAACCTAGGCGCTAGCGACAGATTGGAGACTGATGATGTCTTTAGATAAGCGCTCTTCAACCTAGGCGCTAGAGACAGCTAGTAGGAGACTGATGATGTCTTTTAGACAAGCGCTTTCAACCTAGGCGCTAGCGACAGATAGTAGGAGACTGATGATGTCTTAAGACAAGCGCTCTTCAACCTAGACGCTAGCGACAGATAGTAGGAGACTGATGATGTCTTTAGACAAGCGCTCTTTAACCTAGGCGCTAGCGACAGCTAGTGGGAGACTGATGATGACTTTAGACAAGCGCTCTTCAACCTAGACGCTAGCGACAGATAGTGGAAGACTGATTGATGTCTTTAGACAAGCGCTCTTCAACCTAGGCGCTAGCGACAGCTAGTGGTAGACTGATGATGTCTTTAGACAAGCGCGTCTTCAACCTAGACGCTAGCGACAGATAGGACACTGATGATGTCTTTAGACAAGCACTCTTCAACCTGGGCGCTAATGACAGGCTAGTAGGAGACTGATGATATCTTTAGACAAACGCTCTTCAACTTAGGCGCTAGCGACAAATAGTAAAAGACTGATGATGTCTTTAGACAAGCGCTCTTCAACCTAGGCGCTAGCGACAGATAGGAAACTCATGATGTCTTTAGACAAGCGCTCTTCAACCTGGGCGCTAGCGACAGGCTAGTAGAGAGACTGATGATGTCTTTAGACAATCGCTTCTTCAACCTAGGCGCTAGCGACAGATGGAGACTGATGATGTCTTTAGACAAGTGCTCTTCAACCTAGGGCGCTAGCGACAGATTGAGACTGATGATGTCTTTAGGATATAGGCGCTCTTCAACCTCGGCGCTAGAGACAGCTAGTAGGAGACTGATGATTGTCTTTAGACAATCGCTCTTCAACCTAGGGAGCTAGCGACAGCTAGTAGGGAGACTGATGATGTCTTTAGACAAGCGCGTCTTCAACCTAGACGCTAGCGACAGCTAGTAGGAGACTGATGATGTCTTTAGACAAGCGCTCTTCAACCTAGGCGCTAGCGACAGATAGTAGGAGACTGATGATGTCTTTAGACAAGCGCTCTTCAACCCGGGGCGCTAGCGATAGATATTAGGAGACTGATGATGTCTTTAGACAAGCGCTCTTCAACCTAGGCGCTAGCGACAGATTGGAGACTGATGTCTTTAGGATAAGGCGCTCTTCAACCTAGGCGCTAGCGACAGATAGTAGGAGACTGATGGATGGTCTTTAGAAAAGTGCGCTCTTCAACCTAGGCGCTAGCGACATCTAGTGGGGAGACTGATAATGTCTTTAGACAAGCGCTCTTCAACCTAGGCGCTAGCGACAGCTAGTAGGAGACTGATGAGTGTCTTTAGAAAAGCGCTCTTCAACTAGGCGCTAGCGGCAGCTAGTGGGAGATTGATGATGTCTTTAGACAAGCGCTCTTCAACCTAGGCGGTAGCGACAGCTAGTAGGAGACTGATGATGTCTTTAGACAAGCGCTCTTCAACCTGGGCGTCTAACGGACAGCTAGTGGGAGACTGATGATGTCTTTAGACAAGCGCTCTTCAACCTATGGCGCTAGCGACAGATAGTGGGAGACTGATGATGTCTTTAGACAAGCGATCTTCAACCTAGGCGCTAGCGACAGCTAGTAGGAGACTGATGATGTCTTTAGAAAAGCGCTCTTCAACCTAGGCGCTAGCGACAGATTGGAGACTGATGATGTCTTTAGATAAGCGCGTCTTCAACCTAGGGCGCTAGAGACAGCTAGTAGGTGGAGACTGATGATGTCTTTAGACAAGCGCTTTTCAACCTAGGCGCTAGCGACAGATAGTAGGAGACTGATGATGTCTTTAGACAAGCGCTTTTCAACCTAGGCGCTAGAGACAGATATGTAGGAGACTGATGATGTCTTAAGACAAGCGCTCTTCAACCTAGACGCTAGCGACAGATAGTAGGGAGACTGATGATGTCTTTAGACAAGCGCTCTTTAACCTAGGCGCTAGCGACAGCTAGTGGGAGACTGATGATGACTTTAGACAAGGCGCTCTTCAACCTAGACGCTAGCGACAGATAGTGGAAGACTGATGGATGTCTTTAGACAAGCGCTCTTCAACCTAGGCGCTAGCGACAGCTAGTGGTAGAGCGCTTGTCTAGAGACGATCATCAGTCTCCTACTATCTGTCGCCTAGCGCCTAGGTTGAAGAGCGCTTGTCTAAAGACATCATCAGTCCTCCTACTAGCTGTCGCTAGCGCCTAGGTTGAAAAGCGCTTGTCTAAAGACATCATCAGTCTCCTACTAGCTGTCTCTAGCGCCGAGGTTGAAGAGAGCTTATCTAAAGACATCATCAGTCTCCAATCTGTCGCTAGCGCCTAGGTTGAAGAGCGCTTTTCTAAAGACATCATCAGTCTCCTACTAGCTGTCGCTAGCGCCTAGGTTGAAGAGCGCTTATCTAAAAACATCATCAGTCTCCTACTGTCTGTCGCTAGCGCCTAGGTTGAAGAGCGCTTTTCTAAAGACATTATCAGTCTCCACTAGATGTCGCTAGCGCCTAGGTTGAAGATCGCTTGTCTAAAGGACATCATCAGTCTCCCACTATCTGTCGCTAGCGCCTAGGTTGAAGAGCGCTTGTCTAAAGACATCATCAGTCTCCCACTAGCTGTCGTTAGCGGCCCAGGTTGAAGAGCGCTTGTCTAAAGACATCATCAATCTCCCACTAGCTGCCGCTAGCGCCTAGGTTGAAGAGCGCTTTTCTAAAGACATCATCAGTCTCCTACTAGCTGTCGCTAGCGCCTAGGTTGAAGAGCGCTTGTCTAAAGACATTATCAGTCTCCACTAGATGTCGCTAGCGCCTAGGTTGAAGAGCGCTTTTCTAAAGACATCATCAGTCTCCTACTATCTGTCGCTAGCGCCTAGGTTGAAGAGCGCTTATCTAAAGACATCAGTCTCCAATCTGTCGCTAGCGCCTAGGTTGAAGAGCGCTTGTCTAAAGACATCATCAGTCTCCTAATATCTATCGCTAGCGCCCGGGGTTGAAGAGCGCTTGTCTAAAGACATCATCAGTCTCCTACTATCTGTCGCTAGCGCCTAGGTTGAAGAGCGCTTGTCTAAAGACATCATCAGTCTCTACTAGCTGTCGCTAGCGTCTAGGTTGAAGAGCGCTTGTCTAAAGACATCATCAGTCTCCTACTAGCTGTCGCTAGCGCCGAGGTTGAAGAGCGCTTATCTAAAGACATCATCAGTCTCCAATCTGTCGCTAGCGCCTAGGTTGAAGAGCACTTGTCTAAAGACATCATCAGTCTCCAATCTGTCGCTAGCGCCTAGGTTGAAGAGCGATTGTCTAAAGACATCATCAGTCTTTTACTAGCTGTCGCTAGCGCCCAGGTTGAAGAGCGCTTGTCTAAAGACATCATGAGTTTCCTATCTGTCGCTAGCGCCTAGGTTGAAGAGCGCTTGTCTAAAGACATCATCAGTCTTTTACTATTTGTCGCTAGCGCCTAAGTTGAAGAGCGTTTGTCTAAAGATATCATCAGTCTCCTACTAGCTGTCATTAGCGCCCAGTTTGAAGAGTGCTTGTCTAAAGACATCATCAGTGTCCTATCTGTCGCTAGCGTCTAGGTTGAAGAGCGCTTGTCTAAAGACATCATCAGTCTACCACTAGCTGTCGCTAGCGCCTAGGTTGAAGAGCGCTTGTCTAAAGACATCATCAGTCTTCCACTATCTGTCGCTAGCGTCTAGGTTGAAGAGCGCTTGTCTAAAGTCATCATCAGTCTCCCACTAGCTGTCGCTAGCGCCTAGGTTAAAGAGCGCTTGTCTAAAGACATCATCAGTCTCCTACTATCTGTCGCTAGCGTCTAGGTTGAAGAGCGCTTGTCTTAAGACATCATCAGTCTCCTACTATCTGTCTCTAGCGCCTAGGTTGAAAAGCGCTTGTCTAAAGACATCATCAGTCTCCTACTATCTGTCGCTAGCGCCTAGGTTGAAAAGCGCTTGTCTAAAGACATCATCAGTCTCCTACTAGCTGTCTCTAGCGCCTAGGTTGAAGAGCGCTTATCTAAAGACATCATCAGTCTCCAATCTGTCGCTAGCGCCTAGGTTGAAGAGCGCTTTTCTAAAGACATCATCAGTCTCCTACTAGCTGTCGCTAGCGCCTAGGTTGAAGATCGCTTGTCTAAAGACATCATCAGTCTCCCACTATCTGTCGCTAGCGCCTAGGTTGAAGAGCGCTTGTCTAAAGACATCATCAGTCTCCCACTAGCTGTCGTTAGCGCCCAGGTTGAAGAGCGCTTGTCTAAAGACATCATCAGTCTCCTACTAGCTGTCGCTACCGCCTAGGTTGAAGAGCGCTTGTCTAAAGACATCATCAATCTCCCACTAGCTGCCGCTAGCGCCTAGGTTGAAGAGCGCTTTTCTAAAGACATCATCAGTCTCCTACTAGCTGTCGCTAGCGCCTAGGTTGAAGAGCGCTTGTCTAAAGACATTATCAGTCTCCCACTAGATGTCGCTAGCGCCTAGGTTGAAGAGCGCTTTTCTAAAGACATCATCAGTCTCCTACTATCTGTCGCTAGCGCCTAGGTTGAAGAGCGCTTATCTAAAGACATCAGTCTCCAATCTGTCGCTAGCGCCTAGGTTGAAGAGCGCTTGTCTAAAGACATCATCAGTCTCCTAATATCTATCGCTAGCGCCCGGGTTGAAGAGCGCTTGTCTAAAGACATCATCAGTCTCCTACTATCTGTCGCTAGCGCCTAGGTTGAAGAGCGCTTGTCTAAAGACATCATCAGTCTCCTACTAGCTGTCGCTAGCGTCTAGGTTGAAGAGCGCTTGTCTAAAGACATCATCAGTCTCCTACTAGCTGTCGCTAGCTCCTAGGTTGAAGAGCGATTGTCTAAAGACATCATCAGTCTCCTACTAGC
This sequence comes from Ariolimax columbianus, assembly GCA_036924085.1. Classification (NCBI taxonomy): domain Eukaryota; kingdom Metazoa; phylum Mollusca; class Gastropoda; order Stylommatophora; family Arionidae; genus Ariolimax; species Ariolimax columbianus. Next base: position 28,737,011 of record JAVGWX010000020.1, on the reverse strand, counting down.
TGTCTCTAGCGCCGAGGTTGAAGAGCGCTTATCTAAAGACATCATCAGTCTCCAATCTGTCGCTAGCGCCTAGGTTGAAGAGCACTTGTCTAAAGACATCATCAGTCTCCAATCTGTCGCTAGCGCCTAGGTTGAAGAGCGATTGTCTAAAGACATCATCAGTCTTCTACTAGCTGTCGCTAGCGCCCAGGTTGAAGAGCGCTTGTCTAAAGACATCATGAGTTTCCTATCTGTCGCTAGCGCCTAGGTTGAAGAGCGCTTGTCTAAAGACATCATCAGTCTTTTACTATTTGTCGCTAGCGCCTAAGTTGAAGAGCGTTTGTCTAAAGATATCATCAGTCTCCTACTAGCTGTCATTAGCGCCCAGGTTGAAGAGTGCTTGTCTAAAGACATCATCAGTGTCCTATCTGTCGCTAGCGTCTAGGTTGAAGAGCGCTTGTCTAAAGACATCATCAGTCTACCACTAGCTGTCGCTAGCGCCTAGGTTGAAGAGCGCTTGTCTAAAGACATCATCAGTCTTCCACTATCTGTCGCTAGCGTCTAGGTTGAAGAGCGCTTGTCTAAAGTCATCATCAGTCTCCCACTAGCTGTCGCTAGCGCCTAGGTTAAAGAGCGCTTGTCTAAAGACATCATCAGTCTCCTACTATCTGTCGCTAGCGTCTAGGTTGAAGAGCGCTTGTCTTAAGACATCATCAGTCTCCTACTATCTGTCGCTAGCGCCTAGGTTGAAAAGCGCTTGTCTAAAGACATCATCAGTCTCCTACTAGCTGTCTCTAGCGCCTAGGTTGAAGAGCGCTTATCTAAAGACATCATCAGTCTCCAATCTGTCGCTAGCGCCTAGGTTGAAGAGCGCTTTTCTAAAGACATCATCAGTCTCCTACTAGCTGTCGCTAGCGCCTAGGTTGAAGAGCGCTTGTCTAAAAACATCATCAGTCTCCTACTGTCTGTCGCTAGCGCCTAGGTTGAAGAGCGCTTTTCTAAAGACATTATCAGTCTCCCACTAGATGTCGCTAGCGCCTAGGTTGAAGATCGCTTGTCTAAAGACATCATCAGTCTCCCACTATCTGTCGCTAGCGCCTAGGTTGAAGAGCGCTTGTCTAAAGACATCATCAGTCTCCCACTAGCTGTCGTTAGCGCCCAGGTTGAAGAGCGCTTGTCTAAAGACATCATCAGTCTCCTACTAGCTGTCGCTAGCGCCTAGGTTGAAGAGCGCTTGTCTAAAGACATCATCAATCTCCTACTATCTGTCGCTAGCACCTAGGTTGAAGAGCACTTGTCTAAAGACATCATCAGTCTCCTACTATCTGTCATTAGCGCCTAGGTTGAAGAGCACTTGTCTAAAGACATCATCAGTCTCCTACTAGCTGTCGCTAGCTCCTAGGTTGAAGAGCGATTGTCTAAAGACATCATCAGTCTCCTACTATCTGTCGCTAGCACCTAGGTTGAAGAGCACTTGTCTAAAGACATCATCAGTCTCCTACTATCTGTCATTAGCGCCTAGGTTGAAGAGCACTTGTCTAAAGACATCATCAGTCTCCTACTAGCTGTCGCTAGCTCCTAGGTTGAAGAGCGATTGTCTAAAGACATCATCAGTCTCCTACTAGCTGTCTCTAGCGCCGAGGTTGAAGAGCGCTTATCTAAAGACATCAGTCTCCAATCTGTCGCTAGCGCCTAGGTTGAAGAGCGCTTGTCTAAAGACATCATCAGTCTCCTAATATCTATTGCTAGCGACCGGGTTGAAGAGCGCTTGTCTAAAGACATCATCAGTCTCCTACTATCTGTCGCTAGCGCCTAGGTTGAAGAGCGCTTGTCTAAAGACATCATCAGTCTCCTACTAGCTGTCGCTAGCGTCTAGGTTGAAGAGCGCTTGTCTAAAGACATCATCAGTCTCCTACTAGCTGTCGCTAGCTCCTAGGTTGAAGAGCGATTGTCTAAAGACATCATCAGTCTCCTACTAGCTGTCTCTAGCGCCGAGGTTGAAGGGCGCTTATCTAAAGACATCATCAGTCTCCAATCTGTCGCTAGCGCCTAGGTTGAAGAGCGTTTGTCTAAAGACATCATCAGTCTCCTAATATCTATCGCTAGCGCCCGGGTTGAAGAGCGCTTGTCTAAAGACATCATCAGTCTCCTACTATCTGTCGCTAGTGCCTAGGTTGAAGAGCGCTTGTCTAAAGACATCATCAGTCTCCTACCATCTGTCGCTAGCGCCCAGGTTGAAGAGCGCTTGTCTAAAGACATCATCAGTCTCCTATTAGCTGTCGCTAGCGCCTAGGTTGAAAAGCGCTTTTCTAAAGACATCATCAGTCTCCTACTAGCTGTCGCTAGCTCCTAGGTTGAAGAGCGCTTTTCTAAAGACATCATCAGTCTTCTACTAGCTGTCGCTAGCGCCCAGGTTGAAGAGCGCTTGTCTAAAGACATCATGAGTCTCCTATCTGTCGCTAGCGACTAGGTTGAAGAGCGTTTGTCTAAAGACATCATCAGTCTTTTACTATTTGTCGCTAGCGCCTAGGTTGAAGAGAGTTTGTCTAAAGATATCATCAGTCTCCTACTAGCTGTCATTAGCGCCCAGGTTGAACAGTGCTTGTCTAAAGACATCATCAGTCTCCTATCTGTCGCTAGCGTCTAGGTTGAAGAGCGCTTGTCTAAAGACATCATCAGTCTCCCACTAGCTGTCGCTAGCGCCTAGGTTGAAGAGCGCTTGTCTAAAGACATCATCAGTCTCCCACTATCTGTCGCTAGGGCCTAGGTTGAAGAGCGCTTGTCTAAAGACATCATCAGTCTCCTACTATATCGCTAGCGCCTAGGTTGAAGAGCGCTTGTCTAAAGACATCATCAATCTCCTACTAGCTGTCGCTAGCGTCTAGGTTGAAGAGCGCTTGTCTAAAGACATGATCAGTCTCCCACTAGCTGTCGCTAGCGCCTAGGTTGAAGAGCGCTTATCTAAAGACATCAGTCTCCTACTATCTATCGCTAGCGCCGAGGTTGAAGAGCGCTTGTCTTAAGACATCATCAGTCTCCTACTAGCTGTCTCTAGCGCCTAGGTTGAAGAGCGCTTATCTAAAGACATCATCAGTCTCCAATCTGTCGCTAGCGCCTAGGTTGAAGAGCGCTTTTCTAAAGACATCATCAGTCTCCCACTAGATGCCGATAGCGCCTAGGTTGAAGAGCGCTTGTCTAAAGACATCATCAGTCTCCCACTATCTGTCGCTAGCGCCTAGGTTGAAGAGCGCTTGTCTAAAGACATCATCAGTCTCCTACTAGCTGTCGCTAGCGCCTAGGTTGAAGAGCGCTTGTCTAAAGACATCATCAATCTCCTACTATCTGTCGCTAGCACCTAGGTTGAAGAGCACTTGTCTAAAGACATCATCAGTCTCCTACTAGCTGTCTATAGCGCCTAGGTTGAAGAGCACTTGTCTAAAGACATCATCAGTCTCCTACTATCTATCGCTAGCGCCTAGGTTGAAGAGCGCTTGTCTAAAGACATCATCAGTCTCCTACTATCTGTCGCTAGCTCCTAGGTTGAAGAGCGCTTATCTTAAGACATCATCAGTCTCCTACTATCTGTCGCTAGCGCCTAGGTTGAAGAGCGCTTGTCTTAAGACATCATCAGTCTCCTACTATCTGTCGCTAGCGCCTAGGTTGAAGAGCGCTTGTCTAAAAACATCATCAGTCTCCTACTATCTGTCGCTAGCGCCTAGGTTGAAGAGCGCTTGTCTAAAGACATCATCAGTCTCCCATTAGATGTCGCTAGTGCCTAGGTTGAAGAGCGCTTGTCTAAAGACATCATCAGTCTCCTAATATATATCGCTAGCGCCCAGGTTGAAGAGCGCTTGTCTAAAGACATCATCAGTCTCCCACTAGCTGTCGCTAGCGCCGAGGTTGAAGAGCGCTTGTCTAAAGACATCATCAATCTCCTACTATCTGTCGCTAGCGCCTAGGTTGAATAGCGCTTGTCTAAAGACATCATCAGTCTCCTACTATCTGTCGCTAGCGCCCAGGTTGAAGAGCGCTTGTCTAAAGATATCATCAGTCTCTCACTAGCTGTCGCTAGCGCCTAGGTTGAAGAGCGCTTTTCTAAAGACATCATCTGTCTCCAATCTGTCGCTAGCGCCTAGGTTGAAGAGCGCTTTTCTAAAGACATCAACAGTCTCCTACTAGCTGTCGCTAGCGCCTAGGTTGAAGAGCGCTTGTCTAAAGACATCATCAGTCTCCCATTAGATGTCGCTAGTGCCTAGGTTGAAGAGCGCTTGTCTAAAGACATTATTAGTCTCCCACTAGATGTCGCTAGCGCCTAGGTTGAAGAGCGCTTGTCTAAAGACATCATCAGTCTCTCACTATCTGTCGCTAGGGCCTAGATTGAAGAGCGCTTGTCTAAAGACATCATCAGTCTCCCACTATCTGTCGCTAGCGTCTAGGTTGAAGAGCGCTTGTCTAAAGACATCATCAGTCTCCCACTAGCTGTCGTTAGCGCCCAGGTTGAAGAGCGCTTGTCTAAAGACATCATCAGTCTCCTACTATCTGTCGCTAGCGCCTAGGTTGAAGAGCGCTTGTCTTAAGACATCATCAGTCTCCTACTATCTGTTGCTAGCGCCTAAGTTGAGGAGCGCTTGTCTAAAAACATCATCAGTCTCGTACTATCTGTCGCTAGCGCCTAGGTTGAAGAGCGCTTGTCTAAAGACATCATCAGTCTCCTACTTTCTGTCGCTAGCGCCTAGGTTGAAGAGCGCTTGTCTAAAGGCATCATCAGTCTCCTACTATCTGTCATTAGCGCCTAGGTTGAAGAGCGCTTGTCTAAAGACATCATCAATCTCCTACTATCTGTCGCTAGCGCCTAGGTTGAAGAGCGCTTGTCTAAAGACATCATCAGTCTCCCACTAGATGTCGCTAGCGCCTAGGTTGAAGAGCGCTTTTCTAAAGACATCATCAGTCTCCTACTATCTGTCGCTAGCGCCTAGGTTGAAGAGCGCTTGTCTAAAGACATCATCAGTCTCCTACTATCTGTCGCTAGCGCCTAGGTTGAAGAGCGCTTGTCTAAAGACATCATCAGTCTCTCACTATCTGTCGCTAGGGCCTAGGTTGAAGAGCGCTTGTCTAAAGACATCATCAATCTCCTATCTGTCGCTAGCTCCTAGGTTGAAGAGCGCTTGTCTAAAAACATCATCAGTCTCCTACTATCTGTCGCTAGCGCCTAGGTTGAAGAGCGCTTGTCTAAAGACATCATCAGTCTCCCATTAGATGTCGCTAGTGCCTAGGTTGAAGAGCGCTTGTCTAAAGACATCATCAGTCTCTCACTATCTGTTGCTAGGGCCTAGGTTAAAGAGCGCTTGTCTAAAGACATCATCAGTCTCCTAATATATATCGCTAGCGCCCAGGTTGAAGAGCGCTTGTCTAAAGACATCATCAGTCTCCTACTATCTGTCGCTAGCGCCTAGGTTGAAGAGCGCTTGTCTAAAGACATCATCAGTCTCCTACTATCTGTCGCTAGCGCCCAGGTTGAAGAGCGCTTGTCTAAAGATATCATCAGTCTCGTACTATCTGTCGCTAGCGCCTAGGTTGAAGAGCGCTTGTCTAAAGACATCATCAGTCTCCTACTTTCTGTCGCTAGCGCCTAGGTTGAAGAGCGCTTGTCTAAAGACATCATCAGTCTCCTACTATCTGTCATTAGCGCCTAGGTTGAAGAGCGCTTGTCTAAAGACATCATCAATCTCCTACTATCTGTCGCTAGCGCCTAGGTTGAAGAGCGCTTGTCTAAAGACATCATCAGTCTCCCACTAGATGTCGCTAGCGCCTAGGTTGAAGAGCGCTTGTCTAAAGACATCATCAGTCTCCTACTATCTGTCGCTAGCGCCTAGGTTGAAGAGCGCTTGTCTAAAGACATCATCAGTCTCCTACTATCTGTCGCTAGCGCCTAGGTTGAAGAGCGCTTGTCTAAAGACATCATCAGTCTCTCACTATCTGTCGCTAGGGCCTAGGTTGAAGAGCGCTTGTCTAAAGACATCATCAATCTCCTACTATCTGTCGCTAGCTCCTAGGTTGAAGAGCGCTTGTCTAAAAACATCATCAGTCTCCTACTATCTGTCGCTAGCGCCTAGGTTGAAGAGCGCTTGTCTAAAGACATCATCAGTCTCCCATTAGATGTCGCTAGTGCCTAGGTTGAAGAGCGCTTGTCTAAAGACATCATCAGTCTCTCACTATCTGTTGCTAGGGCCTAGGTTAAAGAGCGCTTGTCTAAAGACATCATCAGTCTCCTAATATATATCGCTAGCGCCCAGGTTGAAGAGCGCTTGTCTAAAGACATCATCAGTCTCCTACTATCTGTCGCTAGCGCCTAGGTTGAAGAGCGCTTGTCTAAAGACATCATCAGTCTCCTACTATCTGTCGCTAGCGCCCAGGTTGAAGAGCGCTTGTCTAAAGATATCATCAGTCTCCCACTAGCTGTCGCTAGCGCCTAGGTTGAAGAGCTCTTATCTAAAGACATCAGTCTCCTACTATCTGTCGCTAGCGCCTAGGTTGAAGAGCGCTTGTCTAAAGACATCATCAATCTCCTACTATCTGTCGCTAGCGCCTAGGTTGAATAGCGCTTGTCTAAAGACATCATCAGTCTCCTACTATCTGTCGCTAGCGCCCAGGTTGAAGAGCGCTTGTCTAAAGATATCATCAGTCTCCCACTAGATGTCGCTAGCGCCTAGGTTGAAGAGCGCTTGTCTAAAGACATCATCAGTCTCCTACCATCTGTCGCTAGCGCCTAGGTTGAAGAGCGCTTTTCTAAAGACATCATCAGTCTCCTACTAGCTGTCGCTAGCGCCTAGGTTGAAGAGCGCTTGTCTAAAAACATCATCAGTCTCCTACTATCTGTCGCTAGCGCCTAGGTTGAAGAGCGCTTGTCTAAAGACATTATCAGTCTCCCACTAGATGTCGCTAGCGCCTAGGTTGAAGAGCGCTTGTCTAAAGACATCATCAGTCTCCCACTATCTGTCGCTAGGGCCTAGATTGAAGAGCGCTTGTCTAAAGACATCATCAGTCTCCCACTATCTGTCGTTAGCGTCTAGGTTGAAGAGCGCTTGTCTAAAGACATCATCAGTCTCCCACTAGCTGTCGTTAGCGCCCAGGTTGAAGAGCGCTTGTCTAAAGACATCATCAGTCTCCTACTAGCTGTCGCTAGCGCCTAGGTTGAAGAGCGCTTGTCTAAAGACATCATCAGTCTCCTACTATCTGTCGCTAGCACCATTGGTTGAAGAGCGCTTGTCTTAAGACATCATCAGTCTCCTACTATCTGTTGCTAGCGCCTAAGTTGAGGAGCGCTTGTCTAAAAACATCATCAGTCTCGTACTATCTGTCGCTAGCGCCTAGGTTGAAGAGCGCTTGTCTTAAGACATCATCAGTCTCCTACTATCTGTCGCTAGCGCCTAGGTTGAAGAGCGCTTGTCTAAAGACATCATCAGTCTCTCACTATCTGTCGCTAGGGCCTAGGTTGAAGAGCGCTTGTCTAAAGACATCATCAATCTCCTACTATCTGTCGCTAGCGCCTAGGTTGAAGAGCACTTGTCTAAAGACATCATCAGTCTCCTACTATCTATCGCTAGCGCCTAGGTTGAAGAGCGCTTGTCTAAAGACATCATCAGTCTCCTACTATCTGTTGTTAGCTCCTAGGTTGAAGAGCGCTTATCTAAAGACATCAGCAGTCTCCTACTATCTGTCGCTAGCGCCTAGGTTGAAGAGCGCTTGTCTTAAGACATCATCAGTCTCCTACTATCTGTCGCTAGCGCCTAGGTTGAAGACCGCTTGTCTAAAAACATCATTACTCTCCTACTATCTGTCGCTAGCGCCTAGGTTGAAGAGCGCTTGTCTAAAGACATCATCAGTCTCCCATTAGATGTCGCTAGTGCCTAGGTTGAAGAGCGCTTGTCTAAAGACATCATCAGTCTCTCACTATCTGTTGCTAGGGCCTAGGTTAAAGAGCGCTTGTCTAAAGACATCATCAGTCTCCTACTATCTGTCGCTAGCGCCCAGGTTGAAGAGCGCTTGTCTAAAGATATCATCAGTCTCCCACTAGCTGTCGCTAGCGCCTAGGTTGAAGAGCGCTTGTCTAAAGACATCATCAGTCTCCTACTATCTGTCGCTAGCGCCCAGGTTGAAGAGCGCTTGTCTAAAGATATCATCAGTCTCCCACTAGCTGTCGCTAGCGCCTAGGTTGAAGAGCGCTTATCTAAAGACATCAGTCTCCTACTATCTGTCGCTAGCGCCTAAGTTGAAGAGCGCTTGTCTTAAGATATCATCAGTCTCCTACTATCTGTCGCTAGCGTCTAGGTTGAAGAGCGCTTGTCTTAAGACATCATCAGTCTCCCACTAGCTGTCGCTAGCGCCTAGGTTGAATAGCGCTTGTCTAAAGACATCATCAGTCTCCTACTAGCTGTCTCTAGCGCCTAGGTTGAAGAGCACTTGTCTAAAGACATCATCAGTCTCCCACTAGCTGTCGCTAGCGCCTAGGTTGAAGAGCGCTTGTCTTAAGACATTAACAGTCTCCTACTAGCTGTCGCTAGTGCCCAGGTTGAAGAGCGCTTATCTAAAGACATCAGTCTCCTACTATCTATAGCTAAGGCCGAGGTTGAAGAGCGCTTGTCTTAAGACATCATCAGTCTCCTACTAGCTGTCGCTAGCGCCTAGGTTGAAGAGCGCTTGTCTAAAGACATCATCAGTCTCCCACTAGCTGTCGCTAGCGCCTAGGTTGAAGAGCGCTTGTCTAAAGACATCATCAGTCTCCTACTATCTGTCGCTAGCGCCTAGGTTGAAGAGCGCTTATCTAAAGACATCATCAGTCTCCTATCTGTCGCTAGCGCCTAGGTTGAAGAGCGCTTGTCTAAAGACATCATCAGTCTCCTACTATCTGTCGCTAGCGTCTAGGTTGAAGAGCGCTTGTCTAAAGACATCATCAGTCTCCTACTATCTGTCGCTAGCGCCTAGGTTGAAGAGCGCTTGTCTAAAGACATCATCAGTCTCCCCCTATCTGTTGCTAGCGCCTAGGTTGAAGAGCGCTTGTCTAAAGACATCATCAGTCTCCTACTATCTGTCGCTAGCGCCTAGGTTGAAGAGCGTTTGTCTAAAGACATCATCAGTCTCCTACTAGCTGTCGCTAGCGCCTAGGTTGAAGAGCGCTTGTCTAAAGACATCATCAGTCTCCCACTAGCTGTCGCTAGCGCATAGGTTGAAGAGCGCTTGTCTAAAGACATCATCAGTCTCCCACTATCTGTCGCTAGGACCTAGGTTGAAGAGCGCTTGTCTAAAGACATCATCAGTCTCCTACTATCTGTCGTTAGCGCCTAGGTTGAAGAGCGCTTGTCTAAAGACATCATCAGTCTCCCACTAGCTGTCGCTAGCGCCCAGGTTGAAGAGCGCTTGTCTAAAGACATCATCAGTCTCCTACTAGCTGTCTCTAGCGCCTAGGTTGAAGAGCACTTGTCTAAAGACATCATCAGTCTCCCACTAGCTGTCGCTAGCGCCTAGGTTGAAGAGCGCTTGTCTTAAGACATCATCAGTCTCCTACTAGCTGTCGCTAGTGCCCAGGTTGAAGAGCGCTTGTCTAAAGACATCATCAGTCTCCCACTAGCTGTCGCTAGCGCCTAGGTTGAACAGCACTTGTCTAAAGACATCATCAGTCTCCTACTATCTGTCGCTAGTGCCTAGGTTGAAGAGCGCTTATCTAAAGACATCAGTCTCCTACTATCTATCGCTAAGGCCGAGGTTGAAGAGCGCTTGTCTTAAGACATCATCAGTCTCCTACTAGCTGTCGCTAGCGCCTAGGTTGAAGAGCGCTTGTCTAAAGACATCATCAATCTCCTACTATCTGTCGCTAGCGCCTAGGTTGAAGAGCACTTGTCTAAAGACATCATCAGTCTCCTACTATCTATCGCTAGCGCCTAGGTTGAAGAGCGCTTGTCTAAAGACATCATCAGTCTCCTACTATCTGTTGTTAGCTCCTAGGTTGAAGAGCGCTTATCTAAAGACATCAGCAGTCTCCTACTATCTGTCGCTAGCGCCTAGGTTGAAGAGCGCTTGTCTTAAGACATCATCAGTCTCCTACTATCTGTCGCTAGCGCCTAGGTTGAAGACCGCTTGTCTAAAAACATCATTACTCTCCTACTATCTGTCGCTAGCGCCTAGGTTGAAGAGCGCTTGTCTAAAGACATCATCAGTCTCCCATTAGATGTCGCTAGTGCCTAGGTTGAAGAGCGCTTGTCTAAAGACATCATCAGTCTCTCACTATCTGTTGCTAGGGCCTAGGTTAAAGAGCGCTTGTCTAAAGACATCATCAGTCTCCTACTATCTGTCGCTAGCGCCCAGGTTGAAGAGCGCTTGTCTAAAGATATCATCAGTCTCCCACTAGCTGTCGCTAGCGCCTAGGTTGAAGAGCGCTTGTCTAAAGACATCATCAGTCTCCTACTATCTGTCGCTAGCGCCCAGGTTGAAGAGCGCTTGTCTAAAGATATCATCAGTCTCCCACTAGCTGTCGCTAGCGCCTAGGTTGAAGAGCGCTTATCTAAAGACATCAGTCTCCTACTATCTGTCGCTAGCGCCTAAGTTGAAGAGCGCTTGTCTTAAGATATCATCAGTCTCCTACTATCTGTCGCTAGCGTCTAGGTTGAAGAGCGCTTGTCTTAAGACATCATCAGTCTCCCACTAGCTGTCGCTAGCGCCTAGGTTGAATAGCGCTTGTCTAAAGACATCATCAGTCTCCTACTAGCTGTCTCTAGCGCCTAGGTTGAAGAGCACTTGTCTAAAGACATCATCAGTCTCCCACTAGCTGTCGCTAGCGCCTAGGTTGAAGAGCGCTTGTCTTAAGACATTAACAGTCTCCTACTAGCTGTCGCTAGTGCCCAGGTTGAAGAGCGCTTATCTAAAGACATCAGTCTCCTACTATCTATAGCTAAGGCCGAGGTTGAAGAGCGCTTGTCTTAAGACATCATCAGTCTCCTACTAGCTGTCGCTAGCGCCTAGGTTGAAGAGCGCTTGTCTAAAGACATCATCAGTCTCCCACTAGCTGTCGCTAGCGCCTAGGTTGAAGAGCGCTTGTCTAAAGACATCATCAGTCTCCTACTATCTGTCGCTAGCGCCTAGGTTGAAGAGCGCTTATCTAAAGACATCATCAGTCTCCTATCTGTCGCTAGCGCCTAGGTTGAAGAGCGCTTGTCTAAAGACATCATCAGTCTCCTACTATCTGTCGCTAGCGTCTAGGTTGAAGAGCGCTTGTCTAAAGACATCATCAGTCTCCTACTATCTGTCGCTAGCGCCTAGGTTGAAGAGCGCTTGTCTAAAGACATCATCAGTCTCCCCCTATCTGTTGCTAGCGCCTAGGTTGAAGAGCGCTTGTCTAAAGACATCATCAGTCTCCTACTATCTGTCGCTAGCGTCTAGGTTGAAGAGAGCTTGTCTAAAGACATCATCAGTCTCCTACTATCTGTCGCTAGCGCCTAGGTTGAAGAGCGTTTGTCTAAAGACATCATCAGTCTCCTACTAGCTGTCGCTAGCGCCTAGGTTGAAGAGCGCTTGTCTAAAGACATCATCAGTCTCCCACTAGCTGTCGCTAGCGCATAGGTTGAAGAGCGCTTGTCTAAAGACATCATCAGTCTCCCACTATCTGTCGCTAGGACCTAGGTTGAAGAGCGCTTGTCTAAAGACATCATCAGTCTCCTACTATCTGTCGTTAGCGCCTAGGTTGAAGAGCGCTTGTCTAAAGACATCATCAGTCTCCCACTAGCTGTCGCTAGCGCCCAGGTTGAAGAGCGCTTGTCTAAAGACATCATCAGTCTCCTACTAGCTGTCTCTAGCGCCTAGGTTGAAGAGCACTTGTCTAAAGACATCATCAGTCTCCCACTAGCTGTCGCTAGCGCCTAGGTTGAAGAGCGCTTGTCTTAAGACATCATCAGTCTCCTACTAGCTGTCGCTAGTGCCCAGGTTGAAGAGCGCTTGTCTAAAGACATCATCAGTCTCCCACTAGCTGTCGCTAGCGCCTAGGTTGAACAGCACTTGTCTAAAGACATCATCAGTCTCCTACTATCTGTCGCTAGTGCCTAGGTTGAAGAGCGCTTATCTAAAGACATCAGTCTCCTACTATCTATCGCTAAGGCCGAGGTTGAAGAGCGCTTGTCTTAAGACATCATCAGTCTCCTACTAGCTGTCGCTAGCGCCTAGGTTGAAGAGCGCTTGTCTAAAGACATCATCAGTCTCCTACTAGCTGTCGCTAGCGCCTAGGTTGAAGAGCGCTTGTCTAAAAACATCATCAGTCTCCTACTATCTGTCGCTAGCGCCTAGGTTGAAGAGCGCTTGTCTAAAGACATTATCAGTCTCCCACTAGATGTCGCTAGCGCCTAGGTTGAAGAGCGCTTGTCTAAAGACATCATCAGTCTCTCACTATCTGTCGCTAGGGCCTAGATTGAAGAGCGCTTGTCTAAAGACATCATCAGTCTCCCACTAGCTGTCGCTAGCGCCTAGGTTGAAGAGCGCTTGTCTTAAGACATTAACAGTCTCCTACTAGCTGTCGCTAGTGCCCAGGTTGAAGAGCGCTTATCTAAAGACATCAGTCTCCTACTATCTATCGCTAAGGCCGAGGTTGAAGAGCGCTTGTCTTAAGACATCATCAGTCTCCTACTAGCTGTCGCTAGCGCCTAGGTTGAAGAGCGCTTGTCTAAAGACATCATCAGTCTCCCACTAGCTGTCGCTAGCGCCTAGGTTGAAGAGCGCTTGTCTAAAGACATCATCAGTCTCCTACTATCTGTCGCTAGCGCCTAGGTTGAAGAGCGCTTATCTAAAGACATCATCAGTCTCCTATCTGTCGCTAGCTCCTAGGTTGAAGAGCGCTTGTCTAAAGACATCATCAGTCTCCTACTATCTGTCGCTAGCGTCTAGGTTGAAGAGCGCTTGTCTAAAGACATCATCAGTCTCCTACTATCTGTCGCTAGCGCCTAGGTTGAAGAGCGCTTGTCTAAAGACATCATCAGTCTCCCCCTATCTGTTGCTAGCGCCTAGGTTGAAGAGCGCTTGTCTAAAGACATCATCAGTCTCCTACTATCTGTCGCTAGCGTCTAGGTTGAAGAGAGCTTGTCTAAAGACATCATCAGTCTCCTACTATCTGTCGCTAGCGCCTAGGTTGAAGAGCGTTTGTCTAAAGACATCATCAGTCTCCTACTAGCTGTCGCTAGCGCCTAGGTTGAAGAGCGCTTGTCTAAAGACATCATCAGTCTCCCACTAGCTGTCGCTAGCGCATAGGTTGAAGAGCGCTTGTCTAAAGACATCATCAGTCTCCCACTATCTGTCGCTAGGACCTAGGTTGAAGAGCGCTTGTCTAAAGACATCATCAGTCTCCTACTATCTGTCGTTAGCGCCTAGGTTGAAGAGCGCTTGTCTAAAGACATCATCAGTCTCCCACTAGCTGTCGCTAGCGCCCAGGTTGAAGAGCGCTTGTCTAAAGACATCATCAGTCTCCTACTAGCTGTCTCTAGCGCCTAGGTTGAAGAGCACTTGTCTAAAGACATCATCAGTCTCCCACTAGCTGTCGCTAGCGCCTAGGTTGAAGAGCGCTTGTCTTAAGACATCATCAGTCTCCTACTAGCTGTCGCTAGTGCCCAGGTTGAAGAGCGCTTGTCTAAAGACATCATCAGTCTCCCACTAGCTGTCGCTAGCGCCTAGGTTGAACAGCACTTGTCTAAAGACATCATCAGTCTCCTACTATCTGTCGCTAGTGCCTAGGTTGAAGAGCGCTTATCTAAAGACATCAGTCTCCTACTATCTATCGCTAAGGCCGAGGTTGAAGAGCGCTTGTCTTAAGACATCATCAGTCTCCTACTAGCTGTCGCTAGCGCCTAGGTTGAAGAGCGCTTGTCTAAAGACATCATCAGTCTCCTACTAGCTGTCGCTAGCGCCTAGGTTGAAGAGCGCTTGTCTAAAAACATCATCAGTCTCCTACTATCTGTCGCTAGCGCCTAGGTTGAAGAGCGCTTGTCTAAAGACATTATCAGTCTCCCACTAGATGTCGCTAGCGCCTAGGTTGAAGAGCGCTTGTCTAAAGACATCATCAGTCTCTCACTATCTGTCGCTAGGGCCTAGATTGAAGAGCGCTTGTCTAAAGACATCATCAGTCTCCCACTATCTGTCGCTAGCGTCTAGGTTGAAGAGCGCTTGTCTAAAGACATCATCAGTCTCCCACTAGCTGTCGTTAGCGCCCAGGTTGAAGAGCGCTTGTCTAAAGACATCATCAGTCTCCTACTAGCTGTCGCTAGCGCCTAGGTTGAAGAGCGCTTGTCTAAAGACATCATCAGTCTCCTACTATCTGTCGCTAGCGCCTAGGTTGAAGAGCGCTTGTCTAAAGACAACATCAGTCTCCCATTAGATGTCGCTAGTGCCTAGGTTGAAGAGCGCTTGTCTAAAGACATCATCAGTCTCTCACTATCTGTTGCTAGGGCCTAGGTTAAAGAGCGCTTGTCTAAAGACATCATCAGTCTCCTAATATCTATCGCTAGCGCCCAGGTTGAAGAGCGCTTGTCTAAAGACATCATCAGTCTCCCACTATCTGTCGCTAGCGCCTAGGTTGAAGAGCGCTTGTCTAAAGACATCATCAGTCTCCTACTATCTGTCGCTAGCGCCCAGGTTGAAGAGCGCTTGTTTAAAGATATCATCAGTCTCCCACTAGCTGTCGCTAGCGCCTAGGTTGAAGAGCGCTTATCTAAAGACATCAGTCTCCTACTATCTGTCGCTAGCGCCTAGGTTGAAGAGCGCTTGTCTTAAGATATCATCAGTCTCCTACTATCTGTCGCTAGCGTCTAGGTTTAAGAGCGCTTGTCTTAAGACATCATCAGTCTCCCACTAGCTGTCGCTAGCGCCTAGGTTGAAGAGCGCTTGTCTAAAGACATCATCAGTCTCCTACTAGCTGTCTCTAGCGCCTAGGTTGAAGAGCACTTGTCTAAAGACATCATCAGTCTCCCACTAGCTGTCGCTAGCGCCTAGGTTGACGAGCGCTTGTCTTAAGACATCATCAGTCTCCTACTAGCTGTCGCTAGTGCCCAGGTTGAAGAGCGCTTATCTAAAGACATCAGTCTCCTACTATCTATCGCTAAGGCCGAGGTTGAAGAGCGCTTGTCTTAAGACATCATCAGTCTCCTACTAGCTGTCGCTAGCGCCTAGGTTGAAGAGCGCTTGTCTAAAGACATCATCAGTCTCCCACTAGCTGTCGCTAGCGCCTAGGTTGAAGAGCGCTTGTCTAAAGACATCATCAGTCTCCTACTATCTGTCGCTAGCGCCTAGGTTGAAGAGCGCTTATCTAAAGACATCATCAGTCTCCTATCTGTCGCTAGCGCCTAGGTTGAAGAGCGCTTGTCTAAAGACATCATCAGTCTCTCACTATCTGTCGCTAGGGCCTAGATTGAAGAGCGCTTGTCTAAAGACATCATCAGTCTCCCACTATCTGTCGCTAGTGCCTAGGTTGAAGAGCGCTTATCTAAAGACATCAGTCTCCTACTATCTATCGCTAAGGCCGAGGTTGAAGAGCGCTTGTCTTAAGACATCATCAGTCTCCTACTAGCTGTCGCTAGCGCCTAGGTTGAAGAGCGCTTTTCTAAAGACATCATCAGTCTCCAATCTGTCGCTAGCGCCTAGGTTGAAGAGCGCTTTTCTAAAGACATCAACAGTCTCCTACTAGCTGTCGCTAGCGCCTAGGTTGAAGAGCGCTTGTCTAAAGACATCATCAGTCTCCCACTATCTGTCGCTAGCGTCTAGGTTGAAGAGCGCTTGTCTAAAGACATCATCAGTCTCCCACTAGCTGTCGTTAGCGCCCAGGTTGAAGAGCGCTTGTCTAAAGACATCATCAGTCTCCTACTAGCTGTCGCTAGCGCCTAGGTTGAAGAGCGCTTGTCTAAAGACATCATCAGTCTCCTACTATCTGTCGCTAGCTCCTAGGTTGAAGAGCGCTTGTCTTAAGACATCATCAGTCTCCTACTATCTGTTGCTAGCGCCTAAGTTGAGGAGCGCTTGTCTAAAAACATCATCAGTCTCGTACTATCTGTCGCTAGCGCCTAGGTTGAAGAGCGCTTGTCTAAAGACATCATCAGTCTCCTACTTTCTGTCGCTAGCGCCTAGGTTGAAGAGCGCTTGTCTAAAGACATCATCAGTCTCCTACTATCTGTCATTAGCGCCTAGGTTGAAGAGCGCTTGTCTAAAGACATCATCAATCTCCTACTATCTGTCGCTAGCGCCTAGGTTGAAGAGCGCTTGTCTAAAGACATCATCAGTCTTCCACTATCTGTCGCTAGCGCCTAGGTTGAAGAGCGCTTGTCTAAAGACATCATCAGTCTCCTACTATCTGTCGCTAGCGCCTAGGTTGAAGAGCGCTTGTCTAAAGACATCATCAGTCTCCTACTATCTGTCGCTAGGGCCTAGGTTGAAGAGCGCTTGTCTAAAGACATCATCAATCTCCTACTATCTGTCGCTAGCTCCTAGGTTGAAGAGCGCTTGTCTAAAAACATCATCAGTCTCCTACTATCTGTCGCTAGCGCCTAGGTTGAAGAGCGCTTGTCTAAAGACATCATCAGTCTCCCATTAGATGTCGCTAGTGCCTAGGTTGAAGAGCGCTTGTCTAAAGACATCATCAGTCTCTCACTATCTGTTGCTAGGGCCTAGGTTAAAGAGCGCTTGTCTAAAGACATCATCAGTCTCCTAATATATATCGCTAGCGCCCAGGTTGAAGAGCGCTTGTCTAAAGACATCATCAGTCTCCTACTATCTGTCGCTAGCGCCCAGGTTGAAGAGCGCTTGTCTAAAGATATCATCAGTCTCGTACTATCTGTCGCTAGCGCCTAGGTTGAAGAGCGCTTGTCTAAAGACATCATCAGTCTCCTACTTTCTGTCGCTAGCGCCTAGGTTGAAGAGCGCTTATCTAAAGACATCATCAGTCTCCTACTATCTGTCATTAGCGCCTAGGTTGAAGAGCGCTTGTCTAAAGACATCATCAATCTCCTACTATCTGTCGCTAGCGCCTAGGTTGAAGAGCGCTTGTCTAAAGACATCATCAGTCTCCCACTAGATGTCGCTAGCGCCTAGGTTGAAGAGCGCTTGTCTAAAGACATCTTCAGTCTCCTACTATCTGTCGCTAGCGCCTAGGTTGAAGAGCGCTTGTCTAAAGACATCATCAGTCTCCTACTATCTGTCGCTAGCGCCTAGGTTGAAGAGCGCTTGTCTAAAGACATCATCAGTCTCCTACTATCTGTCGCTAGCGCCCAGGTATAAGAGCGCTTGTCTAAAGATATCATCAGTCTCGTACTATCTGTCGCTAGCGCCTAGGTTGAAGAGCGCTTGTCTAAAGACATCATCAGTCTCCTACTTTCTGTCGCTAGCGCCTAGGTTGAAGAGCGCTTGTCTAAAGACATCATCAGTCTCCTACTATCTGTCATTAGCGCCTAGGTTGAAGAGCGCTTGTCTAAAGACATCATCAATCTCCTACTATCTGTCGCTAGCGCCTAGGTTGAAGAGCGCTTGTCTAAAGACATCATCAGTCTCCCACTAGATGTCGCTAGCGCCTAGGTTGAAGAGCGCTTGTCTAAAGACATCATCAGTCTCCTACTATCTGTCGCTAGCGCCTAGGTTGAAGAGCGCTTGTCTAAAGACATCATCAGTCTCCTACTATCTGTCGCTAGCGCCTAGGTTGAAGAGCGCTTGTCTAAAGACATCATCAGTCTCTCACTATCTGTCGCTAGGGCCTAGGTTGAAGAGCGCTTGTCTAAAGACATCATCAGTCTCTTACTATCTGTTGCTAGGGCCTAGGTTAAAGAGCGCTTGTCTAAAGACATCATCAGTCTCCTAATATATATCGCTAGCGCCCAGGTTGAAGAGCGCTTGTCTAAAGACATCATCAGTCTCCTACTATCTGTCGCTAGCGCCTAGGTTGAAGAGCGCTTGTCTAAAGACATCATCAGTCTCCTACTATCTGTCGCTAGCGCCCAGGTTGAAGAGCGCTTGTCTAAAGATATCATCAGTCTCCCACTAGCTGTCGCTAGCGCCTAGGTTGAAGAGCGCTTATCTAAAGACATCAGTCTCCTACTATCTGTCGCTAGCGCCTAGGTTGAAGAGCGCTTGTCTAAAGACATCATCAGTCTCCTACTATCTGTCGCTAGCGCCTAGGTTGAAGAGCGCTTGTCTTAAGACATCATCAGTCTCCTACTATCTGTTGCTAGCGCCTAAGTTGAGGAGCGCTTGTCTAAAAACATCATCAGTCTCGTACTATCTGTCGCTAGCGCCTAGGTTGAAGAGCGCTTGTCTAAAGACATCATCAATCTCCTACTATCTGTCGCTAGCGCCTAGGTTGAAGAGCGCTTGTCTAAAGACATCATCAGTCTCCCACTATCTGTCGCTATGGCCTAGGTTGAAGAGCGCTTGTCTAAAGACATCATCAATCTCCTACTATCTGTCGCTAGCGCCTAGGTTGAAGAGCACTTGTCTAAAGACATCATCAGTCTCCTACTATCTATCACTAGCGCCTAGGTTGAAGAGCGCTTGTCTAAAGACATCATCAGTCTCCTACTATCTGTCGCTAGCTCCTAGGTTAAAGAGCGCTTATCTAAAGACATCATCAGTCTCCTACTATCTGTCGCTAGCGCCTAGGTTGAAGAGCGCTTGTCTTAAGACATCATCAGTCTCCTACTATCTGTCGCTAGCGCCTAGGTTGAAGACCGCTTGTCTAAAAACATCATCAGTCTCCTACTATCTGTCGCTAGCGCCTAGGTTGAAGAGCGCTTGTCTAAAGACAACATCAGTCTCCCATTAGATGTCGCTAGTGCCTAGGTTGAAGAGCGCTTGTCTAAAGACATCATCAGTCTCTCACTATCTGTTGCTAGGGCCTAGGTTAAAGAGCGCTTGTCTAAAGACATCATCAGTCTCCTAATATCTATCGCTAGCGCCCAGGTTGAAGAGCGCTTGTCTAAAGACATCATCAGTCTCCCACTATCTGTCGCTAGCGCCTAGGTTGAAGAGCGCTTGTCTAAAGACATCATCAGTCTCCTACTATCTGTCGCTAGCGCCCAGGTTGAAGAGCGCTTGTCTAAAGATATCATCAGTCTCCCACTAGCTGTCGCTAGCGCCTAGGTTGAAGAGCGCTTATCTAAAGACATCAGTCTCCTACTATCTGTCGCTAGCGCCTAGGTTGAAGAGCGCTTGTCTTAAGATATCATCAGTCTCCTACTATCTGTCGCTAGCGTCTAGGTTTAAGAGCGCTTGTCTTAAGATATCATCAGTCTCCCACTAGCTGTCGCTAGTGCCCAGGTTGAAGAGCGCTTATCTAAAGACATCAGTCTCCTACTATCTATCGCTAAGGCCGAGGTTGAAGAGCGCTTGTCTTAAGACATCATCAGTCTCCCACTAGCTGTCGCTAGCGCCTAGGTTGAAGAGCGCTTGTCTAAAGACATCATCAGTCTCCTACTATCTGTCGCTAGCGCCTAGGTTGAAGAGCGCTTATCTAAAGACATCATCAGTCTCCTATCTGTCGCTAGCGCCTAGGTTGAAGAGCGCTTGTCTAAAGACATCATCAGTCTCCCACTAGCTGTCGTTAGCGCCCAGGTTGAAGAGCGCTTGTCTAAAGACATCATCAGTCTCCTACTAGCTGTCGCTAGCGCCTAGGTTGAAGAGCGCTTGTCTAAAGACATCATCAATCTCCTACTATCTGTCGCTAGCGCCTAGGTTGAAGAGCGCTTGTCTAAAGACATCATCAGTCTCCCACTAGATGTCGCTAGCGCCTAGGTGGAAGAGCGCTTGTCTAAAGACATCATCAGTCTCCTACTATCTGTCGCTAGCGCCTAGGTTGAAGAGCGCTTGTCTAAAGACATCATCAGTCTCCTACTATCTGTCGCTAGCGCCTAGGTTGAAGAGCGCTTGTCTAAAGACATCATCAGTCTCCTACTATCTGTCGCTAGCGCCCAGGTATAAGAGCGCTTGTCTAAAGATATCATCAGTCTCGTACTATCTGTCGCTAGCGCCTAGGTTGAAGAGCGCTTGTCTAAAGACATCATCAGTCTCCTACTTTCTGTCGCTAGCGCCTAGGTTGAAGAGCGCTTGTCTAAAGACATCATCAGTCTCCTACTATCTGTCATTAGCGCCTAGGTTGAAGAGCGCTTGTCTAAAGACATCATCAATCTCCTACTATCTGTCGCTAGCGCCTAGGTTGAAGAGCGCTTGTCTAAAGACATCATCAGTCTCCCACTAGATGTCGCTAGCGCCTAGGTTGAAGAGCGCTTGTCTAAAGACATCATCAGTCTCCTACTATCTGTCGCTAGCGCCTAGGTTGAAGAGCGCTTGTCTAAAGACATCATCAGTCTCCTACTATCTGTCGCTAGCGCCTAGGTTGAAGAGCGCTTGTCTAAAGACATCATCAGTCTCTCACTATCTGTCGCTAGGGCCTAGGTTGAAGAGCGCTTGTCTAAAGACATCATCAATCTCCTACTATCTGTCGCTAGCTCCTAGGTTGAAGAGCGCTTGTCTAAAAACATCATCAGTCTCCTACTATCTGTCGCTAGCGCCTAGGTTGAAGAGCGCTTGTCTAAAGACATCATCAGTCTCTTACTATCTGTTGCTAGGGCCTAGGTTAAAGAGCGCTTGTCTAAAGACATCATCAGTCTCCTAATATATATCGCTAGCGCCCAGGTTGAAGAGCGCTTGTCTAAAGACATCATCAGTCTCCTACTATCTGTCGCTAGCGCCTAGGTTGAAGAGCGCTTGTCTAAAGACATCATCAGTCTCCTACTATCTGTCGCTAGCGCCCAGGTTGAAGAGCGCTTGTCTAAAGATATCATCAGTCTCCCACTAGCTGTCGCTAGCGCCTAGGTTGAAGAGCGCTTATCTAAAGACATCAGTCTCCTACTATCTGTCGCTAGCGCCTAGGTTGAAGAGCGCTTGTCTAAAGACATCATCAGTCTCCTACTATCTGTCGCTAGCGCCTAGGTTGAAGAGCGCTTGTCTTAAGACATCATCAGTCTCCTACTATCTGTTGCTAGCGCCTAAGTTGAGGAGCGCTTGTCTTAAGACATCATCAGTCTCGTACTATCTGTCGCTAGCGCCTAGGTTGAAGAGCGCTTGTCTAAAGACATCATCAATCTCCTACTATCTGTCGCTAGCGCCTAGGTTGAAGAGCGCTTGTCTAAAGACATCATCAGTCTCCCACTATCTGTCGCTATGGCCTAGGTTGAAGAGCGCTTGTCTAAAGACATCATCAATCTCCCACTATCTGTCGCTAGCGCCTAGGTTGAAGAGCACTTGTCTAAAGACATCATCAGTCTCCTACTATCTATCACTAGCGCCTAGGTTGAAGAGCGCTTGTCTAAAGACATCATCAGTCTCCTACTATCTGTCGCTAGCTCCTAGGTTAAAGAGCGCTTATCTAAAGACATCATCAGTCTCCTACTATCTGTCGCTAGCGCCTAGGTTGAAGAGCGCTTGTCTTAAGACATCATCAGTCTCCTACTATCTGTCGCTAGCGCCTAGGTTGAAGACCGCTTGTCTAAAAACATCATCAGTCTCCTACTATCTGTCGCTAGCGCCTAGGTTGAAGAGCGCTTGTCTAAAGACAACATCAGTCTCCCATTAGATGTCGCTAGTGCCTAGGTTGAAGAGCGCTTGTCTAAAGACATCATCAGTCTCTCACTATCTGTTGCTAGGGCCTAGGTTAAAGAGCGCTTGTCTAAAGACATCATCAGTCTCCTAATATCTATCGCTAGCGCCCAGGTTGAAGAGCGCTTGTCTAAAGACATCATCTGTCTCCCACTATCTGTCGCTAGCGCCTAGGTTGAAGAGCGCTTGTCTAAAGACATCATCAGTCTCCTACTATCTGTCGCTAGCGCCCAGGTTGAAGAGCGCTTGTCTAAAGATATCATCAGTCTCCCACTAGCTGTCGCTAGCGCCTAGGTTGAAGAGCGCTTATCTAAAGACATCAGTCTCCTACTATCTGTCGCTAGCGCCTAGGTTGAAGAGCGCTTGTCTTAAGATATCATCAGTCTCCTACTATCTGTCGCTAGCGTCTAGGTTTAAGAGCGCTTGTCTTAAGATATCATCAGTCTCCCACTAGCTGTCGCTAGTGCCCAGGTTGAAGAGCGCTTATCTAAAGACATCAGTCTCCTACTATCTATCGCTAAGGCCGAGGTTGAAGAGCGCTTGTCTTAAGACATCATCAGTCTCCCACTAGCTGTCGCTAGCGCCTAGGTTGAAGAGCGCTTGTCTAAAGACATCATCAGTCTCCTACTATCTGTCGCTAGCGCCTAGGTTGAAGAGCGCTTATCTAAAGACATCATCAGTCTCCTATCTGTCGCTAGCGCCTAGGTTGAAGAGCGCTTGTCTAAAGACATCATCAGTCTCCCACTAGCTGTCGTTAGCGCCCAGGTTGAAGAGCGCTTGTCTAAAGACATCATCAGTCTCCTACTAGCTGTCGCTAGCGCCTAGGTTGAAGAGCGCTTGTCTAAAGACATCATCAATCTCCTACTATCTGTCGCTAGCGCCTAGGTTGAAGAGCGCTTGTCTAAAGACATCATCAGTCTCCCACTAGATGTCGCTAGCGCCTAGGTGGAAGAGCGCTTGTCTAAAGACATCATCAGTCTCCTACTATCTGTCGCTAGCGCCTAGGTTGAAGAGCGCTTGTCTAAAGACATCATCAGTCTCCTACTATCTGTCGCTAGCGCCTAGGTTGAAGAGCGCTTGTCTAAAGACATCATCAGTCTCCTACTATCTGTCGCTAGCGCCCAGGTATAAGAGCGCTTGTCTAAAGATATCATCAGTCTCGTACTATCTGTCGCTAGCGCCTAGGTTGAAGAGCGCTTGTCTAAAGACATCATCAGTCTCCTACTTTCTGTCGCTAGCGCCTAGGTTGAAGAGCGCTTGTCTAAAGACATCATCAGTCTCCTACTATCTGTCATTAGCGCCTAGGTTGAAGAGCGCTTGTCTAAAGACATCATCAATCTCCTACTATCTGTCGCTAGCGCCTAGGTTGAAGAGCGCTTGTCTAAAGACATCATCAGTCTCCCACTAGATGTCGCTAGCGCCTAGGTTGAAGAGCGCTTGTCTAAAGACATCATCAGTCTCCTACTATCTGTCGCTAGCGCCTAGGTTGAAGAGCGCTTGTCTAAAGACATCATCAGTCTCCTACTATCTGTCGCTAGCGCCTAGGTTGAAGAGCGCTTGTCTAAAGACATCATCAGTCTCTCACTATCTGTCGCTAGGGCCTAGGTTGAAGAGCGCTTGTCTAAAGACATCATCAATCTCCTACTATCTGTCGCTAGCTCCTAGGTTGAAGAGCGCTTGTCTAAAAACATCATCAGTCTCCTACTATCTGTCGCTAGCGCCTAGGTTGAAGAGCGCTTGTCTAAAGACATCATCAGTCTCTTACTATCTGTTGCTAGGGCCTAGGTTAAAGAGCGCTTGTCTAAAGACATCATCAGTCTCCTAATATATATCGCTAGCGCCCAGGTTGAAGAGCGCTTGTCTAAAGACATCATCAGTCTCCTACTATCTGTCGCTAGCGCCTAGGTTGAAGAGCGCTTGTCTAAAGACATCATCAGTCTCCTACTATCTGTCGCTAGCGCCCAGGTTGAAGAGCGCTTGTCTAAAGATATCATCAGTCTCCCACTAGCTGTCGCTAGCGCCTAGGTTGAAGAGCGCTTATCTAAAGACATCAGTCTCCTACTATCTGTCGCTAGCGCCTAGGTTGAAGAGCGCTTGTCTAAAGACATCATCAATCTCCTACTATCTGTCGCTAGCGCCTAGGTTGAATAGCGCTTGTCTAAAGACATCATCAGTCTCCTACTATCTGTCGCTAGCGCCTAGGTTGAAGAGCGCTTGTCTTAAGACATCATCAGTCTCCTACTATCTGTTGCTAGCGCCTAAGTTGAGGAGCGCTTGTCTAAAAACATCATCAGTCTCGTACTATCTGTCGCTAGCGCCTAGGTTGAAGAGCGCTTGTCTAAAGACATCATCAATCTCCTACTATCTGTCGCTAGCGCCTAGGTTGAAGAGCGCTTGTCTAAAGACATCATCAGTCTCCCACTATCTGTCGCTATGGCCTAGGTTGAAGAGCGCTTGTCTAAAGACATCATCAATCTCCTACTATCTGTCGCTAGCGCCTAGGTTGAAGAGCACTTGTCTAAAGACATCATCAGTCTCCTACTATCTATCACTAGCGCCTAGGTTGAAGAGCGCTTGTCTAAAGACATCATCAGTCTCCTACTATCTGTCGCTAGCGCCTAGGTTGAAGAGCGCTTATCTAAAGACATCATCAGTCTCCTACTATCTATCACTAGCGCCTAGGTTGAAGAGCGCTTATCTAAAGACATCATCAGTCTCCTACTATCTGTCGCTAGCGCCTAGGTTGAAGAGCGCTTGTCTTAAGACATCATCAGTCTCCTACTATCTGTCGCTAGCGCCTAGGTTGAAGACCGCTTGTCTAAAAACATCATCAGTCTCCTACTATCTGTCGCTAGCGCCTAGGTTGAAGAGCGCTTGTCTAAAGACAACATCAGTCTCCCATTAGATGTCGCTAGTGCCTAGGTTGAAGAGCGCTTGTCTAAAGACATCATCAGTCTCTCACTATCTGTTGCTAGGGCCTAGGTTAAAGAGCGCTTGTCTAAAGACATCATCAGTCTCCTAATATCTATCGCTAGCGCCCAGGTTGAAGAACGCTTGTCTAAAGACATCATCAGTCTCCCACTATCTGTCGCTAGCGCCTAGGTTGAAGAGCGCTTGTCTAAAGACATCATCAGTCTCCTACTATCTGTCGCTAGCGCCTAGGTTGAAGAGCGCTTGTCTAAAGACATCATCAGTCTCCTACTATCTGTCGCTAGCGCCTAGGTTGAAGAGCGCTTGTCTAAAGACATCATCAGTCTCCTACTATCTGTCGCTAGCGCCCAGGTATAAGAGCGCTTGTCTAAAGATATCATCAGTCTCGTACTATCTGTCGCTAGCGCCTAGGTTGAAGAGCGCTTGTCTAAAGACATCATCAGTCTCCTACTTTCTGTCGCTAGCGCCTAGGTTGAAGAGCGCTTGTCTAAAGACATCATCAGTCTCCTACTATCTGTCGCTAGCGCCTAGGTTGAAGAGCGCTTGTCTAAAGACATCATCAGTCTCCTACTATCTGTCGCTAGCGCCTAGGTTGAAGAGCGCTTGTCTAAAGACATCATCAGTCTCCTACTATCTGTCGCTAGCGCCCAGGTATAAGAGCGCTTGTCTAAAGATATCATCAGTCTCGTACTATCTGTCGCTAGCGCCTAGGTTGAAGAGCGCTTGTCTAAAGACATCATCAGTCTCCTACTTTCTGTCGCTAGCGCCTAGGTTGAAGAGCGCTTGTCTAAAGACATCATCAGTCTCCTACTATCTGTCATTAGCGCCTAGGTTGAAGAGCGCTTGTCTAAAGACATCATCAATCTCCTACTATCTGTCGCTAGCGCCTAGGTTGAAGAGCGCTTGTCTAAAGACATCATCAGTCTCCCACTAGATGTCGCTAGCGCCTAGGTTGAAGAGCGCTTGTCTAAAGACATCATCAGTCTCCTACTATCTGTCGCTAGCGCCTAGGTTGAAGAGCGCTTGTCTAAAGACATCATCAGTCTCCTACTATCTGTCGCTAGCGCCTAGGTTGAAGAGCGCTTGTCTAAAGACATCATCAGTCTCTCACTATCTGTCGCTAGGGCCTAGGTTGAAGAGCGCTTGTCTAAAGACATCATCAGTCTCTTACTATCTGTTGCTAGGGCCTAGGTTAAAGAGCGCTTGTCTAAAGACATCATCAGTCTCCTAATATATATCGCTAGCGCCCAGGTTGAAGAGCGCTTGTCTAAAGACATCATCAGTCTCCTACTATCTGTCGCTAGCGCCTAGGTTGAAGAGCGCTTGTCTAAAGACATCATCAGTCTCCTACTATCTGTCGCTAGCGCCCAGGTTGAAGAGCGCTTGTCTAAAGATATCATCAGTCTCCCACTAGCTGTCGCTAGCGCCTAGGTTGAAGAGCGCTTATCTAAAGACATCAGTCTCCTACTATCTGTCGCTAGCGCCTAGGTTGAAGAGCGCTTGTCTAAAGACATCATCAGTCTCCTACTATCTGTCGCTAGCGCCTAGGTTGAAGAGCGCTTGTCTTAAGACATCATCAGTCTCCTACTATCTGTTGCTAGCGCCTAAGTTGAGGAGCGCTTGTCTAAAAACATCATCAGTCTCGTACTATCTGTCGCTAGCGCCTAGGTTGAAGAGCGCTTGTCTAAAGACATCATCAATCTCCTACTATCTGTCGCTAGCGCCTAGGTTGAAGAGCGCTTGTCTAAAGACATCATCAGTCTCCCACTATCTGTCGCTATGGCCTAGGTTGAAGAGCGCTTGTCTAAAGACATCATCAATCTCCTACTATCTGTCGCTAGCGCCTAGGTTGAAGAGCACTTGTCTAAAGACATCATCAGTCTCCTACTATCTATCACTAGCGCCTAGGTTGAAGAGCGCTTGTCTAAAGACATCATCAGTCTCCTACTATCTGTCGCTAGCTCCTAGGTTAAAGAGCGCTTATCTAAAGACATCATCAGTCTCCTACTATCTGTCGCTAGCGCCTAGGTTGAAGAGCGCTTGTCTTAAGACATCATCAGTCTCCTACTATCTGTCGCTAGCGCCTAGGTTGAAGACCGCTTGTCTAAAAACATCATCAGTCTCCTACTATCTGTCGCTAGCGCCTAGGTTGAAGAGCGCTTGTCTAAAGACAACATCAGTCTCCCATTAGATGTCGCTAGTGCCTAGGTTGAAGAGCGCTTGTCTAAAGACATCATCAGTCTCTCACTATCTGTTGCTAGGGCCTAGGTTAAAGAGCGCTTGTCTAAAGACATCATCAGTCTCCTAATATCTATCGCTAGCGCCCAGGTTGAAGAGCGCTTGTCTAAAGACATCATCAGTCTCCTACTATCTGTCGCTAGCGCCTAGGTTGAAGAGCGCTTGTCTAAAGACATCATCAGTCTCCTACTATCTGTCGCTAGCGCCCAGGTTGAAGAGCGCTTGTCTAAAGATATCATCAGTCTCCCACTAGCTGTCGCTAGCGCCTAGGTTGAAGAGCGCTTATCTAAAGACATCAGTCTCCTACTATCTGTCGCTAGCGCCTAGGTTGAAGAGCGCTTGTCTTAAGATATCATCAGTCTCCTACTATCTGTCGCTAGCGTCTAGGTTTAAGAGCGCTTGTCTTAAGATATCATCAGTCTCCCACTAGCTGTCGCTAGTGCCCAGGTTGAAGAGCGCTTATCTAAAGACATCAGTCTCCTACTATCTATCGCTAAGGCCGAGGTTGAAGAGCGCTTGTCTTAAGACATCATCAGTCTCCCACTAGCTGTCGCTAGCGCCTAGGTTGAAGAGCGCTTGTCTAAAGACATCATCAGTCTCCTACTATCTGTCGCTAGCGCCTAGGTTGAAGAGCGCTTATCTAAAGACATCATCAGTCTCCTATCTGTCGCTAGCGCCTAGGTTGAAGAGCGCTTGTCTAAAGACATCATCAGTCTCCCACTAGCTGTCGTTAGCGCCCAGGTTGAAGAGCGCTTGTCTAAAGACATCATCAGTCTCCTACTAGCTGTCGCTAGCGCCTAGGTTGAAGAGCGCTTGTCTAAAGACATCATCAATCTCCTACTATCTGTCGCTAGCGCCTAGGTTGAAGAGCGCTTGTCTAAAGACATCATCAGTCTCCCACTAGATGTCGCTAGCGCCTAGGTGGAAGAGCGCTTGTCTAAAGACATCATCAGTCTCCTACTATCTGTCGCTAGCGCCTAGGTTGAAGAGCGCTTGTCTAAAGACATCATCAGTCTCCTACTATCTGTCGCTAGCGCCTAGGTTGAAGAGCGCTTGTCTAAAGACATCATCAGTCTCCTACTATCTGTCGCTAGCGCCCAGGTATAAGAGCGCTTGTCTAAAGATATCATCAGTCTCGTACTATCTGTCGCTAGCGCCTAGGTTGAAGAGCGCTTGTCTAAAGACATCATCAGTCTCCTACTTTCTGTCGCTAGCGCCTAGGTTGAAGAGCGCTTGTCTAAAGACATCATCAGTCTCCTACTATCTGTCATTAGCGCCTAGGTTGAAGAGCGCTTGTCTAAAGACATCATCAATCTCCTACTATCTGTCGCTAGCGCCTAGGTTGAAGAGCGCTTGTCTAAAGACATCATCAGTCTCCCACTAGATGTCGCTAGCGCCTAGGTTGAAGAGCGCTTGTCTAAAGACATCATCAGTCTCCTACTATCTGTCGCTAGCGCCTAGGTTGAAGAGCGCTTGTCTAAAGACATCATCAGTCTCCTACTATCTGTCGCTAGCGCCTAGGTTGAAGAGCGCTTGTCTAAAGACATCATCAGTCTCTCACTATCTGTCGCTAGGGCCTAGGTTGAAGAGCGCTTGTCTAAAGACATCATCAATCTCCTACTATCTGTCGCTAGCTCCTAGGTTGAAGAGCGCTTGTCTAAAAACATCATCAGTCTCCTACTATCTGTCGCTAGCGCCTAGGTTGAAGAGCGCTTGTCTAAAGACATCATCAGTCTCTTACTATCTGTTGCTAGGGCCTAGGTTAAAGAGCGCTTGTCTAAAGACATCATCAGTCTCCTAATATATATCGCTAGCGCCCAGGTTGAAGAGCGCTTGTCTAAAGACATCATCAGTCTCCTACTATCTGTCGCTAGCGCCTAGGTTGAAGAGCGCTTGTCTAAAGACATCATCAGTCTCCTACTATCTGTCGCTAGCGCCCAGGTTGAAGAGCGCTTGTCTAAAGATATCATCAGTCTCCCACTAGCTGTCGCTAGCGCCTAGGTTGAAGAGCGCTTATCTAAAGACATCAGTCTCCTACTATCTGTCGCTAGCGCCTAGGTTGAAGAGCGCTTGTCTAAAGACATCATCAATCTCCTACTATCTGTCGCTAGCGCCTAGGTTGAATAGCGCTTGTCTAAAGACATCATCAGTCTCCTACTATCTGTCGCTAGCGCCTAGGTTGAAGAGCGCTTGTCTTAAGACATCATCAGTCTCCTACTATCTGTTGCTAGCGCCTAAGTTGAGGAGCGCTTGTCTAAAAACATCATCAGTCTCGTACTATCTGTCGCTAGCGCCTAGGTTGAAGAGCGCTTGTCTAAAGACATCATCAATCTCCTACTATCTGTCGCTAGCGCCTAGGTTGAAGAGCGCTTGTCTAAAGACATCATCAGTCTCCCACTATCTGTCGCTATGGCCTAGGTTGAAGAGCGCTTGTCTAAAGACATCATCAATCTCCTACTATCTGTCGCTAGCGCCTAGGTTGAAGAGCACTTGTCTAAAGACATCATCAGTCTCCTACTATCTATCACTAGCGCCTAGGTTGAAGAGCGCTTGTCTAAAGACATCATCAGTCTCCTACTATCTGTCGCTAGCGCCTAGGTTGAAGAGCGCTTATCTAAAGACATCATCAGTCTCCTACTATCTATCACTAGCGCCTAGGTTGAAGAGCGCTTATCTAAAGACATCATCAGTCTCCTACTATCTGTCGCTAGCGCCTAGGTTGAAGAGCGCTTGTCTTAAGACATCATCAGTCTCCTACTATCTGTCGCTAGCGCCTAGGTTGAAGACCGCTTGTCTAAAAACATCATCAGTCTCCTACTATCTGTCGCTAGCGCCTAGGTTGAAGAGCGCTTGTCTAAAGACAACATCAGTCTCCCATTAGATGTCGCTAGTGCCTAGGTTGAAGAGCGCTTGTCTAAAGACATCATCAGTCTCTCACTATCTGTTGCTAGGGCCTAGGTTAAAGAGCGCTTGTCTAAAGACATCATCAGTCTCCTAATATCTATCGCTAGCGCCCAGGTTGAAGAGCGCTTGTCTAAAGACATCATCAGTCTCCCACTATCTGTCGCTAGCGCCTAGGTTGAAGAGCGCTTGTCTAAAGACATCATCAGTCTCCTACTATCTGTCGCTAGCGCCCAGGTTGAAGAGCGCTTGTCTAAAGATATCATCAGTCTCCCACTAGCTGTCGCTAGCGCCTAGGTTGAAGAGCGCTTATCTAAAGACATCAGTCTCCTACTATCTGTCGCTAGCGCCTAGGTTGAAGAGCGCTTGTCTTAAGATATCATCAGTCTCCTACTATCTGTCGCTAGCGTCTAGGTTTAAGAGCGCTTGTCTTAAGATATCATCAGTCTCCCACTAGCTGTCGCTAGTGCCCAGGTTGAAGAGCGCTTATCTAAAGACATCAGTCTCCTACTATCTATCGCTAAGGCCGAGGTTGAAGAGCGCTTGTCTTAAGACATCATAAGTCTCCCACTAGCTGTCGCTAGCGCCTAGGTTGAAGAGCGCTTGTCTAAAGACATCATCAGTCTCCTACTATCTGTCGCTAGCGCCTAGGTTGAAGAGCGCTTATCTAAAGACATCATCAGTCTCCTATCTGTCGCTAGCGCCTAGGTTGAAGAGCGCTTGTCTAAAGACATCATCAGTCTCCCACTAGCTGTCGTTAGCGCCCAGGTTGAAGAGCGCTTGTCTAAAGACATCATCAGTCTCCTACTATCTATCGCTAGCGCCTAGGTTGAAGAGCGCTTGTCTAAAGACATCATCAGTCTCCTACTATCTGTCGCTAGCTCCTAGGTTGAAGAGCGCTTATCTAAAGACATCATCAGTCTCCTACTATCTGTCGCTAGCGCCTAGGTTGAAGAGCGCTTGTCTTAAGACATCATCAGTCTCCTACTATCTGTCGCTAGCGCCTAGGTTGAAGACCGCTTGTCTAAAAACATCATCAGTCTCCTACTATCTGTCGCTAGCGCCTAGGTTGAAGAGCGCTTGTCTAAAGACATCATCAGTCTCCCATTAGATGTCGCTAGTGCCTAGGTTGAAGAGCGCTTGTCTAAAGACATCATCAGTCTCTCACTATCTGTTGCTAGGGCCTAGGTTAAAGAGCGCTTGTCTAAAGACATTATAGTCTCCTAATATCTATCGCTAGCGCCCAGGTTGAAGAGCGCTTGTCTAAAGACATCATCAGTCTCCTACTATCTGTCGCTAGCGCCTAGGTTGAAGAGCGCTTGTCTAAAGACATCATCAGTCTCCTACTATCTGTCGCTAGCGCCCAGGTTGAAGAGCGCTTGTCTAAAGATATCATCAGTCTCCCACTAGCTGTCGCTAGCGCCTAGGTTGAAGAGCGCTTATCTAAAGACATCAGTCTCCTACTATCTGTCGCTAGCGCCTAGGTTGAAGAGCGCTTGTCTTAAGATATCATCAGTCTCCTACTATCTGTCGCTAGCGTCTAGGTTTAAGAGCGCTTGTCTTAAGACATCATCAGTCTCCCACTAGCTGTCGCTAGCGCCTAGGTTGAAGAGCGCTTGTCTAAAGACATCATCAGTCTCCTACTAGCTGTCTCTAGCGCCTAGGTTGAAGAGCACTTGTCTAAAGACATCATCAGTCTCCCACTAGCTGTCGCTAGCGCCTAGGTTGAAGAGCGCTTGTCTTAAGACATCATCAGTCTCCTACTAGCTGTCGCTAGTGCCCAGGTTGAAGAGCGCTTATCTAAAGACATCAGTCTCCTACTATCTATCGCTAAGGCCGAGGTTGAAGAGCGCTTGTCTTAAGACATCATCAGTCTCCTACTAGCTGTCGCTAGCGCCTAGGTTGAAGAGCGCTTGTCTAAAGACATCATCAGTCTCCCACTAGCTGTCGCTAGCGCCTAGGTTGAAGAGCGCTTGTCTAAAGACATCATCAGTCTCCTACTATCTGTCGCTAGCGCCTAGGTTGAAGAGCGCTTATCTAAAGACATCATCAGTCTCCTATCTGTCGCTAGCGCCTAGGTTGAAGAGCGCTTGTCTAAAGACATCATCAGTCTCCTACTATCTGTCGCTAGCGTCTAGGTTGAAGAGCGCTTGTCTAAAGACATCATCAGTCTCCTACTATCTGTTGCTAGCGCCTAAGTTGAGGAGCGCTTGTCTAAAGACATCATCAGTCTCCAACTATCTGTCGCTAGCGCCTAGGTTGAAGAGCGTTTGTCTAAAGACATCATCAGTCTCCTACTAACTGTCGCTAGCGCCTAGGTTGAAGAGCGCTTGTCTAAAGACATCATCAGTCTCCCACTAGCTGTCGCTAGCGCATAGGTTGAAGAGCGCTTGTCTAAAGACATCATCAGTCTCCTACTAACTGTCGCTAGCGCCTAGGTTGAAGAGCGCTTGTCTAAAGACATCATCAGTCTCCCACTAGCTGTCGCTAGCGCATAGGTTGAAGAGCGCTTGTCTAAAGACATCATCAGTCTCCCACTATCTGTCGCTAGGACCTAGGTTGAAGAGCGCTTGTCTAAAGACATCATCAGTCTCCTACTATCTGTCGTTAGCGCCTAGGTTGAACAGCGCTTGTCTAAAGACATCATCAGTCTCCCACTAGCTGTCGCTAGCGCCCAGGTTGAAGAGCGCTTGTCTAAAGACATCATCAGTCTCCTACTAGCTATCGCTAGCGCCCAGGTTGAAGAGCGCTTGTCTAAAGACATCATCAGTCTCCCACTAGCTGTCGCTAGCGCCCTGGTTGAAGAGCGCTTGTCTAAAGACATCATCAGTCTCCCACTAGCTGTCGCTAGCGCCCAGGTTGAAGAGTGCTTGTCTAAGGACATCATCAGTCTCCCACTAGCTGTCGCTAGCGCCGAGGTTGAAGAGCGCTTGTCTAAAGACATCATCAGTCTCCTACTATCTGTCGCTAGCGCATAGGTTGAAGAGCAATTGTCTAAAGACATCATCAGTCTCCTACTATCTGTCGCTAGCTCCTAGGTTGAAGAGAGCTTGTCTAAAGACATCGTCAGTCTCCTACTATCTGTCGCTAGCGCCTAGGTTGAAGAGCGCTTGTCTAAAGACATCATCAGTCTCCTACTATCTGTCGCTAGCTCCTAGGTTGAAGAGAGCTTGTCTAAAGACATCGTCAGTCTCCTACTATCTGTCGCTAGCGTCTAGGTTGAAGAGAGCTTGTCTAAAGACATCGTCAGTCTCCTACTATCTGTCGCTAGCGTCTAGGTTGAAGAGCGCTTGTCTAAAGACATCATCAGTCTCCTACTATCTGTCGCTAGCGTCTAGGTTGAAGAGAGCTTGTCTAAAGACATCGTCAGTCTCCTACTATCTGTCGCTAGCGTCTAGGTTGAAGAGCGCTTGTCTTAAGACATCATCAGTCTCCTACTAGCTGTCGCTAGTGCCCAGGTTGAAGAGCGCTTGTCTTAAGACATCATCAGTCTCCTACTATCTGTCGCTAGCGCCTAGGTTGAAGAGCGCTTATCTAAAGACATCAGTCTCCTACTATCTATCGCTAAGGCCGAGGTTGAAGAGCGCTTATCTTAAGACATCATCAGTCTCCTACTAGCTGTCGCTAGCGCCTAGGTTGAAGAGCGCTTGTCTAAAGACATCATCAGTCTCCCACTAGCTGTCGCTAGCGCCTAGGTTGAAGAGCGCTTGTCTAAAGACATCATCAGTCTCCTACTATCTGTCGCTAGCGCCTAGGTTGAAGAGCGCTTATCTAAAGACATCATCAGTCTCCTATCTGTCGCTAGCGCCTAGGTTGAAGAGCGCTTGTCTAAAGACATCATCAGTCTCCTACTATCTGTCGCTAGCGCCTAGGTTGAAGAGCGCTTGTCTAAAGACATCATCAGTCTCCTACTATCTGTCGCTAGCGTCTAGGTTGAAGAGAGCTTGTCTAAAGACATCATCAGTCTCCTACTATCTGTCGCTAGCGCCTAGGTTGAAGAGCGTTTGTCTAAAGACATCATCAGTCTCCTACTAGCTGTCGCTAGCGCCTAGGTTGAAGAGCGCTTGTCTAAAGACATCATCAGTCTCCCACTAGCTGTCGCTAGCGCATAGGTTGAAGAGCGCTTGTCTAAAGACATCATCAGTCTCCCACTATCTGTCGCTAGGACCTAGGTTGAAGAGCGCTTGTCTAAAGAAATCATCAGTCTCCTACTATCTGTCGTTAGCGCCTAGGTTGAAGAGCGCTTGTCTAAAGACATCATCAGTCTCCCACTAGCTGTCGCTAGCGCCTAGGTTGAAGAGCGCTTGTCTAAAGACATCATCAGTCTCCTACTAGCTGTCTCTAGCGCCTAGGTTGAAGAGCACTTGTCTAAAGACATCATCAGTCTCCCACTAGCTGTCGCTAGCGCCTAGGTTGAAGAGCGCTTGTCTTAAGACATCATCAGTCTCCTACTAGCTGTCGCTAGTGCCCAGGTTGAAGAGCGCTTTTCTAAAGACATCATCAGTCTCCCACTAGCTGTCGCTAGCGCCTAGGTTGAACAGCACTTGTCTAAAGACATCATCAGTCTCCTACTATCTGTCGCTAGTGCCTAGGTTGATGAGCGCTTATCTAAAGACCTCAGTCTCCTACTATCTATCGCTAAGGCCGAGGTTGAAGAGCGCTTGTTTTAAGACATCATCAGTCTCCTACTAGCTGTCGCTAGCGCCTAGGTTGAAGAGCGCTTGTCTAAAGACATCATCAGTCTCCCACTAGCTGTCGCTAGCGCCTAGGTTGAAGAGCGCTTGTCTAAAGACATCATCAGTCTCCTACTATCTGTCGCTAGCGCCTAGGTTGAAGAGCGCTTATCTAAAGACATCATCAGTCTCCTATCTGTCGCTAGCGCCTAGGTTGAAGAGCGCTTGTCTAAAGACATCATCAGTCTCCTACTATCTGTCGCTAGCGTCTAGGTTGAAGAGCGTTTGTCTAAAGACATCATCAGTCTCCTACTATCTGTCGCTAGCGCCTAGGTTGAAGAGCGCTTGTCTAAAGACATCATCAGTCTCCTACTATCTGTCGCTAGCGCCCAGGTTGAAGAGCGCTTGTCTAAAGATATCATCAGTCTCCCACTAGCTGTCGCTAGCGCCTAGGTTGAAGCGCGCTTATCTAAAGACATCAGTCTCCTACTATCTGTCGCTAGCGCCTAGGTTGAAGAGCGCTTGTCTTAAGATATCATCAGTCTCCTACGATCTGTCGCTAGCGTCTAGGTTTAAGAGCGCTTGTCTTAAGACATCATCAGTCTCCCACTAGCTGTCGCTAGCGCCTAGGTTGAAGAGCGCTTGTCTAAAGACATCATCAGTCTCCTACTAGCTGTCTCTAGCGCCTAGGTTGAAGAGCACTTGTCTAAAGACATCATCAGTCTCCTACTAGCTGTCGCTAGTGCCCAGGTTGAAGAGCGCTTATCTAAAGACATCAGTCTCCTACTATCTGTCGCTAGCGCCTAGGTTGAAGAGCGCTTGTCTTAAGATATCATCAGTCTCCTACTATCTGTCGCTAGCGTCTAGGTTTAAGAGCGCTTGTCTTAAGACATCATCAGTCTCCCACTAGCTGTCGCTAGCGCCTAGGTTGAAGAGCGCTTGTCTAAAGACATCATCAGTCTCCTACTAGCTGTTTCTAGCGCCTAGGTTGAAGAGCACTTGTCTAAAGACATCATCAGTCTCCCACTAGCTGTCGCTAGCGCCTAGGTTGAAGAGCGCTTGTCTTAAGACATCATCAGTCTCCTACTAGCTGTCGCTAGTGCCCAGGTTGAAGAGCGCTTATCTAAAGACATCAGTCTCCTACTATCTATCGCTAAGGCCGAGGTTGAAGAGCGCTTGTCTTAAGACATCATCAGTCTCCTACTAGCTGTCGCTAGCGCCTAGGTTGAAGAGCGCTTGTCTAAAGACATCATCAGTCTCCCACTAGCTGTCGCTAGCGCCTAGGTTGAAGAGCGCTTGTCTAAAGACATCATCAGTCTCCTACTATCTGTCGCTAGCGCCTAGGTTGAAGAGCGCTTATCTAAAGACATCATCAGTCTCCTATCTGTCGCTAGCGCCTAGGTTGAAGAGCGCTTGTCTAAAGACATCATCAGTCTCCTACTATCTGTCGCTAGCGTCTAGGTTGAAGAGCGCTTGTCTAAAGACATCATTAGTCTCCTACTATCTGTTGCTAGCGCCTAAGTTGAGGAGCGCTTGTCTAAAGACATCATCAGTCTCCAACTATCTGTCGCTAGCTCCTAGGTTGAAGAGCGTTTGTCTAAAGACATCATCAGTCTCCTACTAACTGTCGCTAGCGCCTAGGTTGAAGAGCGCTTGTCTAAAGACATCATCAGTCTCCCACTAGCTGTCGCTAGCGCATAGGTTGAAGAGCGCTTGTCTAAAGACATCATCAGTCTCCCACTATCTGTCGCTAGGACCTAGGTTGAAGAGCGCTTGTCTAAAGACATCATCAGTCTCCTACTATCTGTCGTTAGCGCCTAGGTTGAACAGCGCTTGTCTAAAGACATCATCAGTCTCCCACTAGCTGTCGCTAGCGCCCAGGTTGAAGAGCGCTTGTCTAAAGACATCATCAGTCTCCTACTAGCTATCGCTAGCGCCCAGGTTGAAGAGCGCTTGTCTAAAGACATTATCAGTCTCCTACTAGCTGTCGCAAGCGCCCAGGTTGAAGAGCGCTTGTCTAAAGACATCATCAGTCTCCCACTAGCTGTCGCTAGCGCCCTGGTTGAAGAGCGCTTGTCTAAAGACATCATCAGTCTCCCACTAGCTGTCGCTAGCGCCCAGGTTGAAGAGTGCTTGTCTAAGGACATCATCAGTCTCCCACTAGCTGTCGCTAGCGCCGAGGTTGAAGAGCGCTTGTCTAAAGACATCATCAGTCTACTACTATCTGTCTCTAGCGCCTAGTTTGAAGAGCGCTTGTCTAAAGATATCATCAGTGTCCTACTATCTGTCGCTAGCGCATAGGTTGAAGAGCAATTGTCTAAAGACATCATCAGTCTCCTACTATCTGTCGCTAGCGTCTAGGTTGAAGAGCGCTTGTCTAAAGACATCATCAGTCTCCTACTATCTGTCGCTAGCTCCTAGGTTGAAGAGAGCTTGTCTAAAGACATCGTCAGTCTCCTACTATCTGTCGCTAGCGTCTAGGTTGAAGAGCGCTTGTCTTAAGACATCATCAGTCTCCTACTAGCTGTCGCTAGTGCCCAGGTTGAAGAGCGCTTGTCTTAAGACATCATCAGTCTCCTACTAGCTGTCCCTAGCGCCTAGGTTGAAGAGCGCTTATCTAAAGACATCAGTCTCCTACTATCTATCGCTAAGGCCGAGGTTGAAGAGCGCTTGTCTTAAGACATCATCAGTCTCCTACTAGCTGTCGCTAGCGCCTAGGTTGAAGAGCGCTTGTCTAAAGACATCATCAGTCTCCCACTAGCTGTCGCTAGCGCCTAGGTTGAAGAGCGCTTGTCTAAAGACATCATCAGTCTCCTACTATCTGTCGCTAGCGCCTAGGTTGAAGAGCGCTTATCTAAAGACATCATCAGTCTCCTATCTGTCGCTAGCGCCTAGGTTGAAGAGCGCTTGTCTAAAGACATCATCAGTCTCCCACTAGCTGTCGCTAGCGCCTAGGTTGAAGAGCGCTTGTCTAAAGACATCATCAGTCTCCTACTATCTGTCGCTAGCGCCTAGGTTGAAGAGCGCTTATCTAAAGACATCATCAGTCTCCTATCTGTCGCTAGCGCCTAGGTTGAAGAGCGCTTGTCTAAAGACATCATCAGTCTCCTACTATCTGTCGCTAGCGTCTAGGTTGAAGAGCGCTTGTCTAAAGACATCATTAGTCTCCTACTATCTGTTGCTAGCGCCTAAGTTGAGGAGCGCTTGTCTAAAGACATCATCAGTCTCCAACTATCTGTCGCTAGCGCCTAGGTTGAAGAGCGTTTGTCTAAAGACATCATCAGTCTCCTACTAACTGTCGCTAGCGCCTAGGTTGAAGAGCGCTTGTCTAAAGACATCATCAGTCTCCCACTAGCTGTCGCTAGCGCATAGGTTGAAGAGCGCTTGTCTAAAGACATCATCAGTCTCCCACTATCTGTCGCTAGGACCTAGGTTGAAGAGCGCTTGTCTAAAGACATCATCAGTCTCCTACTATCTGTCGTTAGCGCCTAGGTTGAACAGCGCTTGTCTAAAGACATCATCAGTCTCCCACTAGCTGTCGCTAGCGCCCAGGTTGAAGAGCGCTTGTCTAAAGACATCATCAGTCTCCTACTAGCTATCGCTAGCGCCCAGGTTGAAGAGCGCTTGTCTAAAGACATTATCAGTCTCCTACTAGCTGTCGCAAGCGCCCAGGTTGAAGAGCGCTTGTCTAAAGACATCATCAGTCTCCCACTAGCTGTCGCTAGCGCCCTGGTTGAAGAGCGCTTGTCTAAAGACATCATCAGTCTCCCACTAGCTGTCGCTAGCGCCCAGGTTGAAGAGTGCTTGTCTAAGGACATCATCAGTCTCCCACTAGCTGTCGCTAGCGCCGAGGTTGAAGAGCGCTTGTCTAAAGACATCATCAGTCTACTACTATCTGTCTCTAGCGCCTAGTTTGAAGAGCGCTTGTCTAAAGATATCATCAGTGTCCTACTATCTGTCGCTAGCGCATAGGTTGAAGAGCAATTGTCTAAAGACATCATCAGTCTCCTACTATCTGTCGCTAGCGTCTAGGTTGAAGAGCGCTTGTCTAAAGACATCATCAGTCTCCTACTATCTGTCGCTAGCTCCTAGGTTGAAGAGAGCTTGTCTAAAGACATCGTCAGTCTCCTACTATCTGTCGCTAGCGTCTAGGTTGAAGAGCGCTTGTCTTAAGACATCATCAGTCTCCTACTAGCTGTCGCTAGTGCCCAGGTTGAAGAGCGCTTGTCTTAAGACATCATCAGTCTCCTACTAGCTGTCCCTAGCGCCTAGGTTGAAGAGCGCTTATCTAAAGACATCAGTCTCCTACTATCTATCGCTAAGGCCGAGGTTGAAGAGCGCTTGTCTTAAGACATCATCAGTCTCCTACTAGCTGTCGCTAGCGCCTAGGTTGAAGAGCGCTTGTCTAAAGACATCATCAGTCTCCCACTAGCTGTCGCTAGCGCCTAGGTTGAAGAGCGCTTGTCTAAAGACATCATCAGTCTCCTACTATCTGTCGCTAGCGCCTAGGTTGAAGAGCGCTTATCTAAAGACATCATCAGTCTCCTATCTGTCGCTAGCGCCTAGGTTGAAGAGCGCTTGTCTAAAGACATCATCAGTCTCCTACTATCTGTCGCTAGCGCCTAGGTTGAAGAGCGCTTGTCTAAAGACATCATCAGTCTCCTACTATCTGTCGCTAGCGTCTAGGTTGAAGAGAGCTTGTCTAAAGACATCATCAGTCTCCTACTATCTGTCGCTAGCGCCTAGGTTGAAGAGCGTTTGTCTAAAGACATCATCAGTCTCCTACTAGCTGTCGCTAGCGCCTAGGTTGA
Organism: Ariolimax columbianus; assembly: GCA_036924085.1. Lineage (NCBI taxonomy): Eukaryota > Metazoa > Mollusca > Gastropoda > Stylommatophora > Arionidae > Ariolimax > Ariolimax columbianus. The sequence goes on along the minus strand of JAVGWX010000020.1, from coordinate 28,697,824 downwards.
AGAGCGCTTGTCTAAAGACATCATCAGTCTCCCACTAGCTGTCGCTAGCGCCTAGGTTGAAGAGCGCTTGTCTAAAGACATTATCAGTCTCCTACTAGCTGTCTCTAGCGCCTAGGTTGAAGAGCACTTGTCTAAAGACATCATCAGTCTCCCACTAGCTGTCGCTAGCGCCTAGGTTGAAGAGCGCTTGTCTTAAGACATCATCAGTCTCCTACTAGCTGTCGCTAGCGCCTAGGTTGAAGAGCGCTTGTCTAAAGACATCATCAGTCTCCCACTAGCTGTCGCTAGCGCCTAGGTTGAAGAGCGCTTGTCTAAAGACATCATCAGTCTCCTACTATCTGTCGCTAGCGCCTAGGTTGAAGAGCGCTTATCTAAAGACATCATCAGTCTCCTACTATCTGTCGTTAGCGCCTAGGTTGAAGAGCGCTTATCTAAAGACATCATCAGTCTCCTACTATCTGTCGTTAGCGCCTAGGTTGAAGAGCGCTTGTCTAAAGACATCATCAGTCTCCTACTATCTGTCGTTGGCGCCTAGGTTGAAGAGCGCTTGTCTAAAGACATCATCAGTCTCCTACTAGCTGTCGCAAGCGCCCAGGTTGAAGAGCGCTTGTCTAAAGACATCATCAGTCTCCCACTAGCTGTCGCTAGCGCCCAGGTTGAAGAGCGATTGTCTAAAGACATCATCAGTCTCCCACTAGCTGTCGCTAGCATCTAGGTTGAAGAGCGCTTGTCTAAAGACATCATCAGTCTTCTACTATCTATCGCTAGGGCCTAGGTTGAAGAGCGCGTATCTACAGACATCATCAGTCTCCTACTAGCTGTCGCTAGCGCCTAGGTTGAAGAGCGCTTGTCTAAAGACATCATGAGTCTCCTATCTGTAGCTAGCGCCTAGGTTGAAGAGCGCTTGTCTAAAAACATCATCAGTCTCCTACTATCTGTCGCTAGCGCCTAGGTTGAAGAGCGCTTGTCTAAAGACATCATCAGTCTCCCACTATCTGTCACTAGGGCCTAGGTTGAAGAGCGCTTGTCTAAAGACATCATCAGTCTCCCACTATCTGTCGCTAGCGCCTAGGTTGAAGAGCGCTTGTCTAAAGACATCATCAGTCTCCCACTAGCTGTCGTTAGCGCCCAGGTGAAGAGCGCTTGTCTAAAGACATCATCAGTCTCCTACTATCTGTCGCTAGCGCCTAGGTTAAAGAGCGCTTGTCTTAAGACATCATCAGTCTCCTACTATCTGTCGCTAGCGCCTAGGTTGAAGAGCGCTTGTCTAAAGACATCATCAGTCTCCCACTAGCTGTCGCTAGGGCCGAGGTTGAAGAGCGCTTGTCTAAAGACATCATCAGTCTCCCACTAGCTGTCGCTAGCGCCTAGGTTGAAGAGCGCTTATCTAAAGACATCAGTCTCCTATCTGTCGCTAGCGCCTAGGTTGAAGAGCGCTTATCTTAAGACATCATCAGTCTCCTACTAGCTGTCGCTAGCGCCCAGGTTGAAGAGCACTTGACTAAAGACATCATCAGTCTCCTACTAGCTGTCGCTAGTGCCTATGTTGAAGAGCGCTTATCTAAAGACATCAGTCTCCTATCTATCGCTAGCGCCGAGGTTGAAGAGCGCTTATCTAAAGACATCATCAGTCTCCTACTAGCTGTCGCTAGCGCCTAGGTTGAAGAGCGCTTGTCTAAAGACATCATCAGTCTCCCACTAGCTGTCGCTAGCGTCTAGGTTGAAGAGCGCTTGTCTAAAGACATCATCAGTCTCCTACTAGCTGTCGCTAGCGCCTAGGTTGAAGAGCGCTTGTCTAAAGACATCATCAGTCTCCCACTAGCTGTCGCTAGCGCCTAGGTTGAAGAGCGCTTGTCTAAAGACATTATCAGTCTCCTACTAGCTGTCTCTAGCGCCTAGGTTGAAGAGCACTTGTGTAAAGACATCATCAGTCTCCCACTAGCTGTCGCTAGCGCCTAGGTTGAAGAGCGCTTGTCTTAAGACATCATCAGTCTCCTACTAGCTGTCGCTAGCGCCTAGGTTGAAGAGCGCTTGTCTAAAGACATCATCAGTCTCCCACTAGCTGTCGCTAGCGCCTAGGTTGAAGAGCGCTTGTCTAAAGACATCATCAGTCTCCTACTATCTGTCGCTAGCGCCTAGGTTGAAGAGCGCTTATCTAAAGACATCATCAGTCTCCTATCTGTCGCTAGCGCCTAGGTTGAAGAGCGCTTGTCTAAAGACATCATCAGTCTCCTACTATCTGTCGCTAGCGTCTAGGTTGAAGAGCGTTTGTCTAAAGACATCATCAGTCTCCTACTATCTGTCGCTAGAGCCTAGGTTGAAGAGAGCTTGTCTAAAGACATCATCAGTCTCCTACTAGCTGTCGCTAGCGCCTAGGTTGAAGAGCGCTTGTCTAACGACATCATCAGTCTCCCACTAGCTGTCGCTAGCGCATAGGTTGAAGAGCGCTTGTCTAAAGACATCATCAGTCTCCCACTATCTGTCGCTAGGACCTAGGTTGAAGAGCGCTTGTCTAAAGACATCATCAGTCTCCTACTATCTGTCGTTAGCGCCTAGGTTGAAGAGCGCTTGTCTAAAGACATCATCAGTCTCCCACTAGCTGTCGCTAGCGCCCAGGTTAAAGAGCGCTTATCTAAAGACATCATCAGTCTCCTACTAGCTATCGCTAGCGCCCAGGTTGAAGAGCGCTTGTCTAAAGACATTATCAGTCTCCTACTAGCTGTCGCAAGCGCCCAGGTTGAAGAGCGCTTGTCTAAAGACATCATCAGTCTCCCACTAGCTGTCGCTAGCGCCTAGGTTGAAGAGCGCTTGTCTTAAGACATCATCAGTCTTCTACTAGCTGTCGCTAGCGCCTAGGTTGAAGAGCGCTTGTCTAAAGACATCATCAGTCTCCCACTAGCTGTCGCTAGCGCCTAGGTTGAAGAGCGCTTGTCTAAAGACATCATCAGTCTCCTACTATCTGTCGCTAGCGCCTAGGTTGAAGAGCGCTTATCTAAAGACATCATCAGTCTCCTACTATCTGTCGTTAGCGCCTAGGTTGAAGAGCGCTTATCTAAAGACATCATCAGTCTCCTACTATCTGTCGTTAGCGCCTAGGTTGAAGAGCGCTTGTCTAAAGACATCATCAGTCTCCTACTATCTGTCGTTGGCGCCTAGGTTGAAGAGCGCTTGTCTAAAGACATCATCAGTCTCCCACTAGCTGTCGCTAGCGCCCAGGTTAAAGAGCGCTTGTCTAAAGACATCATCAGTCTCCTACTAGCTATCGCTAGCGCCCAGGTTGAAGAGCGCTTGTCTAAAGACATTATCAGTCTCCTACTAGCTGTCGCAAGCGCCCAGGTTGAAGAGCGCTTGTCTAAAGACATCATCAGTCTCCCACTAGCTGTCGCTAGCGCCCAGGTTGAAGAGCGCTTGTCTAAAGACATCATCAGTCTCCCACTAGCTGTCGCTAGCATCTAGGTTGAAGAGCGCTTGTCTAAAGACATCATCAGTCTTCTACTATCTATCGCTAGGGCCTAGGTTGAAGAGCGCGTATCTACAGACATCATCAGTCTCCTACTAGCTGTCGCTAGCGCCTAGGTTGAAGAGCGCTTGTCTAAAGACATCATGAGTCTCCTATCTGTCGCTAGCGCCTAGGTTGAAGAGCGCTTGTCTAAAAACATCATCAGTCTCCTACTATCTGTCGCTAGCGCCTAGGTTGAAGAGCGCTTGTCTAAAGACATCATCAGTCTCCCACTATCTGTCACTAGGGCCTAGGTTGAAGAGCGCTTGTCTAAAGACATCATCAGTCTCCCACTATCTGTCGCTAGCGCCTAGGTTGAAGAGCGCTTGTCTAAAGACATCATCAGTCTCCCACTAGCTGTCGTTAGCGCCCAGGTGAAGAGCGCTTGTCTAAAGACATCATCAGTCTCCTACTATCTGTCGCTAGCGCCTAGGTTAAAGAGCGCTTGTCTTAAGACATCATCAGTCTCCTACTATCTGTCGCTAGCGCCTAGGTTGAAGAGCGCTTGTCTAAAGACATCATCAGTCTCCCACTAGCTGTCACTAGGGCCGAGGTTGAAGAGCGCTTGTCTAAAGACATCATCAGTCTCCCACTAGCTGTCGCTAGCGCCTAGGTTGAAGAGCGCTTATCTAAAGACATCAGTCTCCTATCTGTCGCTAGCGCCTAGGTTGAAGAGCGCTTATCTTAAGACATCATCAGTCTCCTACTAGCTGTCGCTAGCGCCCAGGTTGAAGAGCACTTGACTAAAGACATCATCAGTCTCCTACTAGCTGTCGCTAGTGCCTATGTTGAAGAGCGCTTATCTAAAGACATCAGTCTCCTATCTATCGCTAGCGCCGAGGTTGAAGAGCGCTTATCTAAAGACATCATCAGTCTCCTACTAGCTGTCGCTAGCGCCTAGGTTGAAGAGCGCTTGTCTAAAGACATCATCAGTCTCCCACTAGCTGTCGCTAGCGTCTAGGTTGAAGAGCGCTTGTCTAAAGACATCATCAGTCTCCTACTAGCTGTCGCTAGCGCCTAGGTTGAAGAGCGCTTGTCTAAAGACATCATCAGTCTCCCACTAGCTGTCGCTAGCGCCTAGGTTGAAGAGCGCTTGTCTAAAGACATTATCAGTCTCCTACTAGCTGTCTCTAGCGCCTAGGTTGAAGAGCACTTGTCTAAAGACATCATCAGTCTCCCACTAGCTGTCGCTAGCGCCTAGGTTGAAGAGCGCTTGTCTTAAGACATCATCAGTCTCCTACTAGCTGTCGCTAGCGCCTAGGTTGAAGAGCGCTTGTCTAAAGACATCATCAGTCTCCCACTAGCTGTCGCTAGCGCCTAGGTTGAAGAGCGCTTGTCTAAAGACATCATCAGTCTCCTACTATCTGTCGCTAGCGCCTAGGTTGAAGAGCGCTTATCTAAAGACATCATCAGTCTCCTATCTGTCGCTAGCGCCTAGGTTGAAGAGCGCTTGTCTAAAGACATCATCAGTCTCCTACTATCTGTCGCTAGCGTCTAGGTTGAAGAGCGTTTGTCTAAAGACATCATCAGTCTCCTACTAACTGTCGCTAGCGCCTAGGTTGAAGAGCGCTTGTCTAAAGACATCATCAGTCTCCCACTAGCTGTCGCTAGCGCATAGGTTGAAGAGCGCTTGTCTAAAGACATCATCAGTCTCCCACTATCTGTCGCTAGGACCTAGGTTGAAGAGCGCTTGTCTAAAGACATCATCAGTCTCCTACTATCTGTCGTTAGCGCCTAGGTTGAACAGCGCTTGTCTAAAGACATCATCAGTCTCCCACTAGCTGTCGCTAGCGCCCAGGTTGAAGAGCGCTTGTCTAAAGACATCATCAGTCTCCTACTAGCTATCGCTAGCGCCCAGGTTGAAGAGCGCTTGTCTAAAGACATTATCAGTCTCCTACTAGCTGTCGCAAGCGCCCAGGTTGAAGAGCGCTTGTCTAAAGACATCATCAGTCTCCCACTAGCTGTCGCTAGCGCCCTGGTTGAAGAGCGCTTGTCTAAAGACATCATCAGTCTCCCACTAGCTGTCGCTAGCGCCCAGGTTGAAGAGTGCTTGTCTAAGGACATCATCAGTCTCCCACTAGCTGTCGCTAGCGCCGAGGTTGAAGAGCGCTTGTCTAAAGACATCATCAGTCTACTACTATCTGTCTCTAGCGCCTAGTTTGAAGAGCGCTTGTCTAAAGATATCATCAGTGTCCTACTATCTGTCGCTAGCGCATAGGTTGAAGAGCAATTGTCTAAAGACATCATCAGTCTCCTACTATCTGTCGCTAGCGTCTAGGTTGAAGAGCGCTTGTCTAAAGACATCATCAGTCTCCTACTATCTGTCGCTAGCTCCTAGGTTGAAGAGAGCTTGTCTAAAGACATCGTCAGTCTCCTACTATCTGTCGCTAGCGTCTAGGTTGAAGAGCGCTTGTCTTAAGACATCATCAGTCTCCTACTAGCTGTCGCTAGTGCCCAGGTTGAAGAGCGCTTGTCTTAAGACATCATCAGTCTCCTACTAGCTGTCCCTAGCGCCTAGGTTGAAGAGCGCTTATCTAAAGACATCAGTCTCCTACTATCTATCGCTAAGGCCGAGGTTGAAGAGCGCTTGTCTTAAGACATCATCAGTCTCCTACTAGCTGTCGCTAGCGCCTAGGTTGAAGAGCGCTTGTCTAAAGACATCATCAGTCTCCCACTAGCTGTCGCTAGCGCCTAGGTTGAAGAGCGCTTGTCTAAAGACATCATCAGTCTCCTACTATCTGTCGCTAGCGCCTAGGTTGAAGAGCGCTTATCTAAAGACATCATCAGTCTCCTATCTGTCGCTAGCGCCTAGGTTGAAGAGCGCTTGTCTAAAGACATCATCAGTCTCCCACTAGCTGTCGCTAGCGCCTAGGTTGAAGAGCGCTTGTCTAAAGACATCATCAGTCTCCTACTATCTGTCGCTAGCGCCTAGGTTGAAGAGCGCTTATCTAAAGACATCATCAGTCTCCTATCTGTCGCTAGCGCCTAGGTTGAAGAGCGCTTGTCTAAAGACATCATCAGTCTCCTACTATCTGTCGCTAGCGTCTAGGTTGAAGAGCGCTTGTCTAAAGACATCATTAGTCTCCTACTATCTGTTGCTAGCGCCTAAGTTGAGGAGCGCTTGTCTAAAGACATCATCAGTCTCCAACTATCTGTCGCTAGCGCCTAGGTTGAAGAGCGTTTGTCTAAAGACATCATCAGTCTCCTACTAACTGTCGCTAGCGCCTAGGTTGAAGAGCGCTTGTCTAAAGACATCATCAGTCTCCCACTAGCTGTCGCTAGCGCATAGGTTGAAGAGCGCTTGTCTAAAGACATCATCAGTCTCCCACTATCTGTCGCTAGGACCTAGGTTGAAGAGCGCTTGTCTAAAGACATCATCAGTCTCCTACTATCTGTCGTTAGCGCCTAGGTTGAACAGCGCTTGTCTAAAGACATCATCAGTCTCCCACTAGCTGTCGCTAGCGCCCAGGTTGAAGAGCGCTTGTCTAAAGACATCATCAGTCTCCTACTAGCTATCGCTAGCGCCCAGGTTGAAGAGCGCTTGTCTAAAGACATTATCAGTCTCCTACTAGCTGTCGCAAGCGCCCAGGTTGAAGAGCGCTTGTCTAAAGACATCATCAGTCTCCCACTAGCTGTCGCTAGCGCCCTGGTTGAAGAGCGCTTGTCTAAAGACATCATCAGTCTCCCACTAGCTGTCGCTAGCGCCCAGGTTGAAGAGTGCTTGTCTAAGGACATCATCAGTCTCCCACTAGCTGTCGCTAGCGCCGAGGTTGAAGAGCGCTTGTCTAAAGACATCATCAGTCTACTACTATCTGTCTCTAGCGCCTAGTTTGAAGAGCGCTTGTCTAAAGATATCATCAGTGTCCTACTATCTGTCGCTAGCGCATAGGTTGAAGAGCAATTGTCTAAAGACATCATCAGTCTCCTACTATCTGTCGCTAGCGTCTAGGTTGAAGAGCGCTTGTCTAAAGACATCATCAGTCTCCTACTATCTGTCGCTAGCTCCTAGGTTGAAGAGAGCTTGTCTAAAGACATCGTCAGTCTCCTACTATCTGTCGCTAGCGTCTAGGTTGAAGAGCGCTTGTCTTAAGACATCATCAGTCTCCTACTAGCTGTCGCTAGTGCCCAGGTTGAAGAGCGCTTGTCTTAAGACATCATCAGTCTCCTACTAGCTGTCCCTAGCGCCTAGGTTGAAGAGCGCTTATCTAAAGACATCAGTCTCCTACTATCTATCGCTAAGGCCGAGGTTGAAGAGCGCTTGTCTTAAGACATCATCAGTCTCCTACTAGCTGTCGCTAGCGCCTAGGTTGAAGAGCGCTTGTCTAAAGACATCATCAGTCTCCCACTAGCTGTCGCTAGCGCCTAGGTTGAAGAGCGCTTGTCTAAAGACATCATCAGTCTCCTACTATCTGTCGCTAGCGCCTAGGTTGAAGAGCGCTTATCTAAAGACATCATCAGTCTCCTATCTGTCGCTAGCGCCTAGGTTGAAGAGCGCTTGTCTAAAGACATCATCAGTCTCCTACTATCTGTCGCTAGCGCCTAGGTTGAAGAGCGCTTGTCTAAAGACATCATCAGTCTCCTACTATCTGTCGCTAGCGTCTAGGTTGAAGAGAGCTTGTCTAAAGACATCATCAGTCTCCTACTATCTGTCGCTAGCGCCTAGGTTGAAGAGCGTTTGTCTAAAGACATCATCAGTCTCCTACTAGCTGTCGCTAGCGCCTAGGTTGAAGAGCGCTTGTCTAAAGACATCATCAGTCTCCCACTAGCTGTCGCTAGCGCCTAGGTTGAAGAGCGCTTGTCTAAAGACATTATCAGTCTCCTACTAGCTGTCTCTAGCGCCTAGGTTGAAGAGCACTTGTCTAAAGACATCATCAGTCTCCCACTAGCTGTCGCTAGCGCCTAGGTTGAAGAGCGCTTGTCTTAAGACATCATCAGTCTCCTACTAGCTGTCGCTAGCGCCTAGGTTGAAGAGCGCTTGTCTAAAGACATCATCAGTCTCCCACTAGCTGTCGCTAGCGCCTAGGTTGAAGAGCGCTTGTCTAAAGACATCATCAGTCTCCTACTATCTGTCGCTAGCGCCTAGGTTGAAGAGCGCTTATCTAAAGACATCATCAGTCTCCTACTATCTGTCGTTAGCGCCTAGGTTGAAGAGCGCTTATCTAAAGACATCATCAGTCTCCTACTATCTGTCGTTAGCGCCTAGGTTGAAGAGCGCTTGTCTAAAGACATCATCAGTCTCCTACTATCTGTCGTTGGCGCCTAGGTTGAAGAGCGCTTGTCTAAAGACATCATCAGTCTCCTACTAGCTGTCGCAAGCGCCCAGGTTGAAGAGCGCTTGTCTAAAGACATCATCAGTCTCCCACTAGCTGTCGCTAGCGCCCAGGTTGAAGAGCGATTGTCTAAAGACATCATCAGTCTCCCACTAGCTGTCGCTAGCATCTAGGTTGAAGAGCGCTTGTCTAAAGACATCATCAGTCTTCTACTATCTATCGCTAGGGCCTAGGTTGAAGAGCGCGTATCTACAGACATCATCAGTCTCCTACTAGCTGTCGCTAGCGCCTAGGTTGAAGAGCGCTTGTCTAAAGACATCATGAGTCTCCTATCTGTAGCTAGCGCCTAGGTTGAAGAGCGCTTGTCTAAAAACATCATCAGTCTCCTACTATCTGTCGCTAGCGCCTAGGTTGAAGAGCGCTTGTCTAAAGACATCATCAGTCTCCCACTATCTGTCACTAGGGCCTAGGTTGAAGAGCGCTTGTCTAAAGACATCATCAGTCTCCCACTATCTGTCGCTAGCGCCTAGGTTGAAGAGCGCTTGTCTAAAGACATCATCAGTCTCCCACTAGCTGTCGTTAGCGCCCAGGTGAAGAGCGCTTGTCTAAAGGCATCATCAGTCTCCTACTATCTGTCGCTAGCGCCTAGGTTAAAGAGCGCTTGTCTTAAGACATCATCAGTCTCCTACTATCTGTCGCTAGCGCCTAGGTTGAAGAGCGCTTGTCTAAAGACATCATCAGTCTCCCACTAGCTGTCGCTAGGGCCGAGGTTGAAGAGCGCTTGTCTAAAGACATCATCAGTCTCCCACTAGCTGTCGCTAGCGCCTAGGTTGAAGAGCGCTTATCTAAAGACATCAGTCTCCTATCTGTCGCTAGCGCCTAGGTTGAAGAGCGCTTATCTTAAGACATCATCAGTCTCCTACTAGCTGTCGCTAGCGCCCAGGTTGAAGAGCACTTGACTAAAGACATCATCAGTCTCCTACTAGCTGTCGCTAGTGCCTATGTTGAAGAGCGCTTATCTAAAGACATCAGTCTCCTATCTATCGCTAGCGCCGAGGTTGAAGAGCGCTTATCTAAAGACATCATCAGTCTCCTACTAGCTGTCGCTAGCGCCTAGGTTGAAGAGCGCTTGTCTAAAGACATCATCAGTCTCCCACTAGCTGTCGCTAGCGTCTAGGTTGAAGAGCGCTTGTCTAAAGACATCATCAGTCTCCTACTAGCTGTCGCTAGCGCCTAGGTTGAAGAGCGCTTGTCTAAAGACATCATCAGTCTCCCACTAGCTGTCGCTAGCGCCTAGGTTGAAGAGCGCTTGTCTAAAGACATTATCAGTCTCCTACTAGCTGTCTCTAGCGCCTAGGTTGAAGAGCACTTGTGTAAAGACATCATCAGTCTCCCACTAGCTGTCGCTAGCGCCTAGGTTGAAGAGCGCTTGTCTTAAGACATCATCAGTCTCCTACTAGCTGTCGCTAGCGCCTAGGTTGAAGAGCGCTTGTCTAAAGACATCATCAGTCTCCCACTAGCTGTCGCTAGCGCCTAGGTTGAAGAGCGCTTGTCTAAAGACATCATCAGTCTCCTACTATCTGTCGCTAGCGCCTAGGTTGAAGAGCGCTTATCTAAAGACATCATCAGTCTCCTATCTGTCGCTAGCGCCTAGGTTGAAGAGCGCTTGTCTAAAGACATCATCAGTCTCCTACTATCTGTCGCTAGCGTCTAGGTTGAAGAGCGTTTGTCTAAAGACATCATCAGTCTCCTACTATCTGTCGCTAGAGCCTAGGTTGAAGAGAGCTTGTCTAAAGACATCATCAGTCTCCTACTAGCTGTCGCTAGCGCCTAGGTTGAAGAGCGCTTGTCTAACGACATCATCAGTCTCCCACTAGCTGTCGCTAGCGCATAGGTTGAAGAGCGCTTGTCTAAAGACATCATCAGTCTCCCACTATCTGTCGCTAGGACCTAGGTTGAAGAGCGCTTGTCTAAAGACATCATCAGTCTCCTACTATCTGTCGTTAGCGCCTAGGTTGAAGAGCGCTTGTCTAAAGACATCATCAGTCTCCCACTAGCTGTCGCTAGCGCCCAGGTTAAAGAGCGCTTGTCTAAAGACATCATCAGTCTCCTACTAGCTATCGCTAGCGCCCAGGTTGAAGAGCGCTTGTCTAAAGACATTATCAGTCTCCTACTAGCTGTCGCAAGCGCCCAGGTTGAAGAGCGCTTGTCTAAAGACATCATCAGTCTCCCACTAGCTGTCGCTAGCGCCTAGGTTGAAGAGCGCTTGTCTTAAGACATCATCAGTCTCCTACTAGCTGTCGCTAGCGCCTAGGTTGAAGAGCGCTTGTCTAAAGACATCATCAGTCTCCCACTAGCTGTCGCTAGCGCCTAGGTTGAAGAGCGCTTGTCTAAAGACATCATCAGTCTCCTACTATCTGTCGCTAGCGCCTAGGTTGAAGAGCGCTTATCTAAAGACATCATCAGTCTCCTACTATCTGTCGTTAGCGCCTAGGTTGAAGAGCGCTTATCTAAAGACATCATCAGTCTCCTACTATCTGTCGTTAGCGCCTAGGTTGAAGAGCGCTTGTCTAAAGACATCATCAGTCTCCTACTATCTGTCGTTGGCGCCTAGGTTGAAGAGCGCTTGTCTAAAGACATCATCAGTCTCCCACTAGCTGTCGCTAGCGCCCAGGTTAAAGAGCGCTTGTCTAAAGACATCATCAGTCTCCTACTAGCTATCGCTAGCGCCCAGGTTGAAGAGCGCTTGTCTAAAGACATTATCAGTCTCCTACTAGCTGTCGCAAGCGCCCAGGTTGAAGAGCGCTTGTCTAAAGACATCATCAGTCTCCCACTAGCTGTCGCTAGCGCCCAGGTTGAAGAGCGCTTGTCTAAAGACATCATCAGTCTCCCACTAGCTGTCGCTAGCATCTAGGTTGAAGAGCGCTTGTCTAAAGACATCATCAGTCTTCTACTATCTATCGCTAGGGCCTAGGTTGAAGAGCGCGTATCTACAGACATCATCAGTCTCCTACTAGCTGTCGCTAGCGCCTAGGTTGAAGAGCGCTTGTCTAAAGACATCATGAGTCTCCTATCTGTCGCTAGCGCCTAGGTTGAAGAGCGCTTGTCTAAAAACATCATCAGTCTCCTACTATCTGTCGCTAGCGCCTAGGTTGAAGAGCGCTTGTCTAAAGACATCATCAGTCTCCCACTATCTGTCACTAGGGCCTAGGTTGAAGAGCGCTTGTCTAAAGACATCATCAGTCTCCCACTATCTGTCGCTAGCGCCTAGGTTGAAGAGCGCTTGTCTAAAGACATCATCAGTCTCCCACTAGCTGTCGTTAGCGCCCAGGTGAAGAGCGCTTGTCTAAAGACATCATCAGTCTCCTACTATCTGTCGCTAGCGCCTAGGTTAAAGAGCGCTTGTCTTAAGACATCATCAGTCTCCTACTATCTGTCGCTAGCGCCTAGGTTGAAGAGCGCTTGTCTAAAGACATCATCAGTCTCCCACTAGCTGTCACTAGGGCCGAGGTTGAAGAGCGCTTGTCTAAAGACATCATCAGTCTCCCACTAGCTGTCGCTAGCGCCTAGGTTGAAGAGCGCTTATCTAAAGACATCAGTCTCCTATCTGTCGCTAGCGCCTAGGTTGAAGAGCGCTTATCTTAAGACATCATCAGTCTCCTACTAGCTGTCGCTAGCGCCCAGGTTGAAGAGCACTTGACTAAAGACATCATCAGTCTCCTACTAGCTGTCGCTAGTGCCTATGTTGAAGAGCGCTTATCTAAAGACATCAGTCTCCTATCTATCGCTAGCGCCGAGGTTGAAGAGCGCTTATCTAAAGACATCATCAGTCTCCTACTAGCTGTCGCTAGCGCCTAGGTTGAAGAGCGCTTGTCTAAAGACATCATCAGTCTCCCACTAGCTGTCGCTAGCGTCTAGGTTGAAGAGCGCTTGTCTAAAGACATCATCAGTCTCCTACTAGCTGTCGCTAGCGCCTAGGTTGAAGAGCGCTTGTCTAAAGACATCATCAGTCTCCCACTAGCTGTCGCTAGCGCCTAGGTTGAAGAGCGCTTGTCTAAAGACATTATCAGTCTCCTACTAGCTGTCTCTAGCGCCTAGGTTGAAGAGCACTTGTCTAAAGACATCATCAGTCTCCCACTAGCTGTCGCTAGCGCCTAGGTTGAAGAGCGCTTGTCTTAAGACATCATCAGTCTCCTACTAGCTGTCGCTAGCGCCTAGGTTGAAGAGCGCTTGTCTAAAGACATCATCAGTCTCCCACTAGCTGTCGCTAGCGCCTAGGTTGAAGAGCGCTTGTCTAAAGACATCATCAGTCTCCTACTATCTGTCGCTAGCGCCTAGGTTGAAGAGCGCTTATCTAAAGACATCATCAGTCTCCTATCTGTCGCTAGCGCCTAGGTTGAAGAGCGCTTGTCTAAAGACATCATCAGTCTCCTACTATCTGTCGCTAGCGTCTAGGTTGAAGAGCGTTTGTCTAAAGACATCATCAGTCTCCTACTATCTGTCGCTAGAGCCTAGGTTGAAGAGAGCTTGTCTAAAGACATCATCAGTCTCCTACTAGCTGTCGCTAGCGCCTAGGTTGAAGAGCGCTTGTCTAACGACATCATCAGTCTCCCACTAGCTGTCGCTAGCGCATAGGTTGAAGAGCGCTTGTCTAAAGACATCATCAGTCTCCCACTATCTGTCGCTAGGACCTAGGTTGAAGAGCGCTTGTCTAAAGACATCATCAGTCTCCTACTATCTGTCGTTAGCGCCTAGGTTGAAGAGCGCTTGTCTAAAGACATCATCAGTCTCCCACTAGCTGTCGCTAGCGCCCAGGTTAAAGAGCGCTTGTCTAAAGACATCATCAGTCTCCTACTAGCTATCGCTAGCGCCCAGGTTGAAGAGCGCTTGTCTAAAGACATTATCAGTCTCCTACTAGCTGTCGCAAGCGCCCAGGTTGAAGAGCGCTTGTCTAAAGACATCATCAGTCTCCCACTAGCTGTCGCTAGCGCCCAGGTTGAAGAGCGCTTGTCTAAAGACATCATCAGTCTCCCACTAGCTGTCGCTAGCATCTAGGTTGAAGAGCGCTTGTCTAAAGACATCATCAGTCTTCAACTATCTATCGCTAGGGCCTAGGTTGAAGAGCGCGTATCTACAGACATCATCAGTCTCCTACTAGCTGTCGCTAGCGCCTAGGTTGAAGAGCGCTTGTCTAAAGACATGAGTCTCCTATCTGTCGCTAGCGCCTAGGTTGAAGAGCGCTTGTCTAAAAACATCATCAGTCTCCTACTATCTGTCGCTAGCGCCTAGGTTGAAGAGCGCTTGTCTAAAGACATCATCAGTCTCCCACTATCTGTCACTAGGGCCTAGGTTGAAGAGCGCTTGTCTAAAGACATCATCAGTCTCCCACTATCTGTCGCTAGCGCCTAGGTTGAAGAGCGCTTGTCTAAAGACATCATCAGTCTCCCACTAGCTGTCGTTAGCGCCCAGGTGAAGAGCGCTTGTCTAAAGACATCATCAGTCTCCTACTATCTGTCGCTAGCGCCTAGGTTAAAGAGCGCTTGTCTTAAGACATCATCAGTCTCCTACTATCTGTCGCTAGCGCCTAGGTTGAAGAGCGCTTGTCTAAAGACATCATCAGTCTCCCACTAGCTGTCGCTAGGGCCGAGGTTGAAGAGCGCTTGTCTAAAGACATCATTAGTCTCCCACTAGCTGTCGCTAGCGCCTAGGTTGAAGAGCGCTTATCTAAAGACATCAGTCTCCTATCTGTCGCTAGCGCCTAGGTTGAAGAGCGCTTATCTTAAGACATCATCAGTCTCCTACTAGCTGTCGCTAGCGCCCAGGTTGAAGAGCACTTGACTAAAGACATCATCAGTCTCCTACTAGCTGTCGCTAGTGCCTATGTTGAAGAGCGCTTATCTAAAGACATCAGTCTCCTATCTATCGCTAGCGCCGAGGTTGAAGAGCGCTTATCTAAAGACATCATCAGTCTCCTACTAGCTGTCGCTAGCGCCTAGGTTGAAGAGCGCTTGTCTAAAGACATCATCAGTCTCCCACTAGCTGTCGCTAGCGTCTAGGTTGAAGAGCGCTTGTCTAAAGACATCATCAGTCTCCTACTAGCTGTCGCTAGCGCCTAGGTTGAAGAGCGCTTGTCTAAAGACATCATCAGTCTCCTATCTGTCGCTAGCGCCTAGGTTGAAGAGCGCTTGTCTAAAGACATCATCAGTCTCCTACTATCTGTCGCTAGGGCCTAGGTTGAAGAGCGCTTGTCTAAAGACATCATCAGTCTCCCACTAGCTGTCGCTAGCGCCGAGGTTGAAGAGCGCTTATCTACAGACATCATCAGTCTCCTACTAGCTGTCGCTAACGCCCAGGTTGAAGAGCGTTTGTCTAAAGACATCATCAGTCTTCCACTAGCTGTCGTTAGCGCCCAGGTTGAAGAGCGCTTGTCTAAAGACATCATCAGTCTCCCACTAGCTGTCTCTAGCGCCTAGGTTGAAGAGCACTTGTCTAAAGACATTATCAGTCTCCTACTAGCTATCGCTAGCGCCCAGGTTGAAGAGCGCTTGTCTAAAGACATTATGAGTCTCCTACTAGCTGTCGCTAGCGCCCAGGTTGAAGAGCGCTTGTCTAAAGACTTCATCAGTCTCCCACTAGCTGTCGCTAGCGCCCAGGTTGAAGAGCGCTTGTCTAAAGACATCATCAGTCTCCTATCTGTCGCTAGCGCCTAGGTTGAAGAGCGCTTGTCTAAAGACATCATCAGTCTCCCACTAGCTGTCGCTAGCGCCTAGGTTGAAGAGCACTTGTCTAAAGACATCATCAGTCTCCTACTAGCTGTCTCTAGCGTCTAGGTTGAAGAGCGCTTGTCTTAAGAGATCATCAGTCTCCCACTAGCTGTCGCTAGCGCCTAGGTTGAAGAGCGCTTGTCTTAAGACATCATCAGTCTCCAACTATCTGTCGCTAGCGCCTAGGTTGAAGAGCGCTTGTCTAAAGACATCATCAGTCTCCTACTAGCTGTCTCTAGGGCCTAGGTTGAAGAGCGCTTGTCTAAAGACATCATCAGTCTCCTACTTTCTGTCGCTAGCGCCTAGGTTGAAGAGCGCTTGTCTAAAAACATCATCAGTCTCCCACTATCTGTCGCTAGCGCCTAGGTTGAAAAGCGCTTATCTAAAGACATCATCAGTCTCTTACTATCTGTCGCTAACGCCTAGGTTGAAAAGCGCTTATCTAAAGACATCTTCATTGAACTCTTTGCCTAGCGAATTGGTCCCAACAAATCAATCTGCTATACATTTCACGTGTTGCTGTCCTTGGATGCCCACGAGTGGTATGTTTATTCTTTTGTGGTGCCCGCTGAGAAGTTATTGTTGCGGGTTGTAGTAGCTGTCATCACGTAATAAGCGTGCTGATGAAGGTGGACTTGGGTCCTCTAGACTATTGTGCAATGATTGGCTTCATCTAGGTTAGGCTCATTTCTATGGGGATCGCGTAGATCCCCACCTTGTTAGCCAGGCTGCCATGAAACAGGTATGTTTCCAGGGAGAACATCATGGAAGTAAGGTTGGGGTCTTGGTCAGAAAGTTCATATGGTAATAATAATAATGATAATAATAATAACAATAATAATAGTTATAATAATACGCTGAGGCGACCAGGGCCCGTCGCGTTGAAGGACCATGTCCATGACTACGTTTGATGGTCGCGTTCCAGGCGGCCTGCAGTTCAGTTGGGGAGGTGGCGATCTGTTTTAGCAATGTGTTGCGAAGGCGGCCTGTAGGACGTCTCCAGGATGAGCACGGCTTCTTCCTATAACTCGCCCCCACAGCCTGTCGGAGCATCTCGTGGGCTGGGCCTTCCACGAAAAGACAAACAACTTGACCAAAGAGGTAGGCGCGACGGCGATCAATAGTTGAGACAATGCCTGCATGTTGAGTACGTCGAACTACTTCACTGTCTGAAATCATGTCATGCCAGACGATCCCGAGGATACGCCTCTGGTTGCGCAGATGGAAGGCCTCACGACGCTGACGGTCCTGCTGTAGTAGTGTCCAGGACTCGGTCCTGCTGTAGTAGTGTCCAGGACCCGGTCCTGCTGTAGTAGTGTCCAGGACTCGGAGCCGTACAGAAGCACGAGGACGATGCAGGAGGAGTAAATACGAAGCCTGGTCTCCAGGGAAAGCCTTCGCTGGGACCAAACTCTACGAAGGGAATGCATGGATGATGCCGCTAAGCCCATTTTACGGGTGATGTCGTGGCTGCTGCGTGCGACAGAAGACTGTCTCCTGCCTAGGTAGACAAATTCCTCGGTGGCTACAATAGGGTTGTTGTTCACGGTGATGCTCAGCGCAGAGGGATCCCTGCTGAGGTTTTGAATTTTCGTCTTCGTCCAGGAACTGTGCAAGCCTAGTTCCTCTAGGGGCCTACCAGGGCCTGAGAATCGTAGCGCGGTATGACGACGTCGTCGGCCTAGAGGTAATCGGCTACCCGGGAGTCGCCGTCAAGGACCCCTGGGTTGTGTGCAGAAGACTGTGTGTTCATCTGATCCTTAAATTGTCTCATCAGTATGTTTTGCTTAACCAAACGTTAGACTCCTTTCTCCTTTAGATCCAGCGCTGTCCCAATCTTATTGTACAGATCCGTGACTTGGACGGTCTTACATGAAGATTGGAAGTGGATCGAGTTATTCTACATGCGCAATCCAATGCCATGTCAATGGAGTCCACTGGCAAGATCTAGCCACTAACATCCAGGCCTCCCGATATACACCAACTCGAGAGCGTTTTCTCAACGCTGGGTCGGCGCCGCCTCTCTTTCTTCGATAATGTGACCTGCCTATCAGAACACCTGGCCTCTTGACAGATCTGCCCCCATACCTGGAAATCAGAGGCGGGGAAAGATGGGGGAACAAAACCCCCCATTCCCAATGGAGTCGTCCACAGGACAGCCAACGTATCACCTTGCTGAGACACATTGTCTTCAATCCATCTACCTGCATGTTGCCTGGAACTCTGCCGTTAACCAAGACTATCCACAATCAGATGGGATGATGCTGGCAGCCAAGGCGAATGACTTGACTTGAAATGCATTGTTTTCATTCATACCGTGTCTAAAGCATTACAACAAACTATTACAAAATTGTCATTGCAGGATTTTTTGCTTTTTCTCCGGTATACTCAAAAGAACATTAAAGGGCTGATGGATAAAGACCGTTAACAATCTAGTTGACACGTAGTGTGCAGACTAATATTTTGGTTTATAACCGATTGAAAACAATATTCTGTTGTTTTGATATTTTGTTTCACTTGGACAGTAGACTAGCATTCAAACCACTCACCGGTGTTTCTAATGTGTGCCACCTTGGCCAGTAGACTAACATTCGAATCACCTAGCCATCCGATATGGGGTTTCGAACTCGTGCCGCTTTGGACAGTAAACGGAAATACAAACTGTTCAGCTATCTGTACTGGGGTATGAAACTCGTTCCGTCTTGGACATTAGGTAGGTAGGCCGATTAAGCGACAAGGGCCAGTCGAGCCAACCGCTCTTGAACACGATGAGTGACCGAGTCCCAGGCTGCATGCAGTGAGGTTCATGTCTTTCCGATGGCGCCAGGACGATCACAAGGGCGGGACCATGACGGAGAGCGTCGTTTCCCATCATTGATATACATGACCTGTTTTAAGAGTAGGCTGGGCATTGGAAACATCTCACACCTAGTGTCCAAGACACAGACATTATGTATCTGCGTGTCGTTCAATACTACTGGGATCACGTAGTTCCCCCACCTCGTTAGGCAGACTGCCAAAAAAACAGCCTGTTTCAAGGGAGAAAGGCATGAAAGTGTGCGGGACATGGCCAGAATATTTGATCTGAACCAGACTAACATGTCTGACCAGTATGTTAGTCTCATTTCTCAGTCCTGGTCAGTATATTACGACTGATCCTGCGGCCTGGCGCGACGTCCTGGCCAGTACATTACCCCTGACCCTGCGGCCTGTCACGGCGTCCTGTTCAATATATTACGCCTGATCCTGCGGCCTGGTCAGAATATTGCGCCTGACCCTGCGGCCTGTCACGACGTCCTGTTCAGTATATTACGCCTGATCCTGCGGCCTGGTCGAATATTGCGCCTGACCCTGCGGCCTGTCACGACGTCCTGTTCAGTATATCACGCCTGACCCTGCGGCCTGGTCAGTATATTACGCCTGACCCTGCGACCTGGTCAGAATATTACCCCTGATCCTGTGGCCTCGCGCGACGTCCTAGTCAGTTTGTTGTGCCTGACTGTACTAGCGTCTCAGTTCCCTATTATATTAGTATTGAAATTACCAGCCCCATGCACAACCTTGTTTTTCTATTTATATTTACAACTTTTTGTATGCCAAGGTCAAGAATGGCACCCCTGCCACACAGATATGAGAGACATGGTATAACACCGGCCAAATGTTGGGAGGTTTGGTAAGAACATCATAAATGGCGTCTACCAGGCTGCGGGTCCCCTTTGCCCCAGTGCTTCAGTCTTCCGTATTAAGATAGACTTGCACATCGGGTAACCACCGTCCATGACACTTGTCCTAACGCAGCGGAGAAATACGCTGCTCAAGCCTAGTCTGCGGAGCAGGAAATCCTCCTCCCTGTTACACCCAGTTCACACCAGAGCTTGGACCTGCACATAGGGCATATGCCCCTGCAGACGCACAGGTCAAACAAGATTAAGACTAAAACTTACAACATTCCTGCCCACTGCCTCAGGGGTCCTCTTTGGTAATGTTTGTTACCAATTCAATTTCCTCGATGTGTGTAGTCTAGCTATACATAATTGGGACAGCTGTGTCAGAAGTACTTCTATGCTCCCTGAGCGCACAGGACAGAACATTACACGACATTTTTCTCCTGATTTGCGTCCGATCACCTTTTATCGGCGACATATTGAAATATTGTCCCATTCGTGTTCTGTAGTCTGGCCCCTGCACTGGTGGGGTTTTCTCTCTAACGCCCACACTACTACTTCCAGCGCATTCGTTTTGGCGGGCGCTTCTGGACTGAGCCAAAAATACGTGCTGACATCACTGCTCTCTGAAAGGGCAGACCAATATCTGATTCCTTCAGGAGGACGGCCTGACAGGCGGGTACATTATGGCGCTGGGTAAGCGTGAGCTTTGCGTTAGAATATTATAGCACATGGGATGGCTTTTAGATGTAGTGCCTCTGGACATATGATGCGTTAGTTATGTGGTATGTTTTTCGTTGAATTGATCATTTCTATCACAGGCGGTATCCTGGGCCAGTGCTGGTTGTAATCGACGGTTCGTGTTTACATTCATGGCGTAGCGCTGGGCCACTAAG
Source organism: Ariolimax columbianus (assembly GCA_036924085.1). Classification (NCBI taxonomy): domain Eukaryota; kingdom Metazoa; phylum Mollusca; class Gastropoda; order Stylommatophora; family Arionidae; genus Ariolimax; species Ariolimax columbianus. The sequence continues at coordinate 28,677,730 of JAVGWX010000020.1, read as the reverse complement.
GCAGTGTCACGGATAAGTGTTAGTCCTGGGTGTCCGTATGGGATAAGTGTTAGTTCTGGGTGTCAGCTCGAGATACATCTTAATTCTGAGTGTCCTTATGAGATAAGTGTTAGTTCTAACTGCCCGTATGAGGTAAGTGTTAGTTCTGAGTGTCCTTATGAGATACGTGTTAGTTCTATCTGTCCGTATGAGGTATGTTAGTTCTGAGTGTCCGTATAAGATAAGTGTTAGTTCTGAGTGTCCGTATAAGATAAGTTAGTTCTGAGTGTCCGTATGCGATGTTAGTTATGAGTGTCCATATGAGATGTTAGTTCTGAGTGTCCGTATAAGATACGTGTTAGTTCTGAGTGTCCGTATGATATAAGTGTTAGTTCTGAGTGTCAGGCCGGTATAAATGTTAGTTCTAACACTATCTGTAAGATAAGTGTTAGTTCTGATATTTTTAATCTGTGTTATTTCTGATAGTATGCGTGATGTAAGTGTTAATTCTGATAATATGAGTCAGATAAGTGTTCGTTTTGCTAGTATAAGTCAGATACGTGTTAGTTTTGCTAGTATAAGTCAAATAAGGCTTAGTTTTGCTAGTGTAAGTCAAATACGTGTTTGTTTTGCTATTATAAGCCAGATAAGTGTAACGTCTGATAATATGCGTCATATAGTACGTCCTCGTTTCTAATAGTCCCTTATTCTCTTTCACCCGGACCTTCTGCTCATTCATACAGAGAACCCACTTGCAGGAAGGCTATGCACAGGCGTGTACTTTCCATCCAGTGAAAGTTTAAATCGCATTATACGTTTCAAAACAAGCTGGGTGGCGTACATAAACGTTTGAATCGGTACCGTTAAGCCATTTGTATGATACCTAATGTACATGTGGGGGCGTATGTTATTTCTCTTCACATGATGAGTCGGAGTATATCATTTGTCTACACAATATCAGTCGGAGTGTGTGATTGGTCTACACTATGTCAGTCAGTGTGTGTTATTGGTCTACATAATATGAGTGGGAGTGTGTGATTGGTCTACACTGTATCAGCCGGAGTGTGTGATCTGTCTACACCATATCAATCGTTGTGTGTGATTGGTTTACACTATAGGAATTGGAGTATATGGTTAGTTTACACAATATGAATCGGAGTGTGTGATTGGTCTACACAGTATTAGTCAAAGTATGTGATTGGTCTACACAATATAAGTCAGTGTTTTATTGGTCTACACAATATAAGTCAGTGTGTCATTGGTCTACACAATATGAGTCAGTGTGTGATTGGTCTACACAATATGAGTCAGAAGAGTTTTTGATTGGTCTACACAATATGAGTCATAGTGTGTGATTGGTCTACACATTATGAGTCAGTGTGTGATTGGTCAACACAATATGAGTCAGAGTTTTTGATTGGTCTACACAATATGAGTCATAATGTGTGATTGGTCTACACAATATGAGTCAGTGTGTGATTGGTCTACACAATATGAGTCGTAGTGTGTGATTGGTCTACACAATATGAGTCAGAGTGTTTCATTGGTCTACACAATATGAGTCAGAGTGTATGATTGGTCTGCACAATGGTGATTCGGAGTGTGTTAGTTTTGATTGATGTTTCTTGACATCTCCGAGTCGCGATATTTAGGACGCATTACGCACGAAATACCCGCTATGATATCTGCACAGATATTGAGGACGAAGAAACGGAACCAGTTTACCCTGCTGTATACGTGATACCAGGCTGCAAGAGATTTGTTTGCGTGAAGCCAAGTGTCGTGTTTGGTAAAATGCAATGATACATAAATCTTCTCCTTTGAAGCATATCACTCGTTTGATTCTAGTTTCCTATCAGAACGACTGTAGTATGGGCCAAATATTCCCGCTGGAGCAACAGATGGGATGGAAATTATGGTTAACTGGCAGAGGGGTGAGTAATAGTTCTTGTAAGACGGATAATGATTTGTGTTAGGTCTTGTGACATCTGCACTGGGAAATGGCGAACTACTTAGCTGGTGTATATGCACTAATTATTGTTGCAGAAATGATTGGCAACACAAGGCAATGCCAGCAGGTTGTATTCGTTACAAATACAATGTCAGTTCTACAAGTCCTCAAGAATGATAAACTGTCAGAGCTTAACAAGTCTAAGGGAAACTACAAGCCAAAAGAAGGGTGGGGCTACAATGGACACCGTTACATTGTGGCATTTCAGGGAATAAGACAGCAGAAACCTAGGTAAAGGACGGAACAAGACGAGAACAAACAGAACAAACAATGACCTTTTAAAAAACGAACAACCGTTACCATTACATGTAGCATGTCCTTAGTAGAACGTCGCTCCCATCACAGTCTGTCTGAAAGAAACTCGTTCCCTTTGTAGGACGTCGCTACCATCACAGTCTGTCTGAAAGAAACTCGTTCCCTTGCCAAAACGTCAGCGTCCGCCACTGTCATACTCAGGCATTCCTGGATATCTTGGTGCTAGCGTCTTCTTGGTCTACACCTTCCTCTTTTACCTGACACCATACCTTCCTTTAGTGTTCTCTCGAGACCGTTGTGTCTCTTGATGTGACCAAAGTATTGGCATTTTCCAGAGAAAATGGAATTGATAAACCTCCTCTATGCTCAACTCTTGCCGAATGTCTACATTTGTCTTTTTCTCTGTCCAGGATATTCTGATCTTTTTTCTGTAACATTTTGACTCGAAGGACTAGAAGTTTTGGTAATCGTCTATGATTCGCGGCCATAAGCTGCCACAGGAAAAACACAGGCTCTCAAGAGTTTTACTTTTATCATTTTGTTGGTGCTTTGCCATAATTTCTTTAGGCTGTTCAGTCTCTGCATTGCCATAGGTACTGTTCTTTTGATTTATTTTGAGCAGTCGCCATTTTTGTCAATTCTGGAGCCCAGGTATTCAAAATGTGTGACCTGATCTATTTCCTCACCACCCACTGTAAATTTATGCTGACATTGTGTTTTGTCGGTGGTCATTATCTTTGTTTTATTTATGTTTATAAACAGATTTTTATCTTTACTATGTCCATTAACGGCTGAAATTAGCTGCTCTAGTCCTTCCGCTCTTCTTGATAGTATCACTGTGTCGTCTGCGTATTGTAACTCTGGAATCTCGTACCCCCCAATCTTAAATTGGTCGAAACATTCAATGTTCTCATTTTCTCGAACATTTCTCATTATACACCCCGCATATATGTTGTACTGATAAGGTGAGAGGATACATCCCTGTCAGACTCTCTATTGTACTGAAAATAAATATGATGTTTGCCCATATACTCGGACAGCGGCTTGTTGATCTTGGTATCATGTTTCAATGAGATAAATAATATGCACAGCAACCGTATCCAAGCGGTTAATGAAGTCGACCAAACGAGTAACAACTATCACTACCTTGATCAAGGGGAGCAAGTGAACTTGTTCTGATACAAAACGGGACATAACAATGGGAATGGCCGGTTACACCAGCTTAAATTGACTCCATTATCGACGTGTATGTGCGAGCAGGCAGCACAGACATCCAAACTTATCCTGCAAGATTTCCTATATGCTTGTCGAATTGCGTAATGAGCATGGAGACGAACCTCCTCACAAAGCTGTTTGGAAGCCCTGAAGAACTCTCCACTACAGCAGCCTTTATGGGGATGGCGTGGGTAGTGGTTAAGTGACACGGCTAATGACCCGAAGGTACTAGGTTCAATTCCCATCATAGCACCGACCGTTACCCCGGGGAAGGAAACGCTTAGGAAATGCAGGAGGAAGCCGACCCTTACATAAAATGAATGCTGAAATCCGATGCACTGGACCGACAGGCGCAAAATATAAACCACAGTGCAACGCACACTGCCTTGGTGAATAGAGATATATGGATAAGGCGATAACAAAAAAAAAACAAGAACAAAAGAAAAGAAAAAGCAGCCTCTATCTAGAGAGCTGCACGTCACGTGTAGATGAAATACAATAATCTTGACGAACGAGGAGATGACATATCCACCTTAAACAAGTAACCATCTTCTATCGTCAGTTAGCTCTGCCAGTTGATTACGGACTGAACATCATCCAATGTGAAAGGTAGAAGCGCACCTGTAATGAAATGATACGCATGATAGTCTGTTGCGCTATAGGTATCGCGATTATAAAGACGAGGTACGTGCTAAGGCGTGTCTATGTGACAGTTTCTACTCCACACCAATGTTCAAAGAGAAGAACAAGCTATGTTTCATATCGTGTCTGGTCAGTACTAATTGTCAAGATGTGTGCAGTTGTGTACTTTCTTTTTCAAAACTTGATGACATCACCGGAATGACCATCGCTGACCATATAGAGCTGTGCACATTGTCATGAAGTATTCCGCATATACATATCGATCATGAATTGTTAGTGTATGCATCCTAGCACTGGTTTATGCCTCCTGATATCGCCCAATGGACTACGATCTGGGGTGGAATGGGGGCGCCTCCGCCAGTAGAAACTAGTGAGGCAAACATCTAAGCAACAACAACATAGTGTAGACAAAACAGCTTCTAACTTTGACGTTGGTTCGCGTACATCACCAGAATTTGGTTGGACTACCTCCTTTACTTTCTGTTGCTTTCAGGCATGCCGACATGCGTATGTTTGATGCAAATTAGTTGAAGCTTGTGACTCGGCGGTTCCATTTCTGAGCCCACGGCCTTGTGGGATACCTGACCGCAGGAAAGCCTTCGGGAGATCTACGCCGGGTGTGTAGCATCAGCAGGCTTTCCCTGCAATCCAAACTGCGCATTTACCAGAAGTGTGTGATCTCCGTACTCCTACATGGCTCGGAGACCTGAACACTGCTTAAACGCGACATATCCATTTGAGACTATGTGCCACCAGCGACGCGTTCCCGAAATTCATTTTCACGACCTTGTTCGCAATGCAGAAGTCACCGTACATACCAATACATTCTATCTCTCGCTTTCTCTCTCTCAATCTCTCCCTACCACCACCCTTTCATCTTGGAAAATGTTGGTCCGTTGCCACCTTCTAACTTCGGCCATATTGTCCAGCAGGATCAGAACGCCCCGGGTACTAGCCGGAAAAAAAAATACTGCCCAAATACTTGAACTCATGGGCACGTTGAGCAGTTCTTCTTCTTCTGCGGTCGCTCTCAATCTCCCGCTACCAAGCCCCGAACGTCCTCAATCTCCCGTTACCAAGCCCCGAACGTCCTCAATCTCCCGTTACCAAGCCCCGAACGTCCTCAATCTCCCGCTACCAAGTCCAGAACGTTCTCAATCTCCCGCTACTAAACCCTGAACGTCCTCAATCTCCGGCTACCACGCCCCAAACGCTCTCAATCTCCCGCTGCCAAGCCCTGAACGGTCTCAATCTCCCGCTACCAAGCCCTGAACGCTCTCAATCTCCCGCTACCACGCCCCAAACGCTCTCAATCTCCCGCTACCAAGCCCTGAACGCTCTCAATCTCCCGCTAACCAAGCCCGGAACAGGGCTTTCCAAGTAGCTGGAGAACGGGATGCGTTGTATCGCTACACCATCATTAACACTCGTGTTGATGGGGCCAGGTGCTCTAATGATTCTCAGTTACTATTTTCTTTTAGTTAATTCTCATATTGTAGTTAGCACAAGTTGTCGCAAGCGATCATGTAACTTTGCAGTTTATTTCAATCCAATAATGAATAGAATTTCTTGCTGGGAGAAAACATTATTAGGGCGATAAAAAAAAGGAAAGTGACCTAGGAGTTATAATAGATCATACTGGATAGGTGCCGGAGCAAGTCCGGGTGGCAGTGAAAAAGGCTGGGCATGATAAAAAGAAACATTTCACATAAGATCAAGGAAGTAATAATCAAGTTATATGAATCATTAGTGAGACTTACATTATAGTACTGTGTCCATATAATAGAGTGGATATAAACATGCTCAAAAGGGTACAAAGAAGAGCTACAAAAATTATCGCCGGGTTTCTGAATTATAGTTAAGAGGAAAGACTAAATAAAACTCGTCTTCAGTGTATAGAACAAAGACGAATTCGAGGTGACTTAATACAAGTGTGTATTAAATAATAAATGGAAAAGAAAAATTAGACTATACCAATTTTTTCAAAGTACAACCGGCTACAAGAACAAGAGGACACAGCTGTAAATTGTTTAAAGACAGGTCCAGATTAGATATTATAAAATATTTTTTCAGTTAGAGAGTGGTGAATTCTTGGAATCCATTGCAGCAGGATGTAGTGGAAGCAGAGTCAGTTAATGCATTCAAAAATAGATTGGATGCTCACAGTGTTTTAAGTATCCGTGGAGTGAAATACACTGGTTGTATATAGACTCTGTAGAGCTTTCTAAACCAGTATAATGAAGTTAAGTTAAGTACAACAGACACTGATCAACTGCAAAGAGCCATTCGTGTATTGAGTTCAGTTCTAGTTCTGATGCATCAAATTGTTGCACAGCTACAAATAGCTACAGGAACCTTTGCCATTTTGTAAAATAGACTGAACACCTAAGGATATACCCGAAGTGCAGTGAAGTTAATTCTTAAAGTGCAGAACAGAAAAGTAACGTATAATTCTCGAACAAACTGCAACATAATTCTGGAAACTTGCTGCAGTGAATATCCTGCTTACAGATAGGTAACACAAAATGCGGTACGCGAGACGTAGCTCTTCCTACATGATATCTTCCGGTCGTAGTATATCTTATTTCGTGGCATAATCCCATATCGGGTTGGGAAGTTGCCACAAGGTGGCGTTGACACAACGATTATATCCTGGTTACGATGTTCAACCTCTTTGAGCGGAAGGCTCCTCAACACTTGTATACTGCTCACTTCGCCAAATTTGGGCATGCTTCTGAGTGTTAAAGATGCTTAGTTTAGTTTAAGAATCAACGTCATTGCACACGGTTTAACCCATAAGTGCTCTGGTCTTCTCCATAAATCTGGGAGAATCTCAGCACAATGCACCAACTCCGTAGCACCGGCGAGTATCTCGTAATAAACTGGGTATATTTTTAAAATAATTTTGAATTTTGCCCAGGCAGCGGCCTTTAAGCCAACTCTTGTCGATTTTCAACTGCAGAGGGATTTTTAACGTGCGTGAAATTGTACACGGTCGTCCGATCTCTACTACCCAGAGATCCGGGGAAATACCAGAAGGTATGCATGAAAAAAACCCGGTGTCCACCGGGATTTGAACCCGCGACCTCCAGCACCATAGTCCGACGTCTTATATCGAGACCACTCACTCTCATAGTTTTAAAGAAAGTTATCGAAACTCCTGAACAAATATTGTATGATACCTGGAATAATAATAACAATAGTAATAATAATAATAATAGAAATAATAATAATAAGTGACATAACAGAAACTGCCGTCGAGGATGAAGTATTAGAGGCTTCATTGTACTAAGTCACAGCTTGCGGGAGGTGGGGTGCCCGCCTCCCTTCCTCACAGTCTCTCTCTTCCTAACCCTAGGGTGGGTCCCCATTTACAAATGAACCCCTGCACAACTGGGGTGCCAGTAGGGGAAGTTGAACCGCATCCTTGCCTGCTCCATATCACTACACTAACCAGTACCGGAAGGAGGAATACAAGATTGAATAACCGGTTCACAACTGAATGAAATGATCTCCCTGGTTCGTATCTATAGTATCACATTTTCCCTTGGCCATTCTATCAACCGGCCGCACATTACGAGAAGTGATGCAAGAACAGTCATATTGTAAGCCCATAACGTCTCATGATTATTTCATATTGTTGTTGTTCTTGATTTTCTTCTTGTTCTTTTTGTTGTTCTTGTTCTTCTTACAATGGTTCTTCTTGTTATTGTTCTTGTTATTCTTACAATGGTTCTTCTTGTTATTGTTCTTGTTCTTCTTGTTATTGTTCTGCTTGTTCTTGTTCTTCTTACAATGGTTCTTCTTGTTATTGTTCTGCTTGTTCTTGTTCTTCTTACAATGGTTCTTCTTGTTATTGTTCTGCTTGTTCTTCTTACAATGGTTCTTCTTGTTATTGTTCTGCTTGTTCTTGTTCTTCTTGTTCTTCTAAAATGAGAATTGTCAGGTGTTTTGTATACTCGTCACTACTTTATGACACAGAAACATGGACACTGAATAACAAGTTGGAAAATATTATTAAAGCCTTCGAAATGTGGGTACATAGAAGATTGGGTTACATTTCTTGGAAAGAGAAGAAAACAAATTTAGAGGTATTGGAAAAGTTAAGGGTGAAAGGGGAATTGATGACCAAAATCAGGGTTGGACAGTTAAGTTATTTTGGTCATATAACAAGACATACCTCCTTGTTGAAGACCATACTGGAGGGTATTGTGGAAGGCAGTCGTCCAAGAGGCACGAGAGACGGCCAAACACTTTTCACCTCCGCTGCCTGCGGAAAATTATGAACATCAGGTGGGAGGACAAGAAAACAGAAGTACTGCAACGTGCAAATCTTTCTTCTGCTATAGGACTGTTACATGCTAGAAGACTGACCTGGCTGGGCCACGTGAGTAGAATGGACAATGGACGCATTCCAAAACAGGTGTTGTGAGCTGTCAGAGGGGAGGAGACTCCCAGGCAGACCCCTGCTCAGATATAAAGATGTTTGCAAGGCATCAATGACAGACTTTTCCAGCGATCACAAGACATCAATAACAGACTTTTCCATCGACCACAGTGCTTGGAAAAACTCAGCCGTTGTGCGAACCACATGGAAGACATCACTCCGAAATGGATTATCGACATATGAAGCTACTCGGAGAGAGAGACTCGAAAATAAGTGTATACGTCGGGAGGAGAAAAGACCCGTCTAGTGAAAAAACGACATACCTGCGTCATGACCGTCTGCATAGACAAAAAAGGCCATTTATTTTTTGTATGTTTGATATAAGTAATTAAGTCATATCATATGTTAGTATGTTTAGTATAGGTAATGAAGTCATGGCATATGTTAGTATGTTTGGTATAGGTAATTAAGTCATATCATATGTTAGTATCATTGGTATAGGTAATGAAGTCATGGCATATGTTAGTATGTTTGGTATAGATAATTGAGTCATGGCATATGTTAGTAGGTGTGGTATACGTTTCTGAGTCCCCAAATATGGTACGTTTTGCATATGTAATTGTGTCATACTTAGTAGGTTTTGTAAATATTCCTTGGGCTGTATCGTAGATCGTGTGATAGAAGGATCTAAAGTAGAGAACAAGTATGTGTCAGTTCGGCAGGGACTCAAATACGAAACCGCGTTCAATTTCGCTGCAACTATCTCGTTGATTCGTCATGATATACCGACACTCGCTAGTCAAACTTGTCGTCATGATATACCGACACTCGCTAGTCAAACTTGTCGTCATGATATACCGACACTCGCTAGTCAAACTTGTCGTCATGATATACCGACACTCGCTAGTCAAACTTGTCGTCATGATATACCGACACTCGCTAGTCAAACTTGTCGTCATGATATACCGACACTCGCTAGTCAAACTTGTCGTCATGATATACCGACACTCGCTAGTCAAACTTGTCGTCATGATATACCGACACTCGCTAGTCAAACTTGTCGTCATGATATACCGACACTCGCTAGTCAAACTTGTCGTCATGATATACCGACACTCGCTAGTCAAACTTGTCGTCATGATATACCGACACTCGCTAGTCAAACTTGTCGTCATGATATACCGACACTCGCTAGTCAAACTTGTCGTCATGATATACCGACACTCGCTAGTCAAACTTGTCGTCATGATATACCGACACTCGCTAGTCAAACTTGTCGTCATGATATACCGACACTCGCTAGTCAAACTTGTCGTCTTGATATACCGACACTCGCTAGTCAAACTTGTCGTCATGATATACCGACACTCGCTAGTCAAACTTGATCAAGACCCCATTGTGTTTGATTTCTACCATTGAAAAAATCTCAATAACGTTCACTGAGTTAGATCGCCCATAGCGATGAGAAGACATTAAACTGGCCTTAGTTATTAGTTTCCAATCAATCATTCGTGTGGCCAGTTATTGATTTGTTTTGCTCGCCATCTTTGTGTAATGTTCCGTCGTTGTTTAATTATCTGTGGTTGTGTTTGTGCTTCTTGTTGGGCTGTGGTTTTTCTAATAGGAGCATGCTGACCATAGCTGTCCATTTCTCTTTCTTTCTTGCCACTCGCTTTTTTGTTGTCATTTCGATGTACAACATCTCGTTCTCTGCTGTTCTGTTGCACCTGTGTACATTTATCACCTGTGTACATTTATACACGACGTTGTTGTTGCTGTTCAATGAATATTCCGTAGAAATACCTTGTCGAAATATTCTATACAAATACCTTGTCAACATTCTGTAGAAATACATTTTCAAATATTCTGTAGAAATACCTTGTCAAATATTCTATAGAAATACCTTGTCAAATATTATGTAGAAACATCACACTGAATAAACCACATAAATACCTTCTGGATTATTACATACAAATACCTCACCAAAAATTACATATAAATTCTTAGTTCTTAGTCGACCTGTACTTCTATACTCGCAGATGCCCCTGCGCATGTCCCAGCTCTGGTATGAGCTGCGCGTAGCCTGGAGAAGGGTTTCCTGCTTAGCGGGCTTAGGCTCGAGCAGCTTAATACTCCGCTGCGGTGGCACAAGCACTTTATGAGGGTGGTTAATCGATGTACAAGTCCATCTTAATAGACTCAAACATTAAAGCAACATAGTCCTGCATTCTGTAATGCGCCATCTATGCTGCTCTAACAAACCACCTACTTTGGCCCGTGTTATGCCATGTCACAGCCGCCTCTTGCGACATGCTCTCTGTGGGGCAGTGGTGCTATTCTTGTCATTGTCATACACAAAGACCCCGGCAGACCAGTCGGGTATGACCAGTATAAGAAAATATTATACATTGTGTGGCGCCACTTAGTCGTGTTTGCCATCTCACACCTTCACAGTTATCCGTCCTTCCAAAGCGAGAAGGTAACATTGTTAGAATTCCCCAATCTTTGGCGATGAGTCACGTAGTGTCCTGCAAGTGGCCATCTCTCACAGTAAACACACGTTGAGAGTTATGAATATCTTGTCTGTATAACTTACCTACATAAGGGCTGGACTGCGTGGAATGCGCATAGGAGGATATGATTCACCATTCGATTACCCAGACCTAGTATGCCAGGGAATGAGATTAAAATTGTTGACTGAGATATAGTCAATTTAAAAAAAAGGTTTTTTTTTACTGTACAATCTTGTATTTAACTTAACTCAGCTTAACTTAACTTGACTCAACTCGACTCGACTCGACCCGACCTCACCTGACCCGACCCGACTCGACTCGACTCGACTCCACTTGACGTCTTTATACTGGTTTAGAAGACTCTGCAAAGTTTATATACAACCAGTTTCATTTACATTTAATTGCTCTAAAAGCTATGCGCATCTAATCTATTCTTAAATGCATTAATTGTCCTCGTCTCCACTACTTCCCGTGGCAATGCATTCCAAACATTCACCACTCTCTGACAAAAAAAAAGAAATATTTCCTAATATCTAATTTGGACCTCTCTTTGGTTAAAGTGTAGCTATGCCCTCTTGTTCTTATGGGTGGTTATATTACGGGAAAAAACAACTTGTTATAGTCGAATTGATCATTTCCTTTGATTATCTTGTAAACCTGTATTATCACCTCGAATTCTTCTCTTTTCTAGACACCGTGGGACGGTTTTTCCTCATAACTGTAATTCAGGAATACCATTATCAGCTGTGTCGCTCTTCTTTGTTATACAGTCCATCATGTTTGTATCTCCTTTACGGTACGGACTCCACACCTGTACACAGTACTCCAATCTAGGTTTAACTAATGCTTTATACAGCTCGACTATCACTTCCTTGATACTAAGTTAAATACATATTTTGTATCATACCTAGCATTGCATTTGCCTTTTGCACTGCTATCTGGACTTGGTCACCTTTATATTAAGGTGTGTTGTTTTTGCTTTTGGGACTATAATATTTAAAAAAAACAACTAAACGTAACTTCTTTATATTGATTTCCCAGACTCTGTACAGTCTTAATACAGCAAGTATCTTTTACTAAACTTGATCTAAAAATAACTGTCCCATCAATAAAAAAAAAAAAAATCAAATTCTGACCCTGCCCCCACTATTTCCTGTGACAATGCATTCCACGTATTCACTGATCTCTGACTAAAAAAATATTTCTTAATGTCTAATCTGTCGTCATCATCAGGTGCCCTGCCAGTTCGCGTAGGCGGTCATAGACCTCCAGCCGCTTCTTTCACGTGTGTCGTTGACCAACTCTGTTGTTGATTGTCGCCGTGTCATTCTCTCAGACTGTCCAGCATCTTCTCTCTCGGCCTTACCCTGTCTCTCTTTCCTGATATTCTTCCCGTTGTCACGACGTGCTCCAAGCCGGCTCTTCTTATAACATACCCTAAAAAAGATGGCTGCCTTGTTCTGATCCTTGCAATAAATTGTCTTTGTGTTTGTACCTCCTCGAGCACTGTACCGTTAGTCTTCTTCGCAGTCCATGGGTTCCGCAGCATTCTTCTGTAAAACCACATCTCTGTTGCTTCCAAAGATCAAAGCGCTTGCTTGCTTATTGTCCATGATTCACTGCCATATTTCAATACTTGTTCCACGTTTCATCCAAGGACTCTCTTTCTCAGTTCCAGCGACAAGATTTTGTTGCACAATATTCCTTTCATGGTCAGGAAGACCGATTTTGCTTGGGCTATTCTGCATTTCATTTCGTAATTGCATCTTCCATGTGATATGTAAGTGCCCAGGTAATTAAACGTGTTAACTTGTCTCAATTCGGTCCCCTTCCCTTTGACACAGAATTTTGGAGAGGCCAGTGTCTTCGTCACTACCATCACTTCCGATTTCTTGTTATTCAAAGTGTGGCCATTGTTTTCACTTTGCTGAACTTCCATGTTTACCATTTCCTGCAAATCGGTTTCAGTCTGGGCTATCAATACAATAACATCACCATATCGTAGATTATTTATGTTCTGTTTACTAATTTTATGTCTCTCAAAATGAACTCACTAAATTAAAAGAACAGGTCTGGGGACAGAACACAATCTTGCCTCACTCCCCTTTTTGTCTGTCTATATTATACCACTTATTTGTTAATCCTTATAGCCCCAGTCTGTCCCCAACCCTTATAGCCCCAGTCTGTCCCCAACTATTATAGCCCCAGTCTGTCCCCAACCCTTATAGTCCCAGTCTGTCCCCAACCCTTATAGCCCCAGTCTGTCCTCATCCCTTATAGCCTCAGTCTATCCCCAACCCTTATAGTCCCAGTCTGTCCCCAACTCTTATAGCCTCAGTCTGTCCCCAATAATTATTTTGAATGATGCTGAGGTCCATGCCATCAATATGTAAACATTTAAGCGTATGGATGATGTCCACATGTTGTCGAAGGCTTAAACATAATCTATGAAACAGAGATATTCGTCGACTTTCATCTCAATGGCCGTCTCTATTATCGTTCTTATAATGTATATAGCGTTGTTTGTGGCCGTACCTTCCACGAACTCACTCATCACCAACCGTTGTTTGTGGCCGTACCTTCCACGATCTCACTCATCACCAACCGTTGTTTGTGGCCGTACCTTTCACGATCTCACTCATCACCAACCGTTGGTTGTGGCCGTACCTTCCACGAACTCATTCATCACCAACCGTTGTTTGTGGCGTACATTCCACGATCTCACTCATCACCAACCGTTGTTTGTGGCCTTACCTTCCACGAACTCACTCATTACCAACCGTTGTTTGTGGCCTTCCCTTCCATGAACCCGCTCATCAACAACAGTTGTTTATGGCCGTACCTTCCACGAACTCACTCATCACCAACCGTTGTTTGTGGCCTTACCCTCCACGAACTCACTCCTCACCAACCGTTGTTTGTGGCCGTACCTTCCACGAATCCGCTCATCACCAACCGTTGTTTATGGCCGTACCTTCCACGAACTCACTCATCACCAACCGTTGTTTGTGGCCTTACCCTCCACGAACTCACTCATCACCAACCGTTGTTTGTGGCCTTACCCTCCACGAACTCACTCATCACCAACCGTTGTTTGTGGCCGTACCTTCCACGAACTCACTCATCACCAATTTCTGGTTACTCCCCACTCTTCTCATGATGATCCGCAGTAGTATCTTGGTCAAGTGGCTCAGGAGGCTAGTAGTGCGGTGCTCCTCGCATTTAATGGCCATGGTTGTATCGGCAGCGCTATGCGATTAAATCATTCAGAATACATCCACAATTGTAGACGTCATTCAAGAATTGTGTTATCACATTTATCACGAGAACTCCCATGGCCGTAATTTCCTCCATTGTTTGTTATTTGGACCTTGTGCCTTTCCTCTCTTTATATTCTGTATGTTACATCCTCTACCTGTCACCAGTATTGATTGCTAATCACATTAGCCTTGTTCATTCTTTAGTTAATTTGTAACTGTATCAACTTGTTCTTGTAGTCAACTGTACTTTGTAACGTGTTACTGTCTAATTTATCCTTCCGTTGTTTATCTTATAAACTTGTATTAAGTCACCTCGAATTCTTCTCTTTTCTAGACACCGTATGCCGGTTTTTGTGAGTTTTTTTCTCATAGCTATACTTCCGGAATCTCACTATGCTTTGTGGCTTTTTTTGTGTATCCTTTCCAACATGTTTATATTCTCTCTAGGATATGGTCTTCACACGTGTACAATACTCACATCTAGCTCTAACTAATGCTTTATACAGTTTGACTATAACTTCAATGCTCCTTCTTTAATATTTCGTGTTATCATACCTAACATTGCCTTTTCAATCGTCCTAATATTGTTCTCTCTATCCTGTAATTATATTATATCCTATATCTACCCATGTGAATGACTACGTTTATATACTTTAAACTCCATCTGCCAGCTCTCAGATAAATCCAGAATGTTATCTTGCTGTTTTATTTTGCTGCTTCTTTGATGTTTTGTGAAGAGCACACACTTTCAATTCCATTGCTATTCCAGTAATGATATACTAATGTGAAATGTGAAAACATAACACAGATGATGAGAAGTCAAGTCACTCAGAGCGTAATGGAACGGGCGTACTAAAAACTTCGATGAGGTATAGATCCGCCAATAAAGGCATTCGACATCAAACTTTATTTCGGGACATTGTGGAAGCAGCGAATGCACGCAAACATTGCTAGCCTGGGCATGTAGTACGCATATATGCTAACAGATAAGCACATAGAACAGTGTTTTGGTGGCCTTGTACATGTCCTCGGGGCGGCCCACCTATGCCAAGGCGAGATGGACTGACCAAAGAGTCCAGCATTGGTACAGCGTTGCCAAACGTCAGACGCTTACAGAATACTGTTGCCTTCAGCACATCTGCCGAACTGACCCCGAGGATAATGTGATGCGTTTCTTTAATGCACTGGCGATTTTTTAAAGTTTTTTAATTATTGGTGCAGGTCAACATTCATTGTCGACTTTTAAGGTCATCATCAATCGTGTCGATTTCTTCACCTACGTCATCGTCATTGTTTACAATAGCAGATTTGTAATTGTCCAACTCAATGAACGCGCTCGCCTTTTCGAAAACGACATTGATCTTGCTGACCTCGCTGTCGATGCAAGTAAATTTACAAAAAAATATCCATTAAAATTTGATGGATCGCACACATGAAACTAGTAGAAACTAGGGACACAATCTCTTCTCTCTTGACTAGGTGAAGTTTGTTCAAATAGGAGAGGCCAACGCGATTGGACAATAGCCAAGACAAGTTAAATAAAAAGCTGGTGGAAACGGTTAAAATCTCTTTCTTTATAAACACAGGAATATAGATTGATCTACTTTCTCAAGGTCGGCGAACTTTTTCGTGTTGGAAGGCCGCATTAAGTTAGTTGTGAACCTCATAAGGCCGCATGAAGTTAGTTGTAAACCTAGTAGCCGTATTAAGTTAGTTGTGAACCTATAAGCCGCATTAAGTTAGTTGTGAACCTCATAAGGCCGCATTAAGTTAGTTGTAATCCTAGTAGCCATATTAAGTTAGTTGTGAACCTATTAGCCATATTAAGTTAGTTGTGAACCTCATAAGGCCGCATTAAGCTAGCTGTTAACCTAATAAAGCCGCACCAAGTTAGCTGTAAATATTAAAGTTAATCTACTTGCTAATGAATTTGTTGTGACAGATAAGATTTAAAAAAAAAATGAAAATAACAGTTGTCAAGGATTAAGTATGCTGGTCATTGCTGTATGACACAGAAACATCGACACTGAATAGTTAGTTTTCTTTACACTTATGTCGCTGAGCGGATTGGGGAGCTTAAGTCGAATGTCCTGCGCCAAGTGCGTTGGTTCGGTCAATGTAAGGCCGTGTCGCTGTACAATCACTCTCGACCTTGTCCTGTACTCAGATCTCCCAGCGTTGTAAGCCATCAGTGGAAGTTCATGAGGGTGCATTCTCATGAGATGCCAAAACTAACTTCGACGAAAGTAATAGTCCTGAGATTCTGTATTTTTCCTGTGGCAGCTTATGGGTGTGTATCATGGACGATTACCAAAACTTCCAGACAAAGAATCGAATCCTTCGAGTCACAATGTTACAAAAAGACCCTCAGAATTCCCGGGACGGAGAAAAAGACAAATGTAGACATTCGGCAAGAGTTGAGCATAAAGGAGAACTGCTTTATCAATTGCATGATGGCCAGAAAATGTAAATAATTTGGTCACATCAAGAGACACAACGGTCTTGAGAGAACACTGATGGGAGGTATGGTGCCAGGTAAAAGAGTAGACAAAGAAGACGATGGCACCAAGATATCCAGGAATGCCTGGGTATGACTGGGGCTGAAGCTGGAGTTTTGGCAAGGGAACGAGTTTCTTTCAGATAGACTGTGATGGGAGCGACGTTCTATAAAGGACATGCTACATGATGATGATATGTATAAGGCACAAGACGTAGTGCCGACCATATTACGAATGTAGTCGTTCGTCATTCTGTCTTTCCTATTAGCACCGATGACCTTCCCAAACACTTCATTTCGCACGTCGAACGCGCCCTGGACAGATGCCAGGTTTGACACTGGTAGCACCGAGTCGGCTTACATATAGAGTTTTCAGCTGTTGCTTTGTTGCTGATCTAATGCTCGGATGCCTAATCAGGGGCGATAAGTTATAGCAGATGCTGTCTGACACCTATTCTCGATTTCCCTGTCAAGTCTACCGTCTGCCGAAAATAATAGTGTCCAAATACTTGAAAGTATGGCTCTGTTGAAAAGCTATATCATTGGCACTTATGTTGAATGGCCCAGGTGTTCTACTTATCCAACAGTTTCTGTGTTCTTCTCGTTAATTCGCATTTTGTATTTAGCACAGACAGTTGCAAACGCGTTCATGTGATTTTGCATTTTATTTTCGTCGTCGTACAACTGACATGGAGACATTGTGAGACATGGACAGTTATAGCTGAACTTCAGCGAAGGATACAGGCCTTGGAGATGGGATGTTTCCGAAGATTTTTAACCGTCACGCTCAGATAGAGATACAAATGAGGAAATACGAGATGGAATTATAACAGCAATATGGCCTTTTAAAGACCTCTTGGCAACTGTCAAAAGAAGGAAACTCGCTTTGTACAGTCACACATCGAGATCAAAGGGTCTTGCAAATACAATCCTCCACGGAAAGGTGCAAGGCAGACGACGAAGAGGCCGTCCCAAAAAGAGATGGGATGACAACATAAAAGAATGGACCAATCTCCAACCAGAAGAGGCACATGCAGCGGCCGCTGACAGAGACGGGTGGTGTGGGTTTGTGAGGATGTCTTCATGTGTGCCCCAACGACTTCACTGGTTACGGGATGACCAGACGTGACCTGACACCAGACACTGGCCATCTGCAAAGAGGAATTCGTGTATTGAATAACACTGCATAAGAAGTTGGACAAGAGTATCTGAACCCTCTAAATATTGGTAACAAGACGATTGAGTCGCATTTCCGGGAAGGAGAAGACAATAAACGCGGAGGTATTGAAAATATTGGATGTCAAAAGAGAATTAGTGACCCAAATCAAGATTAGTCAGTTAAGCTATTTTAACCATATAGCAAGATCTTGCTGAACAGGCAGACATCGTTATAAGTAGGCTAGTAGCATGAGAAGATTGACAGAGAAACGCCTGTCAGATTACTGCAAGAGATAGAGTACACTGGAGATCAATTTGCAACCAACCTTTCGATGCGGACAAAACACTTGAACTGATCCGTGAATACTTTTGGTAGGAAATCATTTGAATATTTTGTTGCAGCATGGAGTTTGCCGATTTCAGCTGATCCTCTAGTTAAATTCTCTTCAACCTGTTTGTACTTGGCGCCCATTTTGATAACGTACATGAGTGCCAATTTTCCTTACCGCCCACTCATGTCTCAATTGAAGAAAATTCCGTGGTCGCCCACTGAGGCCGTGTTTCTGATGCTCTTAATACAGCACGTGATTATTCTGCTACCGCCCACCTGAAAGCGAGAATCTACCACTAGTGGGCGGTAGCGCCCAGGTTGATGGAGCACTGATCTACATGACTAACAGTTATTTGTCACCTTAAAGGCGTCGTCGTCGTAGTCTTCTTCTTCATTTTCGTTTTCTTCTTCATCGTCGTCTTCTTCATCTTCATCTTCTTCGTCTTCATCTTCTTCTTCTTTGTTTCCTTCTTCTTCATCATCTTCTTCTTCTCCTTCATCTTCTTCCGTATCTTCTTCTTCATCTTCATTTTCTTCTTCGTCATCTTCTTCTTCTACTTCGTCTTCTTCTCCGTCTTAATCTTCTTCTTCTTCTTATCCTTCTTCGTTCGTTCGTTTGTTCCAAAACTCCCGCTACCCAGCCTTGAAAAAGTACTTGCATGTAGCAGCATGTTGTTCGTAGAACGGAGTGCATTATATCGTAGTTTATAGGTGACTTTTTTTGTTGATAATATACTAACCTACTAGACACTCGCGGACTCCCTGCGAGCAGCCTCGTGGTAGTGGCGCCGGTCAGGCGTTGAAGTTAATGTGCCTTCCGGAGTGGCGTTACAACCAGATCATTAGCACAACAGGTGTCAAAATAGCCCTTATGCATTACTGATGGATCTCAGTCGGGGAGAAAGATTTCATTGAATCTTCGCGTTATTCTCTGGTGTCTGGAATATGCTCATGTTCAAACTAATATAGAAATAAGCAGCAAGACAGAGAATTTCAATGTGTGGATTGAGGAAGGTCAACAGTGTTACAAGGAAAGACAGAATGCGAAATGAAGACATTGGAAGTATATTTGTTGTTGTTGTTGAATGACCACAATGAGTACAATGACTCTTTTGTGCAACCTAAAGAGGACGTAAAGTGGCAGGTTGTCGTAGCTTTCCTCACATCCAGAGCGTGCTGATGAAGGTGGTTGTGCTATGATTGGCTTCATCTGCGTGTCGCTCAATACTAGAGGGATCACATCGATCCCTTTCCTAGTTACCCAGGCTGCCATTAAAACAGCCCGTTTCCAGAAAGGGATACGAGGAAGCCAAGGTGAGGCTCTTGTCCAGTATGTTTATCCTGAACCCAACTAACATGTCTGACCAGTATGTTGTGCCTGACCAGACATTAGTCTTCCTTCCCCCAAAGTACAGTCGGAGCTACGCCTTGTACAGAGTACATTTGCAGGCAAAAAGTGCGCTGGTTCGGCCAGCTCATGACTAAGGAATGGGGATCGCAGAGGGATGACAAACCTAAAAAAGCTTGCTAAAATCGGATGTGTCGAGACGTAAGGCGCAGAGATCGGAGCCTCGCTGTTAAGAGATTGGGGATCCACGTGATCCCATAGTAAACACACACGCAGATGAAGCCAAGCATAGCACAACCGCCTGGAGGAACCCGGTCCACCTTCATCAGCACGCTCAGGATGTGAGGAAAGCTACGACAAACTGCCACTTAACTCCATTTTCAGCGCGCCCAAGCGAGTTAGCTACTCATTGTACGCATTTAACAACAACAACCACCACTGCGCTAGGAGTACGCATTCTCCCTACATTATAAGCTGACAAACTGAAGTTTGAATTTGTGTTTTCTCCCTTGACAAAACTACAGCACTTGTTGACTTGCACTCAAGGATAGAAACTAGTTCTCAGCTGTATACGCATAATTCGGCCGCAAACAAGTTTGGGGAGTTTCCAAATGAGTTGAGTTCTTGGACGGAAAGAACACTAGAGACACAGATCTCGGCCGACTTTGTTTCCGTGTTCCAGAAATCTAACACCCGGCCTGATTTCTTCCTAGAGACCGTCTAAGTGTGTCTGTGAGTAGAAATTCGGTATCCAGGAATGACAAGAGGAGGGGATTCTTGAACAGTCGGACATGTGCACGGAATTGGTTTGAAGAGTACTTTCTTAGATAGATGTAGAGACGGGGGTGGTAAAATTGAATATAGCAAGTTTTTTCTAAGTGCAGCCGCTTACTAGAACTAGAGGGCACAGCTTCAATTTAATTACAGGACAAGATTAGAAAGTAAGAATTTTTTTTTTCGGTCAGAGAGTGGTGAATGCTTGAAATACATTGCCACAAGAAATAGTGGAGGCATGGTCAGTTGTGCCTTTTCTAGACACTCAACAGAGTAGTCCTGCTCATTGTGGGAATTCAACACCAACAACAACTACAAAACAACGTCATTACATCATTTTGGGACATACGTCAAAGAAGATGAAGAAGAAGAAAAAGAAGACAAAGAAGAAGAGGAGGAGGAGAAGGAGGATCAAGAAGAACAAAAAAAGGAAGCAAGAGACTGACGTGAACTTATTTCATATTTTAAAAGGTTCTGGTATACCTCAATAAAAAATCAACAGGATACGCCCCCAGCGTAAATCCGGTAATGGTAGCTCTCCATATTGCGACAAGTCTGGCCGGTACAGTGATCATGCGATAGAGCACAACGTTCTTCACGCCGCTTGGTTTATCAGCTAACGACGCGTTCAATCACCGCCACGACCCGAAGTGCGATGCTGCTCGAGAATATGTTCTAAACATTCTTCTGTTTTCTTGTGCTGGCATCCCATTTGTGATATGTCTGTAGATTTTCTACACACTCAGGTCTGAAGCCAGAATGGGACTGTCACATCAGTGTTTGACGTGAGTTAGCGACTTCGCTCTGCTCCAAGATACTGTATCTAAGAGAGAGCTCAATGTGCTCATCCCGCGGCACCCTGTTTGTTATGCCAAACTCATGTAAAGTTGTAGCTGTATAAGGAACAATTCACGCGAAAGCGATTGTAACACCTTGAGTCACTGTGCTTTTACGATTGCTTTCAGACACAATGATGCAGTACAATTTGCCTCCTGGTTTCCAGTGCTGTGCAGTATAATTCTGGTTTTATTCCAACCACAGAAATGTGCATGCATAATTTCATTAGGAGACACATATGTTCAGATGAGTTTCTGGTGAGGATGTTATGGCCTTTTACAAGTTGAAAGACCGTCAGTAGGCTGGTCTGTTGTAGATATCGCGGTGGCTGCAATTGTCCTGGAGGGACATCGACTTTCGTGGCTGATTTTGCCGATTCTGGATTGACAGAGACGATAGCAGCATAGACAGACAAAAAGATTGGTTGGTGTGTAGGCTCCTTTCTTTTGCATCGCTTGTCTTTAATCTTCGTCATCAGAACTAGCTCTGTTACCTCGATGCCCGTTCTTAAGGTTTCTCTCCATATAGCTCTATCCTCTGCAATCTCCTCCCAGGTATTTGGATTGATCGTAAAATCGTTCATCGATCTTTTGAAAATGTCCTTGTATCTTAATGTAGGCCTTCCTTGTGATCTGGTACCCGATATGAGTTCACCCAGTAGTAACTGCTTCGGAATGCAGGAGAGAATAATAACAAGAATACACACAAATAACCCTACAGTCAGTCAAACAACTACTTAAGACTGCAAACAAAGAGGTTTGGCTGAAAACAAAGGCATTGGGTAATACTGGGAGAGAAATAAGTCTACAAACATATGGCCATCCCAAATTCCAAAGACAACATCAACTTCCTGGAAAAAGAGAGATCAAAACACCATTTTACCACAACCAACACATACAGGTTAACAGTTCTGCCGAAGATCGATATGTCTAACCGAAAGGTGCAAATATCAGAGTCAAGCTGTAAATTAGCGACACAACGCATTCCGTTCTCCGAAATACATTCAGTTACTTGCAAAGCCCTGTTCAGGGCTTGATAGCGGAAGATTGAGAACAAATGCAGAAGAAGACGACTTAGTTACTTGAACAGAATCCAACCTTTGCTGGCTGTGCACACATCCCTGTGAAACTGTTGAACATCATCTTTTTGAATGTCCGGCGCTTGCCGATGTTAGGAAAGAGCTTCTTTCCCCGAGACCAGACAAATGGAACACTTTGTACGGAGCTAAACAACAGCTCACAAACACTTGCAGATACCACTATATGGCATTGGGCGAAAGGGCAGGAGCTCACATGCCGCTGGATCAATAACCACGCATTCTTCTTTTTATTTCCTTTAGTTGTGTGTCGAAATTGTGCCAATTATTCTTCTTATAATCTTCTTCAAACTTATACTCATTCTAGAGGCGAATCGTCCGTTTCCCAAACCCAACGCACCCGGTTCGAATTACGCTCGTGTCAAGTTTGGCAGACGAGCTTGTTTCGCCCCTCCACGTCCTGAAAGTAATGGCAACCTACCCCAAAAAAAAGGTATAACAGCCAGATAGGTATGACGGTTGTAAGAAGTGACGGGCTGCAGCAGACATACTATTTACTTGACTGATTTTACTTCCAGTCTTTCGGTTCGTGTAGAAGCCTCTAGTTTTGTACATTAATATTCACATACAATTTTTTTACCAAACCCAGAAAATTAATTAAGCACAAATTCCAACTCAAAATTAATGCTCAATATAGAATGTATCTTGGAATACTTGGAATTCTGATTTTCAAACAGGCATGTTTAATGTCTGTTGCCAGGTAGCCGAAGGCGTTGGCTTTGCGTAGTAGGTATTTTAGAACTTCCTGTGACTTACTAAGCCTGGAGGAAGGTACAACCAATTTGGGTAGATTTTGAACTTTTTTATTTTTTATTTTTTTGATTGTGGCCGGACTGCGGCCGTTTAGCATACTCTTTTCGATTTCTAACATATTTTTTAATTTTCTCGACACTGAACGCGGGGGTCCGATCTCACTACCCAAAGGTCAGGGAATTTTTTAACAGAAGATCCACGTGAACAAATCCTGGTCTCCGCCGAGATTCTAATCCGCTACCTCTGACACCTAAATTCGACGATGACACGTTTTTCAAAATACATCCACCTACAAGAACAAGATGGCATATCTACAAGTTAACTAAGGAAAGGTTTAGATTAGATATTATGAATTTTTTTTAGTCGGAGAGTGGTGAATGTTTGGAATGCATTGCCATATGGAGTAGTGGAGGCAGGGACAATGAATGCAGTTATGAATACATAGGGACGGCGTGGGATAGTGGTTAAGTGACATGGCTCACAGCCCGAAGCTGCTGGGTTCGATCCCCATCGCAGCACCGGCCGTTACGCTCGGGGAACCAAAATGCTTAGAAAATGCTAGAGAAAGCAGACCCTTACATAAAATGAATGCTGAAGTCGGATGCACTGGGCCGAAAGGCGCAAAATAAAAACCACAGTGCAAAGCACATCGCCTAGGGGATTATAGAAATAAGGCAAACGCAATAGAAAGAAAAAAAATGACCATGTGAAGTAGTGGGGACAGGGACAATGAATGCAATTATGAATAGATTGGATGCACACAATAGATTGGATGCACACAATAGATTGGATGCACACAATAGATTGGATGCACACAATAGATTGGATGCACACATCTTTTAGTGCAAGGAAAGTTAAATGAAACTGGATGTAGACTCTGCAGAGTCTCCTAAACCAGTATAATGAGACCACTAAGCCCCTATACAAATTGTAAATGTATCATCCTATTAATAATGTTACATCATTTTACTTCCTGACGATATTCTTCTTGATATTCTTCTTGATATAAACGATTTGGAAGTTGATAAAGGATTCATGATTGAAAAATTTGCAGACGACACAAAACTGTGTAGGAATATTTCATCTATACTATAGCAGAGGTGGATATATTGAGGTCGGATTTAGATAAAATTCGAGACTGGTCTGTGAAATGGCAAATGGAGTTTAGAATAGATAAATGTAGACCCGCGGGGGTAGATCCAATATGGAACTTAATTACAGAATGGGCTAAAACAATAGAATGATAGATAAGAGACCTATGGGTTAAAATAGAGCATACAGGAAGTCCAGGTAATAAGGCAAATGCAATATTAGGTATGATAAAAAGAAATATTAAACATAGGAGTATGGAGGTAATTGATAATCTGTATAAAGCATTAGTTAGACCTAGATTGGACGACTGTGTACAGGTGTGGAGTCCTTATCGTAGAGAAGATATAAACACGCTGGAAATGATGCAAAGAAGAGCGACAACTATGATAGTGGAATTCCAGAATTGCAGTTACGAGGAAAAACTCAGAAAAACCAACCTAAAGTGCCTAGAAAAGATAAGGATTCGTGGTGACCTAATACAGGTTTATCAGATAATCACAGGAAAGGTTAAATTAGTCTATAACAAGTTTTTTTTCTTCAAAATACAACCACCAACGAGAAAAAGAGGGCACGTATACAAATTAACTGAACAAGAGGTGTAGATTGGATATTAGGAAATATTATTTAGTCAGAGAGTGGTGAATGCTTGGAATTCATTACCCCAAGAGATAGTGGAGGCAGAGACAGTTAATGCATTTAAGAGTAGATTGAATGTGCATAGCTTTTTAAGCAGGGAAGTGCAAATGTAACTGGTTGTCTACAGACTCTGATGAGTCTTCCAAACCAGCATAAAAACGTGAAGTTAAGATTTCAATGGCACTCTTAGATCTTCCGGCCGATGCAAACACATATTTTATAACAATTAACATGAAAGGTCTTTCGTTTCTATAGTTTGTTAATATATATATATATATATACACGTGTTTACTGTTTACCACGCTACATATATTTTGCGAACATTTTCGAATTTTTTTTCCGTTAGGCTATGGTAGTCGACTTTCAAAGCTATAAACGTTTTTGTTTGTTGGTTAATAAATATGATTTTCTTGTAGAGACAATTGAATAAAGAACTTGTGGGTGTTATTGTTGTTTGTTTGTTAGTTTCTAAGATGCAAGAAGATGAAGATGAACATTTATTGGAATACATATTTGGACTCGACAGCTAGGCCCAGTCGCTCCGATAGAAATCCATGGAAATCACAACAACGCATCGATACTGTGTTTATAATATCGACACAACTGTTAGTTTCCAATTCAAACGTAGTTATTACATCTTAACAAATAAACAGGTCTACACGATAAAAATATTTCCAAACAACCTACTTCGTCTTTCTAAAAAAAATCGGCCGGCTACAAGAAGATAAATCATCCAAAATACAAAAAAACACTTGTAATCTAACATACAATACTTTTACCGGCAAAAAGCATGTTCATATTTACGTGACGTATTCAGCATTAAAATGTCTATTGGTAGGGTATCCGTGGCGCTCTCTCCCCCCCCCCCCCCCTCCCCTCCTCCAATTTTTTTTTCTTTCGCATTCCAATTTGTAGACCGAGTGTGTCCACATTATTTTGGCCAGGGCGTGTTAAAGGTCAAAAGTATCCGACCTTTGTACCGGAAAAATAGAATTACTGACAATATTTCTGTGGTTCGTCAATCTCACCCCTTCCCCAACATGACTTCGGGTGATTTTGTGTTGGTTCCCCGAGCTGACAATTGCACTGAAAGGAACCGGATTTCAGTCACGAGATGACATCACGCCGAATGCAACCACCCAGCTGTACTCTATTCACAAAGTAGCCTTTCTGAAATGCTTCCATCAATAGAGAGACCGCTGGAAGAAGTGCGTGGAATGCCACGGAGATCTGGGGCTGGTCTTTCGTCGCCGCGATTGACTTTCATCCAGTATTCGTACAGCGATCTCAGTCCCGCCAGACGGAGTGATAAAACCGAAAAGGCGAAAACGCTCGCCTGCCTTTCCCCGGCCATCTAGCGGTACCGTATATGTGGCGTCGTACCGCTGGCAACTGTGTGTTACTGTGGCCCGTATCGAGAAACTTTGACAGTCAGTGGTGGTTATTCGAAGGCTTATAGCAGACCTCGACAGTTCGTCTCGCTGGTGGTCATTCTCTCGCAAAGAGCTTGTGAACGGCAAATGGAAAGCAGGAATCGTGCCTAAAGGCCCTGTCCTCGCCCGACCAACCCTTGGGAGAAGGGCAGGCCGGCAGGAAAAAATCGTCTCCAGTCCCTGTGAAATTAAATCAGTCGAGGTTCCTTAGATGACACGATCCTACTTGGATAACTGTGGCAATTCTAGAGCTAATACATGCTTACCAAGCTCCGACCCTCGCGGAAAGAGCGCTTTTATTAGTTCAAAACCAATCGTCGTTTCCCCTCCCGGGGTTGCGGCGTCCCTACTGGTGACTCTGGATAACTTTGTGCTGATCGCATGGCCTCATGTGCCGGCGACGCATCTTTCAAATGTCTGCCCTATCAAATGTCGATGGTACGTGACATGCCTACCATGTTTGTAACGGGTAACGGGGAATCAGTGTTCGATTCCGGAGAGGGAGCATGAGAAACGGCTACCACATCCAGGGAAGGCAGCAGGCGCGCAACTTACCCACTCCCGGCACGGGGAGGTAGTGACGAATAATAACAATACGGGACTCTTTCGAGGCCCCGTAATTGGAATGAGTACACTTTAAACCCTTTAACGAGGATCTATTGGAGGGCAAGTCTGGTGCCAGCAGCCGCGGAAATTCCAGCTCCAATAGCGGCTATTAAAGTTGTTGCAGTTAAAAAGCTCGTAGTTGGATCTCAGGCGCAGGCGGGCCGTCCGGCTCGCGCCGATTCACTGCCCGTTGTCTCCTGCCCTACCGTCTGCCGGCTCTCTCCCACAGGTGCTCTTTGCTGAGCGTCCTGGGTGGCCGGCGCGTTTACTTTGAAAAAATTAGAGTTTTCAAAGTAGGCCTTGGCTGCCTGAATAATGGTGCATGGAATAATGGAATAGGACCTCGGTTCTATTTTGTTGGTTTTTGGAACTGGAGGTAATGATTAACAGGGACAAACGGGGGCATTCGTATTGCGGCGTTAGAGGTGAAATTCTTGGATCGCCGCAAGACGAGCTACTGCGAAAGCATTTGTCAAGAATGTTTTCATTAATCAAGAACAAAAGTCAGAGGCGCGAAGACGATCAGATACCGTCGTAGTTCTGACCATAAACGATGCCGACTACCGATCCGCAGGAGTTGCTTCGAAGACTCTGCGGGCAGCTTCCGAGAAACCAAAGTGTTTGGGTTCTAGGGGAAGTATGGTTTCAAAGCTGAAATTTAAAGGAATTGACGGAAGGGGACCACCAGGAGAAGAGCCTGCGGCCTAATTTGACTCAACACGCTAACACCGTAAAATGACTGACAGACTGAGAGCACTTTTGGTGGGTCTAATAGGGAACGTGTGCTGGTATTAGACCCACGGAAGACAGGTCAATTTTTTACCCTCTTAATGAAAGAGCGTCTGCTACGGAAATCCTGCTTAACCCTACAAAAATCGCAGGTTCTAGACACTTGGTCATTGACTGACTAAAAAGCCCTCTATTGATTTGCTGTGTCTAATAGTGAACGGGTGCTGGTATTAGACCCTCGAAAGACAGGTTAGTTTTACCCTACAAATGACAGGACGTTGCTACGGTAATCCTGCTCAATTCGAGAGGAATCGCTAGTCGCAGACATTTGGTCTACGTGCTAGGCTGATAAGCCAACAGGGCGAGGCTACCATCTGAGGGAGTACGGTCGAACGCCTCTAATCCTTAATCCCGTCCAAAATCTCAGCACCACTGCGATGGGAGGTTACGATATGGTCGGTTCCCGCGGCTCGCGCCCCAGCCCCACACAGTCGAGCCGCAGAATGAGGTCTCTGCCGTCCGCTGATCAGAGCGGGCGGGAAGCTGCCCGATATTCACCCCATACGGCGATGAAGTGTGAAACCACTAGTAGAAGACGTAGTTCTCGGTCGGGTTTGTCGAAAGCGGTAGAGCCGCCACCTCACTGTGAACTGTTGAGACGCAACCCTTGATCATGAGATATGTCCGCGCACCAGGCGAACAACATCTCCGTGCCATTACCAGGCTTGTCCCCTGGTCAAATGCACTCCTGCCTCGCTCTCTACCTCTGTCCACTATCAGTCATCCCAATGGACGCAGAAGAGATGCAGGCCAGCGGACATTGCACCTCTGCCCTATTGTGACAATCTCCCAGGTGGCGGGGAATGCTAGGCGTACCATCACTGCAGAGAAGCCGAGAAAATAAAGAGAGCAAAGAGATACCCCACTCACATGCGCATGCTACGTTTCTGGCAGGACGTGACGATCCTGGGATACAGACACACTGGACTGCCTCTCTTCCGGGATAGTACAAACCAGTACATATTCCATATTATATCTCATATAACATCACCGCACCCTATAGACACGAGTGGTGAAGATTCGATAGTACTGTAAGACAACTTCAATAAGAGAGACAACTCTGATCACAAACAACTGCTGAAGAATGCCACGGAGAGTACTTTGAAGATTATTACGGTTTGAAACCTCCACACCTGAGTAATTTAATTTTTCCGGCCTAAAGGTCGGATACTTTTTGAACAGACCTCGTATGCACATGCACAGGTTTCCTATATTAAGCTGGAAAGGAAGACTAACGTCTGGTCAGGCAAAATATACTGATCAGACATGTTAGTCAGAATCAAACAAAACATACTGGTCAAGATCCTCACCATGGCTTCATCGTAGCCATTCCTGCGAACGCGATGTTTTCATGGCAGCCTTGCTAACAATATGAGGTATCGACGTGATCCCCGTAGTTGGGCGCAATACGCAGATATAACCAAGAATCGCACAACCGCTTGGAGTACACCGACCCACCTTTTTCAGCACGCTCGGGATGTGAGGAATGCTGCTGTAACCCGCCACTTAACGTCCTTTTCAGGGCGCACAAAAGAGTAAACTCAATGTGGGCATTCGAAACAACAACAACCTCTATTATTATCGTCTTGCCTTTATCAAGTACCTTTATATCAGAACGTTACACCTGCCTTTAATAAGGCCACTATGAAGTTATCTCCACATTGGATAAATCTCGTAAGTTATACTTTCTTGCCGTGGTCTATGTTGTATCAACCGATCCGTTCTCTCCGATGTTTTTTTATTGGAATCGTAATGAGGTCTGAGAAGATGTGCCAAGAATATTAGATGCACGATACAGTGCAATCTCCGATCTATATCCTGGCAATGAATCGTGATGTTGCAACATCAAATGGAATTCACATCAGAATAATGAGAAGGCCTATATAAACCAGCACTGCGGAGGGATCGCCTGGCTAGTACTGTCTGTCGTAGCCATCATGACCACCCATGAAACATAGAGAGGATGTCATGTTATACCTACAATGTTTTGAGAGGCGGCTAAATAAGGTTGTGAATAGAGCTGGCAGCTCGTCGTGTGAAAATATGAATGACCATTGGTATCAAGATACTGAACAGTGCATGGGTTACAAGTGATTAGCGACTATTATCTGACTGGTTGCGTTAGAGCCCGCGAACCAGAGGTACCGGCCCTTCTACATCTCCACGCGGTGATCTTGGAGAGCAGAATGGCTAAGGAGAAGGGATCGAAGAGAGAATGCTAACCTGGTACCCAAAAATGGCTGCTGGCGTCTGATGTGTTGGACCGACATGAGCAAATATCGCAATTAAGCTGTAAACTACGACACAACGCATTCCGTTCTCCAGACAACTTCCTGCTACTTATATAGGCCTTTTCGGAACTTGGTAGCGGGAGATTGAGAACGAACAAAGAAGAAGAAGAAGAAAAGAAAAACACCACTAAAAATTTAGAATTTAAAAAGCGAGAGGAACGTGTGGAAATCAAAATCAATGAAGTTCGCCTCTAGAATGCAGATCTTCAAATCCAATGTAAAGTCTATCCAGTTGTATGACTCTGTGAAGTGGGGAACAAAGAAAAGTACAACTAAAGAAGTTCGAGGTCTGATCAATGGATTATTTCGCTGAATTGAGGGAATTAATTTTGTTGTTGTTGTTTTTTTTGTTGTTTTTTTGGGAGGGGGGGGGGGGGGCGTTCGTCTTATTTCTCTATTCCCCAAGGGGGTGTTACACTGTGGTTTTTATTTTGCGCGTGTCTGCCCAGTGCTTCCTCCTGCGTTTTCTAAGGGTTTGCTTCCCCGGCATAACGGCCAGTGCTGTGATTGGTGAGCGAACCCATTACTACTGCCTCACAGAGCATGTCGTAAGAGGCGGCTAACTGTGACATGGCAAAACACCGGCCATGGTTAGGCAGTTTGTTTAGAGCAGCATAGATAGCGCCTAACAGGCTGCGGGACGACTTTGCTCTAGTGTTTGAACCTATTAAAATAGACTCGCACATCGGCTAACCACCCTCCGTAAGCGCTTGTCCCAACGCAGCGCGGAATATTAAGCTGCTCGAGCCTAGACTGCTAGGCAGGAAAACCCTTCTCCCGCCTACAACCAGCTAAACCAGAGCTGAGACCTGCACAGGGTCATCTCCCCTGTAGAGGTACAGGTCGACTAAGAGCCTAGCACCTTCGGGTTGTTAGCCTTTCACTTAACGACTAGCCCACACCCACTTAACGACTAGCCCACACCGTCCCACTAGCCCACACCGTTCCACTAGCCCACACCGTCCCACTAGCCCACACCGTCCCACTAGCCCACACCGTCCCACTAGCCCACACCGTCCCACTAGCCCACACCGTCCCACTAGCCCACACCCTCCCACTGGCCCACACCGTCCCACTGGCCCACACCGTCCCACTAGCCCACACCGTCCCACATTTTTCTGTCAATTTGAATATTCTTCTTTATGTTCTGTCTAATAAGACTGAACCATTCCTTCCTTTCTCTCTCTCTCTCTCTCTCTCTCTCTCTCTCTGTTTGTCTGGTCTGGTCTGGTCTGTGTCTCTGTCTGTGTCTCTGTCTCTGTGTCTTTGTCTCTGTCTCTGCCTCTCTCTGTCTCTGTCTCTCTCTTTCTCTCTAGTACCCCAATTACTTCTCTTTACCCATTGCTGGAATTCGCCGAGGAAGATATACACCTGACTAGTCCCCGCTTAGTGTGCTAGTTCAATTTCATACCTGCCCCAATATAAATAGACATCTAGTTCATTGCGTGCAGTCGATTCAACGTCTTGCTAACTGTCTTAACATGCAACAGAGCCGATGCATTGGCTTAGGTCAGGTCACACATACATGCGATATATAAATCATTCTTCCACGCACACACATATACCCACACACACACACACACACGCACGCACGCACGCACGCACGCACGCGCGCCAGTAAATGTTGATTGGGTTCTGCATTCTGCTTTCTGTGATGAACATGTTGGTATGCGATATGATATTTCCTAACAACGTTAATTGGCATGCATGGATAGTCAGTATTCTTTTAAATGAATGTGTCCATTATCCAACATTATTTCGGAGTGAAGGAATTAAGGGGGTTTGAACTGGGTGTCACCACCTGCATGAAGGTAAGATTGACGTGGCATGTATCCAGGAAACGCACCTCAACAATAACCATAATTTCTCAATCAGAGGATACCAGACCTTCCGTCTAGATAGAGAAGGCCACAAAGGAGGGGTCCTGATACTGACCAGAAACAGCATACCGAGTAGCGCGGTACCTGTCAATCACACCGGACAAGCAGAAATTGTAGGAGTTGACATAATGGCTCAAGAGACGAAGCTCCGCATTTTCAATCTGTACGGACCACCAAACAGAGACCTATCGCTCTCGAGTATGGAGGTCAGAGACTCCAACTGCATAGTAGTTGGAGATTTCAACAGCCACTCGGAGAGATGGGGATACTCTGACACAGACAGCAGAGGTGACGAAGTGGAAGATTGGGAGATAGATGCAAATCTCTCCCTAATCAATAGGCCGGAGGATAGCCCTAGCTTCTATTCAAGAACATGGCATACCACCTCGACTCCAGATTTGGCCTTCTCCACACAGGACATACACTATAAAATAGACCGCCAGGTGCTAAACCAACTGGCAGGTAGCGACCACAGGCCGATCAGGCTAACCATTGACATGGAAGTAGGCCCACAGGAAACAAAACCGCTCCCACGTTGGAATTACAAACGAGCCGACTGGGACAGATTTGCAATCCTGACAGATGGGCTGTGTGAAACCATCAACACACGAAACACCAAAATGAAGCCCATGGTAGAGAGCCTAAGCAAGGCAATAATGCAAGCCGCCACTGAAACCATCCCAAGAGGAGCTAGGGAAAACTATAAGCCCTACTGGAATGACGAGTTACAGAAAGTGGAAGATGCAGTAACAAATGCTAGGAACATGGCAGAACGAGAAAAATCCATGGAGGCAAACATCGCCCTCAAAGCCGCCGCGGCGAAGTACAAACACACTCTCAAGCAAACAGCAAGAGAAAGCTGGAAAAATAAAACGGAAAGTCTAAACCTGGACAAAGAAGGGAACAAGCTATGGAAGCTAGTCAGAGCCATGAATGACGAAACCCCGTCAAATAAACAAATTACTATCAAGCAAGGCGAGAACTTGATCACAGGTAAGAAAGCCGCAAACGCCTTTGTCGATCACTATGCCAGAGCAAACCACATCGAGGTCCCTGCAGATAAGCATACAGACATTAGCGAAGAGCTAAAGGGACACGAAAACATAAATACGGCTCCTGAAGAGCACATGATGGCCAAACTAACAATGCGCGAAATGGAAGAGGCTATGAGAACACTAAAGAAAAGGAAATCTCCCGGAAAAGACGGGATAACAAACGAAATGCTGATGGGGCTGGGCCAAACAGCGAAGAAGAAACTGCTATCGGTCCTAAACCAAAGCTGGAAAAGGGGAATTGTACCACAGGCATGGAAAGATGCAATACTGGTACCAGTACCAAAAACAGGAAAGGACAAAACAGATCCAAATGGATACAGGCCCATAAGCCTACTGAGCTGTGTCGGCAAGCTGATGGAACGGATGATAAACACCAGACTGATGTGGCATCTGGAAGAAAAACGAATACTAATTCCACAGCAAGCCGGCTTTAGACAGCACAGATCCACTGAGGACCAGGTCATCCTCATAGCCCAGGAGATAGAAGATGCCTACCAGGCACAGAAACACACAGTAGCTGTTTGGGTGGATCTGGAAAAGGCATTTGACAAAGTCTGGAAGGATGGACTTAGAGTCAAGCTAAGAAGAAGTGATGTCTGTGGGAAGATGTACAAGTGGATCAACCACTACCTCAAACAAAGAACGGCCAGAGTCCAAGTACAAGGGCAGATGAGCAAAAAGGTGACACTCGAGCAGGGAGTACCCCAAGGGGGAGTATTGTCACCCACACTCTTCCTGGTATATATAAACGATATTACAGAGAATATACCAAGAAGAGTCCATAGCTCAATGTTTGCAGACGATCTGGCTATGTGGACCTCTGAAAAGAATCTCACCATAGCAAGAAATCGGATGCAGACGGCCCTAACATCGCTGAAAGAGTGGGCGAACACATGGCTGGTCAAAATAAACGAGGAGAAAACCACGTGCACAATATTCTCGCTCTCATTAAAACCCCAAAGTACCAAATTAAGTCTAAATGGCAAAATCCTGCAGCCAAACGACAACCCAACCTATCTGGGAGTCACATTTGATCGGCGCATGACATGGAAAAGTCAGATTGAGAGAAACCGAATGAAAGCCAGAGAAAGAATGGCGATCATGAGGAAACTTGCTGGCACAAGCTGGGGAGCAGACGAAGGCATACTAAAGAAACTGTACACTGGAAGAGTGAGACCAGTTCTCGAGTATGGCATTGCGGCATGGACAACAGCAGCGAAGGCGAACTTCGATAAAGTTAACAAACTTCAAAACCAAGCCATGAGAATTATAACAGGTGGCATGAAGTCAACGCCAATTGTAGAACTTGAAAAGATTACAAATCTGCAATCCATGACCGATAGAAGAGACTGCAGAGCCCAGCTGCAGTCAGAGAAACTCCGAAGACTGACGGACCATCCAATGTACCAGAGACTAAACAATCTGGGAAATGGGAAACTAAAGCGGAGAAACTTTGCAGAAATAGCCAAAGCAAAGATGCACGAAGATCCCATAAACGCACTAACAACACCAAAACCCATCACTACTGTACGAAAACCTACTTGGAGGCAGGATATATTTCCAGAGGTGGTAGAAAATATACCAGGTATTGCAAACAAAAACTGCCAGACTGAAAAAGAAAGGAGAGACACTACCCTAAGCTTCATAACGAAAAGCTACCCAAGCATGGACTGGACCCATGCATACACCGACGGTTCTGTAACAAACACTACACAGAACGGAGGGGCAGGAGCATTCCTGAACCTACCACATGGCAGAAAAATAACACTGTCATTCGCTACTGGTAAGTACACAAGCAATTTCAGAGCGGAGGCAGAGGCACTGAGGGCGGCAGTGGAAGAAATGGTGACACACAGTGAAAATGAGAGCCATATAGTCCTGCTGACAGATGCTCTCGCCGTAGTCACAGCGCTAAAAAGCCAGAAAAACACTGAGCTTAATGACTTAAGAGCAGCACTCTGCAAACTGTGCCAGCAGTCCGCACCAAAAAGGGTAGTGGTACAGTGGGTTCCGTCACACTGCAACATCCAAGGCAACGAGGAGGCAGACAGACTGGCAAAAGAAGGTGCAAGGCTACCACAAACAGATACCAGTATGACGTACGAAGAGTCAAAACGGCTTATCAAAGCCAGATACATGACCAAATGGGAAACCGAACATACTGGTTACACCAAAAACGATGCCTATTACCAGTTGAACCGAAGAGAGCAGGTCGTTGTCTTCAGACTTCGCACTGGCCACAACAGACTGAGGTACCACCTATTCAACAAATTGAAGGTAGGGTGTACCGACGAATGCCCGTGCGGTACTTGTAAAATGACCACTGAACATCTGCTGCAGAACTGCCCGACATACGAGGATCAGAGAGAGCAGATGTGGCCATTGCCAGTGGAACTGCAAGACAAGCTCTATGGTAGTGGCGAGAGTCTCAGGATGACCGCCGCTTTTTTCGAAAAAATAATGGTTACTGTCTGACTGTGTACGCAGAAGAAGAAGAAGAAGAAACAAAACCCCATGCATACACCGACGGTTCCGTAACAAATACAACACAGTACGGAGGGGCAGGAGCATTCCCGAGCCTACCAAATGGCAGACAAATAACACTTTCATTCGCTACTGGAAAATACACAAGCAAGTGGAAGAAATGGTGACAGGTAAAAGGAATGAAAGCCATATAGTCCTGCTTACAGATGCTCTGGCCGTAGTCACAGCACTAAAAAGCCAGAAAAATACTGAACTTAATGATTTAAGAGCAGTACTCTGACAACTATGCCAGCAGGCCGCACCAAAAAGGGTAGTGGTGCAGTGGGTTCCATCTCACTGCAACATCCAAGGCAACGAGGAGGCAGACAGACTGGCAAAAGAAGGTGCAAAACTACCACAACCTGATACTAGTATGACATACGAAGAGTCAAAACGGCTCATTAGAGCTAGATATATGACCAAATGGGAAACCGAACATACTGGCTACACCAAAAACGATGCCTATTACCATTTGAACAGAAGAGAGCAGGTCGTGGTCTTCGCACTGGCCACAATAGACTCAGGTACCAACTATTCAACAAATTGAAGATAGGTGGCACCGACGAATGCCCGTGTGGTACCGGTAAAATGACCGCTGAGCATTTGCTGCAAAACTGCCCGACATACGAGGATCAGAGAGAGCAGATGTGGCCATCACCAGTGTCAACACTAGACAAGCTCTATGGCAGTGTCGACAGCCTCAGGATGACGGCTGCTATTTTCGAAAAAATAATGGTTACTGTCTGACTGCGTAAGAAGAAGAAGAAGAAACAAAACCCTACGCATGTAATTTATTCTAGAATGCATTAATTGATCATGCCTCCACTATTTCTCGTGGCAATGCAATTTAAGCATTCACCACTCTCTAACCAAACCAAAAAAAATGTATCATTATCTAATATTGTCTTTTCTTTAATTAAATGGAAGCTGTGCCCTCTAGTTCTAGTAGGCGGCTGCACTTAGAACAAACTTGCTATATTCTATTTTACCATCCCCGTCTCTACATCTATCTAAGAAAGTACTCTTCAAACCAATTCCGTGCACATGTCCGACTGTTCAAGAATCCCCTCCACTTGTCATTCCTGGATACCGAATCTCTACTCACAGACACACTTAGACGGTCTCTAGGAAGAAATCAGGCCGGGTGTTAGATTTCTGGAACACGGAAACAAAGTCGGCCGAGATCTGTGTCTCTAGTGTTCTTTCCGTCCAAGAACTCAACTCATTTGGAAACTCCCCAAACTTGTTTGCGGCCGAATTATGCGTATACAGCTGAGAACTAGTTTCTATCCTTGAGTGCAAGTCAACAAGTGCTGTAGTTTTGTCAAGGAAGAAAACACAAATTCAAACATCAGTTTGTCAGCTTATAATGTAGGGAGAATGCGTACTCCTAGCGCAGTGGTGGTTGTTGTTGTTAAATGCGCACAATGAGTATGTAATCTCTTTGGTTGGCGCTGAAAAGGACGTTAAGTGGCGGATTGTAGTAGCTTTCCCCATATCCCGAGCGTGCTGATGTGGATCTGGGTCTCCCAGACGGTTTTCTATGATTGACTTCATCTGCGTGACGCTCACTACTACGGGGATCACGTCGATCCACATCACGTCAGTCAGACTGCCTTGAATACAGCCTTTTTTTCCAGGGAACGCTACATGGAAGAGAAATAGTTGTCTTAGCCTGACCAGACTCACGTCT
The DNA here is from genome assembly GCA_036924085.1 of Ariolimax columbianus. Lineage (NCBI taxonomy): Eukaryota > Metazoa > Mollusca > Gastropoda > Stylommatophora > Arionidae > Ariolimax > Ariolimax columbianus. The sequence goes on along the minus strand of JAVGWX010000020.1, from coordinate 28,640,676 downwards.
CAGCATAGTAGTGTAGAGTTACTGGCTTTTCTTGGCAAAGGTACGGGTTCGAATCTCGCTATCTGTGACCATTATTAGGACTGGTAGCACAAAGTGGGCATACATATACTGTTTATCAACTGTTGCTTTGTTGCCTAAGAAACGCTCGGGTGCCCAAGCAGTGGTGACAGCTGATAAGTCACATCAGATGCTTTCTGTCACCCAGTCTCCATTTCCCTGTCGAGTCGACAAAAATACTGCCCAAATACTTGAACTGCTGGGCCTATTGTAAAGCACGACTTGGTTACACTACGGCTGGAATTCTCATTGCTGATCCAGTACTCAGTATACAAAAGAGCTTCAAGTACCGCATAGGGACATGCCACTACTGGTATATTTTTATAGGACAATTTTGTTGTTGACCAAACAAGAAATTGACGATTTGTTTAATCAATGTCATGGGGGATTGTTGTTGTGGTTGTTGTTGTTGTTGTTATAGATGCATTGAGAAGAAATGTTTGGAAAATGTTATCATTTGGTTTTATTGAGAAAACTTTCAACTACTGTGCTTTGATTTTATTTGTAAATTTAGAATCGTTTTTCTTTGCCCTTAATTATAATAGAGGGTGGCTGAGGGGTTAGTATATCTCATCAGGTTGTGATGCTCTCTAAACAACTCAATTTTAGATGTTCTCTCATAAACTCAAATTCTTATTCTCTCTCATAAATTCATTTTGAGTTTCTTTGTCACAAATTCAGTCTGTGTTTGTCATTCATAAACTAACTTTTTGTATCAGATCAGGCCAGGTCATCCCGTAACCGGCGAGGTTGTTGGGGCATACATGAAGACATCATCACAACCCCACGCTACCCTTCTCTGCCAACGACCGCTGCATGTGCCTCTTCTGGTCGGAGATTGGTCCATTCTTTTATGTTGTCCTCCCACCACCTTCTCGGACGGCCTCTTCGTCGTCTGCCTTTCACCTTTCCGTGCAGGATCGTATTTGTAAGACCAGTTGATCTCGATATGTGACGGTACCAATCGAGTTTCCTTCTTTTGACAGTTGCCAAGAGGTCTTAAACGGTCCTATTGCTGTTGTAATTCTATCTCGTATTTCCTCATTTGTAACTCGATCTTTGTAACTTGACGTTTAAAAGTCTTCGGAAACATCTCATCTTCAAGGAATGTATCATTCTCTGAAGGTCAGCTGTAACTGTCCATGTCTCACAAGCATAGAGGAATAGTTACAGGACCAGTGTACGCATGAATCTTATTTTTGTGCCTAATGCTAACCGTTTATCTTGCCAGATTTTGTTCAGCCGTGCAAGCGCCGCTATTGGCTGTGCTATTCTGGCCAACACCTCACATTTTGATCCTTCATCACTGACAATCGAATCAGGATATTTAAAATATACTTTGTGTATTTCAATCAGAAACCCACTTCGTGTATCTCCTTGAAAAACTCACTTTGTGTATCTCGATCAAAAACTCACTTTGCGTATCTCCTTCGGAAACTCACTTTGTGTTCGTCCTCCGGAAATTCACTTGTGTATCTCCTTCAAGAACTCACTTTAAGCACCACGATTCTCAATGTTTGTTTACCATAACTAATTCTAAGACCAATCAAGATTTCCACCGCGTCCCATTTCTAATGTTTTATGTATGACTATAATTGTAGGAAGCATTCACCATAATTTGTATTCAGATTTGTTTGTCTCATCTTCCAGTTTAGTGCAGTCTATCTAATACAAGGGCGTGGAACAACTAATACGATTTACCCCCATCAACTTTAATGGAGTGCAATTTCATAAACAGTCCAAACGCCATTAAACACATCCACGTACAAAATCGAACGTTTTTCGCGTCACTTATCTCTTCTTGTTTGATGAAACCCATTTATTCTTTTGAAAACATGTGCTGTTTCATCTCTGACTTTTACGACACGCCAAGGGATACGCGTTTTCGTCTCCGATATCGATCGATCTCCCGGCTGATTTTAATTGCTATTTGTTTAAACACTAGTTGGGACTATAGTGGAGACAACAGGCGAGGGTTGAAGACTTTCACACGGGCAGATAGTCAGCACTTGACTGTGAGCTGGCAATCTGACTGCTGCCGTGGGAAGTACTCTTGATTGTTACTTAATGCCGAGATAGTTCAAACTTAAATGCTGTCTTATTTAATGTTTTCACGTGTGAGGGCTTCCATGTTTGACGGTTTTCATGTTTCAACTCTTGCTGTTTTCGTGTTGGCTGTTCCATTGTTTTAATGTTCTCTGTTTTCGTGCTTGGAATTTTCATATTGGCTGTTTCCATGTTTTGCTGTATTTATATATGTGGTTTTTACTTATCCACTTTTCTTGTTTTCATGTTTGCTAGTTTCATTTTTGTGGTTTTTCACTTTTCTACGTTTGCCCATTTTAATATCTGTTGTTTTCATGTTTTCAATACTGGAAGACAAATTTTATGGACCTGCATGTCAACATATATGGAGATAAAAATATACGAGCAACTACTGGAACAGGTACAGAGTTTCTGCTATCTAGGTCACATAAACACACAAGTAGGCAGATGTGAAAGGAAATAACAAAAAGAATAGGTATGGCCAAGATGATATTCATCAACATGCGACACATGCTGACATCCAAACAGATAAACCAAAATTAGAAAACGAGAATTGTCAGGTGTTATGTATACGCACCACTTTATCGCGCAGACATATGGACACTGAATAACAAATTGATACAGAGAATTGAATCCTTCAAAATGTGGGTATGATGAAGATTGGGTCGTATTTCTTGGAAAGAGAAGAAAGCAAATATGGAGGTATTGGAAAAGTTGGGGGTGAAAACAGAATTAATTACCGAAATCAGGATTAGACAATTACGTTATTTTGGTCATACAACAAGACTACCTCCTTGTTGAAGACATTACTAGAGGGTAGGGTGGAAGGCAGCTGTTCAAGAGGCAGACAAGGTTATAAGTTGGTGGATAACATCAGGACATGGACTGGACAAAGCCTCTCAGATTGCACCATTACTGCAAGAGATAGAGTACACGGGAGATCCATTGCAGCCGACCTTTGATGCGGAAAGGGCACTCTGAAGTGTACCAGTTCATATCAGTTCATCCATGAAAGTTATAACAGGAGGCATGAAGTCAACGCCAATTGTAGAGCTGGAAAAGATTACCAATCTGCAATCCTTGACCGACATAAGAGACTGCAAAGCCCAGCAGCAAACAGAAAAACTCAGAAGACTGACTGACCATCCAATGCAGAAGAGACTAAATAATTTTGGAAATGGGAAACTAAAGCGGAGAAACTTTGCAGAAATAGCCAAAGCAAAGATGAACGAAGACCCTATGAACGCATTAACAATACCAAAACCCATCCCTACTGTACGCAAACCTACCTGGATGCAGCATATATTTCCAGAGATGGTAGAAAATATACCAGGTATTGGAAAAAAGAACAGCCAGACTGAAAAAGAAAGAAGAGACATAACCCTGAGGTACATAACGAAAAACTACCCAAGCATGGACTGGACCCATGCATACACCTACGGCTCTGTAACAAACACAACACAGAACGGAGGGGCAGGGGTATTCCTGAGCCTACCAAATGGTAGGAAAACAACACTATCAGTGGCAACTGGAAAATACTCAAGCAATTTCAGAGCGGAGGCAGAGACACTGAGGGCTGCAGTAGAAGAAATGGTGACAGACAAAAGAAATGAAAGCCATATAGTCCTGCTTACAGATGCACTGGCCGTAGTCACAGCACTAAAAAGCCAGAAAAATACTGAACAATGATTTAAGAGCAGTGCTCTGTCAACTATGCCAGCAGTCCGCACCAAAAAGAGTAGTGGTACAGTGGGTTCCATCCCACTGCAACATCCAAGGCAACCAGGAGGCAGAAAGACTGGTAAAAGAAGGTGCAAGACTACCACAACCATATACTAGTGTGACGTACGAAGCGTCAAAAAGGTTTATTAGAGCTAGATACATGACCAAATGGGAAAGAGAACATACTGGCTACACAAAAAACGATGCCTATTACCAGTTGAACAGAAGAGAGCAGGTCGTGGTCTTCAGACTTCGCACTGGCCACAATAGACTGAGGTACCACCTATTCAACAAATTGAAGATGGGTGGCACTGACGAATGCTCGTGCGGTACTGAGAAAATGACCGCTGAACAACTGCTGCAAAACTGTCCGACATACGAGGATCAGAGAGAGCAGATGTGGCCATCACCAGTGGAACCACAAGACAAGCTCTATGGCAGTGTCGACAGGCTCAGGTTGACCGCTGCTTTTTTCTAAAAAAAATAAAGGTCGACGTCTGACAGCGTACGAAGAAGAAGAAGAATATATCAGTTCATCCCGTAACCCATCAGGCCCAAATGCGTTTTCCACTATTCGTCATATTTCTATGTTCGTGTTCAATGTAACATTTAAGAGTCTTCTAAAGCACCTCATTTCCTTTGCATATATCCTGCACGGGATATCCGCAATAATGGTCCAAGTATCACAGTCATACAACAATATTGAGAGCACCAATGAGCGCTTTAGTCTAACTTTTATGCTGAGGGCGAGCCGCTTATCCTGCCTTATGGGTATCAAACGTGTAAGCGCCGCTGTTGTCTGTGCCATTCTAATAATTATCTCAGGCTGCGAGCCCTTCTCACTGATCCCATATACTTGAACCGGTGTAGAACTTCGAGTTCCTGACCGTTTGCTTTTATCAGAGATGTAAATCCGTCCATGTTATTAGTCATCAGCTTTTTCTGTGCAGTTATCTCCATGTTATAGCTCTGCTCCGCTCTGTACAATCTACTAATCAGTTCCTGGAGTTCTGTCTCCGTGCCTTCCAGATCATATGTCAATCGTATGTTTGTAATCGTCTTGTCACCTATTCTGACAGTACCAACATGTCCCTCCAGGGCCGCCTCCATTATTCTCTCCAAGAATACATTGAAGAGTGTTGGAGAGAGTATACAACCATGTCTCACCCCAACAGACGTGTGGAACCATTCGCCTAGTATTCAGTCTACAGAAACTGCACTTGACGCCTTCTCATAAAACTGTATGTGAACTACAAAAGACAGTGAAGTTTATACTATGAACAATATTACAGATTTAGACATTTATTTTCAGGGAAACGAAAGAGGAGAAGAAGGGGCGAAAAATAGCTTTGGGAGTGTTTCGTCTGGTCTGAAATTTTGCCGATAATGTCAGCGAAAATAACTACAACGAATTAAGTGAGGAAACGTTGCTTTTGTGGCTACAATAAGTCCTTATAGATCACTCTCCATCCTCACTTACCGACGGTTGTGGTCACTGTCTCCATCCTCACTTCACCGACGGTTGTGGTCGCTGTCTCCATCCACACTTCACCGACGGTTGTGGTCACTGTCTCCATCCACACTTCACCGACGGTTGTGGCCACTTTCTCCATCCTCACTTCACCGACGGTTGTGGTCACTGTCTCCATCTTCACTTCACCGACGGTTGTGGTCACTATCTCCATCCTCACTTCACCGACGGTTGTGGTCACTTTCTACATCCTCACTTCACCGACGGTTGTGGTCACTATCTCCATCCTCACTTCACCGACGGTTGTGGCCACTTTCTCCATCCTCACTTCACCGACGGTTGTGGTCACTTTCTCCATCCTCACTTCACCGACGGTTGTGGTCACTGTCTCCATCTTCACTTCACCGACGGTTGTGGTCACTATCTCCATCCTCACTTCACCGACGGTTGTGGTCACTTTCTACATCCTCACTTCACCGACGGTTGTGGTCACTATCTCCATCCTCACTTCACCGACGGTTGTGGCCACTTTCTCCATCCTCACTTCACCGACGGTTGTGGTCACTTTCTCCATCCTCACTTCACCGACGGTTGTGGTCACTTTCTCCATCCTCACTTCATCGACGGTTGTGGCCACTTTCTCCATCCTCACTTCGCCGACGGTTGTGGTCACTATCTCCATCCTCACTTCACCGACGGTTGTGGTCACTTTCTCCATCCTCACTTCATCGACGGTTGTGGCCACTTTCTCCATCCTCACTTCGCCGACGGTTGTGGTCACTTTCTCCATCCTCACTTCACCGACGGTTGTGGTAACTGTCTCCATCCTCACTTCACCGACGGTTATGGTCACTGTCTCCATCCTCACTTCACCGACGGTTATGGTCACTTCCTCCATCCTAACTTCACCGACGGTTGTGGTCACTGTCTCCATCCTCACTTCACCGACGGTTATGGTCACTTTCTCCATCCTAACTTCACCGACGGTTGTGGTCACTGTCTCCATCCTCACTTCACCGACGGTTGTAGTAACTTTCTCCATCCTCACTTCACCGACGGTTGTGGTCACTGTCTCCATCCTCACTTCACCGACGGTTATGGCATGGTTAGGGTCGAGCCCAATGAACGTATTCATCTGGACATTGCCGTGATGGAGACACTAGGAAAGCCGGTCTACTCTAGTGTTAGCTGACTACTGTTGGCCGCTGCCCGTAGATGATCCCGTAGATACAAGCGGCAGGCATAGCCACATTCAGACGTAGAAGCGATCTTTCTCATGTACGTGTGACATATTGCTCCGCTATTAGGAAGGGCGTTCAAATCACACCGGGACTTTTTGTTCTGGTTATACCCGAATGGGTTTTGGCGTTCTAAAACTACTATCATTCGTTAGGGGCACATCTATAGTATTACTGTTAGCTGGCCCACTTGCAATGGGGCAGTCATGTGACAGATAAATAAAAATGGCGGACAACACTGTTAGTGCTTGCATGGAACAACGTGTTGTGATGAAGCTGTTTGTGAAAGAAGGCTTGAAACCTGCGAAAATTAACAGAAGACTGCAATCATGTTACGGTGATGCGGCACTCAGTCGCAGTAAGACATTTGAATGGTGTAAACGTTTTAGAGAAGACCGTACATCTGTAAGTGATGTTTCAGGCCATGGGTGCTCTCAACCCACAAGTCATTCCACCAGTCATTCCACCACTCCCAGATTGTGGAACACTTTATCCTGGAAAATCGACGCATAATTTGTCGCGAAATTGCACAAGAGGGAATTCTTTCTCTGGGTATGGTGAACACTATAATTCATAAACATCTGTATTTTCTTGCTCCTTCAAGATAACGCACGGCCTCATACGGCTCACCGCACTATTTGTCATCTGCAGCAACTCTGCTGGGAGGTATTGCCACATCCACCTTACAGCCCAGACCTTTCTCCTAGCCATTTCCACCTGTTGGACCCCTAAAAGGATTCATGGAAGGTCAGCATTTGAGCACCGATGACGAAGTAAGACAGGCTGTCCTGGATTGGTTCATACATACTGACAAATCTGTCTGCGCTGAAGCTTTTCAAACATTACTTAAACGCTGAGATAAGTGCATAAACGTTGCAGGAGATTTTTGTCGAAAAATAAATGGCAATTAGACTAATTGTAAACAAATTAATAAATTCATTACAAAAAAAAAAAAAAAGTCCAGGTGTGACTTGAACGTCCGTTGTAGTGACCAATTTCAAGTTGTCATATCCGTGTTCAGCACCTCTGACATTTTGCAGAAGTTGTTGCCATTATCCGAGACGCATGACTTTTATCAACATTGTGTAGTGTAATCTCAGCACGTATCACACGTATCTACGAACCTCTGGTTCAGACTTTCAGTGGAGCTGGCATTCTCTTTCAGAAGCATCTGTTCACGGACGCGTTCATATAAACTTCACTTTCTCTCTCTCTCTCTCTCTCTCTTTCTATCTCGCTCACACTCACCCTCTCGCTCCCTCTTCCTCTCCCCCCCTCTCTCTCTTTCTCCCTCGCTCACACTAACCGTCTCACTCAATCTATCTCTCTCTCCCCCTCTTTCTCTTTCTCTCTCGCTCCCTCTACCCCTCTCTCTCCCTCTATCAGCCTCGTTCTCTCTCTCTTTCTATCTCGCTCACACTCACCCTCTCGCTCCCTCTTCCTCTCCCCCCCTCTCTCTCTTTCTCTCTCGCTCCCTCTACCCGTCTCTCTCCCTCTATCAGCCTCGTTCTCTCTCTCTCCCTCTATCAGCCTCGTTCTCTCTCTCTCACTCACCCTGTCGCTCCCTCTACCTCTCTCCCTCTATAAGCCTTGCTCTCTCTCTCACCCTCTCACTCCCTCTACCTCTCTCTGTCCCTCTATCAGACTCCCTCTCTCTCTCTCACTCACCCTCTCGCTCCCTCTACCCCTCTCTCCCTTTATCAGCCTCGCTCTTTCTCTCACCCTGTCGCAACATATATCAGCCTCGCTCTATCACTCACCCTCTCGCTCCACCACTCTCTCTACCTCTATCAGCCTCGTTCTCTCTCTCTCATTCACCCTCTCGCTCCCTCTACCTCTCTCCCTCTATCAGCCTCGCTCTCTCTCTCATTCAGCAATTCTCGCTCCCTCTACGGCGCTCTCTCTCACTCATCTTCTCGCTCCCGCTCTTGCTCCCTCTATCTCTCTCTACCTCTATCAGCCTCTCTCTCTCACTCTCTCGCTCCTACCTCTACCTCTCTCTCCATCAGCCTCGTTCTCTCTCTCACCCTCTATCAGCCTCGCTCCCTCTACCTCTCTCTCTCTCTCTCCCTCTATCAGCCTCTCTCTCTCACTCTCTCGCTCCTACCTCTACCTCTCTCTCCATCAGCGTCGCTCTCTCTCTCTACCTCTATCAGCCTCGCTCTCTCACCCTCTCTCTGGCTCCCTCTACCTCTCTCTCCATCAGCCTCGCTCTCTCACCCTCTCTCTCGCTCCCTCTACCTCTCCCTCTATCAGCCTCGCTCTCTCTCTCACTCACCCTCTCGCTCCCTCTACGTCGCTCTCTCTCTCACCGTCTCTCTCCCTCTATGAGCAACGCTCTCTCTCTCTCACTCACCCTCTCGCCCCTCTACCTCTCTCTCTCCATCAGCCTCTCTCTCTCTCACCCTCTCGTTCCCCCTGCCTCTCCCTCTGTCAGCCTCGCTCTCTCTCTCACTCACCCTCTCTCTCCCTCTATCAGCCTAGCTCTCTCTCTCTCACTCTCACCCTCTCACTCCCTCTACCTTTCTCCCTCTATCAGCCTCACTCTCTCTCTCACTCACCCTCTCGCTCCCTTTGACTCTCTTTCTCCCTCTATCAGCCTCGCTCTCTCACTCACCGTCTCGTGCCCTCTACCTATCTCTCTCTACCTCTATCAGCCTCGCTCTCTCTCTCATTCAGCCTCTCGCTCTCTCTACGGCGCTCTCTCTCTCTCACCCTCTCGCTCCCTCTATCTCTCTCTCGCTCTATCAGCCTCGCTCTCTCACTCACCCTCTCGCTCCCTCTACCTCTCTCTCCCTCTCGCTCCCTCTATCTCTCTCTCCCTCTATCAGCCTCGCTCTCTCTCTCACTCACTCTCTCGCTCCCTCTACCTCTCTCACCCTCTCGCTCCCTCTATCTCTCTCTCGCTCTATCAGCCTCGCTCTCTCGCTCCCTCTACCTCTCTCACCCTCTCGCTCCCTCTATCTCTCTCTCGCTCTATCAGCCTCACTCTCTCGCTCCCTCTACCTCTCTCTATCAGCCTCACTCTCTCGCTCCCTCTACCTCTCTCTCCATCAGCCTCGCTCTCTCTCTCACTCACCCATCGCTCCCTCTACCTCTCTCTCCCTCTGTCAGCCTCACTCTCTCGCTCCCTCTACCTCTCTCTCCCTCTATCAGCCTCGCTCTCTCTCTCACTCACCCTCTCGCTCCCTCTATCTCTCTCTCCCTCTATCAGCCTCGCACTCTCTCTCACTCACCCTCTCACTCCCTCTACCTCTTTTTCCTCTCTCTATCAGCCTCGCTCTCTCTCTCACTCACCCTCTCGCTCCCTCTATCTCTCTCTCCCTCTATCAGCCTCGCACTCTCTCTCACTCACCCTCTCACTCCCTCTACCTCTTTTTCCTCTCTCTATCAGCTTCGCTCTCTCTCTCTCACTCACCCTCTAGCTCCCTCTTCCTCTCTCTCCCTCTATCAGCCTCGCTCTCATTATAAAACTAATATAATAATTAAGTCATTATAAAACTACTTTAATAATCAATGATTGAATAATATATATATATATGTCTTGGATTTGTCACAGAGAAGATTACAGAAATGTCTTGAATTTGTCGCAAGATAGATTACAGAAATATCTTGAATTTGCCTCATGAAATATTACATACATATCCTGAATTTGTTTCAGAGAATATTACGTAAATATCTTGAATTTGTCTGAGGGAAGATTACATAAATATTTTGAATTTGACTCAAGTGTGTTGTCGATAAGACATAACTACTGTGTTTAACACGTATATCTGTGTCGCGAGACCAGTATTGTTATCTCTCTTCCTGCGTGAGCGTGTAGGTTTGTAGGATGCGTTACAATGGAGGAGGATTTCCTGCTTAGCAGGCTAGGATCAAACAGTTTATTACACCGATACGTTGGGACAAATGCCACGGAGGGTACTTAACTGATGTGCGAATCCATCTTAATAAACTCAAACACTAGAGCAAAGTAGACCCGCAACCTGTTAGGCGCCATCTATGCCGCTCTAAACAAACCACCTAATCATGACCCGTGTTAAGCCATGTCAAACAGTTAGTCGCCCCTTACGACCTGCTCTCTGTGGGGCAATGGTGCTATTCTTGTCATACACCAAGACCCCGTCGGTCCACTCGAGAATTGTGTTGTTTAGCGCTGCTAATACTGACGAGGGAACAGTCAGGTATACTATGTTTTCTTGGTGAATATCGTTAGCATGGATTACAAGTTCACCCGCGGCCTTCAGTGCTTCTCCTGCGCGGAAATTATTGGAGCAAGTTCCCGATGGCAATAATCTAGTTTTTTCTTGTTTGTTCCTTAGTCTGTAATCGACCCCTCCGCTCCATTGGTTGTGGCTTTGTTAGATGAGCCATCTGGATATACGTGTATCCATGTTTCTGGCGGGTATAGTCTCGTAAGTGTTATGAGCCATCTGGATATACGTGTATCCATGTTTCTGGCAGGTATAGTGTCCTAAGTGTTATGATCCATCTGGATATACGTGTATCCATGTTTCTGGCGGGTATAGTCTCCTAAGTGTTATGAGCCATCTGGATATACGTGTATCCATGTTTCTGGCGGGTATATTCTTCTAAGTGTTATGAGCCATCTGGATATACGTGTATCCATGTTTCTGGCGGGTATAGTCTCCTGAGTGTTATGAGCCATCTGGATATACGTGTATCCATGTTTCTGGCGGGTATAGTCTCCTCAGTGTTAAGAGCCATCTGGATATACGTGTATCCATGTTTCTGGCGGGTATAGTCTCCTAAGTGTTGTGAGCCATCTGGATATACGTGTATCCATGTTTCTGGCGGGAATAGTCTCCTGAGTGTTATGAGCCATCTGGATATACGTGTATCCATGTTTCTGACGGGTATAGTCTCCTAATTGTTATGAGCCATCTGGATATACGTGTATCCATGTTTCTGGCGGGTATAGCCTCCTGAGTGTTATGAGCCATCTGGATATACGTGTATCCATGTTTCTGACGGGTATAGTCTCTTGAGTGTTATGATCCATCTGGATATACGTGTATCCATGTTTCTGGCGAGGTATAGTCTCTTGAGTGTTATGAGCCATCTAGATATACGTGTATCCATGTTTCTGACGGGTATAGTCTCCTAAGATATTTTGTAACCATTTGAAACCAGCATCGTGGTCTAGGTGGTTTGAATTGTTGAAATATGAACATTAAAAAAATATTAAAAAATCAATGTAAATCGTTCGAGTATTGTAGCGTGCTTTTAAAGAACAAACTTTTAGGTCTATATTATGAGAAAGTGTTTAATTTTTACTGTTACTAGTACTTTATATTTAACTAGCTGGGGTGCCGACTTTCACAGGGATTCATCTGGCCCATATTTTCCCTTTTCAACCTGCTGATATGTTTTCTCCAGCTTGCCTATTTCTTCCCCAAATTTGTTTCCCTTCAACCCACTCCCTCTTCATCACCCCCACCGCTCACAATTCTTCATCGGACCAACCCCTAATAATCTGCATTACTTTAAATCACAATTGTATCTTGTATATACAAGGAAACGTGAAAAACGTATGTGTTAATGTCGAAGAACGATAGATTTGCTAATTCAGAATCGACTTTCCGCAGAATTTGAGTGGATATCTCACACATGAGCCACAGCCTACTGTAGATACATGCCTTCTAACTCACGGAGAAATCTCTTTCAAACGTCACATTCCACGGCTGACCAAATAACGGAACTTGCACGTGTCAACTATCAATGCAACTATAATAGCGTATTCGGAAAACAAAGATGAATATGCAGTTGGTTTCAGAGCAGGATTCTGTGAAAGGATCACTCTCAGCAATGTTGAAGTTGTGTTTTGTGCAGTGAATTTGTTTTATTTCTTTTTGTGGAGCTTGGATTGATTATAAACCTTTGCACAATATGAGTTCTGTTATTTAGTCCGCAGTGCAATGTGAAGTTTCAATGAGTTTTCTCAGTTATTCAGACGGCCTATCTAAAGTAGGCCTTCCATGAGCCCTATTGGTACTGTGACGTCGAAAAAACTAAAGGGCACATTTTATCTCACGAAAGCGCAATTTGACCAAGGAAATTGGGTCATAAGGTCACAATTTTGCTATTTGTCCGTATACGTGCAACCATATACGCTTATGCCCATCACTCGCAAGGGTCACGATATAGCCACCTGAAATAAGTTGTATTAATCTACAAATTGGTCATAGAATATTCGTTGAAAATGTCAGCTCAACAAATCTTTCCGTTCGGCGATTAAAGCAATATTTTTCACCGCACACACACACGCACACACAAACAGTACAGATCAGTCATCATAGGCGTCTAAGTCTCTGTAGACCACGCGTGTGGCACCCTGAAAGATTTGTCTAGCTCTGTCTCCTGTATTTCGACACCTGTCTGCTTTAACTGTAAAGGCCAAATCCGCAAGTAACAGATTACAGTACACTACTAATCTTTTTTTGTTTGTTTAAAGACAACCTCATACATAAGACCCAAAATGTGCGTCTACGGTCACTTCTGTGACCCTGCCACGAATTTGGGCTTTGATAATTTTTCCGCTTCATTCGTTTTTCTAGTAGATTCGCCCCTGCATTCATGACGGCTTACTACGTCACACCGTTTTTATCCACCTGGCACAGGTAAGACTATCGTATCTTGACATTTCCTGATTATGTGCAGTGCGTGCATTTAGTTGTAAGGAAATCGTTGCAGCGGGCTTTTATTTATCAGAGAATTGATTTTTGGAAGCAAACATGTGCGTATCTCCGCGGTTGCGTGTTAAAGGTCGTTTGTTTGAATGAGAGAAGGGCAGACAGCGTCGTGTGTGTGTTTATCAATATTCATTAGGGAGGGATGGATAGAGCGGGGCGTGTTTCTCTATTTGTTAGAGGGTATAGAGGAGCGTATGAGTGTTTCTCTATTTGTTAGAGGGTATCGAGGAGCGTATGAGTGTTTCTCTATTTGTTAGAGGGTATAGAGGAGCGTATGAGTGTTTCTCTATTTGTTAGAGGGTATCGAGGAGCGTATGAGTGTTTCTCTATTTGTTAGAGGGTATCGAGGAGCGTATGAGTGTTTCTCTATTTGTTAGAGGGTATAGAGGAGCGTATGAGTGTTTCTCTATTTGTTAGAGTTTAGAGGAGCGTATGAGTGTGTCTCTATTTATTAGTTAGAGGGTATAGAGAAGCGTATGAGTGTTTCTCTGTTTTTAGTTAGAGGGTATTGAGGAACGTATGAGTGTTTCTCTTTTTTTAGTTAGAGGGTATAGAGAAGCGTATGAGTGTTTCTCTGTTTTTAGTTAGATGGTATTGAGGAACGTATGAGTGTTTCTCTGTTTTTAGTTAGAGGGTATAGAGGAGCGTATGAGTGTGTCTCTATTTATTAGAGGGTATAGAGGAGCGTATGAGTGTGTCTCTATTTATTAGTTAGAGGGGATAGAGGAGCGTATGAGTGATTCTCTATTTATTAGTGAACGGGAGAGTGGTGCGTGCAAGTGTTTTCCCATTCATTGTTGAGGGAGAGCGGGAGAGCCGAGTGTGTAAGTGTTTTTACATTTTTGTTGAGGGAGAACGGAGCGTGTAAGTGTTTTTTCCATTCCGTGTTGAGGGAGAGCCGAACGTTTGAGTGTCTTCATCCATTAGCGATTGCTAAGTATAGATGAGGTGAGTTGGTGTATTTCCATTCAATAGTAAAGGGTGGTAAAGAGAAGCGCTAGTGCGTTTCTTCGTTCATTAGTTCTGGAGTATCTGAGATGAGTGAGTCTTTGTCTATTCATAATGTAAAAAGGTGACCGGTTGAATGTTTTCCATTAATTAGTGAGAGATGAGCGAGTGAGTGTTTCGGAAACCGGTAGAAATGAGCAAGTGAGTGTTTGCCATTCGATTGCGAGGTAGAGCCGTGCAAATCGATTGTTTTCCTTTCGTTAGCGAGGTAGAGCGTATATATCGATTGTTTCTTTTTCATTAGAGAGTTAGAGCCATTGCGAGCATCGATCAGTTGTTTCCATTTAGATAGAGAACCGAACGAGCAAGTGTTTTCCCATTTATTTGTGAGCAGCATGTTCCCTTTCATTAGTGAGGAAGAGCCGTAGAGAGCATCGAGCGATTGTTTCCCTTTCATTAGTGAGGAAGAGCCGTAGAGAGCATCGAGCGATTGTTTCCCTTTCATTAGTGAGGAGGAGCCGTAGAGAGCATCGAGCGATTGTTTCCCTTTCATTAGTGAGGAAGAGCCGTAGAGAGCATCGAGCGATTGTTTCCCTTTCATTAGTGAGGAAGAGCCGTAGAGAGCATCGAGCGATTGTTTCCCTTTCATTAGTGAGGAAGAGCCGTAGAGAGCATCGAGCGATTGTTTCCCTTTCATTAGTGAGGAAGAGCCGTAGAGAGCATCGAGCGATTGTTTCCCTTTCATTAGTGAGGTAGAGTAGTAGGGAGATGCAAGCGAGTTTTTCTCTTACAATAGTGAGCTTGAGCCGTATAGTGAGGATTGAGCGATTGTTTCCTTTTCATTAGTAATAGAAACAACCGAGTGAGTGTTTTCCAATTTATCTACGAGTGGCATGAGCGAGTGAGAATTTGACAAAATCATTATGAGAGACATCAGCTGTTGATTCATGTGTTGGTTATTAGTAATAGAAAGCGGTAGTGAGGAGCAAATGTGTGTTTCCAATTCATTAGTAATGAGTTGCCTATTGAATAGGAAGAGATGAGCGAGCGAGTTGCCTATTCAATAGGAAGAGATGAGCGAGTGAGTTGCCTATTCAATAGGAAGAGATGAGCGAGTGAGTTGCCTATTCAATAGGAAGAGATGAGCGAATGAGTTGTCTATTCAATAGGAAGAGATGAGCGAGTGAGTTGTCTATTCAATAGGAAGAGATGAGCGAATGAGTTGTCTATTCAATAGGAAGAGATGAGCGAATGAGTTGTCTATTCAATAGGAAGAGATGAGCGAGTGAGTTGTCTATTGAATAGGAAGAGATGAGCGAATGAGTTGTCTATTCAATAGGAAGAGATGAGCGAGTGAGTTGTCTATTCAATAGGAAGAGATGAGCGAATGAGTTGTCTATTCAATAGGAAGAGATGAGCGAGTGAGTTGTCTATTCAATAGGAAGAGATAAGCGAGTGAGTTGTCTATTCAATAGGAAGAGATGAGCGAGTGAGTTGTCTATTCAATAGGAAGAGATGAGCGAGTGAGTTGTCTATTCAATAGGAAGAGATGAGCGAATGAGTTGCCTATTCAATAGGAAGAGATGAGCGAGTGAGTTATCTATTCAATAGTAAGAGATGAGCGAGTGAGTTGCCTATTCAATAGGAAGAGATGAGCGAGTGAGTTGTCTATTCAATAGGAAGAGATGAGCGAGTGAGTTGTCTATTCAATAGGAAGAGATGAGCGAGTGAGTTGCCTATTCAATAGGAAGAGATGAGCGAGTGAGTTGTCTATTCAATAGGGAGAGATGAGCGAGTGAGTTGTCCATTCAATAGGACGAGATGAGCGAATGAGTTGTCTATTCAATAGGAAGAGATGAGCGAGTGAGTTGTCTATTCAATAGGGAGAGATGAGCGAGTGAGTTGCCTATTCAATGGGGAGAGATGAGCGAGTGAGTTGCCTATTCAATAGGGAGAGATGAGCGAGTGAGTTGCCTATTCAATAGGGAGAGATGAGCGAGTGAGTTGTCTATTCAATAGGAAGAGATGAGCGAGTGAGTTGTCTATTCAATAGGAAGAGATGAGCGAGTGAGTTGTCTATTCAATAGGGAGAGATGAGCGAGTGAGTTGCCTATTCAATAGGGAGAGATGAGCGAGTGAGTTGCCTATTCAATAGGAAGAGATGAGCGAGTGAGTTGTCTATTCAATAGGAAGAGATGAGCGAGTGAGTTGTCTATTCAATAGGAAGAGATGAGCGAGTGAGTTGTCTATTCAATAGGGAGAGATGAGCGAGTGAGTTGCCTATTCAATAGGGAGAGATGAGCGAGTGAGTTGCCTATTCAATAGGGAGAGATGAGCGAGTGAGTTGCCTATTCAATAGGGAGAGATGAGCGAGTGAGTTGCCTATTCAATAGGAAGAGATGAGCGAGTGAGTTGTCTATTCAATAGGAAGAGATGAGCGAGTGAGTTGTCTATTCAATAGGAAGAGATGAGCGAGTGAGTTGTCTATTCAATAGGGAGAGATGAGCGAGTGAGTTGTCTATTCAATAGGAAGAGATGGGCGAGTGAGTTGTCTATTCAATAGGAAGAGATGAGCGAGTGAGTTGTCTATTCAATAGGGAGAGATGAGCGAGTGAGTTGCCTATTCAATAGTGAGAGATGAGCGAGTGAGTTGCCTATTCAATAGGAAGAGATGAGCGAGTGAGTTGTCTATTCAATAGGAAGAGATGAGCGAGTGAGTTGTCTATTCAATAGGAAGAGATGAGCGAGTGAGTTGTCTATTCAATAGGGAGAGATGAGCGAGTGAGTTGTCTATTCAATGGGGAGAGATGAACTAGTATTTATCATTCATTAGTGAGAGAGATTAACGAATAAGATTTTCCACATTACCTTAGTGAGGCAGAGAGGTGCTGGTGATATTTTTTAAATTAAGTATTGTGTGTGTATGAGAGGGAGACAGAGAGAGAGAGATAGAGAGAGGGAGAGAGAGAGAAAGGGAGTGTTCGGCAAAAGAGTGCATACCCATCCATCAATGGGAACAGGATAGAGATATAAATAGATAGAGAGAGAGATAGTGAGTAAGATATACATTACAGAATGAGGGCTAAAAAGGGTAGAGCAAAGTGGTATGTATTACCCATCAGTTAAAGTGATCGAAAGAGTTATTGAGAAAGAGAGAGAGAGAGAGTGAAAGAGAGAGAGAGAGAGTTATTCAAGAAATACAGAAGTGAGAATATATGGATGTATTCCGATACTCCAGTTCACCCACTGTTTTATTCAAAATCCCTTTTGTGCAGACAGAGACAGACAGACACTTTCTGTCTGGTGTACGGCGCCCTACTATTGATGGCCGTCCCGCGCGTCTGATGTTGATAATTGCGAAATAGCAGAGAGAGCTATTTCTCGTGTAAGCCCCTCGACAGTTTATAGAAAAACTGGCATCAATGTAAACACGTTCTTCAGCCGTTCAGGCCTAGATGTCTATTTTGTGTGGATGGTCAGTATGCCCTGATATAGCCAGCATGTTTAAGCCTATAGTTGGAAGAGACTGGCCTTGCTATACCTGTAACAATTACAATGCATATTTGATATCGGTGCGTATGATTTAAAACGGAAGTAGTTAGTAATGGAGATTGTTCTTCTCTTGTGACCTTGTGAACTGCCAGTTTTATTCATTGGAGAAGTATAATGTGGTGTAATATATACTATATTTCTGAAAGTGTATATATGTGTATACATATTTGTTTGAGGAACCCATGACTCGCGAACGGAACGACATTTCTAACTGATTTTGTCACTGAATTTTCTATTATAGATTTACATATCAGCCCAATTTATTTCATGTCGCTATGTCGCTCACTTAACGAGTTGTGAGGATATGATTGTATGGTTGCGTGAAGTATACTATTTGCCAGAAGATACTGACACGATGAACTGTTTGTTCCCTATACAACCAGCCCAGCGATCTGAATTTAGAAGTCAGGAGATGGGGTATGGAATAGGTAGGCTGATGGAAGAGATGATCTTAGGGGTTTGTGGGTTGATCAACTTTAGAGTTTGGTGTTGACTAGTTTTATGATGAGAAAGATAGACGGGATAATGGGTTGGTTGATTGTTTTGTCGCTGGAACTGAGAAATGAAGTCATTGGATGCTACGTGACACCAGTACTGGCATATGGCAGTGAATTAAACGCAGTCAGAAAGCAAGCGCACATATCTTTGGGGCGCAACGAAAATGTGGATTACAGAAGAATGCTGCGGATGCCATGTACTACAAGGAAGGCTAATGATACAGTGCTGGAAGAGACACAAAGACAACTCATTGCAAGGATCAGAACAAAACAGTAATCCTTTTTGGGGCATGTCATGAGAATAGGCGATTTGGACTACGTCATGACAACGGGAAAGACATCAGGAAAGAGAGACAGAGGAAGGCACAGAGAGAGAGAGAGAGAGAGAGAGAGAGATAGAGAGAGAGAGAGAAGATGTTGGACAGCTTGAGAGAATTGCACGAGCGACAATGAACAAAAGAGTTGGTAAACGACACACGTGATAGAAGTGGAAGGAGGCCCGTGATCGCCAACGCCAACCGACATGGCACCTGATGATGATGACTTACATACCATCTCAGGTAGCGCATGATAATTCAGCTGGTATTATAAACAATTACCATTTCATTATTGCTAGCCAATGCATTGCTTGCATGAAATATTGGATTTTGTAATCAGAATTTGTTGAATATTTTAATTTTAATTAATTTAGCTTTAGTTGAAGGTTTCTAGTCTGTGTTGTATTTGTAGGTTCAGTCCCAGATGAAGGTCTGTTTAGGTAGTAACCTCGGCTAACAATTGCCTTCGTTCTAATCAAACATTGCTTATTAGCTTTGTTGTTATCTCCGGCATTGATATCTTGTATAGTAGTGTTCCCCAACCTTTTATCACACCTGATGACCGGTGAAAATAGGGAACAGTTTTCGCAGAACCCTCATACAGAATTTAAAAAAAAAAACAAAAAACAACTAAACTATTTATATAATATTTTCTGCATTCGAGTTTAAATCTAATATTATACAATTAAAATAGTAAATTTATTTCACATAACCAGAAAGCGAGCAGCCAATCAAAATGTTTATAATAGAACGTCTTGCCGTTTTGGGAAAACAATCATCATCATGAAGCATATCCTTGACAGAACGTTCTCTCATGACACTCGATTCCTGGTCAGCTCTCCCACGTGTCACTGTCAACCCAAGAGCCTCTGTATTGTCCATTGCCCATCTTCTCCTCGGTCTGCTTCTGCGTTTTTTCATGATGCTAGACTTCTTGTTCAGTGAAGGAGACTGTGCGTTTCAGGTCTTTCCCGGTCCCCACAGCTTTTGGAGCAAATGGTGGCTCCCCCAGGACAGGCTGCCTCTCTTTAGTCTGCATAAGCAGGACAGTCCTGCAGAATATATTCTGGTGTTTGCTTGGGTGCTCCACAATCGCAAGTGACAGTGTCTCTGAGACCCATTCTGTGGAGATGGGCCTTGAGTCTACAGTGTCCCGTTCTGAGTCTGAAGATCTTTGTCTGCCCATCTCTGCAAAGTTTGTCTATGCTGTCATTTTCTGGCTTGTATTCTCTGTGCTGGTATCTCCATTTCGCCCTCATGGATCGTTTGATGAGTGTCTTTGCTTCTTTATAGCTCTGTGGATAGGGAGTCTGCGTGCCGCCACTTCCGGCTTTTGCGAGCTTATTTGCTTTTTTGTTTCCAGGGATCCCACAGTGGACTGGAATCCATTGAAGAACTAAGTCTGTGTTTTGAGACAGCAATCCGTTGTTGTGTTTATGTCATATGAGAGTCTTACTTGTTTTGGGCTCAAGATAGCTTGAAGTATATTCCTGTAGTTTGTTAGAATGACCGTTTTCCTTGTAGTTATATTTTGGCTCCAGGTACCACACAAACCAGTATCGTTCTCTGTAAACCAGGGTGGTGGTTGATGTGGCCGAAGTATGTTCATTTCATGGTTCAATATTTTATGAAAATAATGTTAGTGCTAAACTGATACATCTGGAAATCAACGACACTGACCAAACACACCAAGCTCAGACTATTCAACTCAATCGTAATATCAGTCCTGACATACGGATGGGAAAGCTGGAAGACAACAAAAGCGCTGGAAAACAAACTAAATATTTTTGAAAATAAATGTTTAAGAAAATGATTGAATATACACTGGGACCAGTTCATAACTAATGACTCGATAAGAACAGAGACAAACCAACTATACGTGTCGATCATCACCCGGAAAAAAACGAGGGACATACATCGGAAATGTCCTTAGAATGAATAACAACCATCTTCCATTGCAAGCACTCGAATGGACACCAAGGGGCGTTCGGAAAAGAGGGACCCAAAAAGAAGAAGAACAATCATCCGAGAGGGCTCGCCTATGGGCCTCAGCACCATACAAGATCTAAAAACAGTGGCGTCACACCGTTCCAACTGGAGATCTTTTGCTTCTGCCTTATGCACCGAATTTAGCTCGCAAAGAACACAGATAGACATCCGATACTGCTTCTTTGCTAGAACATGAAATAACCTAGGCTACAGCGTTGTTTATGAGAGATGTTGCGCTGCTGTGACATCCATTTGGAGTCTCTATTTGGGTTTGATCACTGGTAGGGCTGAAAAGCTCCTTTCATACCAAATCGGTAGTCGAATACACGATCAACAATTGAATAGAACTTAGTTCAACTTACATGCCAAACTCCGCTGTTAATGGGTAGATTTATTGAGACTATGCATAAAAATCACCTGGAAGGGAGGGGGCAACCTTAGGGTTAGAGAACATGCAAGAACTACAGAGAACTTCTTCGGTTTCTCTTAATACTGCCCATATTCTTCTTCTTTTTCTTCTTTTTCTTCTTCTTCTTCTTCTTCTTCTTCTTCTTCTTCTTCTTCGTCTTCTTCTTCTTCTTCTTCTTCGTCTTCTTCTTAGATATTCGTCGTCTTCTTCTTATTTCTACTAGATTTTCTTCTTCATCATCTTCTTCTTCTTCTTACTATTATAGTTGTAATTATTATAATTATTTTATTATTGTTCTTTTAATTATTATTATGAATGTTGTGATTCTATTATTGTATCTTCTTCTTCCAGCTATTTCTCACTCAAGTCACACGTCGTTTAAAGATACCGTTTCTACTCCCATTGTTAAGGTAGCATAACAGTCTACGCCATTATTTCCCCCAAAGATAAAGGTAGTCTAGTAGGAGACACTACGTTCCAATTTCTAGAACAAACTTTAGTCAAAACTTCTGCGTTCGTAACGTAAATACAGTATTCAATTGTCTTAATTTAACCGTTGATAACTTCCGTATTGTGTCACCGCGTGATTCCGTGTGTTTTGATAGCAGTAGTTAGACTATAGTGATCGATATCTGTCATCTATATTTACAATAAGCTTCAGACGTCGATTTGTCTCGGGAAATCCTGCGATCTCCAGCTGTTACTGGCGTTCGTGTGGTTATCGAAGAGGTTGTAGCTGTCAATAAGACGAAACCGTTTAGGAACTTTGGGATGTGGTCGGCACGTGCGTCAAAATCAATAAGTTCAATCATTCAAAACGTGTGCTGCTCCATGTGAAGTATATGTCCTAAAGAAATGCATACATTCTTTATTTTCGTCTTCGCTCTCAATCTTCCTCTTCCAAGCTCAGAATAGGGGTTTGCAAGTAACAGGATATTGTTCGGAGAACGGAATGCGTTGTGTCGTAGTTTACAGCTTGACTGCGATATTTGCACTTTTTTATCTGACACATACGACTTCAGCAAACATTTTTGAGTACCGGGCTAGCCTTCCCTCTTCGACCCCTTCTCCTTAGCCAGTCTTCCATGTTGGAATCTGTTTTCCAGGATCACCACGCGGAGGTGTAGAAAAGTCTTGGCAGTCCCGGTTCGCTGGCCCTGACACTAGCAGGCAGCTCTGGTTCGCTGGCCCTGACTCTAGCATGCAGATCTATTTCGCTGGCCCTGACGCTAGCAGGTAGATCTGTTTCGCTGGCCCTGACGCTAGCAGTCAGCTCTGGTTCGCTGGCCCTGACGCTAGCAGTCAGCTCTGGTTCGCTGGCCCTGACGCTAGCAGGCAGCTCCTGTTCGCTGGCCCTGACGCTAGCAGTCAGCTCTGGTTCGCTGGCCCTGACGCTAGCAGTCAGCTCTGGTTCGCTGGCCCTGACGCTAGCAATCAGCCCCTGTTCGCTGGACCTCACGCTAGCAGTCAGCTCTGGTTCGCTGGCTCTGACGCTAACAGTCAGGTCCTGTTCGCTGGGCCTGAGGCTAGCAGTCAGCTCTGGTTCACTGGCCCTGGCGCTAGCAGTCAGCTCCTGTTCGCTGGACCTGACGCTAGCAGTCAGCTCTTGTTCGCTGGAACTGACGCTAGCATGCAGATTTGGGTCGCTGGCCCTGACGCTAGCAGAAAGATTTGGGTCGCTGGCCCTGACGCTAGCAGTCAGCTATGGGTCGCTAACCGCTGCAGCTCCAGAAATACACAGGAAGTCGTCATGTGTTCAGTCATCCGCCTCAGATTTCTCGTAGACTTCCATGTTTCCCGTATGCATGCCTAGAGCTGCTTTCTATATATTCTACATAAAAAAGAGTAATCTTACAGATTTTAGGGGAAGGTTGAATAACGTCCGGTTCAGGCAAAAAATACTGGACAATACCCTCACCTTGGCTTCCTCGTAACCCTTCCTGGAAACGGGCTGTTTTCATGGCAGACTAGCAAACAAGCTGAGGGATCGACGTGATCCCCGTCTCAGTGAGCGACATGCAGATAAAGCTAAACATATCACAACCATTTGGAGCAATTGTCCACCTTTATCAGCACGCTCGGGATGTGAGGAAAGCTACCACAATCTGCCACTTAACCTCCTTGTTAGGACACACAAAAGCGTCATCCTACTCATTGTAGGCATTCAACAACAACAACAACAACAATTGATTGTGGACTTTCAACCCCAATGGATATTCTTCCCTATTTTTGAAATTTTTTTTAGAAGAAGACTGTTCAGTCAGCGATGCCTATTCCTTACTCCTTTCTCTGCCATGCACACGTGGGTCCTCTTGAACAGAACCATCTTTTGCATACGGAATGTACAGTTCAGTTCGTGTGCCATCTCCGCATCAAAGGTTGGCTGCAATGGATCTCTAGTGCACGGTTATCTCCCTCTTGCTGTAATGATGCAATCTGCCAGGCTTTTCTCCATTTCATATCCAGATGGTATCCACCTACTTAAAACGTTGTCTGCCTCTTGGACGACTGCCGTCCACCCTACCCTGCAGTATGGTCTTCAGCAAGGAGGTATGGCTTGTTATATGACGAAAATATCTTAACTTGGCTTTTGTCATTAATTTTCTGTTCACTCCCAACATTGGGACAATGAGACTAAAGTCTGGTTAAGCAAAACACACTGGTCAGACACTGTTAGCCATGGTCAGGAGAAATATACTGGCCAAGACCCTCACCTGACTTCCTCGTTGGTCGTCCTGGAAACGGGCTGTTGTCGAGGGGAACAGTCCGGCTAACAAGGTGAGGTTCTACGTGATCCCCGCAGTAGTGAACGACACGCAGATGAAGCCAAGCATAGCACAACAGCCTGGAGGACCCCGCGGTCCACCTTTAGCATCACGCTCGGGATGTGAGGAAAGCTACGACAACCCGCACGTAACGCCCTATTTAGGGTACACAAAAGAATAACCTACTCATTGTGGGCATTCGCAAACAACAACAACAGCCGGCAACGTTTTCAAACCTCCAAATTTGTTTTCTTCTCTTTCCTCAAATGCGACCCAATCTTCAATATACCCGCTTTTTGAAGGCTGCAATGCTCTTTTCCAACTTGTTTATTCATTGTCCATGTTTTTCTCCCACAAAGTAGTGACCAGAATATATAACACGTGGCAATTCTCTTTTTAAATTTATGATTCATCTGTTTAGTTGTCAGTATGTGTGTCGTTCGTTATTGAGTACCATCTTGACCATATCTATGCTCTATCTGGAACGTACACAATTTAGAGGGGGCCTGTGAGTACAGAGCAAGACTGTGTTAGAGCTAACGGGATATGGGAACCATCACTTTCTACCGAGAGGGATTAAGCACATATGGGTCTACCAGGAGATCAGGACAGAGCGATTCATTACTGCATCATGTTATTTCTTCATTTATCCACCTCTCACGAAAGTAAGCTACTAGGTGGATGCATGTGGACGGACAATTACGGGGATTTTCCTGTCCATCACGCACAGACGCACGCTCGCACACACGCACACAATGTATATATAGACTATCTTGTTTACAAATCCTGAGGATAGTTTTCAGGTTGTCTCAGCATGTCACTCCATTTGACCCTTTCTTCTGGTTGGTCAGTCTTAAGACTTGTTGTAAGATTGTCTCAGCATGTCACCGTAGGCTCGTACGTTAATGCATGTGCATGCCTGCTATGTTAAGATGTGTGTTGGTCACTCCCTTACTCTTTTCCTATTAATCTTGCCCTCTAGTATCTTCTGTAGAAGACTGCCATGTCTGAGGCGAATTAAACCATATCTAGGTAATTGCTTAGATACCACACCAGGACAATCACAAAGCTAAACCACATAAGAACAGCAATAACAACAATAGCAACAGTACATTTCCCATGAATAGAAGATTTGCCGACGATAAAGATCAACAATGTGTGAAATAGGCAGATAT
Organism: Ariolimax columbianus; assembly: GCA_036924085.1. Classification (NCBI taxonomy): domain Eukaryota; kingdom Metazoa; phylum Mollusca; class Gastropoda; order Stylommatophora; family Arionidae; genus Ariolimax; species Ariolimax columbianus. The sequence continues at coordinate 28,615,777 of JAVGWX010000020.1, read as the reverse complement.
TTGTACCGTCTTCTGACATATTTTCTCAGTCTAACCCCAAACATAGCGAGCAAATATTGATGCGAGTAATTACAGTGGAAGGGTTTGACATCAATAACATGGATAATACAGCACAATTTAAACAAAAGTCATGAAAGTGACTTGACCTTTCACGAGTACTGCACGCGACTGACACCAACAATTGTTTCCCAGTGTTACTTACTACTGTGTCAAGAAAAGAAATGACACAAGACTGAGATATAGAAGCGAGTCGGTGCCGAAGACATATGCGTCGGACCGAAAGGTACAAATATCACAGTCAAGCGGTAAACTAGCGACACAACGCATTCCGCTCTCCGGACTACATCCTGCTACTTGGAAAGCCCTGTTCAGGGCTTAGTAGCGGGAGATAGAGAACGAACGTAAAAGAAGAAAAAGAAAAAGAAGACGAAACAGAAGAAGGGGCGATGCACCTGTCGACTTTACTACTAGCAGGAGTACCTGGCGTTGCCCGGTATAATTATGGAGGTTGTTTATGTAATTTTGTGTAAACTGCTCTTCTTCGGTGCTCCACAGTCGCGCGTGTCTCTGAGACCCGTTAGGTGATGGTGGTGGGCCTTTCGTCTGCAATGTCCAATTCTGAATCTGAGTATCTTTGTCTGCCCATCTCTGCCAAGTGTGTCAATGCTGTAATTTTCTGGCTTGTATTATTTTGGTTGTTCTCCCCATACCTTCCTCATGGATCCTTTTATGAGTGACTTTGATTCTTTAGAGCTCTATGGATTGCGAGTCTGCGTACCGCCACTTCCGGCTTTTGCGAGCTCGTCTGCTTTCTTGTTTCCAAGCATCATTCAGTGTGCTGGAATCCGCTGTAGGTCTAGATCTTGTATATTTTGTACAGCATTCCAATGTATTTCATTTCGCATCTGTCTATCTTGTTTGATACTTAAGAAGGCTTGGAATAACCTCATAGAGTCTATTAGAATGCCCGTTTTCCTGGTACTTGTGTTTTAGCTGACAATAAACCTCGTTGCTGCATGAACAGTTGTTGCTTCAGCTCTGAAATTGGGACAAGTCTCTTCTGCTGGTATGGAGTGATTTTCTATGTCCCCTTAAAGTGCACGATCTAGACTCCACGGAATCCTCTTTCTGCGCTCACCGAGGCCGACCGATCTGTGTAGTGTCCAGTAGTTCTCTAGGGTACTATCCCGTGAGCTCCAGCAGAGCGTGGGTGTATTATTCTGTTGCTGACAGCTCACTTATTTTCCTTATCCCTGGGACCTTCAGGATTATGCTAGACCTGTCCTGTCTCCGTATCGATAGTTCTGGAACGAGTGCTCCGCAATTTTCAATTTCGTCCTCAGGGACGTCTGAATGTGTTTTGTGGATTGCTCTGACCAGATTGTTGGGGCTTTTTCTTAGTAGTCTGTATCTTTTGGGTTCTCTCTTAGAACTTCTGGTGCAGAGGCTGATCATGTAGCCCCTGAACAAAGCCAGCCAATCAGGTGATGTTCTCGTCTAATCTCGTCACGCCCATGACCTAGTAGGCCGTTGTGGCATCACTTATTCCTGGATTCTAAGTTGGCCGTTTTCTCCGCCTTCTGATCATCGCTAATGTTGTTTTTGTCTTCGTTGAACGCCCACAGAAACAACTCTTTTTCTGCACCCTGAAAAAGACATTATGTGATAGTGTGCCTAGCGTTCTGACGAAGGCGGGTCAAGTTTCACCAGGCGGTTAGGCTAGGCTTGATTTCATCTGCGTAACTCTCAGTACTACGGGTATCACCTCGATCCCCACGTCTCTAGCTAGACTGGCAGTCTGTTTCCAGGTAGAACTGCATGGAAATGAGATGGGGATTTTTTCAGTATGTTCACCTGGCCCTCACTAACATTGTCTCATAAGTTTGTTTTGTCTGACCAGACGCCATTTTGCCGTTTGTTTCACAGCCAGCTTCACCTGGGCCTCACTAACATTGTCTGATCAGTATGTCTCACCTGGCCCACACTAAAATTGTCTGATCAGTATGTTTCACCTGGCCCACACTAACATTGTCTGATCAGTATGTCTCACCTGGCCCACACTAAAATTGTCTGATCAGTATGTTTCACCTGGCCCACACTAAAATTGTCTGATCAGTATGTTTCACCTGGCCCACACTAACATTGTCTGATCAGTATGTCTCTTCTGGCCCACACTAACATTGTCTGATCAGTATATTTCACCTGGCCCACACTAAAATTGTCTGATCAGTATGTTTCACCTGGCCCACACTAACATTGTCTGATCAGTATGTCTCACCTGGCCCACACTAACATTGTCTGATCATTATGTCTCACCTGGCCCACACTAACATTGTCTGATCAGTATGTCTCACCTGGCCCACACTAACATTGTCTGATCAGTATGTTCACCTGGCCCACACTAACATTGTCTGATCAGTATGTCTCACCTGACCCACACTAACATTGTCTGATCAGTATGTTTTGTCTGACTAGAGGCCAATTTGCCGTTTGTTTCACAGTCAGCTTCTGTCCACCCAGTCTCCACTGTGGAATCAAAGATATCACTATAGTGTTTTGGGAACGTACTCCCTGGGGTTCGGTACTCATTTTTCGTACAACCTGGCATGGACAGCTTCGAGACAGTGTTCAAGACAGTGTTTCTGTGTCTTGGTCTACCTTTCTTTCGGTACTAACTGGAGCCGAGATTACATGCTTTGTCCATGTGTGGCTAGTGCGCATCACTGAGCTTACCGAAGTTATGCACCCAGTAAATATCTGTTTGGCTAACCAGAAGTTACTACTACTTAGAGCTTATGCTGCGAACTGGGGCCTTCAGTTCGCCTTTCCGGCCAGTTTTCTTTCTTGTACTTGCGGTGTCCGACCACTGTCAATTTCAAACAGGCTATGCTGGGACTTCGTTGAAATGAACAGTTAGACACTACGTCCCGGCTCTACTGAAAGAATTGGGCTTCAGTTTTTATCTTTGTCTAATGCTCCATAGAACCGGCCTTAAACTTCGCCTATCCAATATGGCCGTCAGATACTTGGTACTTCTGTCGCCACACGGTTGACCAGGTCGTATCCATTTGGCGTGTACTGCTTGTCAATATACCAAGTTGTCCATTTATGGAGCCCCTAGCATATTTCTTGTGATATCTTACCCTCGAATCATAAGCAGCTCTACCGCTACTAATCTTTCTGTGACAACTAGACACTACAACCTTGGCGGTTCTGCTAACTCTCCCAGCTTTCCTTTGAAGCATGATTTCTTTTTACCCTCCTCACCCGCTCTCTCTCTCTCTCTCTTTCTCTCTGTCTCTCTCTCTCTCTCTCCCACTCCCAAATGTAAATTACCATCTTCCACGTGTTACATTTTTAGAGCTATAGTACTAAAATATGGGTAGTAACGTATTGGTAATAGCGAATGAAACCTGACAATCGAACTTTTCCATGACCTGATTTTCAGACAGTGAAAACTACCATTTGTCTGAACCCGCTGACGTAATGTATCTCTCACCTAATTGTATATTTGTATGCTAAAATTAGCTTCCATTTTCAAAGCTACCCATGCTTCATATCTGACACTGACACTGTCGCACTGTCTTTGTTGTGTATGTGGCTCTTCAAGTGCCACGTTATTAACCTTCTTTGTAGTCGATGGATTCTCAAAATTCATTAAAACTACATTTCCGTTGCTTTCAATGATCCCTTGCTTGCCTGCTGATTGTCCATGATTTTCTGCCGTATGCCACTACTGATCCCACTCAGCATTTAAAAAAAAACGCTCTTCCATAATTCCAGTGATAGTGTTTTGTTGTAAAGAAATTGCACTCCTAGTCTGGAGGACTATTTTTGCCTGGTTCTTTCAGTGTATTTAACTCAGCTCTTCTCCCATCAGTTCGTGTGTGGATTCCCAGGTATTGAAATGTGTGTTCCGTCGCTTTCACCTTGATAGGGGGGGGGGGGGGGACTCAGTTATCTCGAGGTAAGGTGTCCGCATCGCGTGCCGGAGGTCACGTATTCGAATCACGGTAGAAATCGGGATTTTTTTTCCACGTGGATCCTGGTAAAAATTCCCCTGATCTCTGGGTAGTCAGGTTGGACTCCCGTGTTCAGTGTCGAGCACGTTAAAAATTCCTTGGCGGTTGGAAATAGCTTAACGGCCAATGACCGGACACACATTCAAGATACAAATCTACCTCAGTTATTTGTACCTTCCCCAGGTGTTTTGTTAATGGCGCCTAACTGGCTGTGGGTCTACGTAACTCTAGTGTTTAAACCTATTACGATGGACTCGCATATCCGTTAAACCACATTCAAAGAAACTGGTTGTATACAGACTCTGTGGAGTCATGTAAACTAGTATACACGGCGTTAAGTTAAGATATAGCCTTTGCGTGATTTGTGTGCCTCAATTTTTAGTTCCTACCATTTTCTTCTGATTACCATTGATTGAAGGTAATCCATATATATATATATCAGGTCAGGTCATGCGGTAATCGGTGTGGTCGTTGGGGCACACACGAAGACATCCTCACAAACCCACGCCACCCTTCTCTGTTAGCGGTCGCTGCCTGAGCCTCTTTTGGTCGGTGATTGGTCCATTCTTTTATGTTGTCCTCCCACCTCTTTTTGAACTGGCCTCTTTGTCGTCTACCCTGCATCTTTCCGCGGAGGATCGAATTTGGAAGACCATTTGATATGTGACCGTACCAAGCGAGTTTCCTTTTTTTGAAAGTTGCAAAGAGGTCTTCAATAGGTCCTATTGCACTCGTTTTTCCTCATTTGTAACTCGATCTCTGCACGCGACGTTAAAAAGTCTTCGAAAACATCCCATCTTCAAGGCCTGTATTCGCCAAATGGCAGCTGTAACTGTCCATGTCTCACAAGCATAGAGGAATATTGACAGGACTAGTGTACGTATATATATATATATATATATATATATATATATATATATATATATATATATATATAATTTACATACATACATACACAGATAGACATGTACACCCCTATGAGTACAAGAGACGCCACTAATATAAGCAATTTTGACATTTCAGAGATAATCCTTGTACATTATTCCGCCGTCCTGTCTGAGGCACCTCATTTCCATTGCTTGGGGTTTTCAGCCCAAGTTAACATTAATTCTCGTTTCGCAAACACACAATATAAATATAAGAAGAGAGGGAGATAGAGAGAGAGAGAGAGAGACAGACAGAAAGAGAGAGAGAGAGAGAGAGAGAAAGAAAGAGAGAGAGAGCCGGTCTGCATTAATAATCATCATCAAGTGCCGTCTCAGCAACGCAGGTTGACAGCAATTGATCTCCAACTGTCTCTGTCTTACCCCAGGCCGGTACACGCAGTCAAACTATGTCCCGACCAAATCCTGATGTAGTCTGTCCATCTGTTCTCTGTCGCCCTTAGACGCTCTTGCCCTCTACTCTACCCTCCAAAATAACCTTTAACAGACTGTCATGGAGCTTAACATGACCAAAATATTTAATTTTTTGCTTTTTATTTCCTTCAGAAAAAACTGTTCCATCTGGAGTTGTTCCAGAACCTCACTGTTGGTTTTCCTATCCTCCCAAGATATACATCACAAATAATTACTTGTGGATCTGTCTTCCTCTTGCATTGTCCCTCAAAATATGTCTCTTTCCATAATGGTTTTCAAATAAGTTTCGTTTTTTGTATATGGCTTGGATTGCTTCGTTCGTTCTCAATCTCCAGCTACCAAACCCCGAAAGGGCTTAAGTAGCAGAATGTAGTCCAGGTAACGGAACGCGTTGTGTCGTAGTTTACAGCTTGACTGGGATATTTTCACCTTTCGGTCCAACATATCCGACTTCAGCCAGCATTTTTTGAGTACAGGGTTAACATTCCCTCTTTGATGTCTTCTCCTTAGCCAGTCTGCGCTGCTGCAGTCTGTAATATAGGATCACCGCGTGGAGGTGTAGAAGGGTCTCGACAGCTCTGGTTCGCTGGCCCTGAAGCTAGCAGTCAGCTATGGTTCGCTGGCCCTGAAGCTAGCAGTCAGCTATGGTTCGCTGGCCCTGAAGCTAGCAGTCAGCTATGGGTCGCTGGCCCTGAAGCTAGCAGTCAGCTATGGGTCGCTGGCCCTGAAGCTAGCAGTCAGCTATGGTTCGCTGGCCCTGAAGCTAGCAGTCAGCTATGGGTCGCTGGCCCTGAAGCTAGCAGTCAGCTATGGGTCGCTGGCCCTGAAGCTAGCAGTCAGCTATGGTTCGCTGGCCCTGAAGCTAGCAGTCAGCTATGGGTCGCTGGCCCTGAAGCTAGCAGTCAGCTATGGGTCGCTGGCCCTGAAGCTAGCAGTCAGCTATGGGTCGCTGGCCCTGAAGCTAGCAGTCAGCTATGGGTCGCTGGCCCTGAAGCTAGCAGTCAGCTATGGGTCGCTGGCCCTGAAGCTAGCAGTCAGCTATGGGTCGCTGGCCCTGAAGCTAGCAGTCAGCTATGGGTCGCTGACAACTGCAGCTCATGCGCTGCTCAGTGTCTTGGTCCCAATGTTTTGTATATATCAAACCGGGATTTTGGTAAGAAAGAAAATGTTTCCAGTAGCCAAAATGCCATTCATATTTCTATATAATCTTCTGCAACGTTTATGCACTTATCCCAGCATTGAAGAAATGCTTGAAAAGCTTCACCGTATAAAAATTGGCCAGTATGTCTGAACCAATCCAGGACAGCCTGTTTCACTTCGTCATTAGTGATATGCTGACCTCCCAGGAATTATGTTAGAGGTCGAAACAGGTGGAAATCGTTTGGAGCGAGGTCTGAGCTGTAAGGTGGATGTGGCAGTACCTCCCAGTCGAGTTTCTGCAGATGGCACATAGTACGATGAGGTCGAGGGTTATCTTGCAGGAGCAGGACGGAATCATCACTCACGGATGTCCGGCCTTCTCTAAAACGTTTACACCATTCAAATGTATTACTGCGACTGAGTGTCTCATCACCGTATTGTGATTGTAGTCTTTTGTAAATGTATTTTTTTCACAAGAAACTTCATCACAACACGCTGTTCCATGCAAGCACCAACAGTGTTGTCCGCCATTTCTATTTATATGCTACGTGACTGGCCAAGGGCAAGTGGGCAACCTACCAGTGAAATTACAGAAGTGCACCTAACTAATGATAGTAATCCCTGCACGCTATGACCCATTTAGGTAGAACTAGAGCAAAAAGTTCCGTTTTGATTTGATCGCCCCACGCATAAGGTTAAGATATTTTAACTGTATTGCACGAACTGCCATGGCTCTGTTTTCCTTAATTAATGATCATTTCATTGTATATTTCACCGTTTTGCTCTCCTGTCTGTCCATAATAATTTGCTCCAATTCCTCTTTAAATATTATTTTCTTTATTTTCCTTCTCCTCCTCCTCGTCCTCCTCCTTCGTCTTCTTCTTCTTCTTCTTTTTCTTCTTCTTCTTCGTATTATTTTTCTTCCTCTCCTTCTTCTTTTTCTTCTTCTTTTTCTTCTTCTTCCTCTTCTTCTTCTTCTTTTCTTCTTCTTCATCTTCTTCTTCTTCTGCGTTCGTTTTCAATCTTCCACTACCAAGCTCTGAACAGAGCTTCACAAGTAGTAGGATGTAGTCCGGAGAACGGAATGCGTTGTGTCGCTAGTTTACAGCTTAACATCGATATTTGCACCTGTCGGTCCGACACATCCGTCTTCAGTAGCACTTAATTCTCCATCCTCTCGTTCCGCTTTGTTATCGTTGTCTGTGACACATTGCCACAATAATAATAATAATTTAAAAAATAATAATGATCGCATATGGCTAATCTGATTGTTACAAACGCTTCCGCATGTGGGCAGCGGTAGTAATTGGGCCGTCTTGCATTTGTGTCCATTCGTGCTCATTAGAAATGACCATCTTTTCGGCGACGCGAGCACCGTTGTGTGATATCAGTGTACCAGGCTGAGCAGTTCAGAGCAAGCAGCTGATGACATCAATGAAGAAACTGTTCAAAGAATCTTTAATAATCGTTTGAATCATTTCTTCTGTTCTCTCCGCGCCACACAGTGAAGAACTACGATATAAATCTTGAAAATTCGGACAACGTCACTGCCGACCGCTCTGCATTTACGAAGGAAAATCTCTGCTGGCACAGCACGAATGGAGGAAAGCAAGAATCAAGACAGCTGTACGGAAACGTGTTACACGAAAGGCAGGAGACGTCGTTCCTCTTCCATGTGCACGTCAGACGTTTTCGGCCTCGGATTGGTGTAATCAGCCTTCTGTGAACCCACTCCGGGATTGAGAGATGTCAATGTGGACTTCTTCGGAAACGATGAACAAACAACTAACTTACGCCACACAGTAACACAACTCTTATCAGCTCACCTGTACGGTTGTAAGTTTTTTGATGTCCCAATGTGTCTCCAATTGTTGACGATTTTAGTAGACCTGTACTTCTACAGGGGCAGCTGGAAGATTTCCTGCTTAGCGAGCTAGGCTAGCAGCTTATTACTCTACTGCATTGGGACGATTGCCGCGCAATCTGCGAGCCCGTCTTAATAGACTCAAACACTAGAGCAAAGTAGACCCGCAGCCTGTTAGGGGCCATCTAGGCTGCTCTTAACAAACCACCTAACCATGGCTGGCGTTATGCCATGTCACACAGTTAGTCGCCTCTTACGACATGCTCTTTGCGAGCTAGTGGTGTTACTTTTCTCTTTGCCACACACAATTGTTCAGTCAATTCATTTTGCATTTGAGTTTATTTCACATCTTCCGTCCTTGGCTAGCGTAGTGTTTCTTTTCCTCTAGTCTTTGTATTTATGCTTCTAGACCCGGCATCTTGTCACTAATTGTTCTATTGCAGCCTTGATGTACAAATCATATTGATTTATTTATATTTTTGTGTCACTAGTTCATGAGATGCTTGGTCAAAGCTAGCCACAATTTAACAGAAAGCAGCCACATAGATATGTGTTAGGCCGTACAAAAATATCAGATCGAGCGCTCTGCTAGCATGGCCATGGCAACAATATGGCTGTCCCTATGGGACAGCAATTGAACTTTAACAACGATTTATCTGCTTTTTTAGGGGGTTTGATTTTCATTCCTGTTTCATGGTTTGTTTTTTCCGGATATTTTCTCCCATTTATGATCTCAATTATTTTAATCCTCTCTCTCTCTCTCTCTCTCTTTCTCTCTCTCTATCTATCTCTCTCTCCCTTCTCCATCTCTCCTCTTCAAACGTTCTCTCTCTATCTCCTTCGATCATTTTCTGTTTCTCATCTTCCATCTTTTTTTAAACTACTTCTCAGTCCATTTCTGTCTTTTCCATTTCACTATATGTCCGTCCTTTTCTCCTATATTTCTCTGTCGCGATCTATAGATTTTGTCTCTTTTTTCTTTGTTTCTATCTGTCTGTCATATATATAAAGTAATTCTATTTTCCCTTGCTTTCCTCGCTGGGATGTTTCTTTCACGTTAAAAGTCAAACAAACTCAACGATAATGAAACAAAAAACAACAGAACAACAACCAGCCAATCTTCAATATTTCATTCTGTCCTTTGACTGATTTTCTCAAACAGAAGATTCTGTCATTATGCATGCCCTCTACGATCGTCACAACCTTATGTTCTGGTTTCCTTTAACCTTTGCTCACTTATGTATACCCTTTTAATACTTTCTTATGTTTCCAATCTCTCTTCTCCGTTTGTTATCCACCTCAGTCTACTAGTCATTATAATGACTTTCGTGCAGCAGAAAAGATATCACCTAACCGGCTGCGGGTCTATTTTGCTCTCGTGTTTGAGTCTTATCATGTGTGCCACGAAGTCACGGATTTGACTGAAATTCATACTATTTGTTGACGTACACCTCTGTACACGTAAACGTGATGTGGTTTTCGGTTTGGATTAATTAATTATTTCGGTCTGTGGTGGTTTTACCTAGAACTGGATCACTGACTTTGATGCAAGCTGTCAGAACTGGATCACTGACTTTCATGCAAGCTGTCAGAACTGTGTCACTGACTTTGATGCAAGCAGTCAGCTATGAGTGGCTAGTTGTCATCAGCTCATTGACTCTGCTAAATCTTCGACTGGGATATCGGAGATATGGGATGGATCCTCTTAGCCGCACTGTCTTCCTCTTCATTTCTCTTGTCCTGTGTCTGTCTTTCAGCGCCTGGCTATGAAGAGATCTCAGAAACGGGTCATACTGTCTGCCTCATGCACAGTGGCATTCACCGCCTCATATTTCCGTAAGCCACCTGTTTCGTGGTCGACCTTTGGTCTTGAATCCGCTATATGTAAATAGCACCCTTTTTGGGATTGATGGTTGTGGGTCCTGTGCTGTGGGGTGAAAGGCTTCTTTCGTGGCACAACCATGTTAGTTGCTGTCTTTTGATGTAGTCTACTACTGGTGTTGTTCCTACTAGTCTCCTGATGCCATCGTTTCTGATCCCGTCTCTCATTGTTACAAACAATATTTTTTCGCAGCCATTTCATTTCTGTTGTTACAGTTTGACGTTTTTTATTTAATGTTCGTGTCCAGTTTTGACATTGATAGCATAGTGTCGGGACGAAATCGATTTGTATAAAGAACTTTTGGTAGTTATTGTCACGTGCTTGCAATTAAGTATTTGTGTTAAATGTCCAATGATCTAATTTGCCGTATTGCATCTTTGTTGGATTTCCACTGTAATTCTTCCGTCTGCTGATCATGTGGTCCTTCCTTATGTGAAATCTTTCACCTGTTTTTTTGCTGCTTTGCCGGGAAGATATTGGTTTGTCCTGTTTGTCTAGATATTTTCACGACCTCAGTATTTGTTCTCACATTGATTTCATGCTGCATTCTTGACAAGTTGTATTTAGTTTGTCAATGTGTTGTTCCAATAATATTTCTGAAGTTGCTATAACTGCTTGATCCTCTGCGACACGAAGTGTTTAAGAGTTTACCAATCATGTTTTCTTCATTTATGCTTTGCAAATGTAGTCTACAAATGTGATAAGCTACAAAGTTGATAACACACACCCTTGCCGTGCTAGAGATTTGAGATGGCATTCTGCTGATGGTTCGGTTATTCTTTTAACACAGTAGTTAGATAGTTAATTACTTAGTTTTCTTTCCACTTTGTGCCGTTTAGCGTCGTGGAGAGCTTACGTCGTCTATCCTGCGCCAAGTGCGTTGCGTCGGTCAATGTGAGCCCTTGTCGCTGCATTCACTCTGTCATCTATCCACCTGCCTCGCGGCCGCCCCCTTACCCTGTAGCCAGATCTACCAACAATGTGTAAGCCATCAGTGGAAGATGATGAGGGTGCATTCTCATGAGATGATCAAACCAACTTATTTTCTGCCTGGAAATGTATTCGACACAAGACGTAGTGCGACTATACTTCTAACGTCGTCGTTCCGCATTCTGTCTCTTCTGGTAACACCGATGACTTTCCTTAAACACTTCATTTCACAAGTTAAATTCTGCTCTCGCGCTCTTGACAGAGGCCATATTTGGCACTGGTAGCACAGAATCGGCATACATATACTGTTTTTCGGCTGTTGTTGTTTTGCCAAACTAATGCTCGGGTGTCTAAGCAGTGGTGACAGTTGATAAGTCAGATGCTTTCTGACACCTAGTCTCAATTTCCCTGTCGATCCTACCGTCTGCCTTACTGCCAAACTACTCAACAATTAACAGAGTACTCACTATCAATGTACACATTTTGCAAATGTTGATTAGGTGATCGAATACTCCATTGTGAGAAATATATTTTCTATATATGATGTCTGTTTATAGCCGAAAGGAGTTTCTTGATCTACAAACACAACTTACAATTCATTTAGTAAAAAGTAAAGTGGAAATTCGGCAGAGTTAACCACTGGTTAGAAAAGGAGTTTTTTGAAGACTCCATTGTAATAAGCCGCAGCCTGTAAGAGGTGGGGTGGCCAGTGCCCTTCCTTGCTGTTTTAACTTTTCCTAACTAATGCGTCAGGTAACCATTTACAGCTGGGTTGACTGGAGAAGCGGCCCACGATTAAAATCACGACGCGGATTTTTGTTAGTCTCCGGAAGCGATTCGAAACCAGGCACGCTGTTACCACAGCCAATAATGTATTGCTCGCTATGACCTGAGCTAACCCACACTCCCGCCCCCCCCCCCCCCCCCCCCCCCACCCACCCCCACAATTCCTTAACCTATGCAATTGTTGTCGTCATCAATTATCTGAGAGTAAATATTGTATCCGACCAGCGTCTGTCCTTCCTAAAGCCCATCTAAGTATCGCTGAGCCGAGGTTTTCTGTTTCTGTTTCTAAGAATCGACGTCACTGCACTCCGGGCATACCCATAGGTGTTCATTCTCTCTCATCAAATGGATGCTGATGGTCCCTGTAACCCGCTGGTTGTACACTCTCCTGCGCCGTCCTCTCATGCGCCACACTCCGCTCGAACCTCGTTGAATGTCGAAACTTTTCAGTCTGTGGATTGCTGCTTCATATATTGCGGTGTCCTCATCCAGCAGGCTGTCATTGATTGATTTCAAAATGTCACTTCTATCCATCACTAATGTGCCGATGATGGGTGCTTGCGACACCAAGATGTCAGCTCTTTCAGTACCCTGAACCCCGACATGAGCAGGACAGTAGATCCATGTCAGCGCCTGGAGGTTTGAGGCCTCAACAGCAGCTATCTACTCGTAACTAAGCCATCCCTTCTGTACTTTCTGAAGTATGGCTTGCGCGTCTGTCCCGATGACTGCCCTTGTTATAGAAGTCTCAGATATCCATTTCAGGGCTGAGGTCACTGCCGAGGTTTGATGATGTTCCTTTTTTCTTTGTCTAAGATCCTAGAACATTTTTGGACAGTGGCTCAACAGCGATATTCCTCTGTATTTTTTCACAGTCTCTTCTGCTCTTTTCTTTTTCCATATTGTGATTATTATTACATTTATCCAATCTTCTGGCATTTCCTGTGTAGTCCATACAATCTCTATAGCCACAATATCCTAACCTTACATGCTGCTTTGATTAACTCAATACTGTATTGTTATATTATAATGATAACACATTGGAGTTTTTGGGCCTCAACTATTTGATGAGATCTTGGAGATTCTTCTCGAACGTGCGACCTCATTCGTGTTTTAGTGCGTGACCTTTGGGTATCAAATTTTGTAGACTGCGTAGCCTAGAGGTGAAACTCGCTCGGTTTACACAATCCCAACGTTGTGGGTTCTATTCCCACTTGTGTCCAGTTTGGCAGACACTGGGTTTTATTTCTCAGGCTAATGCTCCTCCACAAACCTAGCATAGGTACATACAGACGCACACATGCATCCAATCACTGGTTTGTGCGTCCTGATATCGCCCAATGGACTACGGTCTGGGGTGGAATGGGCGCGCCTCCGCCAGTAGAAACTAGTGAGGCAAACATCTAAGCAAACAAAACAATCCTCCACGTACAGAAAGTAATGGCAACCTACCGTACTGCATACTTGTCAGGAAACTTATAACAGACAAATAGGTGGCGGTTGTAAGAAGCTATGTTCTGTAAAAGGACATGCGACTTACTGTAATATGTCATAGGTCATGAAAATGTCGTAGGTCATTCATTATATGTCATAGGTCATGAAAATGTCGTAGGTCATATAAAATGTCATAGGTCATGAAAATGTCATAGGTCATAAAAATATCAAAAGTCATGAAATTGTTACCAGTCATGAAAATGTCTTTGAAAGGCACATGGTCTGACTAAAGAAGAAAAAGGTAATCAAATGTCCGTCGCATCTTCCTCTATAGTAATATGGGACTACATCTTTCATGCATAATTTCTCTTTGGCTGGGTGCCTCGTGGCTGCCTTTTCTAATTCTCTCTTCGTATCCTCATCTCTGTCTTTCTCCATTTCCTTTTTCTGGTGTATTTTCAGCGAATTTCCGAAAGAAGATTTATTGCCAGTTTCCGTTGTAACGCCGAGTTTCGAGCCGTTCTAATGGTGTACTGTAAGCGCCCAGCCCTATCACACATCTTCTCTTAGCCCAGCTTGCTAATGGACTGCTGGCTGTGACAGATAGCCGTACGGACGTGTCCCCGAAATTATGTAGGAGGCAAAGAATACAGCCGTGAGAGAGGATCTTCACTCGTGAGGGTTCTGGAAGGGTAGTACAGAAACTGTTCTTTCCATTTGTGTGTGTGTGTGGGTGTGTGTGTGTGGGTGTGTGTGTTTATGTGTGTGTGTGTGTGTGTGTATTTATGTGTGTATGTGTGTGTATTTATGTGTATATTTATGTGTGTATGTATGTGTTTATTTATGTATGAATGTGTGTATATTTATGTATGTGTGTATTTATGTATGTGTATTTATCTGTGTGTACGTGTGTATGTATCCTTGTGAATGTGTGTGTGTGTGTATATGTATGTATATGTGTGTGTGTATATATATATGTATGTATATGTGTGTGTGTATATATATATATATATATATATATATATATACGTGTGTGTGTATGTGCGCGCATGTGTGTATGTCGACATATGTGCGCTCGTGTGTTTGTGTGTGTATATTTGTATGTGTGCCAGCGCTTGTGTGAATGTATATGTTTGTGTGTATTTGAACGTATGTATGTGCTGGTGTATGTTATGTCCCCGCGCGTGTGTCTATATCTGTGTGTGCGCACGCGCGTGTTTGTGCGTATATGAGCGTGCTGCGGGCGAATGTGTGTGTGTATGTATGTTTATGTGTGTGTGTATGTGTGTGGACATGTGTGTATGTGGGCGTGTATATATGTGTGTGGTCGTGTATGTCTGTGTATGTGTGTGGGCGTGTAAGTATGTGCACGTGTGTATAAGTGTATGTATGTGCGGGTGTGTATGTGTGTGGGCGCGCGTTTGTGTGTATGGGTGTGCGAAAGTGTGTGTATATGTGTGTGCAAGTGTGAGTATGCGTTCGTTTGTATGTGCGTGTGTATGTATGCGCACGTGTGTGTGTGTGCTCGCGCATGTGTGTGTGTATATATGTGTGTACACACGCGCGTGTGTATATATGCATATATGTGTTTCAATGTTCCCTATACGCCGCGTGCTAGTTCACACTTGCAAAGTGTACATAGAAAATAAAGCAGTTTGGTCCATACTTGTATATATCGCTCACATGTTAGTCAGTTAGTTTTCTCTCCACTTGTGTCGTCTATCCTGTGCCAAGTGCGTTGCGTCGGTCATTATGAGCCGTTGTCGCTGAACAATGACTCTAATATTATCTATCCACCTGTCTCGCGGCCGCCCCCTTGCCCTGTAGCCAGATCTACCAGCTCTGTAAGCCATCAGTGGAAGTTGATGAAGGGGCATTTTCATGAGATGACCAAACCAACTTATTGTCTGCCTGGAAATGTATTTTGAGATTATTTCAGGACTTATCTTACCCGTGTATGCAAACGTGTGTCTATCTATCTATCTTCAGTCCACTTGTGCCGCTGGACGTCATGGGGAGGTGTGACCTCATTTGTTTCATTTTGTTTGGCAGGCGAAAATCCGCTGGTGACTTGCCAGGTCAATGCCTGTATCTGTTACCAACCTAACGGTTGGTAGCCGCTGGAATATACAGTTGCCTATTTGAGTCTGGTGGCGGTGAAGGCGTAAATTAGAGCGTGGTAGAACCGCAGCCTGTCAGGTGCCATCTACGCCGCTCCGCTAACCACATAACAAAGCCACGCAGTCCTCTTTTTGCGAGATATTCTCTGTGTGGCGAGAATCCCTTGAATAATTTGAGTTGATTTTTAACTTGAATTTTGCGCCATCAGCGGCCATAAAGCCCAGTCTTTTCTATTTCCAACTGCCAAGACATCTGGAACTGGTTTGGGGCGCCTGACCCTAGCATCATCGTGACATTCAACCCCTGGAACTGGTTTGGGGCGCCTGACCCTACCATCATCGCGTCATTCAACCCCTGGAACTGGTTTGGGGCGCCTGACCCTAGCATCATCGTGACATTCCACCCCTGGAACAACTGGTTTGGGGCGCCTGACCTTACCATCATCGCGTCATTCAACCCCTGGAACTGGTTTGGGGCGCCTGACCCTACCATCATCGCTTCATTCAACCCCTGGAACTGGTTTGGGGCGCCTGACCCTACCATCATCGTGTCATTCAACCCCTGGAACTGATTTGCAAGCACAGGATTCTGTCTTTCCATTTCTGCCTGTTATCTACGCTCGTCTTCAGCTCAGCATAATTCCTCTCTGGATGCTTGTATCACAAAGGTATTTCTTGGTCTGCCTCTTCCTCTATTTTCTGGTGTTCAGTTTTCCAAGACATCCCTCACTGGGCCCTCATAACTCAACTCAACTTAACTTAACTTCTTGATTCTGGTTTAGAAGACTCTGCAGAGTCTGTATACAACCAGTTTCATTAAAATTTCTGACTTCTAAAAGCTATGTGCATCCAATCTATTCTTAAATGAATAAATTGTTCTCCGCCACGACTACTTCCTGTGGCAATGCATTCCAAGCATTCACCACTCTCTGACTAAAAAAAAATATTTCCTAATATCTAATCTGGACCATTCTTTAGTTAATGTGAAGCGATGCCCTCTTGTTCTTGTAGGTGGTTGTATTTTGAAGAAAAAAACTTGTTATAGTCTAATTTATCCGTTCCCTTGATCATCTTATCAACCTGTATTAAGTCACCTCGAATTCTTCTCTCTTCTAGACACTATATGCCTTTTTTTCTAACTCTTTCCTAAGTCTTTTTTTTAGTCATAGAGTGGTGAATGTTTGTAATGCATTGCCACCGGAGGTAGTGGAGGCAGGGACAATAAATGCATTTAAGAATAAATTGGATGCGCATAGCTTTTATAGCAAGGTAATGTAAATGAAACTGGTTGTATACAGACTGCAGTCTTCTAAACCAGTATAAAGACGTTAAGTCAAGTCAACAAATGTTGACTTTCAGTATTCATGTAAGTTGCTTAGACTTAACATTTGTACAAGATGTCGTAGCCAGCCACATGCCCAACAGTCCTTAGTCGTTTTCTGTGGCGTGCCTGACAAGTTCAACCAACCAGTCTATCAATCAATTAGTGAATTAATCAGTGAATCAATCAATCACTGAATTAATCAATCAGTGAATCAATCAATCATTCAAAGCACATCGCTCCTCTTGGCATAGACCACTGACCACATCTCCTCTGAATTCACGGTCCTGGTCTGCTCGGTCTGCCTATCTCCGGTATATTCTATGTAATCGTAGCGCCCTATCGCGTTCTTTTCTCCGTGCATTTTGGAATATTTATATCTCTCTTTTGCTTCACTTAAGCATTCCAAGTTTGAGCCTGTCTGGCTAAGTGGACAGTGCCTTCCTCAGCGTATGTCCTATCTGGCCCCATCTCTTCTCCTGTGTTGTTCCAGTGGCTGCTGTTGGCTCCTTTCCCACAGATCTTCAGCCTCGCCATGTTCTGCCACCTCAAGTCCGTTATTCTTCATAAGCATCTGTTAGCGAAGGACTGCAGTCTTTCTTGTATGGCGTTGGTCCTTCTCCGTATTTCAGATCCTGACATGTTACATTGTCACTAATCTTTTCTCCACTTTCGTAACACTCAGTACCTGTTATATTGCCCTCATCCAAGTCGAATCCTTCTATATGGAGCTAGTCGGCCGGGGCTATGCTCGCTAGTAATAGAAGACCGTCGTATGTAGGAGGTACCTTATTGAAACAAATTCACCGATAATTTGTAGCACCTTCAGTGAGGAGCTGTTCCGTTGTAAAATAATGCCTACCTGTGCTAACGGTTGAAGGTTTGTCCCATAGAAGGTGCTCTGCTGTCGGGGAAGGAAGTTGTTAGACTTCAGTAAAGGTTTGTCTTATAGTAGTTACACTACTGTCGGGGAATGAAGTTGTTAGAGACTTCAGTAAATGTTTGTCTTATAGTAGTTAGACTACTGTCGGGGAATTAAGTTGTTAGAGACTTCAGTAAAGGTTTGTCTTATAGTAGTTACACTACTGTCGGGGAATGAAGTTGTTAGAGACTTCAGTAAAGGTTTGTCTTATAGTAGTTACACTACTGTTGGGGAATGAAGTTGTTAGAGACTTCAGTAAAGATTTGTCTTATAGTAGTTACACTACTGTCGGGAAATGAAGTTGTTAGAGACTTCAGTAAAGGTTTGTCTTATAGTAGTTACACTACTGTCGGGGAAGGAAATTGTTAGAGACTTCAGTAAAGGTTTGTCTTATAGTAGTTATACTACTGTCGGGAAATGAAGTTGTTAGAGACTTCAGTAAAGGTTTGTCTTATAGTAGTTACACTACTGTCGGGGAAGGAAATTGTTAGAGACTTCAGTAAAGGGTTGTCTTATAGTAGTTACACTACTGTCGGGGAAGGAAGTTGTTAGAGACTTCAGTAAAGGTTTGTCTTATAGTAGTTACACTACTGTCGGGAAATGAAGTTGTTATAGACTTCAGTAAAGGTTTGTTTCGTAGTAGTGCGTGTTCATGCTCGGCATCGCATTCCAGCAGTGTAAGGGTCGGCTAGCTCTTCTTCGAAAGGGTGAAAAGTGAAATTGAGTAGCCTGCCGATTAAGTGAACTCACAAGCCAACCTCACCTTCTCTGTGTGTACACTGGGAAACTAGAACCTCGAGACTTTATGCTAACGAGGCGATGGCTCGCCTGGGGTGTGAACTTCTGCAGTGGAGAGGCAGATGTTGGCCCTTTACAGCTTGGAGAGGAGATGGCGGCCACCAAGACATTCTAAGCCTGAGATTCATACATGAGGATGCAATCAAAATCTAGTTACACTACTGTCGGGTAAAAAGGTTTGTCCCTAAGTAGTTACACTAGTGTCGGGGAATGAAATTATTAGAAACTTCAGTAAAGGTTTGTACCATAGTAATTACGCTATTGTCGGGGAATGAAGTTGTTAGAGACTTTAGTTTACTATGTCACAGCTTGTATGAGGTAGGGTGGCTCTTTTGTTTCCTATCTGCCTTTAATTCCCTAGTCGTATATCAGGTATCCATTTACGGCCGGGTTGACTGAACCTTTACCGTTAAAAGCGAGTGTTTTACCATTTAACTGATTAGATGCACATTTTATACATCGTATCCATATCGTTCGTTGTCAAACTCCGGCTATCAAGCCCTGATAAGGGTATTGGAATTGGTAGGATGTCTGTAAAACGATATTTGCATCTCTCGGTCCGACACATCCGACTTCAGCAAGCATTTTTGAGTACCGGGTTGACCTTCCCTATTTGATCCCCTTCTCTTTTTTTAGTCGGCCCTGTTGCAGTCTGTTTCCAGGATCACCGCGTGGAGATGTAGAAGAGTCTTGGCAGCTCAGTGTCGTTGACCCTGACGCTAGCAGTCAGCTCAGTGTCGCTGACGCTAGCAGTCAGCTCAGTGTAGCTGACCCTGACGCTAGCAGTCAGCTCGGTGTCGCTGACCCTGATGCTAGCCGTCAGCTCGGTGTCGCTGACCCTGATGCTAGCCGTCAGCTCAGTGTCGCTGACCCTGATGCTAGCCGTCAGCTCAGTGTCGCTGACCCTGACGCTAGCAGTCAGCTCAGTGTCGCTGACCCTGACGCTAGCAGTCATCTCGGTGTCGCTGACCGTTGTCGCTCATGCACGGCTCAGCATATTGATGGCTGTTGAATGGCGTGAAAGAAATAACATTGCCCCACCAGAAAAACAATGCGGACGTGTCGGCCATTGTATGGATGCGTTTGTTTATCTGTATGTATGCGCGGAGCTAAAGTAGTTAAGTTGCCCTCATGTCCTCTCGTCCATCCGTCCTTTCTGGTATTCGACATTCCAGACATTGACATGCAACAGCTCGGCTCTTGAGGACATAATCTAACATCTCGCCAATTACTTTAAGATATTCTTTTTAAAATATATATTTGAAGGAAAGGGGGCGGGGGGTTCCTTATG
The DNA here is from genome assembly GCA_036924085.1 of Ariolimax columbianus. Classification (NCBI taxonomy): domain Eukaryota; kingdom Metazoa; phylum Mollusca; class Gastropoda; order Stylommatophora; family Arionidae; genus Ariolimax; species Ariolimax columbianus. The sequence goes on along the minus strand of JAVGWX010000020.1, from coordinate 28,595,909 downwards.
TCACCGGTCTTGTGTTAAGTGTGTGTATGTAATCTTTCGCGCGTGAGCGTGTTTGTTGCCTTGTGTTGTGTCTGTCTATGTGGAAGTGTACATGCGAGATAACTAGAATTCGTAATTGATATCTGTGTTGTTCAAAAAGATTACTTGTTGAGACAAAAGTGGACCATGTACGTGATTTGGTAATATTATTCTACCAGAAGCTTCGTCTATTATCACTGACTGAATTCGGGACACTTTAAAATATGATATAAGTCGAGAATGACCAAGCCGATGTTTGTCGTATAAACGATACTGAACAGCTCCGATGAAACGGCAGCCAGGCACAACCTTCAGTATGTTTGTTGTGAAGGCTTCCTATATTTCTGAGAAATGTTTCACCGCCAAACGCTGTGGTTATCGTCTGTGCTGATATCAAGACACGTTTCCTAGGGATAAATACATGGAGAGACCTTTGTGAACAGTTCTTCACCCAATGGAGTACCGGCGTACCACTTGATAACTACAATAGCCATGATTATCGTCCGCATGGTGAGGTCATTCATGGGATTCGGTGAGTAAATCTCTCTGCTTATTATTACAAACAAATTATTTTTCTCATCTGCTTATACCATTTTTTCTTATCAGTGTCTGGTTATTATAACATTTTTTAAATTCGTCAATGGTTATTATAGCATTTTTCTTATTCATATCCGCTTATTATAACATTGTTCTTATTTGTCTAATGCTTATTATAAAATTTGTCTTAATCATATCTGCTTATTACAAACAGATATTCTTATTCATATCTGCTTATTATAGAATTTTTTTTCTTATTCGTGTATGCCTATTATAACATTTGTTCTTGTTAGTGAATGCTTATTATAACATTTTTTCTTATTAGTGTATGCTTATTATAACATTTGTTCTTATTCGTGTATGCTTTATAACTTTTCTTATTCGTGAATGTTGACAATATTTTTTCTTATTTGTGTATGCGCATTATAACACGTTTCTTATTCCCATCTGCATATAACATTTGTTCTTGTTCTTGTCTGCTTATTATAATTCTGTAAAACTATTTTCTTGTTTCTGTAATTGTCCTAATGTCGACCCCGTGACCACGTCATGGGATGCGTAATGTGGTCGAAGCTAGGGATTACCCCGACAAGTTGCCGGCGAACAGAAAAATGGCACGTAGTGACTTGGCCTAGCAAGGTGAGATGTGGTGTACTGATGTCGTAGTGACTTGGCCTAGCAAGGTGAGATGTGGTGTACTGATGTCGTAGTGACTTGGCCTAGCAAGGTGGGATGTGGTGTACTGATGTCGTAGTGACTTGGCCTAGCAAGGTGAGATGTGCTGTACTGATGTCGTAGTGACTTGGCCTAGCAAGGTGAGATGTGGTGTACTGCTGTCGTAGTGACTTGGCCTAGCAAGGTGAGATGTGGTGTACTGATGTCGTAGTGACTTGGCCTAGCAAGGTGGGATGTGGTGTACTGCTGTCGTAGTGACTTGGCCTAGCAAGGTGAGATGTGCTGTACTGATGTCGTAGTGACTTGGCCTAGCAAGGTGGGATGTGGTGTACTGCTGTCGTAGTGACTTGGCCTAGCAAGGTGAGATGTGGTGTTCTGCTGTCGTAGTGACTTGGCCTAGCAAGGTGAGATGTGGTGTACTGCTGTCGTAGTGACTTGGCCTAGCAAGGTGAGATGTGGTGTACTGCTGTCGTAGTGACTTGGCCTAGCAAGGTGAGATGTGCTGTACTGATGTCGTAGTGACTTGGCCTAGCAAGGTGGGATGTGGTGTACTGCTGTCGTAGTGACTTGGCCTAGCAAGGTGAGATGTGGTGTTCTGCTGTCGTAGTGACTTGGCCTAGCAAGGTGAGATGTGGTGTACTGATGTCGTAGTGACTTGGCCTAGCAAGGTGGGATGTGCTGTACTGATGTCGTAGTGACTTGGCCTAGCAAGGTGAGATGTGGTGTACTGATGTCGTAGTGACTTGGCCTAGCAAGGTGGGATGTGGTGTACTGCTGTCGTAGTGACTTGGCCTAGCAAGGTGAGATGTGCTGTACTGATGTCGTAGTGACTTGGCCTAGCAAGGTGGGATGTGGTGTACTGCTGTCGTAGTGACTTGGCCTAGCAAGGTGAGATGTGGTGTTCTGCTGTCGTAGTGACTTGGCCTAGCAAGGTGAGATGTGCTGTACTGATGTCGTAGTGACTTGGCCTAGCAAGGTGGGATGTGGTGTACTGCTGTCGTAGTGACTTGGCCTAGCAAGGTGAGATGTGGTGTACTGCTGTCGTAGTGACTTGGCCTAGCAAGGTGAGATGTGGTGTACTGCTGTCGTAGTGACTTGGCCTAGCAAGGTGAGATGTGCTGTACTGATGTCGTAGTGACTTGGCCTAGCAAGGTGGGATGTGGTGTACTGCTGTCGTAGTGACTTGGCCTAGCAAGGTGAGATGTGGTGTTCTGCTGTCGTAGTGACTTGGCCTAGCAAGGTGAGATGTGGTGTACTGCTGTCGTAGTGACTTGGCCTAGCAAGGTGAGATGGGGTGTACTGCTGTCGTAGTGACTTGGCCTAGCAAGGTGAGATGTGGTGTACTGCTGTCGTAGTGACTTGGCCTAGCAAGGTGAGATGGGGTGTACTGCTGTCGTAGTGACTTAGCCTAGCAAGGTGAGATGTAGTGTACTGCTGTCGTAGTGACTTGGCCTAGCAAGGTGAGATGCTGTGTACTGCTGTCGTAGTGACTTGGCCTAGCAAGGTGAGATGTGGTGTACTGCTGTCGTAGTGACTTGGCCTAGCAAGGTGATATGATGTGTACTGCTGTCACCAAAGCGTCAAGCTTTTACCCAAGGGCCATAATCGTGCAACCCACAACGGGAGTAACCTCACAAAGTGTGATACGCAAAGAGAGATGGATTATGGGGTGGCGCGGGAGAGGTTTGCATATGTACTCAATCCCTTCATTGCTGAAAGTGTCCACGACAGAGAACGAACTCTGTACCTCCCCTTGACGGCGGCGGCTCGGACATGTTCCCCATGTACAGCTAGGTTGATTTGAAGTGTTGTTCATACCATGAAAATAACTCCGCGTCGTGTTCGATCTAACAAATTGAACGTAACGTCATGTGAACCTGATATACTAAATTAACTTCTTTGTACTAGTTTAGAAGACTGTGCATAGTCTGTACACAACCAGTTTCTTTAAAATTCACTTGATCTAAAAATATCTATGCGCATCCAATCTATCCTTAAATGTATTAATTGATACGGCCTCCACTATTTCCTGTAGCAATGCGTTCCAAGCATCACCACTCTCTGACTAAACAAATTTTCTCTGATATCTAATTTGACCTTTGTTTAACCAATTTGTAGCTGCGCCTTCTTGTTCTTACAGGCGGCTGTATTTTGGAGAGAAACAAAACCTTGTTATTGTCTAATTTATCTTTTCCTTCGATTTTCTTATAAACCTTATCAATCACCTTGAATTCTCATCTCTTCTAGACAACTTAGGCCAGTTTTTCTGAGTCTTTCCTCATAACTATAATTCATGAAGTAGATTATCAGTTTTGTAGCTCTTTTGTTTTGAATATCCTTTCTAGGATGTTTATATCCCCTCTAAGATAAGGACACATCTCTACACAGTACTCCAATCTAGGTCTAACTAATGTTTTATACAGTTTGACAATCACTTGCTTTTATGTTTAATATTTCCTTTTCTCATACCTAACATTCCATTTGCTTTTTTCGCTGCTACCTAGGCTTGCTCACTCACCTTACCTGTATGATCTATTATAATACCTAGACCCTTTTCCGTCATTCTAATATTTTTCTCTCCCATTGTATTAATGCTCCATATCGGGTCTACTCACGTGAATGACTGTACATTTATGTACTTTAAACTCCATCTTCCAGCTCTCAGGTCATTTCATAATTGTATATAAATCCGACCTCGATATATCCACTTCTGCTTTAGCTGAGACACTCCTGCATAATTTGGTGCCAACTTCGAATTTTTCAATCATATATTAAGATTGCACACCAAGCAAACATCATCTTGGCCATCAAATCTACTTCGTCAACTAGCGAGGACATCTGTACAGAACAGCGTTCTTGACATACACAACATGAAATCTGAACTTTTAGACAAGACAGAAATGGTGGTATGAGGTAGAAACATGCAACATAGGATTGAGGTGGAGAACAAAAACACATATAGGTAAAGAAATAAACAACACGCACAGGTGAATGTTGTTATTTCATTTCTACAATGAATATGTTTACTTTTTGGCGTCATGAAAAAGGTGTTAAGTGGCAGATTAAATTAGCTCTCTTTACATCCCGAGCGTGCTATGAACGTGGGTCGCGGTGCTCAATGCGGTTGTGCTATGCTTTGCTTCGTCTAATTAAACGCTCTCGACTATGGAGAACCACATAGATCCACATCTCGTCAGCCAGACTGCCTTGAAAACAACCTGTTTCCAGGGAGCACTACATGGAAGAGAGAGAGTGGTCTTGGTCAGTATGTTGTGCCTGACTCTGTCGCGTGATCCTGGTCAGTATGTTGTGCCTGACTCTGTCGTGTGATGCTGGTCAGTATATTGTGCCTGACTCTGTCAGGAGATCCTGGTCAGTATGTTGTGCCTGACTCTGTCGTGTGATCCTGGTCAGTATGTTGTGCCTGACTCTGTCGCGTGATCCTGGTCAGTATGTTGTGCCTGACTCTGTCGCGTGATCCTGGTCAGTATGTTGTGCCTGACTCTGTCGCGTGATCCTGGTCAGTATGTTGTGCCTGACTCTGTCACGTGATTTTGGTCAGTATGTTGTGCCTGACTCTGCCACGAGATCCTGGTCAGTATGTTGTGCCTGACTCTGCCAGGAGATCCTGGTCAGTATGTTGTGCCTGACTCTGCCATGAGATCCTGGTCAGTATGTTGTGCCTGACTCTGCCATGAGATCCTGGTCAGTATGTTGTGCCTGGCTCTGCCACGAGATCCTGGTCAGTATGTTGTGCCTGACTCTGCCAGGAGATCCTGGTCAGTATGTTGTGCCTGACTCTGCCAGGAGATCCTGGTCAGTATGTTGTGCCTAACTCTGTCACGAGATCCTGGTCAGTATATTGTGCATGACTCTGCCACGAGATCCTGGTCAGTATGTTGTGCCTGGCAGGACTAGCGCTTCAGTTTCCCAAAAAAGAAATGTTAAATATTGCAGTACAGGTGTACGTAAACTCGGCGCAGGGGCCGTCACCGCACCCAATGTCGGCTACAATGGATCTCCAGTCTACTCTATCTCTTGCAATGATGGTAAAATCTGACATACTTTTTCCAGTCCATCTGCTAGGGTTATCAAACCACTTATAACCTTGTCTTTGTCTTGCTGACCTTACCCTTCGGTATTGTATTCACAAACTATGGAAGTAGGCCCACAGGAAACAAAACCGCTCCCACGTTAATTTTTACAAACGAGCCGACTGGGACAGATTTGCAATCCTGACAGATGGGCTGTGTGAAACCATCAACACACGAAACAACAAAATGAAGCCCATGGTGGAAAGCCTAAGCAAGGCAATAATGCAAGCCGCCACTGAAACCATCCCAAGAGGAGCTAGGAAAAACTATAAGCCCTATTGGAATGATGAGTTGCAGAAAGCAGAAGATGCAGTAACACATGCTAGGAACATGGCAGAGCGAGAACAATCTATGGAGGCAAATATCGCCCTCAAAGCCGCCACGGCGAAATACAAATACACCCTTAACCAAATAGCAAGAGAGAGCTGGAAAAACAAAACTGAAAGTCTCAACCTAGACAAAGAAGGGAACAAGCTATGGAAGCTAGTCAGAGTCATGAACGACGAAACCCCTTCAAACAAACAAATTACCATCAAGCAGGGCGAAAAGTTGCTCACAGGTAAAAAAAGCCGCAAACGCTTTTGTAGAACACTATGCCAAAGCAAACCACATCGAGGTCCCTGCAGATAGGCATACAGACATTAGTGAAGAGCAGAAGGGGCACGACAACATCAATACGGCACCAGAAGAGCATATGATGGCCACATTAACAATGAGTGAAATGGAAGAGGCCATGAGAACATTAAAGAAAAGGAAATCTCCCGGAAAAGACGGGATAACAAACGAAATGCTGATGGGGCTGGGCCAAACAGCGAAGAGGAAACTGCTATCGGTCCTGACCCAAAGCTGGAAAAGGGGAATTGTACCTCAGGCATGGAAAGACGCAGTACTTGTACCAGTACCAAAGAGAGGAAAGGACAAAACAGATCCAAATGGATACAGGCCTATCAGCCTACTGAGCTGTGTCGGCAAAATGATGGAACGTATGATAAACACCAGACTGATGTGGCATCTTGAAGAAAAACGAATACTAATTCCACAGCAAGCCGGCTTTAGACAGCACAGATCCACTGAGGACCAGGCCATCCTCATAGCCCAGGAAATAGAAGATGCCTACCAGGCACAGAAACACACAGTAGCGGTTTGGGTGGTCCTGGAAAAGGCATTTGACAAAGTCTGGAAAGACGGACTTAGAGTCAAGCTAAGAAGAAGAAGTGAAGTTTGTGGGAGAATGTACAAGTGGATCAACCACTACCTCAAACAAAGAACGGCCAGAGTCCAAATACAAGGGTGGATGAGCAAAAACGTGACACTCGAGCAGGGAGTACCCCAAGGGGGAGTACTGTCACCCAGAGTCGTCCTGGTGTATATAAATGACATTACAGAGAATATACTAAGAAGAATCCATAGCTCAATGTTTGCAGACGATCTGGCTATGTGGACCTCTGAAAAGAATCTCACCATAGCAAGAAATCGGATGCAGCAGGCCCTAACATCGCTGGAAGAGTGGGCGAACTCATGGCTGGTCAAAATAAACGAGGAGAAAACCACATGTACAATATTCTCGCTTTCATTAAAACCCCAAAATACCAAATTAAGTCTAAATAGCAAATTCCTGCAGGCAAACGACAACCAAAACTACATGGGAGTCACATTTGATCTGGCATGACATGGAAAAGTCAGATCGAGAGAAACCGAATGAGAGCCAGAGAAAGAGTGGCAATCATGAGGAAACTTGCTGGCACAAGCTGGGGAGCAGACGAAAGCATACTAAAGAAACTGTACACTGGAAGAGTGAGACCAGTTCTCGAGTATGGCATTGCGGCATGGACAACAGCAGCAAAGGCGAACTTCGATAAAGTTAGCAAACTTCAAAACCAAGCCATGAGCGTTATAACAGGAGGCATGAAGTCAACGCCAATTGTAGAACTTGAAAAGATTACAAAACTGCAATCCATGACCGATAGAAGAGACTGCAGAGCCCAGCTGCAGTTAGAGAAACTCCGAAGATTGACTGACCATCCAATGCACCAGAGACTAAACAATTTGGGAAATGGGAAACTAAAGCGGAGAAACTTTGCAGAAATAGCCAAAGCAAAGATGCACGAAGATCCCATAAACGCACTAACAACACCAAAGCCCATCACTACTGTACGAAAACCTACCTGGAGGCAGGATATATTTCCAGAGGTGGTAGAAAATATACCAGGTATTGGAAACAAAAACTGCCAGACTGAAAAAGAAAGGAGAGATACTACCCTAAGCTTTATATCGAAAAACTACCCAAGCATGGACTGGACCCATGCATACAGCGACGGTTCTGTAACAAACACTACACAGAACGGAGGGGCAGGAGCATTCCTGAACCTACCAAATGACAGAAAAATAACACTGTCATTCGCTACTGGTAAGTACACAAGCAATTTCAGAGCGGAGGCAGAGGCACTGAGGGCGGCAGTGGAAGAAATGGTGACACATAAAGAAAATGAAAGCCATTCAGTCCTGCTTACAGATGCTCTCGCCGTAGTCACAGCGCTAAAAAGCCAGAAAAACACTGAGCTTAATGACTTACGAGCAGCACTCTGTCAACTATGCCAGCAGTCCGCACCAAAAAGGGTAGTGGTACAGTGGGTCCCATCACACTGCAACATCCAAGGCAACGAGGAGGCAGACAGACTGGCAAAAGAAGGTGCAAGACTACCACAAACAGATACTAGTATGACGTACGAAGAGTCAAAACGGCTTATCAAAGCCAGATACATGACCAAATGGGAAACCGAACATACTGGTTACACCAAAAACGATGCCTATTACCAGTTGAACAGAAGAGAGCAGGTCGTTGTCTTCAGACTTCGCACTGTCCACAATAGACTGAGGTACCACCTATTCAAAAAATGGAAGATAGGTGGAACCGACGAATGCCCGTGTGGTACCGGGAAAATTACCTCTGAACATCTTCTGCAGAACTGCCCGACATACGAGGATCAGAGAGAGCAGATGTGGCCATCACCAGTGGAACCACAATACAAGCTCTATGGCAGTGTCGACAGCCTCAGGATGACCGCCGCTTTTTTTCGAAAAAATAATGGTTACTGTCTGACTTCGTACGAAGAAGAAGAAGAAGTATTTACAAACATGGTATTTTTGACTCGCTGTGGTCGAAAGGTAAGACACTTGTCTCTCAAAGCGATGACCGAAAATGCGTGGATTCAAGCACCACAGGTTTCGAGACCAGAGAGTGAAGTTGATGACCAGCGCAGCCTCTTCCTCACTATAATCAAAATACAGCGCAAGTTACATCATCAAGATAAAAACCGTCTGATGATGTCGACATCCTCGCTTGAGATGGGCAACTAAATTGATTTATTATTAAAATATCTTCTTCGTTCGTTCTCAATGATGTTGTCAGGAGAACGAAATGAGCTGTGTCGTAGTTTACAGTTTTACTGCGATATTTGCACCTTTCGGTTCGGCACATCTGACTTCAGCAGCCATTTTTGACTACTGGGTTAGCTTTCCCTTTCCTTAGCCAGTCTACTCTGTTGCAGCGTGTTATCCAGGATCACCGCGTGGAGGTGTAGAAGGGTCTTGGCAATTCTAGTTCGCTGTCGTTGACGCTAGCAGTCAGCTATGGCTCGCTGACCACAGGAGCCCATGCCCAGTTCAGCATCTTGACCTAAAATATTTGAACAATTTAGCCCTGATATCTCACCCTACCAACCCCAGCGTATTTTTTGTCAACCTATGTTTTCAATGTCCATGTCTCCTCGATATAGACATAAAACTTGACCATTCTCATTGTGACATTTATGTTTGATCAGCCTTGATGGAGTTGTGTGTCTCATGTTTTTGTCTTGGTCGAGCAGAACACGTGATTCTGTTGCGCTTAAGAAGACACAAATCTAATCAATGTAGGCCGGATTGTACGGGGTTAAGGAGGAGGAGGAGGAGAAGGGGAAGAAGAGAAAGAAGAGGGGGAGGAGGAAGAAGTAGAGAAAGAAGATGTGGAAGAAGAGGAAGAAGAAGGAGAAGGAGAATAGGGTGAAAAGGAGGAGGAGCAAGAGGAAGAATAGGAGGAGGAGGAGGAGGAAGAAGTGGTAGAGGAAGAGGAGGAAAAGGAGGGTAGAGAGTGAGGAGGAAGAAGAGGAAGAAGAGGAGGAGAAAGAAGAAGAAGAGGAATATGCTGAGGAGGAAGAAGATGGGGGAAAAGAAGATGAAGAGGAGGAAGAACATGATGAAGAAGAAGAGAATTAGGACGAAGAGGAAGAAGAAGAGGATGAGGAGGTAGAACAAGAGGATGAGGAAGAGGAAGAAGAAGAGGGATAAGAAGAGAAAGAGGAGTAAGAAGAAGAGGTGGACATAGAGGAAGAAGGGGAGAAATAAGAAGAGGTAGAAGAAGAAAGGAATGAAGAGGAGGAAACATAAAACGAAGAGGACGAAGAAGATTTGTGTTATGGTTCGCTCAATGAAACATCTAGGTACGTTATCTTGTGTTCCGCCTGCAGACGCTTGTGTGACTTTGATCTGCTAATTGTATACCCCCGTTTCATGTAATGTGCCCATCTCCCCGGCTCTGTCTCTCATTACCAGCCTCCTTCTTTCCATAATCCTCTTTCGCCACTGTTTGCCGGCCCGTGTCTGAGAGGAAGTCTGGTTGTCAGATCATTCTGAGACCCCATTAGTCTCGTCCTGCGCTGTCTCGCTCCCTTGTCACTGGAGTGTTCACTTCTAAAGTAGAAGCTTCGTATATTGTCTCTGAAGATCGTGGGCGCCTTGCATCTCTTAAACAGAGCATGTAATATGTCACGTTCTTCTACACATCACTCACTCGCGCAAATCTATATCTGTAATTTGACATACACACATATCATGCGTGTCACATCACACAACATCACACTACACTACACCGCACGACATCAGACTACACAACAATACACAACATCAGACTACACAACAACACACCATCAGACTACACAACAATACACAACATCAGACTACACAACAATACACAACATCAGACTAAACAACAATACACAGCATCAGACTAAACAACAACACACACCATCATACTACACAACAGCACACAACATCAAACTACACCACAACACACGACATCAGACTACACCGCAACACACAACATCAGACTACACCACAACACACAGCATCACACAACACCACCCGACATCACACTACACCACCCGAAATCACACAACACCACAACACACAATACCACAACACACAACACAACATCACACGACATGACATGACACCACACCACACACACGCACACAACATCACACGACATGACACCACACCACACACACGCAATACACACACACACACATATGTATATATATATATATATATGCATGTATGCATATGTGTGTCTGCTGTGCGTGCATGCATGTACGTGTGCACGTGTTAATGTATATATCTCATAGTGTGTATGTATGGTCTCTATGTACAGTTGGCTTTTATGGTCTCTATGTATGGTGTTTATGTATTGTAACTATGTGTGTGTATTGTAACTATGTGTGTATGTATTGTAACTATGTATGGTGTTTATGTATTGTAACTATGTGTGGTGTGTGTGTGTGTATTGTAACTATGTGTGTATGTATTGTAACTATGTATGGTATATATGTATTGTAACTGTGTATAGCGTGTATGTATTGTAACTATTTATGGTGTTTATGTATTGTAACTAGGTATGGTGTTTATGTATTGTAACTGTGTATGGTGTGTATGTATTGTAACTATGTATGGTGTTTATGTATTGTTACTAATAATAGTGTGTATGCATTGTAACTATGCATGGTGTGTATGTATTGTAACTATGTATTGTGTGTATGTATTGTAACTATGTATGGTGTGTATGTATTGTAACTATGTATGGTGTTTATGTATTGTTACTATGTATAGTGTGTATGCATTGTAACTATGCATGGTGTGTATGTATTGTAACTGTGTATGGTGTTAATTTATTGTAACAATGTATGGTATTTATGTATTGTAACAATGTATGTTGTGAATGTATTGTAACTATGTATGGTGTGTATGTATGGTCTCTATGTATGTATGTAGAAAATAAGACTGAAAAAGTAGAGAAATATAGTTGGAAGAGATAATAAAAGTATTAACTTAGAATGAATGGAACACACTCATGAAAAGACATATTTAGTCTAAAAGAGAGAGAGATCGCTGAAGACGATCATAAATAGAAGATTCAATTAAACGGAAACAAACAAATACATTTATTTAGGACAGTTTGTATTCTTTTTATTAAGGACATGATTTGAAAGAGAGGACATAACGAGGTGGGGGATTGCGTGTGGACACGAGATAACGAGGCAATTACAATGGCAGTCCACTACTGTCGTGCAGACAGGCGTAAAAATGTGCGAAACGGGCCAGCGCGAAGGAAGCGATTTTTCGAATAGATGTGTTGTTTAGGAAACGAAGATTCGGTGTTGTTAACCCATCTACGGTGCTATTCTCCGGACGTGCTCTACCAGGACTTGGGGTTCTCCTGCTCTCTCTGGTAAGGCATTGGGGCCGGGTTCGGTACCCGTTATCGACACGCTCCAGACTACCTAGCCTGGAAACAGATATATCACAATTAGATATTATGAAATATTTTCTTTACTCACAGAGTGGTGAATGCTTGGAATACATTGCCACGGGAGGCAGTGGAGGCAGGGACAGTTAATGAATTTAAGAATAAATTGAATACGCATAGCTTTTAGAGCAAAGTAATGTAAATGAAACTGGTTGTATACAGACTCTTCTAAACTTATAAAGACGTTAAGTTAAGTTAAGAAACGTTTTCATGACTTGCAGTTGAGTAAGGTTGGCTAGCCTACCTAATGAAGATAACCTGAAGAGTTCTCCTCTGTAGTGAGTGCTATGGAACTACCTGGCTGTTGTGATTGTTAACGGGTGTTTGAAGAACTAGTGGTATAAATATTATTGTTGTTTAATGCCCACAGTGAGTAAGTTTACTCTTTGGTGTGCTCAGAACATGACGTTAAGTGGCGGGTTGCCGTAGCTTTACTCACATCCCGAGCATGCTGATGAAGGTGAACCGCCGTCCTCCAGGCGGTTGTGCTATAATCAGCTTCATCTGCGTGACGCTCACTTACTTAGTCGCTCCTCTTCTACCTTGAGGTGTAGAGGTTTGCCAAAGAGAACGCCACACTGCTCTATCCGCCGTCTTTTTCCTGGCTTCTTTCCAAACCAGCCCTCTATCACTTAGGGACTGTCGTATGTTGTCTTCCCAACGTACTTTGGGACGTGCTCGGGGTCTGCGTCCTTGACTTTTGATCTCTCATGGGCACCAGAAGAGCATATGATGGCAAAACTAACAATGAACGAAATGGAAGAGGCCATGAGAACATTAAAGAAAAGGAAATCTCCCGGAAAAGACGGGATAACAAACGAAATGCTGATGGGGATGGGCCAAACAGCAAAGAGGAAACTGCTATCAGTCCTGAACCAAAGCTGGAAAAGGGGTATTGTACCCCAGGCATGGAAAGATACAGTACTTGTACCAGTACCAAAGGATGGAAAAGACAAAACAGATCCAAATGGATACAGGCCTATCAGCCTACTGAGCTGTGTCGGCAAACTGATGGAACGTATGATAAACACCAGACTGATGTGGCATCTGAAAGAAAAATGCATACTAATTCCACAGCAAGCAGGCTTTAGACAGCACAGATCCACTGAAGATCAGATCATCCTCATATCCCAGGAAATAGAAGATGCCTACCAGGAACAGAAACACACATTAGCGGTTTGGGTGGACCTGGAAAAGGCATTTGACAAAGTCTGGAAAGATGGACTTAGAGTCAAGCTAAGAAGAAGTGAAGTTTGTGGGAAAATGTACAAGTGGATCAACCACTACCTCAAAAACAGAAGGGCCAGAGTCCAAGTACAAGGGCAGATGAGCAAAAAGGTGACACTTGAGCAGGGAGTACCCCAAGGGGGAGTACTGTCACCCACACTCTTCCTGGTGTATATAAATGACATTACAGAGAATATACCAAGAAGAGTTCATAGCTCAATGTTTGCAGGCGATCTGGCTATGTGGACGTCTGAAAAGAATCTCACCATAGCAAGAAATCAGATGCAGCAGGCCCTAACATCGCCGGAAGAGTGGGCGAACTCATGGCTAGTCAAAATAAACGAGGAGAAAACCACATGTACAATATTCTCGCTATCAATGAAACCCCAAAACACTAAATTACGTCTAAACGGCAAATACCTGCAGCCAAACGACAACCCAAACTACCTGGGAGTCACATTTGATCGGCGCATGACATGGAAAAGTCAGATTGAGAGAAACCGAATGAGAGCCAGAGAAAGAATGGCAATCATGAGGAAACTTGCTGGCACAAGCTGGGGAGCAGACGAAGGCATACTAAAGAAACTGTATACTGGAAGAGTGAGACCAGTTCTCGAGAATGGCATTGCGGCATGGACAACAGCAGCAAAGGCGAACTTCGATAAAGTTAGCAAACTACAAAATCAAGTCATGAGAGTTATAACAGGAGGCATGAAGTCAACGCCAATTGTAGAACTTGAAAAGATTACAAAACTGCAATCCATGACCGACAGAAGAGACTGCAGAGCCCAGCTGCAATGAGAGACACTCAGAAGACTGACTGACCATCCAATGCACCAGAGACTAAACAATTTCAGAAATGGGAAACTAAAGCGAAGAAACTTTGCAGAAATAGCCAAAGCAAAGATGCACGAAAACCCGATGAACACAATAACAACACCAAAGCCCATCCTTACTGTACGAAAACCTACCTGGAGGCAGCATATATTTCCAGAGGTGGTAGAAAATATACCAGGTATTAGAAACAAAAACTGCCAGTCCGAAAAAGAAAGAAGAGATACTACCCCGAGTTACATAACGGAAAACTACCCAAGCATGGACTGGACTCATGCATACACCGACGGTTCCGTAACAAATACAACACAGTACGGAGGGGCAGGAGCATTCCTGAGCCTACCAAATGGCAGAAAAATAACACTTTCATTCGCTACTGGAAAATACACAAGCAATTTCAAAGCGGAGGCAGAGGCACTGAGGGCGGCAGTGGAAGAAATGGTGACACACAGTGAAAATGAAAGCCATATAGTCCTGCTTACAGATGCACTGGCCGTAGTCACAGCACTGAAAAGCCAGAAAAACACCGAACTTAATGATTTAAGAGCAGTACTCTGTCAACTATCCCAGCAGGCCGCACCAAAAAGGGTAGATGTGCAGTGTGTTCCATCTCACTGCAACATCCAAGGCAACGAAGAGGCAGACAGACTGGCAAAAGAAGGTGCAAAACTCCCACAACCTGATACTAGTATGACATACGAAGAGTCAAAACGGCTCATTAGAGCTAGATACATGACCAAATGGGAAACCGAACATACTGGCTACACCAAAAATGATGCCTATTACCAGTTGAACAGAAGAGAGCAGGTCGTGGTCTTCAGACTTCGCACTGGCCACAATAGACTCAGGTACCACCTATTACACAAATTGAAGATAGGTGGCACCGACGAATGCCCGTGTGGTACCGGGAAAATGACCGCTGAGCATTTGCTGCAAAACTGCCCGACATACGAGGATCAGAGAGAGCAGATGTGGCCATCACCAGTGGCAACACTAGACAAGCTCAATGGCAGTGTCGACAGCCTCAGGATGACGGCTGCTTTTTTCGAAACAATAATGGTTACTGTCTGACTGCGTACGAAGAAGAAGAAGAAGAAGAAGAGGAAGACGAAGAAGATCTCCCATGACCTCGTTGTTATCCGATCTTCTTCCATTCTACAGACATGGCCAAACCACTGTAGTTGGGACTGCTCCACTCGTGTCTGCAGGGGTTGAACTTCAAGATTGCTACGTATTGTCTGGTTACGGATCTTGTCCATTTTCGTCACCTGAACCGCCTTTCTTAGGTACCTCATTTCTGAAGTTTGTAATTGCCTTTCTTGGGCTGTAGTCATTGCCCATGACTCACATCCATATGTCAGGACAGGCACATAGGTCGAGCGGTATACATCCATCTTTGTTTTTCTGCTTATTTCTCTTCTACTGAGGAAACCTCTGTTTATTGCATGGGTCAGTCTACCTGCTGCTGCCCTTCGTGCAGTTAACTCCTCTTTGATTCCTCCCCTGCTGTCTATTGTCACTCCTAGATATTTAAAGTTGCTGACTTGCTCCAGTGCTCGTGTTCCCAGGGTTATCTGATGTCTCTTTTCATCTCTGGCGATCACCATGGTTTTTGTTTTGGAGTTGCTGATGTGCATTCCTTTCTTCTTCAACTCTTCTTCCCAGACCTGCAAGTTGATCTGGAGATGTGCTTCGGTTTTCCTGATCAGGGCCACATCGTCTGCAAATGCTAGTTCCGATATGTAACTTGGTCTCATCTTCCAGTACCCTACTTCATACTTTTTTGTCCGTTCCTTGCAAGCTTTGATGACTTCATCCATGAGGAGTATGAAAAGGTACTGTGATAGAATGTCCCCCTGTCTTACTCCGCTAGTGGTCTTGAACTCTCCTGACTTTTGATTTTTTTTTTTTTTTTTTTTGCGTTCGCCTTATTTTTCTAATCCCCAAGGCGGTGTGCATTGCACTGCGTTTTTATTTTGCGCCTGTCGGCCCAGTGCATCCGACTTCAGCATGCATTTTATGTAAGGGTCTGCTTCCTCCTGCATTTTCTAAGGGTTTGCTTCCCCGGGGTAACGGCCGGTGCTGAGATGGGGATCGAACCCAGCATCTTATGGTTGTGAGCCGTGTCACATAACCACTAGGCCACGCCGTCCCCACGACTTTTGATTTGATGTCCGCACATAATTTCTGCATGTTTAATAGAAACTCTGTATGGCAGAGATCAGGGGTCCTGGGATGTTCTTCCTTGTCAGGCACTCCCAGAGTTTGTCCCAGGGAACTTTATCAAATGCTTTCTTCAAATCCCAAAAGCAGAGATGCATCTCTTTATCATATTCAAGAGCCTTTTCACTTAGCTGTCTGAGTGTAAAGATAAGGTATTGAGTACTTCTGTTTGCCCTAAACCCACATTGAGTTTCATCCATATTTGGCTCTGCTAGACCTTTTAATCGCCGTTCTAGAATCCTAGAGTAGACTTTCCTGGGGACACTGATAAGGGAAATACCTCTGTGATTTTCACATTGTCGATTGTCGCACTTTTGAAATATTGGTATTATTATTGCAACCTCCCAGTCTCTTGGTATCTTCTTGTGGCGCCAAGCTGCCTTGAGAATCTTCATGAATAGCATCTCTCCTGCCGCTCCCATGTATTTAACCATTTCTGGTGTTATACCATCATGTCCTGCTGCTTTACCAATCTTAATTTTCTCCAATGCTGCCTTTAGTTCTTCCATTGTGATATTATCGTTTCCCTCCATGGCTCCCTCTTCTTGAATTGGGACTGTTACTTCCAGAGCTTGGTTTTCCTCCACTCCAAGGAGATCTGAGAAATATTCTTTCCATCTGTTCATTACCTCTTCTGGGGCAGTCAACAGCGCACCTTATTTATCTTTAACAAATTTCAGGTGGCATTCCTTTTCCTTCCTCATGTTCTTTAAGGTCCTGTAGAAGAGTTTCTGGTTTTCTCCAGCATTATTTTCCAGTTTCTCTCCAAATTATTTTCAGGATTTCTGTTTGGCCTTGAGCACAGTCTTCTTTGCTTCTGCTCTAAAATGTACATATTCTTTATATTTCTTTGTTTGTTCTTCTGTATTCCTAGCCCCTAGGTATTGCTTCCATGCCTTTTTCTTTTCTCGTATTATTGTTTTCACTTCTTCTGTCCACCATGGTGTACTCTTTCTCTTCCACCCTTCTTTGGTTTGACCGCATGCCTCTGCTGCAGCCTCTGTCAGGATATCTTTGAATTTTACCCAGAGCATTTCCAAATCTTCTTCAGGTTCCTCTATCCTTTCTATTGCTGTGGTTATGAGCCTTTGGTATCTCCTTTTAACATCTGGTTCTCGTAGTTTGTAAGCCTTAATTTTATTTTCTCCTCGTGTAATATGTTTCATGCTTGCTGATGGGTGTTGCCTAGCTGGATAGTGTTTTTCAATTTCTCTCTTTATTTTAACTAGCTAGTGGTCGCTTCCTATCTCTGGTCCTCTCAACACTCTAGCATCCTTTACATACTTGAAATCAGTTTTCCCGTGACGCTCACTGCTACGGGGATTATGATCTACATCTCGCCAGCCAAGCTGCCTTGAAAACAGTATGTTTCCAGAGAACGCTACTTGGAAGAGAGATTGTGGTCTTGGTCAGTGTATTGTGGCTTATCCTGACGCCACTTCCTATTTACACGACATCTGAAATCCAACCTTTGCTAATTGATATGTTAGTCTGTCTATGTGTTCGTGTATGTCCCCCTACCTATGTTACACCATACATATGTAATCTGCGAAATCAAAGGTTGAAACATAGCGTTACAATAATAAATAATCGAAGATGCAGCAGTGAGTGAGCTGACAGCACCCAGTTACTCATTTCATTCTGCTTGCGTCAGGGCCAGAGATCCATAACTGTCCAACACCCCATTCCGCGCTTAAATAGCGGCCCTGGAAACAGACTGCAACCTTGCAGTCTGGCTAAGAGCATAGGGAACTAATATGCGGTGTAGGTGTTAAAAATCTTGGTTTGAAATCCCAACATACGAGTTTTGAAATCGCTTTGTGTTCAGTAGGATACATCGATTGTTTCTGTGCATAACCATTTCTCTAAATACATAATAGAATTATAAAACTATTGTACTTAAGCATTGCTATAGTGGTAAGCACACTTCAACATATTCCTAACAAATACATACACTCTATACACTGGTAAATGCGTCCTGATATAATCTAAAAGACTGCGGTCTGGGGTTGAGAGAGACGTTCGTTACCATACAAATCTAGAAAGGCACACCTTTAGCAAACAACAAGAATGTGTGCTATCAAATTTGCGGGGTGATTTGTTGTTGTTGAATACCCATAATGAGTAGGTTTACTCGTTTCTGCGCCCCGAATAGGACGTTAAGTGGCGGGTTGTTGTAGCTTTTCTCACATCCCGAGTATGCTTATAATAGCTTTTCTCACATCCCGAGTATGCTTATAAATGCTCAAGCCATCATTTGAAGAACATAAACAGCATTACAATAACTTCTCGTCAGGATCAACGACACAGCCTAGACATATGAGGATCAGTTCTAGTCAAACGATAACGATGTTATTAGCCAAACAAACCACACGATTAAATATCAGCATCGAGGGACAGACCGTAGAACAAATACAGCGGTTTTAATATTTAAACCAAATTATTACATGGGAAACCTTAAGCACTCCAATATATTTTTGAAAAAAATGTCAGTCTTTTGTGATCTAATTAATTTTTTAAATTAGTCGCTGTGGTAGTCGTCTTTCAAAATTTGTAACTTTTATGTTTGTTTGTCAATATATATGATTTTCTGGCGTGTAGATACACAATAGCATAACGAACATGTGGGTGTTATTGTTTTTGTTGTGTGTTTGTTAGTTTTTGAGATTCAAAAAGATGAAGTTGAAAATTTATGAAAATCTCGGGAACAATTTTGACTCGACCACTAGGCCTAGTCGCTTCGATAGAAAACCATGGAAACCACAACAACGTATCGATACTGTGTTTACAATATCGCCACAACTGTTAGTTTCCAATTCAAACGTAGTTCTTTCATTAAAACAAACAAAATAAACAGATCTACACGATAAAGATCTTTCCTAACAACCTACTTCCCCTTTCGCAAAAGTCGGCTTGCTCCAAACGGCGTATACAAAATTAAAACTGTTCAAAAGCCATTTGTAATCGAACATACGATACTTTAACCGGCAAAATATCGTGTATATATGGAGGACGTATTCAGCAGTAAAAAATGCCTGTCGGGAGCGACTCCGTTCAAAAAAAAATAAAATATTTTTCCGCACACCGTTTTTGTTGGCCAGGAAGGGTGGTTTTCTTCTAACATTGGCGTGCTGAAGGTTAGTAGAACTAGAATTGCAGTAGCAACACCAACAACAGAAAAAGTCATTCCGTGGGAAATTAAAACTTCTAACAACAGATAATATCAATATTGAGATTTTGTACAGAATAATCACTGCACATATTTGGCCCGTCGCATTGTACGTCTCTGAAAGATGGATTCTCAACAGACAGAATAATCACTGCACATATTTGGCCGTCGCATTGTACGTTTTTGAAAGATGGACTCTAAAAAGACTGGGATGATAAATACCGGAAGCTTTTGAGATGTGGTGTTATCGCAGTAGGTAAAAGTGAGTTGTACGGTAAAAAGGCAAATGAACAAGTGCCTAAAATGATAGGGTCACATAAACTAATGACCAGTATGCAGAATGTCGATTGCTTTGGTTTGAGACATGGAGGCATATAATTGACCACACTAGAAGACAAAATTTAGGGAAACAGAAGAATGATACGTCCAAGAAACAATTACATCACGTTGCGTTGACTATAAGAGATCTGTTTGAAACGGAGGACACTGGTGTGACATGATCAGAAGACTTCAACACCAACCTCCTGACTGACTAACAGAGGACAGTGGTGTGTTATGATCAGAAGACTTCGATACTAGTCTCTTGACTGACTAACAGAGGACAGTGGTGTGACATGATCAGAAGACTTCAACACCAGCCTCCGGACTGACTAACAGAGGACACTGGTGTGACATGATCAGAAGACTTCAACACCAGTCTCTGGACTGACTAACAGAGGACAGTGGTGTGTTATGATCAGAAGACTTCGATACTAGTCTCTGGACTGACTAACAGAGGATAGTGGTGTGACATGATCAGAAGACTTCAACGCTAGTGTCTGGATTGACTAACAAAGAACAGTGGCATGAAGACTTTAACGCCCGTCTCCGAACTGACTAAAGTACATAAATAAGTAGGCATCAGTTCGGCGTTGGCAGAAATTTAAAAAGAAAGAAAGAAAGAAAGAAATCCGCCTCATTCTCTACGACAAGCGGATCTTTCACAGATACAATGACAACGCAGCTCAGAATAACTAAATCACAACAAGGTTGACATTTGATTGGTTGTAGACGAAATGGGTCTAGACAAACGTCACGACATATCATTCTGGTAGCCATAAATATGGGCAGAAACAAATAACGTTATGGAAAGAAGACAACAGGTCACCCGAGGGAATGAATAGATTTATATGTAGACCAGATAATGCTGCAGACAAACATATGTTGATTCCACACGATCAATAGCTCTAAGCGTTGTTTTAATTTTGAAATCGAGTTAGCTAAACGTCAATATGTTAACAACACATTGACAAAAGCTCTAAGCGTTGTCTTAATTTGAAATTCTAGTTCGCTGAACATCGATATGTTGACAAGACATAGACAACAAGACATAGACAACAAGAGATAGACAACAGCCCTGTGTGTTGTCCCAATTGCAAATTAAATTGATGTATTCATTTAATAAATCAGTCCACGTAAAGGTGAGCTCTCTGGAGTTTGGTAAACATTTGGTGGTGTGTACGGGACGAACAATATTATTTGAAAGAAACAAACGAAAAATAAAACCGCTAGTTGTCCAACGGGGTCTTTCTGTACGACAGAGACAAGACTAGGACCACTGTCCCGTAGGGAGCATGTCGTAAGAGGCGACTAATTGTGTGACACCACACAACACCGGTCAGGATTATTTGGTTTGTTAAGAGCAGCGTAGATGGCGCTTACCAGGCTCCGGGTCTACTTTGCTGTAGTGCTTAAGTCTATGAAAATGGACTCGCACATCGGTTAACCATCCTCCAAGGTACTGGTTGTGTACAGACTTTGGAGAGTCTTGTACACCAGAATATAGACGCCAAGTTAAGTTAGAGACAGTGAACAAGAAATGCAGTGAAAGAAAGGTCTTTGCTGTGTCGAATGAAAGAAAGAAACAACCAGCAAGACCAGAGATGAAATAATTTGGTTCTGGTGGGGTTTAGATATTTGTTTGTTTGTGATGTGCTGAGAGAGACAGAGAGAGAGAGAGAGAGAGAGAGAGAGAGAGAGAGAGAGAGATAATACAATAATTCCTGAAATAATGACTCTGAGATTAGCTCAGCTGTGAGGGGGGGGGGGGGGGGGGGGTGGTGTTTCTGATTAATGACAAACTAACAAGATGCGTGTGTGTGTTTATGATAAGTGACACACTAACAAGTGGTGTGTGTGGGGGTGGGGGGTCCTCTGTCTGTGCCTGTGCCCGCGCCTTTTTTTAATGATAGTGACAAACTAACAAGTGTGTGTGTGTTTATATCTAAATGACAAACAAACAATATATGGATGTGTGTGTTTATGATCAATGTGTGTGCTCCGTTGTCTTCGATAAATGTTAATGGAAACGACAATGATTTCTGTCATGTCCTCGTGCCAACACTTTATCTGAGCAAGGCCCGGTATCTAGGTTGCCCTACTCGTTACGCGTGCAAGTTGTGTCCCCTTCTGATTTACGGGCAGGCCCAGTTTATCGCCTGCTATCAGACTCGTATAGCAGTGTTTTCAACATCCGATTATCTCCACCCAACCAGATCGATTGGATTCCCTCGTCTAAGAGATCCAGCCTTCCTCGGCAGTATGCATCCTGGACTTTATGAACTTGTTGTTCATCTTTCTTGCTTCTTGTTTTTTCTAAACTAATTATATTCCCGTTTGTTTCCCCCCTTCTGTTTTGTGTATTTGTGTTCACTTATTTATGCTTTCACCAACAGCCTAGGCAGACATTGAACCTGCAAAGAAACCATTAAATGTTAACCACGAACGCTGAATAACAAGTTGGGAATGAATATGGGAGTCATCAAAATGTGTCTATATACAAGATTGGGTCGAATTTCTTAGAAAGAGAAGAAAACAAATTTGGAGGTATTGACAAGGGAATTAGTGACCGAAATCAGGGTTATACGGTTAAGTTGTTTGGTCATGTAATAAGACATACCTTCTTGTTGAGGACCCTACTCGAGGGTAGGGTAGAAGGAAGTCGCTCAAGAGACAGACAACGTAATAAGTCGGTGGATAACATCAGGAGATGGACTGGAAAATCCCCGTCAGATTTCACCATTACGGAAAGAAGGAAAGAACGGTACACTGGAGATCCATTGCAGTCGACTTTTTAGCGGAGATGGCACTTGAACTAAAATCCATCAATAATGAAGAGATCATACACGCGCTGGAATTATTTGTTTAAAATGGGAAACCTGCTGGGCCAGGCGGAACATACATACACACCACCTCCTCTCTCTCACTCTCTCTTTCTCTATTTCTTTCTCTCTCACTCTTTCTTTCTCACACTCTCTTTCTCTCTGTCTTTCTCTCTTTCTCTCTCTCTTTCTCTCTCTCTCTTTCTTTCTCTCACTCTCTCTCTCTCTCTCTCTCTCTCTTTCTCCTTCTCCATTTCACTCCCCTGCCTCTCTCTCTCTCTCTCTCTCTCTCTCTCTCGCTCTGTCCCCAACCATGGAAGTCGACACGTCTACCACCCCAGAGATGTTGCACCAGCTCTGCAAGACGATGTGGGAACTAGAGGACATTCCCAAATAGTGGAAAGAAGGATACCTAATCAAAGTACGAGAAAAAGCAATTTTGTCCTCAGGTAGTAACTGGAGACGAATAACACCGCTGGCAGTGAATGGAAAAGTGCTTACCAGCGAAATGCTTGATCGTATAACATATGCTTAAGATGAAAGAAAGAAGTGCAGTCAGGATTCAAAGCCAGAAGATCTTGCACAGATCAAGTAGCAACGCTCCAAATTATCATAGAGAAATATATCGAGTGGTAGAGACTTCTGTATTTGAGGTTTAAAGATTTTGAAACGGCATTTCACAGTCATCATGTAGCATGTCCTTTATAGAACGTCGCTCCCATCACAGTCTGTCTGAAAGAAACTCGTTCTCGTGCCAAAACTCCAGCCTCCGCCACAGTCACACCCAGGTAAGCCTTGATATCTTGGTGCCATCGTCTTCTTGGTCTACCCCTTCCTCTTTTATCTGGCACCATACCTTCCAAAACTGTTCTCTCGAGACCGTTGTGTCGCTTGATGTGACCAAAGTATTTACATTTTCTGGCCATCATGGAATTAACCAGTTCTTCTCTATGCTCAACTCTTGCCGAATGTCTACATTTGTTTTTTTCTATGTCCAGGTTATTCTGAGGATCTTTCTGTAACATTTTGACTCGAAGGATTCGATTCTTTGTCTAGAAGTTTTTGGTAATCGTCCATGATTCACAGCCATAAGCTGCCACAGGAAAAACACAGGCTCTCAAGACTTTTACTTTTATCATTTTGTTGGTGCTCTGCCATAATTTCTTCAGGCTGTTCAGTCTTTGTATTTCCACGGCTATTTTTATTCTGATTTCTTTCGAGCATTTAATAGTAGAGATCGAAAAGAAATTAGGAAAATATTGAAGAATCTTGGAATTCATAATAAATGTATAAGAGTTGTACAGCAGGGAAGCCTACAATCTCCAACAAGCTTTCTCATGGTCATGGACTGGGTGAGGAGGGGATCGCGTGGGCTAGTGGTTAAGTGATACGACTCACAACTCAAAGGTGCTGGGCTCGATCCCCATCACAGCACCGGCCGTTACCCCGGGGAAGCAACCCATTAGAAAATGCAGGAGGAAGCAGACCTTTATGTAAAATACATGCCGATGTCTGATGCACTGGGCCGAGAGGCACAAACTAAATGCCGCAGTGCAGTGCACACCGCTTTGAGGACTAGTGAAATAAGGCTAACTAAAGAAACAAACCAAAAAAAAAAACAACCCCCAAAAAACAAAGAAATTGGGCGTTGTGCCAAATTGACGTCAGACAGGGATCCCTACTATCTTCAACAATTTGTATCATGGGTACGGACTGGATGAAGTAACAAACTGGGGTCAGACAGGGATCCCTACTATCTTCAACAATTTGTATCATGGGTACGGACTGGATGAAGTAACAAACTGGGGTCAGACAGGGATCCCTACTATCTTCAACAATTTGTATCATGGGTACGGACTGGATGAAGTAACAAACTGAGGTCAGACAGGGATCCCTACTATCTTCAACAATCTTTCTCGTGGTTACGTACTGGCTGATGTGACAGACAACGCGTATACAAACAGGAACACAGTGAACCTTTGATAAGTAGCTAGAAGTCCACGTTATTGCAGATGAACTATGAATGCTTTCACAGGGCATGCACGGAAAGATGGACAGACTAATATATGAAACAGTAAAGATGGCATTGCAGAATAGTGTGAACAAAACGAAGGAAATGAAAATAAACAACAAAACAGATACCCAAAACGAAAAAAAATTCCCAGATAATTGATACATGTTGCAAGATTTGACATATCTGGAAAGTAACATTGATGACGACGACATATGGACAGACCATAATGTTAGCGCTATAATCAATAAGGCCAGATTTGTTTTCAATTCTATTCGACCAATGTGCAACTCGGCAGAATTCTCTGTGGAGAATAAGATTAGGATGTTTAACACTAATGTAAAGTCTGCCCTGGCTATATGGCTCTGAGACACGACATGTGACTAAGGGTGTCACGTCCAGGCTGCAGACCTTCGTTAAATATGTGGCCTCATGGCACACTTCGGGTTAAGTATTCATAGCTAATGGCAAACACAGATCGGTGGGTAAAAACACGGCAATAACTAAGCAGCGGGGGAATTGGGGAGAGAAAGTGGAGATGGATTTGACACACTCTAGAAAAGAAGTCGGACCACAGACATGCACTTGATTGGAACCTACATGGAAAGAGATGAGTGGGTAGTCCAAGAAACACATGGCGGTGAACAGTCGAGGAGGAAGCCGGGTCAATGCGTCTCGTGTACAGAACTTAAGAAGACGGCACATAATAGGGACAGATGAAGAGCAGATGTTGGTGCCCTATGCTCCAAGGGGAACCACACGGGTATAGATGATGATGGATTTTTTTTGGGGGGTGAATTTGCGTTCACCTTATTTTTCGAATCCCTAAAGGCGACGTGCGTTGCATTGTGGTTTTTATTTTGCGCCTATTGACCCAGTGCATCCGACTTCAGTATACATTTTATGTAAGGGTCTGCTTCCACCTGCATTTTTAAAGGGTTTGTTTACTCAAGGTAAGACCGGTGATGTGATGGGGATCGAACTCAGCTCCTTCGGGTTGTGAACTGTGCCACTTAACCACTAGCCCAAGCCGTCCCAATGATGATGGTTTGATTGTTGCATCGTCAGACGAGCTCCCTTGACTGTTGTCTTGAGCTCATCTTTGACCTCGAACAGATTTTAGTTCATTGTTGAGCCCACAACGCTGAAGGAGACAGGAAGCTTATACAACCAGAAGAGGTCCCGTTTATCCGACATGTCGTGTATGAGAAGTTCATCTGGATGGTAAAGTCATTATCATCATTGGCTATTTTTGTCTTGTCATGTGTTGCCCATGCAGTATAGCCCCTCTCTCTTTGTGTCTTGCCATGTGTTGCCCATGCAGTATAGCCCCTCTCTCTTTGTGTCTTGCCATGTGTTGCCCATGCAGTATGGTCCCTCTCTCTTTGTGTCTTGCCATATGTTGCCCATGCAGTATGGTCCCTCTCTCTTTGTGTCTTGCCATATGTTACCCATGCAGTATGGTCCCTCTCTCTTTGGGTCTTCTCATGTGTTGCCCATGCAGTATGGTCCCTCTCTCTTTGTGTCTTGCCATGTGTTGCCCATGCAGTATGGTCCCTCTCTCTTTGTGTCTTGCCATGTGTTGCCCATGCAGTATGGTCTCCCTCTCTCTTTGTGTCTTGCCATGTGTTGACCATGCAGTATGGTCCCTCTCTCTTTGTGTCTTGCCATGTGTTGTCCTTGCAGTATGGTCCCTCTCTCTTTGTGTCTTGTCATGTGTTGCCCATGCAGTATGTTCCCTCTCTCTTTGTGTCTTGTCATGTGTTGCCCATGCAGTATGGTCCCTCTCTCTTTGTGTCTTGCAATGTGTTGTCCATGCAGTATGGTCCCTCTCTTCTTTGTGTCTTGCCATGTGTTGTCCATGCAGTATGGTCCCTCTCTCTTTGTGTCTTGCCATGTGTTGTCCATGCAGTATGGTCCCTCTCTCTTTGTGTCTTGTCATGTGTTGCCCATGCAGTATGGTCCCTCTCTCTTTGTGTCTTGTCATGTGTTGCCCATGCAGTATGGTCCCTCTCTCTTTGTGTCTTGTCATGTGTTGCCCATGCAGTATGGTCTCTCTCTCTTTGTGTCTTGCCATGTGTTGCCCATGCAGTATGGTCCCTCTCTCTTTGTGTCTTGTCATGTGTTGCCGAAGCAGTATGGTCCCTCTCTCTTTGTGTCTTGTCATGTGTTGCCCATCCAGTATGGTCCCTCTCTCTTTTTGTCTTGTCATGTGTTGCCCATCCAGTATGGTCCCTCTCTCTTTGTGTCTTGCCATGTGTTGCCCATGCAGTATGGTCCCTCTCTATGTGTGTCTTGTCATGTGTTGCCCATGCAGTATGGTCTCTCTCTCTTTGTGTCTTGCCATGTGTTGCCCATGCAGTATGGTCCCTCTCTGTTTGTGTCCAGTCATGTATTGCCCATGCAGTATGGTCCCTCTCTCTTTGTGTCTTGTCATGTGTTGCCCATCCAGTATGGTCTCTCTATCTTTTTGTCTTGTCATGTGTTGCCCATCCAGTATGGTCCCTGGCTTTGTGTCTTGTCATGTGTTGCCCATGCAGTATGGTCCCTCTCTCTTTGTGTCTTGTCATGTGTTGCCCATGCAGTATGGTCCCTCTCTCTTTTTGTCTTGCCATGTGTTGCCCATCCAGTATGGTCCCTCTCTCGTTGTGTCTTGCCATGTGTTGCCCATGCAGTATGGCCCCTCTCTCTTTGTGTCTTGTCATGTGTTGCCTATGCAGTATGGCCCCTCTCTCTTTGTGTCTTGCCATGTGTTGCCCATCCAGTATGGTCCCTCTCTCTTTGTGTCTTGTCAGACGATAGTGGTTGTGCTATTAACACAAAGCCCTTGTTGAAATATAGAGACCATGTGTTGCTAATGTAATATGGCCCCTCTCTCGGTAAGCCTTGTTTACTCCAAAGGAAAGGTATTACCAATACATTTGGATCAAAGCAAGCTGCAAAAGCTGCCGGATCAGCAGAGCAATGCTCTATCTGTTCGCCTGTCGGGGCTTCTCTCCTAGACCAGCCGTCAACGAAGGCTAAGGGCCTGGTCTGCTCTACCACAACACCCAGCTGTTTGTCTTTCCTCGCTCTAGGATAAGGCGCTGTATCATCTTCCGTGTGCGCCTTCGCACATCGCTGCTTGTCAGGTTTGGTAGACGCTGACCAACTTTCAGAGTTATCAGAAAACTGGTTGCACAGCCACATCTGACAAAACCCTACAAGATACGTCGGTGTCTTATCTGCAAGGCTTCAGATGGTTTGAAATCAGAGTTTTCCTTCTCGATGAGCTGCCTTCCTAGGCTTTCGAGCCCCATCTGCCCGAAACTACTGGTCTTAAGGCGCCAGTGACTCGCCTTCCGCCCCTTCTCCTGTTAGTTAAAACAGTTCTACCGCTCGAAAGTCAGGAGCTGGACTTTGTTGTCAGAGGTTATATGAGACGCACGCCATGGGAGCATTTAGTTGGTGTTGAGAGTTCATCCTGAACCCCACCCCCGACTATAACAACATTTAGAACCATCACATTAGAGGCAATAGGCGACGCAGTAACATGAACTGGTGGCAACAGTAAGATTGGCTAGAACCGCCGTATTGTGAAGAGTTTTTCAATACAGCAAGTGCTCCCGGGTCGATCCAGCCTTAAAAACGTACCGGTTCACTCCGGAAAGTTAAAGCAGGGATGGAGAGGCGTGGCATCCGCCCTCATATAACCGAGCCTTGAAATGTGAGATCGCTAACACGTCACCCCCTACGTCAGTTAAAGCTATGGGTTACTTAAAGACTTGCAAGAACTTGTGGAGAGAGCCAGCACCAGAAGTATTCAATATGGATGAGACTTTAACATTCATAAAACAAAAGTCATGTTATTTACCAAAACAAATGTGCAGCCCAAAACTGATATCTGAGTAAACGGCGTGATACTAGAACAGGTAGACAGCTACTTGTATGAGCCACAGATAATTTACAGGTGAATGTAGATATGAGAGGGAAGTAACGAAGAATGGCCAAAAGCGAATTTAATGTAATGAGCAATATATTGTAATCTAGGCAAACCACCATACATTAAAATAGAGAGCAGGTGTTATATATATTTCATTTTTTGACATTGGCGCTTTCCATCTTGTTACACGATAATAATAGTGCTTTGTAACTGCAGTCCATGACGGTAACGAATGTGACTCGTAAGACCAATCCGGGCAGGGAAGCATCTTCTACAGTGTGTGCAAGGAAAGTCTGGACCGTTTGCAGCATGGCATAGTGTGGCGTGTTTTCTCAATCACTGAGTCTTTAGCCTATCAGCAATAAGTATTGCCTTTGTCTGTATTCCATACTTAATCATGCCCCTCCATGTAACACGATCCATATCGTCCTGTTCCCATGATTCCAAATCGATGCCTGCGTCATTCATATCCCACTTTCACACATCCTTGTACCGAAGTAGTGGCCGGCCCCGAGACCTTCTCCCCAACTTTAATTCCCCATAGGGAAGATATTTTGGTATTCTGCCATCATCCATCCTCCGAGTGTGTCCCAGCCATCGGAGCCTTCGAAGACTAAGCATGGAAAAGATTGTGACAGGACCTGATCTCTCCAACTCCTCTCCGTTGGTGATCTTGTCTTGCCACCCAACCCCCAGGATTCTGCGCAGGAACCTCATGTGATAGCTGTTTAGCCGCTTCTCCTAGTGTATGTAGGTAGTCCCTCACTGCTATAGAGACGGGTGTTGAGGACACAGGCCTGGTAAACAAATGTTTTTGTTTTAACAGTAAGCTTCTTGTTCTCCCAGACCCTTTCTGTTTATCTGCTCATTGTTGTTGCTGCCTTTCCTTTCCTGATATTGATCTCTTGGTCCAGGGATAGTTTATTATTGACTGAGGATCCCAAGTACGTAAAATGATTTATTACATCGAGAACCTCATCATCAACAGAAATTACTGGTTGTTTGTTTGCACACTGGACCATAGCTTTTGGAATGATTGCATATTTCAGTCTACCCAGCTGTAAATTAGGTACCTGCCGAAGGTATGGGACAATTAAAGAGCCGCGGCGGTGGCTGCGGAGTCAGTGCTCTGTCTTCAGCACATTCAGCAGTGGATGGGACTGATCACCCAGGTGGAAGTCGAATTTTTGGAGAGAGAGAGAGAGGGAGAAAAAGATATACAGAGAGACATAGACAGACAGAGACAGAAAGAGCGATAGAGAGAAAGAGTGAGAGACAGAAAGAGTGAGGAAGAGAATGAGAGAGACAGAGAGATCGGCAGAAAGAAAGAGAGAACGAGGGAGAGAAACAGAGTGAAGGAGAGAAAGAAAGACAGCGCAGGAGAGAGAAATTGAGAAAGAGAGTGAGAAAGAGAAATAGAGGGACATATATAAGCGAGATAGATAAAGAGAGAGGGAAATAGAGAGGGGAGTGAAAGAGAGAGATAAAGAGAGAGAAAAAGAAAGAGCGAGAGAGAACGATAGAACGAGAGAGAGAACTACCTATTACACTTTTATAGTGGTATTCTTAGATGCCAACCAACTTCACACATCCGATCAAGTCAGAATAGGTGTACAATGGATGCCTGGCTACTCAAATACACCTGGCAGTGACAAGGCAGACAGACTGGCTAAGAAGGGAGCAAGTCAAGAACAACAATACACACCAACAACCCTACAGACAGTCAAACAACTACTGAGGACTGCAAACAAAGAGGTCAGGCTGAATAAATGGGCAATGGCAAATAATGGGAGATAAATCTACAAACAAATGGCCATCGGGTATCCCAAAGACAGCATCAACCTCCTGAAAAGGAGAGACCAAAGCACCATTTTCCGACTTCGCACTCAACACATACAACAACTTAACAGCCACTTGAACAGAATCCAACCAGAACATACCAACCAACCAACCATATTAAGTAACCCAGGTGTTTTGCCCAACATCTTAGTTGCTACCTTACGTTAATTGACGTACATGTTTTTCATTGAGCGTTTTCCAACAAAAACCATGAACTATTTGCTGTATTACTGATAAAGAAAAGAGGGGATCCAACAAGAACATTAATGAAGGCAGTTTCTGGTAGCTACATATTCTTCAAATGCTGGTTACAGAAGATCCCGTGACTTCATTACACCTGGTTTTGCCAAGGTTTACGCTTTTTTTTTTTTAAGAGAGAGAGAGAGAACACTCAATTTGAGAAATGGGCACATTTTGAGATTGTCTCGTAAACAGCTCTTTGCGACCTTAATGGACGGGTCTCGCTACGGATCAAACCATACTTCACGGATAGGAAGGAAGCAGATTGTCTCGTAAACAGCTCTTTGCGACCTCAATGAACGGGTCTCGCTACGGATCAAACCATACTTCACGGATAGGAAGGAAGCAGATTGTCTCGTAAACAGCTCTTTGCGACCTCAATGGACGGGTCTCGCTACGGATCAAACCATACTTCACGGATAGGAAGGAAGCAGATTGTCTCGTAAACAGCTCTTTGCGACCTCAATGGACGGGTCTCGCTACGGATCAAACCATACTTCACGGATGGGAAGGAAGGAATAATATTGTATCCCAACTGGGAGTGACTTGAATTTTTGGGGAGTGCAACGGTAGGAGTTGTCTAGTGTTGCTTGCTAGAGGGACACGATGGAGAGAGGCGGAAGGGAGAGAGATAAGGAGAGAGAGAGTATATGTATGTCTGTGTCTGTCAGCCTGCTTGTCTGTCTGTATGTATGTAATACATCCATGTAATATAATGCAAGTATGTAATGGAATGTTATGTATGCATGCATGCATTGATTCAATGTATGCAATGTAATGTATGTATGTCTGCCTTTGTGTGTGTGTGTGTGTGTGTGTGTGTGTGTGTGTGTGTGTGTGCGTGCGTGCGTGCGCGCGCGCGCGCATAAATACAAAGAGTAAAGACTAAAGTCTGGGCAAACAAAACGTAGTAATCAGACACTATTATTCGGAGCGAAGTAAAATATACTACCGATGTACCAACCATCTCGCTTCAAGTAGTTTTCCATAAATACATACTTATTACACTACAGCCAGGCTAACAAGATGGGGGATAAACGTGATCCCTTCTGTAGTCAGCGACACGTAGATGAAGTCAAGGACTGCACAAGCGTCCTGAGTACGACAGCCCACCTTCATCAGCACGCTGTATGGTCTCAGGAAAGTAACTGTAACCCGCGACTTAACTTTATTGCGCACAAAAGAATTAACATACTCATCGTCAGCATTCAACAACAACAACAACAACAACACTATATATATATAAATATATATAAGGGTAACGCACATAAAACCAGCCGCAAAGTGTAATTGCGAATTTCCGCGTTGGTAACAATCCAACGGTTTCCTCAACATGTTTAGGCGAGCGAACATATGCATTCAGAGTGAAGGCAATCACCAGGACATATTGTCAATGTGTGCATACAGCCATAACTGAAACTCTCCAAATGACAACGAAACTATGTTAAAGCGTATTTTGTTGGGCCGGTTTCATGTGCTCCACCAGGTGTGTGCGTGCGTGCGTATATATATATATATATATATATAATATATATATAAACATTATATATATATATATATAAACAATTGTGCATGCGTGCGTGCGTGCGTATATACAATTGTGTATGCGTCTGTGTGTGTGTATATACAATTGTGTATGCGTGAGTGCATATAAATATATATATATATATATATATATATATATATATATGATATCAAGTGGGGAGGAAAGAGGTCGGACAATATATTTTTTAGCAAAAGAAGTAGAGGATCTTGAGGAAATATCCGCGTCAGCAGGGTAGGTGGGAATAGAAAAGAGCGAACGTGAGATGGTATGATATGTTAGGTGGACAAACACTGCCATCCAGCACTCAGGGAAGACACACCATAAGTAAGCTATGTTGAGAAACAAGGCTTCCGTGGATTGATGTTGTCGGTACACACCTGTGTACAGGTGTGGAGTCCTTATCATGGATGGGATATAA
Organism: Ariolimax columbianus; assembly: GCA_036924085.1. Classification (NCBI taxonomy): domain Eukaryota; kingdom Metazoa; phylum Mollusca; class Gastropoda; order Stylommatophora; family Arionidae; genus Ariolimax; species Ariolimax columbianus. The sequence continues at coordinate 28,563,397 of JAVGWX010000020.1, read as the reverse complement.
ACATGCTGGAAAGAATACAAAAAAGAGCGACAACGCTGATAGTGGGATTCCAGAATTACAGTTATGAGGAAAGACTCAGAAAACCCAGTCTACAGTGTCTAGAAAAGAGAAGAATTCATGTGGACATAATACAGGTTTATAAGAGGAATGGATAAATACGACTATAACAAGTCTTTCTAAATACAACCACCACAATAACAAGAGGGCATAGCTACAAATTTTAGCTAACTAAAGAGAGGTCCAGATTAGATATTATAAAATATTTTTTAAGTCAGAGAGTGGTGAATGCTTACGTTGTCATAGGAAGTAGTGGGGGCATGGACAATTAATGTCTTTAGGAATAAATGTGATGCGCACAGCTTTTAGAGCAAGGTAATGTAAATGAAACTAGTTGTATACATACTCCGCAGATTCTTCTAAACCAGTATAAAGAAGTTAAGTTAAGTTAAGTGAGTATGAACGCATTCAAAGACATGCAGATATATCACTAATGCTGTTATTGTTGGATGCTGCTAGGTAGAGCTAACTTGTCACGGTGCGTCCTTCGTGGGAGGTTACAGTAGTTCGGATTGCATGACTAGACGTACTTTAGTAGGTGGAGTGGGGTCCTCCTGGCTGTAGTGCTATGTAACGCTCCTCAGTAAAATTACAATAATGAGGATGACAGGGTTGATACACACCTGGTTAACCCAAACTGCAGCCTGTTTCTAGGAGCACGAAGGACGACGTGAGGTGGGGATCTTAATATGTGTCACCTGACCCTGGTTACTGTTAGGTCCCACCTTAATCAGTATGTGTCACCTGACCCTTATTACTGCTCTGTCCCACCTTAATCAGTATGTGTCACCTGGCCCTGATTACTGTTAGCTCACATCTTAATCAGTATGTGTCACCTGCCCCTTATTACTGTTAGGTCCCACCTTAATCAGTATGTTTCACCTGCCCCTTATTATTGTTAGCTCACACCTTAATCAGTATGTGCCACCTGGCCCTGATTACTGTTAGCTCACATCTTAATCAGTATGTGTCACCTGATTTGTATTATTGTTAAGTCCCACCTCAATCAGTATGTTTCACCTGCCCCTTATTACTGTTAGCCTTCACCTTAATCAGTATGTGTCACCTGCCCCTTATTACTGTTAGGTCCCACCTTAATCAGTATGTTTCACCTGCCCCTTATTATTGTTAGCTCACACCTTAATCAGTATGTGTCACCTGACCCTGATTACTGTTAGCTCTCACCTTAATCAGTATGTGTCACCTGGCCCTGATTACTGTTAGCTCTCACCTAATTCATTGTGTGTCACGTGACCCTTATTACTGCTCTGTCCCACCTTAATCAGTATGTTTCACCTTACCCGTATTACTGTTAGCTCACACCTTAATCAGTATGTGTCACCTGACCCGTATTAGTGTTAGGTCCCACCTTAATCAGTATGTGTCACCTGACCCTGATTACTGTTCTCTCCCACCTTAATCAGTATGTGTCACCTGACTATGATTACTGATTATTGGGTATGTAATAATACATATATGTATAGGAAGAAGTCTAAATAAGTATGTTTCTGGGTGTGTGTGTGTAATATCAAGTCGGGCTATCCCGTAACAGGTGTTGTCGTTGAGGCATCTAAGAAGACATCCCCATAACCCCTCGCCACCCATGTCTGTCAATGGCCGGTGCATGTGCCCCCTATGGTCAGGGATCGGTCCATTGTTTGATGTTATTCTTCCATTCCTGTTTTGGACAACCTTTCAGTACAGAACCGTGTTTGCAAGACCGCTTCATCTCGATATGTGCCCGTCGCAAGCGAGTTTCCGTCTTTTGGAAGGCCCTATTGCTGTAGTACTTTTTTCATGTATTACCTCATTTGTAACCAGACCTTTGAATGTTTCGTTTAGAAGTTTTCGGAAACATCTCACATCCAAAGGCTGTATCTTTCACTGCATGTATGCTGTATGTATCCATAGTTCACAAGCATAAAGGAATATTGACAGGACCAATGTACGCATTCATCTTATCTTTGTTCATATGGCTAACCGTTTTTCTTGTCAGATTTTGTTAAACCGTGGAAGCGCCGCTATTGTTTGTACAGTTCTGGCCAAAAGATCACATTTTGAACCTTCACCACTGATAATCGAACCCAGTTATATAAACAGGTCGACCACTTCGAGTTCCTTGCCGTTTGCTTTTATCCTGCTGTTGAAGCCCTCGGTGGTCATTAATTGTGTCTTTCCCGCGTTAATGCCCAATAGTTGACCCATCTGACCCAAGCCTTCTGACCCATTCCTGGAGTTTTGCCTCCGAACCCGTCAACCCGTCGATTTCACATGCAAAACAAAAGTTGGTAATCTTTCGGCCCGTTAACTTAACAGTACGAAAATGATCTCTAAGGGCCTCACTCATAATTCCCTCAAGAAATATGTTGAAAAGTGTTTGGGAGAGTGTACAATCCTGTCTCACATCGACCGATGTGTGAAACCAGTCCCATGCGCCTCCCCTTCACAAGACAAGAACTGCGCTGGACGCCTTGTCTTACACGTGTTCAAGGACCTGTATAATATTATTTTATACCTCCTCATGGTTGCCCACATCGCTTTATAAAACACCTTCTTGAAATTAACAAACACATACCACAATCTTTGCGGCTGATCCTCTCTCTCTCTCTCTCTCTCTCTCTCTCTCTCTCTATATATATATATATATATATATATATATATATCTTCTTCTTCTGCGTACACAGTCAGACAGTAACCATTATTTTTTCGAAAAAAGCGGCGGTCATCCTGAGACTCTCGCCACTACCATAGAGCTTGTCTTGCAGTTCCACTGGCAATGGCCACATCTGCTCTCTCTGATCCTCGTATGTCGGGCAGTTCTGCAGCAGATGTTCAGTGGTCATTTTACCAGTACCGCACGGGCATTCGTCGGTACACCCTATCTTCAATTTGTTGAAGAGGTGGTACCTCAGTCTGTTGTGGCCAGTGCGAAGTCTGAAGACAACGACCTGCTCTCTTCGGTTCAACTGGTAATAGGCATCGTTTTTGGTGTAACCAGTATGTTCGGTTTCCCATTTGGACATGTACCTGGCTTTGATAAGCCGTTTTGACTCTTCGTACGTCATACTGGTATCTATTTGTGGTAGCCTTGCACCTTCTTTTGCCAGTCTGTCTGCCTCCTCGTTGCCTTGGATGTTGCAGTGTGACGGAACCCACTGTACCACTACCCTTTTTGGTGCGGACTGTTGGCACAGTTTGCAGAGTGCTGCTCTTAAGTCATTAAGCTCAGTGTTTTTCTGGCTTTTTAGCGCTATATATATATATATATATATATATATATATATATATATATATATATATATATATATATATATATATATATAATATACATTAAGGTAACACGTGATGTAGGTGCACTTAGAAACAGTCCTCTGAAATATATATATATATATCATCATCATGTAGCATGTCCTTTGTAGAACGTCGCTCCCATCACAGTCTGTCTAAAAGAAACTCGTTCCCTTGCCAAAATACCAGCCTCCGCCACTGTCATACTCAGGCATTCCTGGATATCTTGGTACCATCGTCATCTTGGTCTACCCCTTCCTCTTTTTTCTGGCACCATACCTTCCATCACCGTTCTCTCAAGACCGTTGTGTCTCTTGATATGACCAAAGTATTTGCATTTTCAAACCAAAATGGAATTGATAAACCAGTTCTCCTCTATGCTCAACTCTTGCCGAGTGTCTACATTTGTTCTTTTCTCTGTCCAGGGTATTCTGAGGATCTTTCTGTAACACTTTGACTCGAAGGATTCGATTCTTTGTCTAGAAATTTTGGTAATCGTCCATGCTTCACAGCCATAAGCTGCCACAGGAAAAACACAGGCTCTCAAGACTTTTACTTTTATCGTTTTGTTGGTACCCAGCCATAATTTCTTCAGGCTTTTCAGTCTCTGCATTGCCATAGCTAGTCTTCTTCTGATTTCTTTCGAGCAGTCACCATTTTTGTCAATTCTGGAGTCCAGATATTCAAAATGTGTAACCTGATCTATTTCCTCACCACCCACTGTAAATTTATGCTGACATTGTGTTTAATCGGTGGTCATTATCTTTGTTTTGTTTATGTTTATGAACAGATTTTGATCTTTGCTGTGTCCATTAACGGCTGAAATTAGCTGCTCTAGCCCTTCCGCACTTCTTGATAGTATCACTGTGTCATCTGCGTATCGTAACTCTGGAATCTCGTACCCCCCAATCGTAAATGGGTCGACACTTTTAATGTTCTCATCTTCTCGTACATTTCTCATTATACATTCCGCATATATGTTGTACATATAAGGTGAGAGGATACATCCCTGTCGGACTCCCTTTTGTACTGCAAACCAATCTGATGTTTGCCCAGATACTCGGACATCGGCTTGTTGATCTTGGTATAATGTTTCAATGAGATGGACTATATGCAAAGGAAACCCCATTTCCTTCATAATTCTCCATAGATTTTGATGTTTTACCGTGTCGAAGGCCTTGGTGTAATCAATGAAACAGGTCTACATTAAACTCTCTACATTTTTCATAGATATTCCTTAAATTGAATATGTGGTCCCGGGTCCCTCTGTCTTTCCTAAAACCTGCCTGGACTACGTGAATTTAAGATTCAAACCTTTCTCTATTCTTCTTAATAGGATTCGCAAGAGTATCTTGCTAGCATGGCTGGTCAATGCGATAATTCGGTAGTTCGTGCACAGCTTCCGGTTGCCTTTTTGGGGAGGGGAATATAAATTGATTTCTTCCATGTTTCTGGCCACGCTGCACTGTGCCATATCTGTTTACACAGGTTGTGATAGACTCGATCACATGCCTCTCCTCCTGCTTGTATTAGCTCTGCTGGGATATCATCACATCCTGGGGACTTTCCCTTTTTCAGGCTTTTAATTGCAGAGCGTACTTCTTCCAATGTTGGTTCAGGTTCTTTCTCATCCTTTGGTAGGATTGTAACTGAGCGCTTTGTGCTATCTCCATACATGGTTCTGCAGTACTCTCTCTATCTATTCAGTATGTCTTTGGTTTCTGTTAATGTGTTATCCTCTTTATCATTTATGACATGTGGAACCGGACGGAATTCCCTTGGCAGTGTTCTTTTGGCTTTGAATGCATCTCTTTCTCTGCCTTGTTGTTGTAGGTTTTCTATATCCTTACATGTTTCTACTATGTATCTTCTTTTATCTTTTCTTATTTCTCTTCTAACTTTTCTTGTGCAGTTTTTATATGCTGTGTTGGTCCCCTTACTTCCCATTTATTTTAATTGTTGCTTTTCTGCAATGAGTTTCTGTGTTTCCTCTGTTATATAGCTCTGTGTCTTGTGCAAAATCTTCGGAATCATTTCTTTTGCTGTCGAGATCAAAATATCCCTTGCGTACGATGTCAACTCCTCAGGTGTCATCTCTTCCTGTATAGCAAGCAACGCCTCAAATTTGTTTTCTACTTTGAAGTTGTATTTAGGAGGTATTGCTGATACATCGAAGCGTATTGGCTGGCAACCCTTGTCAATCCTACGCAGTCTTGTTTGGAAAACCGCAAACAGCAATTCGTGGTCCGTATCGCAGTCTGCTCATGGCAGCGTTTTTGTCGCCAGCACATTTGATCTCCATCTTTGTTGCACTAGGATGTAGTCTATTTTGTTTCTGCTGTTGCCATCAGGGGAGGTCCACGTGCACAGTCTTCGTGGATGTTGTTTGAAGAAGGTGTTGGCAATGGAGAGGTTGTTTTCCGTGCAGAATTCAACCAGTCTTTCTCCTCGCTCATTTCTGTGTCCCAAACCTAAAGGTCCTCGAACACTTCTCTCCTCTTCGGCTCTTTCCTCTTATATTTACCCTTCCGTTGTGGGAAACTGAGACGCTAGTCCAGTCAGGCACAAAATACTGACCAGGACTTCGCGTCAGGGTCAAAATACTGACCAATATCAAAATCTATGTTCCATGTAGCGTTCCCTGGAAACAGGCTGTTTTCAATGCAGTTTGGCTGTCGAGATGTGTGGATCGATGTGATCTCCGTAATAGTGAGCGCCAAGCATAGCACTACACAACCGTGGCCCACCTTCAACATCACGATCGGGTTGTTATGAAAGCTACTGCAACCCGCCAATTAACCTCCTTGTCAGGACCCAAAAAAGCGTCAACTTACTCATTGTGGGCATTACATAACAACAACCTTTTAGTTGAGGATATACAGGTGCTATATATAAATTGTATTTAAATCCTCCACGGAATGGCAGACGACGAAGAGGCGTCCAAATAAGAGATGGCAGGACAATATAAAAGAATGGACAATCTCCGACCAGAAGAGTCACAGACAGCGGTTGCTGACAGAGAAGGGTGGCGTGGTGTTGTGAGGATGTCTTCATGTGTGCTCCAACGACCTCGCCGGTTAGGGGATGACCTGACCTGACCTGATATATAAATTTGCAATCGATTGTCCGGCAAACAGGGTGACTGATCAGTTGTATGTTTGCTTAATGATATGACTATGTTAGTTAGGGTCAGGAGAAACATACTGATCAGACTATGTTAGTCAGGGGAAACATACTGATCAGACTATGTTAGTCAGGGTTAGGTGAAACATACTGATCAGACTATGTTAGTCATGGTCAGGTGATACATACTGATCAGACTATGTTAGCCAGGGTCAGGTGAAACATACTGATCAGACTAAGTTAGTCAGGGTCAGGAGAAACGTACTGATCAGACTATGTTAGTCAGGGTCAGGGGAAACAAATTGATCAAACTATGTTAGTCAGGGTCAGGGGAAACACTGATCAGACTATGTTAGTCAGGGACAAGTGTGCAAAGTATTTCGTTCCAATAAGACTGAATAGAGCCATCCTCTGAGATCCATTGGTCAAGCTCTGACTTTGCTTAAGTGTATAGAACTCGAGACAAAGTTTAGCTCAGGAGGCTGGATGGAGAGGAGGCTGGATAGAGAGATGAGAGCGAGACAGAGAGACTGAATGTAGATATGAGTCTGGTTTAGCTCACCGACTTAGATAGAGGAGCGATTGATAGACCGTCGTACGAATGTTAGTGATAGAACAGGATCGCTCAAGTAGGTGTGTGAGTTTTGTATTAATAGATAATCTGAACGTATGTTGTAAGGAGGAGACATTGTGAACGAGTTATGTCCAGATCTCGCGCCTGAGGGGGTTTGAGTGAGGACGTTTTTGATAAGATGTGTTGAGGATGCAGTTAAAGAGATGTGTGTGTGATGGGAGTAAGGCAATAGAACTGGGTTTTAGATAGTTGGGAATTCCATCAATAACTAATGCTTAAAAGTTCCGCTTTAGTTAATATTTATATTAACATATATATAATATAGAAATACTTAGTTAAGATAATATGTATTGTATTGTATTTGTAATTTTACTACTCATTTTTCTGGTATGAGTATTATATAATAAATATGCCATCTGCTGTGTGCTATATTATTTGCTGTGTGTGGTCATGATGATGTGGATGAGTGTGATAATGTTCTAAGTTAGAATGACGGCCAGAGCAAACAGTGGTGTCTGCCACAACTGATCAGACTAAGTTAGTCGAGGCCAGGTGGGACATACTGATCAGACTAAGTTAGTCGGGGCCAGGTGGGACATACTGATCAGACTAAGTTAGTCGGGGCCAGGTGGGACATACTGATCAGACTAAGTTAGTCGGGGTCAGGTGGGACATACTGATCAGACTAAGTTAGTCGGGGCGAGGTGGGACATACTGATTAGACTATGTTAGTCGGGGCCAGGTGGGACATACTGATCAGACTAAGTTAGTCGGGGTCAGGTGGGACATACTGATCAGACTAAGTTAGTCGGGGCCAGGTGGGACATACTGATCAGACTAAGTTAGTCGGGGCCAGGTGGGACATACTGATCAGACTATGTTAGTCGGGGCCAGGTGGGACATATTGATCAGACTAAGTTAGTCGGGGCCAGGTGGGACATACTGATCAGACTAAGTTAGTCTGAGCCAGGTGGGACATACTGATCAGACTAAGTTAGTCGGGGTCAGGTGGGACATACTGATCAGACTAAGTTAGTCGGGGCCAGGTGGGACATACTGATCAGACTAAGTTAGTCGGGGTCAGGTGGGACATACTGATCAGACTATGTTAGTCGGGGCCAGGTGGGACATACTGATCAGACTAAGTTAGTCGGGGCCAGGTGGAACATACTGATCAGACTATGTTAGTCGGGGCCAGGTGGGACATACTGATCAGACTAAGTTAGTCGGGGCCAGGTGGGACATACTGATCAGACTATGTTAGTCGGGGCCAGATGAGACATACTGATCAGACTAAGTTAGTCAGGGCCAGGTGGGACATACTGATCAGACTAAGTTAGTCGGGGTCAGGTGGGACATACTGATCGAGATCCTCAACTCATTTCCAAGCACTTCCTCCTTGCCAGGGTGTTTTGTGGCAGTCTGGCCAACTAGGCGGGGATCGACACTGTCATCCCCAAAATAGTGAGCTTACTGAGATACCTCGCTTTGCACCTACATACATTTTGGACAGCGTCAACTCCATCTCGCATTGGGATGAGAGCCACCGTAACCCGCCACCAAAGACAGTCGTCAAGTGCGAGTGACATTATCAACAACATGAATTCACTTCACTGGATCGCACTAACAAAAGACGCTGTGTTATTGTTTGGTCAATTAGGAATCCACAATATGATCACCAGGTGCTCTGTCGGCTGGCGTTGGCGATCATGGACCTGCATCCATTTCTATCACGTTTGTTGATTGTCGCCCGTGTCATTCTCTCAGGATGTCTATCATCTTCCTCTCGGCCTTTCTCTGTCTCTCTTTTCTGCAATCTTTCCTTTTATCGTGAGTGCTCCAAACCGCCTCTTCTCATAACATGTCTAAAAAAGGATGACTATCTTGTTCTGATTCTTGCAATAAGTTGTCTTTGTGGATGTGCCTCCTCGAGTACTGTATCATTAGTCTTTTTTGCAGTCTATGGCATACGCTGCATTCTTCTGTAAAACCACATCTCCGTTGCTTCCAAAGATCTGTGAACGTCCTTGCTAATTGTGGCTCTACGTAAGATCAAAGGGATCTCTTACTCAGTTCCAGGAACAAGGTTTTGTTGCATAATATTCTTTTCATGGTGTGAAAGACCGATTTTGTTTGGGCTATTCTGCGTGTTGCTCAGTAATTGCATCTTCCATCTGATGTAATGTATGTGCCCAGGTAATTAAACGTGTTAACTTGTCTTAATTCGCTCCCCTTCGCTTTGACGCAGCATTTTGGAGTGACCGGTTTCTTCGTCACAACCATAACTTCCTATGTGTTTTTATTTAAGCTGAGGCCTTTGTTATCATTTTGCTGAACTACCATATCTACCATTTCCTGCAAATCGTTTTAATTCTGGGCTATCAATCCAATATGATTAGCATATCGTAGATTATTTATGTCATGTCCACCAATTAATATTCCTGGCATTTTCTGTCTGTCTCTCAAGATGAACTGGCTGTATAGGAGGAACTAGTGAGGGGACAGAACACATCCTAGCCTCACTCTGGAAAATAATAATATTTATTATAAAATACTGTCGTATTTAAACATGCACAAACTCACCAATACGCATAAATACACACATAAACATACACATGCAAACACACGTAAACACACACACACACATATATTTACATATCGGGTCAAAACATGTAGACAAGCTTGGATGAAGCAGGTAGATTCTGTTTATTGAGCCAATTGAAATGCTTTACACCACGAGCGTAAATATCTGTTGTCTGTGGCAATAAGATAACAAGAGAAGGGAAGGACGTGTTCAAGAAATGTCAGCCTTCTCAGAAATAAAAAGGAGGTAATTGCGAAAATAGTAAAAAAAAATGCACAAGCAATTTAATAGAGCTGAAAAGTTGAAGGAGGCAACAGCAAGGGAATGAAAAGCAGGTTTTTGTTTTCACGCGTATTATCGATCATTGTCGTTTCCTACAGGTGGGGGGCGATGTAAGAGAATTGTAAAGAGGACGATATTGAGGCAGTAAAAGGTGAATTCAAACAGAAGAGAAAACGTGCACAAATAGACAGTGGTTTCTAACACAGCCAATCAATATAACCTACAACGTCATATTGATTCATTGTACTTAACTCTTTACAGTCCTGCTAAACCGATTAGATTCGTGTCTTAACCCTGTACAGTCCGTGCTACATTGATTATATTTGTGTCTTAACCCTTTACAGATTGATTATATTTGTGTCTTAACCCTTTACAGTTCAGCCAAACTATTTATTTTCATGTCTTAAACTTTTTTACGGCCTAGTTCATAAGATTTGTTTCTGAAATACAAATCTAATAATTGAGGTTGGATTGTGAAGGGTTAAACTGTAAAAAGTACGACATGAATATGAACACATCAAAAACAGATACAACGAATATAGGTAGAAAGCACATCACACTGTATATTTATGTGAAAATGAAACAAAAATAAAGCAGGTACAAGAATTTAGGAATATGGGAACTATTTTTACTGAGGATGACAGACTCGAAAGGGATATAGAGACGAGAAGGAAGAGAGCGAACGCTATCACCTACCAGCTGTCTCCACTACTAAGATACCCCAAGATTTTCCTTGAAACAAAAAAAGCAGATGATAGAAAGTGTCTTCATCCCAACCCTGGTCTACCATGCCAAACATAGATATTGAATGAGGCCCAGGAGCGAACGTTAGCCACCTGCGAAAGGTCCCTTACAACACCAGCAGAGACACCAGACGGTTGGAACAATTCCCTGCCTACAATACATCGAACATCAGAGAATGAATCGGTTCCTCTACATTGTGAGAGTACAACCAGACCACATTGTTCGTGCAACCTTCTACAGGAGAGCGCCAGGATAATGGCGAGAGGTAGACAGGTGGATTGACAGCGTAAACGAGACATGCCGTAAAATAGGTTAAAATGTTACTCGGGCCACGAGAAAGGCGAAAGACAAATACATGCTACAATACTGTAGATAGTCAGACGACAAAAAAAAAAAAAGCAGAAGATGGTTACAGCTGTGAAGAAACGCAAGATGTATGTAATATTTATGATATCACAGTCATGTTGAGCTCAGTAGCCTCGTTGGTGAAGAAACTCAGGCGCAACCTACGTTACGAGTAAAAGGTCTTCGTCAGAAACAAAAGAATGAACCTAAAAAATTAACACACAACTAGTTATTGCCCATCGCGAAGCGACGATGGCCACAACAACAGACGGCTTTTTTTTCTTAATAATGTGATGTGTTCTGTGTTTGGATTATAGTGAGGAAGGATATGCGCTGGTCATCAATCTCACTCTTATCTCGAGTTACCTTGGATCAGTGGCAAGACTATTGGTCGAGACGACTGGAGGTAACTCAGGATGCAGGAACTCTGGTCGTATCTCCCGTGAGACCAGGCGTCGCTTGTAACTTGCGGGATTCGATCGCCCACCGTTTCCGTTCATCACTGTGAGAGACGAGTGCCTTAACCTCTTGACTACAGCGACGTTGTTGGATATGACGTAACTACAGATTGCGCACCGTTCTTGGTTCGTGTGCACGACCTACTTGGAAATTGCGTCCATTTTCATTACATGCCACGACCGGAATCTCCCCTCAGCCATGGGTCAATGGGCCCTCACCTAGACCTACAGATGTGGGCGCTGGTCAGCAGCAGCGTCGTCTAGTCTACGCGTCGGGGCTCCTGCTGTCGAGACATTCGCCTCTCAAATTGTCAAGGAAACGGTGGACTATCGACTTCCACAATTTTCAAGCGACCCCTGTCTCACAGATTGTACGACCTGAATGTCTGCATCTTGAGCTACTTCTAGTCGTCTTAATTGTGTGTCTTGCCACTGGTTCCAGGTAACTCAGGACGAGAGAGTGAGGTTGATGCTCAGCGCAGCTTCTTTCTCACTATAATTCAAATTCAGCGCAAGTTACATCATCAGGACGAGGACAATCTGATGATGTCGCATCTTCGCTTGCGATGGGCAACTTACAACGGCGACCCTCCAACTAACAGATAACAAAGGTGAAAATGGATAGATTTTTGTTGGCAGCTTGACGCGCTGAGTTCATTTGACTCGTGACGTTTTTTTGTAGCAGGTTACAGTGGCTCTTCCTTCATACAGAGGCGTAATTGAGTAGGGGTCTATGTACTCTTGACTGTAGTGCAGTGCGAGTAATATGACTACAACCCGGCTACATGCAGCTCACGCCAGAGCTGGGACCTGCACAGGGGCATCTGCCCATGTAGAAGTACAGGTCGGCTTAGAGTGAGACCAAGACCGTTTTCTCCTTCGGGAGGAACAGGTTTTGTCTAAGAAAACACATACGCTTCTACACGAGCTGTCTCAATCGTAATCGATTGAACACATTTCATGGTTTCTCCTGATATCCCCTGTTTTTCTCTTTCTGTCTCTCTCTCCCTCGCCCCATCTCCATATCTCTATTTTTGTTCTCTCTGTGATATCGAGGAAAGAGCCATTTTCTATCCATTTATCTGTACCATATTTACCGTTTATTCACTAGTATTCTCTTTTCTGTTGTCGTACTTGCTGAATATGGCACTTCTAACGTTGTTGTTGTTGTTGTTGTTGTTGTTTAATGCTCACAATGAGTAGGATTACATATTTTGTGTGCCCTGAAAAGGACGTTAAGTGGCGGGTTGTAGTAGCTTTCCTCACATCTCGAGCGTGATGATGAAGGTGGACCGGGGTCATCCAGGCGGTTGTGCTATGCTTCACAGCATATGCGTGTCGTTCACTACTATGGGAATCACGTCGGTCCCTCTCCTCTTTAGCCAGGCTGTCATGAAAACATCCCGTTTCCAGGAAGAACTACGGGGAGGCCGAGGTAAGGGTCTTGGCCAGATTGATTTGCGTGACCAGACGTTAGTCTTCATTCCCACATTGCTAACGTAACTTGGGCTGATGTTTTTATATGTACGCCCACATAGAACGCGGCTCAACACATTGTGGTGTCTACGGCGTATATTGAGGAATGGGTGGCAAGAGAGAGTGTCACATAATACGCTCTTACCTAGAGAAAACACTCGTAGCGTGTAGTCGATGTTGAGCCAGCGACATCTACGGTGGTTGGGACATGGAAGACGGGAGGCTGCCAAAGGATATCCTTTTACGGACAGCTAGTCATTGGAGCTAGAAGAATCGCCCGTCCCACATTGCGATTCAAGGACGTATGCAGGAGGGACATGAAGTCATGTGACATCGTATCCGAGGGCTGGGACAAAATTGCTCAGGATCGAGCTATCTGGAGACAGTCGGTTGGAGGGGGAATAGTGGCTGCTGACGCTCGTAGAGGTCTTCTGGCTGCAGAGAAAAAGAGAAAGACTGAAGAGATCAAAGAACATCCAGGCATTCCTCCCTCCTCAGTATGGTTTGTACGATCTGTGGCAGGGGCTGTCACTCGGAGATCGGTCTTTACAGACATGGCAGACAGTGTCGTAATACAGGAGACAGATATAGACAGAACTTACAGGGCGCCACGCGCATGGTCTATAGAGACCGAGACGCCTATGACGATGATGACCTAGAACGCGACATCCACAAGGGCATGTACTCATCTCGCGTGCCATTTCAGTTGAAAAAGGAAGATAATCTGGATAAAAGAAACAACAAGACACAGGAAAATGTATTCTTTATGAAATAACATCAAATCAATAGAATGTAGCACTATGCCGAATTAATAGATCGTAGCGGTTCATTGTCGTAATTCGTCGATACAAACAAATATAGTTAATGGCTCTGTGACCGAAACATGACAAAAACAAATACGAAACATCATCTAATTTACGGTCACAAGTTCTTCGTCTGGGACAAAGAATGGACGACAACAAGTAACAAACCATAACACAAATTTACAACAAAATAAATAAAATATGCAATAGACGGGTTAGGTTTACCTCTGGAAGTGTGAAATACGGTGTGCCGGTTAAGAAATAGAATGGACTAATTTGATTTCACATAGACAAAAACAGACGAAAACATGAGCAGCGGTCATCCTGAGGTTGTCGACACTGCCATAGAGCTTGTCTAGTGTTGCCACTGGTGATGGCCACATGTGCTTTCTCTGGTCCTCGTATGTCGGGCAGTTTTGCAGCAGATGTTCAGCGGTCATTTTCCCGGTACCACAAGTGCATTCGTCAGTGCCACCTATCTTCAGTTTATTGAATAGGTGGTACCTCAGTCTGTTGTGGCCTGTGCGGAGTCTGAAGACCACGACCTGATCTCTTCTGTTCAGCTGGTAAAAGGCATCGTTTTTTTGTGTAGCCAGTATGTTCTGTTTCCCATTTGGCCATTTATCAGGCCCTAATAAGCCTTTTGGACTCTTCGTAGGTCACACTAGAATCTGGTTTTGGTAGTCTTACACCTTCTTTTGCCAGTCTGTCTGCCTCCTCGTTGCCTTGGATGTTACAGTGGGATGGAAGCCACTGTACCACTACTCTTTTTGGTGCGGACTGCTGGCATAGTTGACAGAGTACTGCTCTTAAATCATTAAGTTCAGTTTTTTTCTGGCTTTTTAGTCCCGTGACTACGGCCAGGACATCTGTAAACAGGGTTATCTGGCTTTCATTGCTTTCGCCTGTCAGCATTGCTTCTACCGCAGCCCTCAGTGCCTCTACCTCTGCTCTGAAATTGCTTGAGAATTTTCCAGTTGCCACTGACAGTGTTATTTTTCTACCATTTGGTAGGCTCAGGAATACACCTACCCATCCGTTCTGTGTTGTGTTTGTTACAGAACCGTCGGTGTATGCATGGGTCCATTCCATGCTTTGGTAGTTTTCCGTTATGTACCTCAGGGTTATGTCTCTTCTTTCTTTTTCAGTTTGGCTGTTCTTGTTTCCAATACCTGGTATATTTTCTACCATCTCCAGGATGATATGCTGCTTCCAGGTAGGTTTGCGTACAGTAAAGATGGGCTTTGGTGTTGTTATGGTGTTTATAGGGTCTTCGCTCATTTTTGCTTTTGCTATTTCTGCAAAGTTTCCCCGCTTTAGTTTCCCATTTCCAAATCTATTTAGTCTCTGATGCATTGGATGATCAGTCAGTCTTCTGAGTTTCTCTGCTTGCTGCTGGGCTCAGCAGTCTCTTCTGTCGGTCATGGATTGCAGATTGGTAATCTATTCAAGTTCTACAATTGGCGTTGACTTCATGCCTCCTGTTATAACTCTCATGGCTTGGTTTTGAAGTTTGCTAATTTGATCATAGTTCGCCTTTGCTGCTGTTGTCTATGCCGCAATGCCATACTCGAGAACTGGCCTCACTCTTCCAGTGTACAGTTTCTTTAGTATTCTTTCGTTAGCTCCCCAGCTTGTGCCAGCAAGTTTCCTCATGATTGCCATTCTTTGTCTGGCTCTCATTCTGTTTCTCGCGATCTGACTTTTCCATGTCATGCGCCGATCAAATGTGACTCCCAAGTAGTTTGGGTTGTCGTTTGGCCGCAGATATTTGCCGTTAAGACTTATTTAAGTGATTTGGGGTTCATTTGAAAGCGAGAATATCGTACATGTTGTTTTTTCCTCGTTTATTGTGACCAGCCATGAGTTCGCCCACTCATCCAACGATGTTAGGGCCTGCTGCATCCGATTGCTTGCTACGGTGAGATTTTTTTCAGAGGTCCACATAGCCAGATCGTCTGCAAACATGGAGCTGTGGACTCTTCTTGGTATATTCTCTGTGATGTTGTTTATATACACCAGAAAAGTGTGGGTGACAGTACCATTCCACCCCCCCCTTTCCTTGGGGTATTCCTTGCTCCAGTGTCACCTTTTTGCTCATCTGGCCTTGAACTTGAACTCTGTGTGTTCTGTTTTCGAGGTAGCGGCTGATCCATCTGTACATTTTCCCACATACTTCACTTCTTCGTAGCTTGACACACCTTGTCACATGCCTTCTCTAGATCCACCGAAACCGCTATTATATGCTTTTTCTTTTGGTAAGCACCCTCTATTTCCTGTGGTATGAGAGTGATCTAGTCCTCAGTGGATCTGTTATAAGTATTTTTCTTCCAGGTGCCACATCAGTCTGGTGTTTATCATACGCTCCATCAGTTTGCTTACACAGCTCAGTAGACTGATGGGCCTGTATCCATTTGGATCTGTTCTATCTTTTTCTTTTTTTGGTACTGATATAAGTACAGCATCTTTCCATGCCTGCGGTACATTTTCCCATTTCCAGCTTTGCTTTAGGACTGATAGTAACTTCCTCTTTGCTGTTTGGCCCAACCCCATCAGCATTTCGTTTGTTACCCCATCTTTTCCGGGCGATTTCTTTTTCTTTAGAGTTCTAATGGCCTCATCCATTTCATTCATTGTTAGTTTTGCCATCATGTGCTCCTCTGGTGCCATCTTGATGTTGTCGTGGCTCTTTTGTTCTTCACTAATGTCTGTATGCCTTTCTGTAGGGACATCAATATTGTTTGCTCTGGCATAATGTTCTGTAAAGGCGTTTTGCTGCTTTTTTTCCACGAAGCATGTTGTCGCCCTGCTTGATGGTAATTTGTTTATTTGATGGTGTTTCGTGATTCATGGCTCTGACTAAACTCCATAGTCTGTTCCCTTTGTTTAATCTAAATTGAGGCTTTCTGAATTGTCTTTCCAGCTGTCTCTTGTCATTTGGTTCAGTGTTCTTTTGTATTTCGCCGTGATGGCCTTGAGGGCGATATTTGCCTCCATAGATTGCTCTCTATCTGCCATGTTCCTAGCATTTGAAACTTCATCCTCCGCTTTCTGCAGTTCATCATTCCAATATGGCTTGTAGTTTTTCCTTGCCCCTCTTGGGATGGTTTCGGTGGCTGCTTGCATTATTGCTTTGCTTAGGCAAACACCATAGGTTTCATATTGTTATTGCGTGTGTTGATGGTTTCACACAGCCCGTCTGTCAGCATTGCAAATCTGTCCCATTCTTCTCGTTTATAGTTCCAACGTGGGAGCGGTTTTATTTCCTGTGGGCCTACCTCCATATCAACTTCTAGCCTAATTGGTTGAGAACCTGGCGGTCTATTTTGGGGTGAATATCCCCCGTGGAAAAGGCCAAGTCTAGAGTAGAGGTGGTATGCCATGTTCTAGAATAAAAGCTAGGGCTGTCCTCCGGCCTATTGATAAGATAGAGATTTGTGTATATCTCCCAGTCTTCCACTTCATCACCTCTGTTGTCTGTGTCCGAATATCCCCATTTCTCCGAGTGGCTGTTGAAGTCTCCAACCACTAGGCAGCTGGAGTCCTTGATTTCCATACTCGAGAGCGACAGATCTTTGTTGGGTGGACAATATAGGTTGAAGATGCGGATCTTGGTTTCTTTTGCCATTATGTCGACTCCTACAATGTATGTTTGTCCAGTGTGATTGACAGCAATCGCGCTACTCGGTATGCAGTTACGTGTCAGTATCAGAACCCCTCCTCTGTGACCTTCTCTATCAAGACGGAAGGTATGGTATCCTCTGATTGATAATCTGTGGTTGTTGTTGATGTGCGTTTCTTGGATTCATGCCACGTCAATCTTACCTTCATGCAGGTGATGTATTTGGAAAAGCTTTTTGTTAATGACTCCCTCCGTATTCCACTTTAGTATTCTGAGGGTCTTTGTTTTTTGGTCAATAGTTTTTGCCCCATCACCTTGTGCCTTGACTCCACAGCACATGTGTGGTTGACCACCAGTAGCATTGGGTGGGCCCATTCGAGGCGTGGGGAGCGGCACTCTCGCTGCCTGGCGGGACTCCACAGGATGAGCACCACACTTTTTTGTTAGGTTGTGACGTCATCATAAAGCGATTTTCTTTGCACTGTTTCGTTAAGCCTGTGGCCCAGTGCATCCGATTTCAACGGGCGTTTCTGTAGGGATGCGCTCCTTAGCCTTTGGCTGTCCCCAGCCTATCTGCAAGGAAGCAGTTATTTGTGGTCAGAGTTGTCTCTCTTACGGAAGTTGTCGTGCAGGGCTATCGAGTCTTCACCTCTCGTGTCTATAGGGTGTGGCAATGATATGATATGATGGACTGTATGTACTAGTTTTTCAAGTATCCCGGTAGAGAGGCAGTCCAGTGTGTCTGTGTCTCAGGGTCGCCACGTCCTGCCAGAAACGTAGCATATGCATGTGAGTGATGTATCTTCTTGCTTCCTTTATTTTCTCGGCTCCTCTGCAGTGATGGTACACCTAGCATTCCTCGCCACCTGGAAGGTTGTCACAATAGGGCAGAGGTGCAATGTCCGCTGGCCTGCATCTCTTCTGCGTCCATTGGGATGACTGATTGCAGACAGAGGTAAAGACCGAGGCAGGTGAGCATTGAACCAGGGGACAAGCCTGGTCATGGCACGGAGATGTTGTTCGCTTGGTTTGCGGACATATCTCATGATCAAGGGCTAAGTCTCAACAGTTCGCAATGAGGTGGCTGCTCTACTGCTTACGATACTCCGACCGAGAACTAAGTCTTCTACTAGTGGTTTCACACCTCAACGCCGTATGGGGTGAATATCCAGCAGCTCCCCGCCCGCTTTGATCGGACGGCAAAGACCTCTTTCTGCGGCTCGACCGGGTCGGGCTGAGACGCGAGCCCCATGTCCCAACCATATCGTTGCCTCCCGTTGGAGTGGTGCTGAGATTGAGGGCGGGATTCCGGCTTAGAGGCGTTCGGCCGTAATACCTCAGATGGTAGCCTCGCACCATTGGCTTATCAGCCAAGCACGTGGACCAAGTGTCTGAAACCTGCGATTCCTCTCGGATGGAGCAGGATTACCGTAGCAACGTCCTGTGATTAGTAGGGTAAAACTGACCTGTCTTCCGAGGGTCTAATACCAGCACCCGGTTCCTGTTAGACCCAACGAATCGAGAGAGAGCTATTAGTTAGTCAATGACCAAGTGTCTGAAACCTGCGAATCCTCTCGGATTGAGCACGATTACCGTAGCAACGCCCTGTCATTAGTAGGGTAAAACTGACCTGTCTTCCGGAGTCAAATTCCAGCACACGTTCCGTATTAGACCCAACGAAAGTGCTCTCAGTCTGTCAATCATTACAGTGTTGGCGTTTTGTGTCAAATTAAGCTGCAGGTACCACTCCTGGTGGTGCCCTTCCGTCAATTCCTTTAAGTTTCAGCTTTGCAACCATACTTCCCCTGAACCCAAACACTTTGGTTTCCCGGAATCTGCCCGCAGAGTCATCGAAGCAACTCCTGCGGATTACTAGTCGGCATCGTTTATGGTCAGAACTACGACGGTATCTGATCGTCTTCGCGCCTTTGACTTTCGTTCTTGATTAATGAAAACATTCTTGACTTTGCAGTAGCTCGTCTTGCGGCGATCCAAGAATTTCACATCTAACGCCGCAATACGAATGCCCCCGTTTGTCCCTGTTAATCATTACCTCCAGTTCCAAAAACCAACAAAATAGAACCGAGGTCCTTTTTCATTATTCCATGCACCATTATTCAGGCAGCCGAGGCCTGCTTTCAAAGTAAATGCGCCGGCCCCGGGGACGCTCAGCGAAGTGCACCCGCGGGAGAGAGCCGGCAGACGGTAGGGCAGGAGACAACGGGCGGTAAACCGGCGCGAGCCTGACCGCCCACCTGCGCCTGAGATCCAAATACGAAATTTTTAACTGCAACAACTTTAATATACGATATTGGAGCTGGAATTACCGCGGGGGCTGGCACCAGACTTTCCCTCCAATAGATCCTCGTTAACGGGTTTAAAGTGTACTCATTCCAATTACGGGGCCTCGAAAGAGTCCCGTATTGTTATTTTTCGTCACTACCTCCCAGTGCCGGGCCTGCTGCCTTCTTTGGATGGGGTAGCCGTTTCTCATGCTCCCTCTCCGGAATCGAACCCTGATTCCCCGTTACCCGTTACAAACATGGTAGGCATATCACGTACCATCGACATTTGATAGGGCAGACATTTGAAAGATGCGTCGCCGGCACACGCGACCATGCGATCAGCACAAACATGAACAACTTACAAAACTCAAAAGCTTACATATAGCAAGATACATATTATACTAAGCTATGGATCGGGGGAAAAAAACCACGTATAAAGATACATATATATACCAAACATAATATGGTGCAGAATTGGATGAGTACACAATAACAATGAGTTATATAGTAAGAGAAATGGAAGAGAGAAGAGTGAAAGGGTTGAATAAGAATGGAATCCTACGAAGAGATGTGGAATGTATTCAGAGCATGAGGTTTGAGGCATCCCAAAAGGAAGTTCAAACTATTGTCAAGCTTAAACCGGGGTCGTTGTTCGGAGAAGCAGGAGACGATGCCAGACTCGTGAAATGGTTGGCGACAGGAGACGCACAGATATTGAAAATGTTATTGATGTGTCATTGGCCGTATTTAGAAATATTAGACGTCCAATCTCACACGAGTGTTGTCCAGAGCGGAGCCATTGTAACAATCCAAGCATGTTGTAAAAGGCGACTGGTGAAGTGTGTGCAAGGTGCTATCAACATCGTCGTGTAAAACTGCCGCTATTGAAACCAAGATGTTTCCTGTAAGGTGACCAGCTGTAGTGGTGGCCTTATGCTTCAGATGGAGCGGCAAAACGATTTACGTATTTACTTTCCGTGTCCAAGCACCACGTCATGCATGATCAATCCAGTTTCAAGGACATTAAATGCCTTGTCATTGGTCTCCAGCCTGTCGCACCTACTGCCTGTTTAGTGGAGTTTGGGGCAGGTAATCAGGTGGTCTTGGTCATGTATTGCGCCACAGCCACATGTGTCATCATCTGTGTATACCCATCGCGTCATGATCCTCTTACGCCTTGAAACGCCAGTTCGGAAAAACTAACGAAGAAGCGAGTTTACATGATGGCTCTCTGTCTCTCTCATATCTCTCTCTCACTCCCTCTCTCCACCCCCACCCACTGCACGTGGCTGTTAGTGTCATCTTTCAGAACGGAATGAATGATCGCAATCATAGGCTGTACCGCATTCCTGAATTACCTCCATCCGTCATGACTTATGTCTCGCCACTGGTCCAAGCTAGTTCGGGACTGGAGAGTGAGGTTGATGACCAGCGCACCCACCTCCTCCCGATAATACAAATACAGTGTCTCTTGATGTCGTCATCCTCGCTTGCAATGGGCAGCTAACTTTCAACTTTTAGTGTAGATATTCGCTTTTTGAGATAAATCAAAACCTATCCTGCTCACAGCAAGGCCACTACTAAGAGCAACAGCCTTTGTTACCCAAGTATATTAAATACCTCTGCTATACTCATGGAGAAATGAAACAACACCTAATAGATCAAATTGCTAGTAACATTTGATTGGCATATTTTCGCCAATGTGTAAGTGAACAATTGGTTACTTTTGAACATCAATGCTATTAATGCAGTCTATGAAGATCTATAGGTGCTTACTTTCGTTATGTTTATGGCGTAGTATGTAGTTTATATTGGAAATTGCATTACACATTTCTGATCGGTGCTATCGGGCGCCCCATTCCATGTTTTTTGTTGTTGTTTTTTTTAAAGATTTCCAGCAGTCCCGGTATCTGCCATAGCCAAGAAGCGGTGTCGCCATCTAACTGTCGGCCATACACTGAGCTTGGCTTCGTTATTTCATTTTGAGATTCGACGTCACTGCACTCCAAAAAGACACAGAAGTGCTAGGTATTTGTCAACAGACGATGTTGGACGTGGATGTTGTTGATGTTGGGTGTGGATGTTGTTGATGTTGGGTGTGGGTGTTGTTGATGTTGGGTGTGGATGTTGTTGATGTTGGGTGTGGATGTTGTTGATGTTGGGCGTTGATGTTGGGTGTGGATGTTGTTGATGTTGGGTGTGGATGTTGTTGATGTTGGGTGTGGGTGTTGTTGATGTTGGGTGTGGATGTTGTTGATGTTGGGTGTGGATGTTGTTGATGTTGGGTGTGGATGTTGTTGATGTTGGGTGTGGGTGTTGTTGATGTTGGGTGTTGATGTTGGGTGTGGGTGTTGTTGATGTTTGGTGTGGGTGTTGTTGATGTTGGGTGTGGATGTTGTTGATGTTGGGTGTTGTTGATGTTGGGTGTTGATGTTGGGTGGGGAAGTTGTTGATGTTGGGTGTGGATGTTGTTGATGTTGGGTGTTGTTGATGTTGGGTGTTGATGTTGGGTGTGGATGTTGTTGATGTTGGGTGTGGATGTTGTTGATGTTGGGTGTGGATGTTGTTGATGTTAGGTGTGTGTGTTGTTGATGTTGGGTGTGGATGTTGTTGATGTTGGGTGTTGATGTTGGGCGTGGATGTTGTTGATGTCTGGTGTGGATGTTGTTGATGTTGGGTGTGGATGTTGTTGATGTTGGGTGTGGATGTTGTTAAATGTTAGGTGTGGGTGTTGTTGATGTTTGGTGTGGGTGTTGTTGATGTTAGGTGTGGGTGCTGTTGATGTTTAGTGTGGGTGTTGTTGATGTTAGATGTGGGTGTTGTTGATGTTTGGTGTGGGTGTTGTTGATTTTAGGTGTGGGTGTTGTTGATGTTGGGTGTGGCTGTTGTTGATGTTAGGTGTGGGTGTTGTTGATGTTTGGTGTGGGTGTTGTTGATGTTAGGTGTGGGTGTTGTTGATGTTTGGTGTGGGTGTTGTTGATGTTGGGTGTGGATGTTGTTGATGTTGGATGTGGATGTTGTTGATGTTAGGTGTGGGTGCTGTTGATGTTTGGTGTGGGTGTTGTTGATGTTGGGTGTGGATGTTGTTGATGTGGGGTGTGGTTGATGTTGGGTGTGGTTGATGTTGGGTGTGGTTGATGTTGGGTGTGGGTGTTGTTGATGTTAGGTGTGGATGTTGTTGATGTTAGGTGTGGATGTTGTTGATGTTAGGTGTGGGTATTGTTGATGTTGGGTGTGGATGTTGTTGATGTTGGGTGTGGGTGTTGTTGATGTTGGGTGTGTATGTTGTTGATGTTGGGTGTGGGTGTTGTTGATGTTTGGTGTGGGTGTTGTTGATGTTGGGTGTTGATGTTGTTGATGTTGGGTGTGGGTGTTGTTGATGTTGGGTGTGGGTGTTGTTGATGTTGGGTGTGGATGTTGTTGATGTTGGGTGTGGGTGTTGTTGATGTTGGGTGTGGATGTTGTTGATGTTGGGTGTGGGTGTTGTTGATGTTGGGTGTGGATGTTGTTGATGTTGGGTGTAGATGTTGTTGATGTTGGGTGTGGTTGATGTTGGGTGTGGTTGATGTTGGGTGTGGGTGTTGTTGATGTTAGGTGTGGATGTTGTTGATGTTAGGTGTGGATGTTGTTGATATTAGGTGTGGGTATTGTTGATGTTGGGTGTGGATGTTGTTGATGTTGGGTGTGGGTGTTGTTCATGTTAGGTGTGGATGTTGTTGATGTTGGGTGTGGGTGTTGTTGATGTTTGGTGTGGGTGTTGTTGATGTTGGGTGTTGATGTTGTTGATGTTGGGTGTGGGTGTTGTTGATGTTGGGTGTGGGTGTTGTTGATGTTGGGTGTGGATGTTGTTGATGTTGGGTGTGGGTGTTGTTGATGTTGGGTGTGGATGTTGTTGATGTTGGGTGTGGGTGTTGTTGATGTTGGATGTGGGTGTTGGGTGTGGATGTTGTTGATGTTGGGTGTGGATGTTGTTGATGTTTGGTGTGGGTGTTGTTGATGTTATGCGTGGATGTTGTTGATATTGGGTGTGGAGGTTGTTGATGTTCTGTGTGGATGTTGGGTGTCGGTGTTGTTAATGTTGGGTGTGGATGTTGTTGATTTTGGGGCGTCTTAATGTTGTTGATGTTATGTGTGGATGTTGGGTGTCGGTGTTGTTGATAATGGGAGTGAATGTTTGGTGTGGATGTTGTTGATGTTGGGTGTGGATGTTTGGCAATATATTTGTCCTGACCCTGACTAAGATAGCCTGATCAGCATGATACAGATTGTTCGTGCCGCTTGCTGATTGTACACATTCCTTGTTGTCTGGGACGCTCCCTTCCTTCTCTGCCCTCATCAAATTTCACAATTTTAAATTATGTGAGCTGCCAGCACATTGATTGCAGTGTCGCCGTCCAAGAGGCGGCCATTGATCGACCTCACGACGTGGCCACTGGTGGATTCAATGTGTTCCTTTGTGCCAACTCTCGTCTCGCGTCAGTACTCTCGCGTTGGCACCCAATTATACGTGTACTCATTATATTTGCTCTCGAATATGTCAACTCTTTCATTGCGTGGATTTATGATTTACAATAACGGTAGACCGCAACAGCGGTGTAGGAAACTAAAAAATGAGATTGGTTAAATGATATGTGCTTGGGAATACTTAGAACTTGCAATCCTGGTATTCAAACAGGCATGTTAATGCCTGTTGCCAGGTAGCCGAAGGTTATCGGTTATCCGTAGTAGGTATTTTAAATTGCATGTGGCTTGATAGGCCTGGGGGAAGGTACACATAATTTGGGTAGATTTTTAACTAGAATGTGGAATGATGTCCAGGCAGCGGGTGTTAAGTCTATTCTTTTTTATTTGTTTAACTGCTAAGGGATTTTTAACGTGCTCGACACTGAAAACAGTATTCTGATCTCACTACCCAGATATCAGGGGAATTTTTACAAGAAGATCCACGTGAAAAATGTCCGTTTTCCAACGTGATTCGAACCTGCGATCCACATGTACAATATTCTCGCTTTCAATCAAACCCCAAAACACCAAATTAAGTCTAAATGGCAAATTCCTGCAGCCAAACGACAACCCAAACTACCTGGGAGTCACATTTGATCGGCGCATGACATGGACAAGTCAGATCGAGAGAAACCGAATGAGAGCCAGAGAAAGAATGGCAATCATGAGGAAACTTGCTGGCACAAGCTGGGGAGCAGACGAAAGTATACTAAAGAAACTGTACACTGGAAGAGTGAGACCGGTTCTCGAGTATGGCATTGCGGCATAGAAAACAGCAGCAAAGGCGAACTTCGATAAAGTTAACAAACTTCAAAACCAAGCCATGAGAGTTATAACAGGAGGCATGAAGTCAACGCCAATTGTAGAACTTGAAAAGATTACAAAGCTGCAACCCATGACCGATAGAAGAGACTGCAGAGCCCAGCTGCAGTCAGAGAAACTCCGAAAACTGACTGACAACCCAATGCACCAGGGACTAAACAATTTCGGAAATGGGAAACTAAAGCGGAGAAACTTTGCAGAAATAGCCAAAGCAAAGATGCACGAAGATCCCATAAACGCACTAACAACACAAAAGCCCATCACTACTGTACGAAAACCTACCTGGAGGCAGGATATATTTCCAGAGGTGGTAGAAAATATACCAGGTATTGGAAACAAAAAACTGCCAGACTGAAAAAGAAAGGAGAGATACTACCCTAAGCTTTATATCGAAAAACTACCCAAGCATGGACTGGGCCCATGCATACACCGACGGTTCTGTAACAAACACTACACAGAACGGAGGGGCAGGAGCATTCCTTAACCTACCAAATGGCAGAAAAATAACACTGTCATTCGCTACTGGTAAGTACACAAGCAATTTCAGAGCGGAGGCAGAGGCACTGAGGGCGGCAGTGGAAGAAATGGTTACACATAAAGAAAATGAAAGGCATATAGTCCTGCTTACAGAGGGTCTGGCCGTAGTCACAGCGCTAAAAAGCCAGAAAGACACTGAGCTTAATGACTAAAGAGCAGCACCCTGTCAACTATGCCAGCAGTCCGCACCAAAAAGGGTAGTGGTACAGTGGGTCCCATCACACTGCAACATCCAAGGCAACGAGGAGGCAGACAAACTGGCAAAAAGAAGGTGCAAGACTACCACAAACAGATACTAGTATGACGTACGAAGAGTCAAAACGGCTTATTAAAGCCAGATTTATGACCAAATTGGAAACTGAACATACCGGCTACACTAAAAACGATGCCTATTACCAGTTGAACAGAAGAGAGCAGGTCGTTGTCTTCAGACTTCGCACTGGCCACAATAGACTGAGGTACCACCTATTCAACAAATTGAAGATAGGTGGTACCGACGAATGCCCGTGCGGTACCGAGAAAATGACCGCTGAGCATCTGCTGCAGAACTGCCCGACATACGAGGATCAGAGAGAGCAGATGTGGCCAACACCAGTTGAACCACAAGACAAGCTCTATGGCAGTGGCGATAGCCTCAAGATGACCGCCGCTTTTTTCGAAAAAATAATGGTTACTGTCTGACTGCGTACGAAGAAAAAGAAGAACCTGCGATACGTTATCCAGAATCACCGCGTGGAGGTGTAGAAGGGTCTTGGCAGCTCTGGTTCGCTGGCCCTGACGCTAGCAGTCAGCTATGGGTAGCTGACCACTGCAGCTCATGCACTGCTCAGCATCTTGATCCCGCCTTTCGCACTATCTTCTAGATACCATGCCCTCCATGACCGTTCTTTCCAGTCCGTCATGACGTTTGACGTGACCGAAAAAAAAAATCAATTTCCGAAACATAACATTGTTTATGAGCCAGTTTTCTTCAACAATCAGTTCTTCTAGGATGGCATTATTAGTCATTTTCTTTATCCAATGATTTGTTTAGCATTCTTCTGTAACATTTTGTTTCGTACGCTCTAATTTCCTTCCTTGCTAATCGTATCATAGTCCATGTTTCGTACCCGTACATTGCTACATGAGATATGCATGTTCTCAGGATCTTCAATATTATGCCATAAACTGTGCATGTTTTTCAGATTTTTCATCGCCTTGGCACAACGTCTTCTAATTTCTTGTAAGGACCTACCTAATTTCTTGTAAGGACCTATCTAATTTCTTGTAAGGACCTATCTAATTTCTTCCTTCTGCAACTACCGAAGAATAAATGAGGCTACCCAGAGACGATCGCTGCGCATGATAGCTCACAGCATGCCAATGGTCAACACAAAAATGGGCCTAGCACTATATTTCCAGAATGCGACTTGTTACGGGAGCTTTATATTTACTTCATTGTGATATTGAATCTACATTACCATATTAGATATCCGCATTCGGATATTTTGTTACATCATTTTTAGGAATTAACGTGTTTTTGTTGTTGAAGTATCATAATTTTTCAAAAACTAGGAGAGATACATCCATTGGTAGTTTAAATAGATGGGAAAGAGCCTATTGGTAGTTTAAAAGATGGAGAGAGCCCATTGGTAGTTTAAGAGATGGAGAGAGCCCACAGGATGGACAGAACAATCTCATGTATGGAGAAATGGTTGTATGTTAAGTAGAAACGGCCTAACTTCCCATAATGTCTCATATCTGGTCTCTTCCATAAGATAGCGCCGGGTAGGTGTGACTGTTAGCTGATATAGCCTAGATCTGTGGCATGGGTAGTTCGCTTTGTTATCGTTTATGGCTTAGCGTGTTTGAGTTTGGTACATTCAGACTCATCTCCTTTTTAATTTTGTATGAGAACCATCATACTGTCTTTGCTAGGATTGGTTGCCATGCTTCTCGTGCACCAGTAACACAGACTTGGGTCTTCACCGAGACATGCCTTGTCTCTTCCATCATGACCTGGTTTTTGATTTTCACCGACACATTCAATGGATTTTATAACAGCACCTTCGTCGGGCCTTCACCGATAGGTGCCTTGAATCGTGCACCAACACCTGCCTCAGGCCTTCACCGATACGTGCCTTGAAGTTTCCACCAACACCTGCCTCGGACCTTCACCGATACGTGCCTTGAAGTTTCCACCAACACCTGCCTCGGACCTTCACCGATACGTGCCTTGAATCTTGCACCAACACCTGCCTCAGGCCTTCACCGATACGTGCCTTGAAGTTTCCACCAACATCAGCCTCAGGCCTTCACCGATACGTGCCTTGAATATTGCACCAACACCTGCCTCAGGCCTTCACCGATACGTGCCTTGAAGTTTCCACCAACACCTGCCTCAGGCCTTCACCGAGACATGCCTTGCCTCTTCCATCATGACCTGGTTTTTGATTTTCACCGACACATGTCTCGGGCATTCCACCAAGACCTGCCGTGGACCTTCCACTAAAACCTGCCGTTGACCTTCACCAACACCTGCCTTGGACCTTGCACCCAGGCCTGCTTTTGGCCTTGCACCTTGACTTTGCACCAAGACCTGCCTTAGGCATTTCACCAACACCTGTCTTGGGCCTCCACGCACGTCACCTCTGGACCTTTATCTCACCACATGTTTAAGCCACCACTAACTCACTCTAACATTTTCCTCGAATTGATTTCTCAGATTTTCTCTTAACTTGATTTCTGGCACGGAATTGTATCTAAGTCAGTTATTGCGTTTTACAATGTTAGGAGCGCTATCTCGTGCAATTTGATAAAGAGAGCAAGAGAGAAAGAGAATAAAACGATAAAGGTAGACAGAGAGCTAGATAGAAAGAAACAATCGGAGGGTTAGACTGAAGAGAGAGAAGAGATAGGGCTATAGAGAAAGATAACTAGAGACATATAATCGAAGAAGATAAGATGGATATCGAGTACATAAAGATAAGAAGGGAGCTAGAGAGATACATACAACCGGGAGAGAGAGAGAGAATATGGAGTGCCGGGGAGAATACAATAGATAGAAGGCAAGAGAGAAATATACAATTGAGGGAGAGAGAGATAGACATGAAAAAGACAAAAATATGGAGAGATTGAGACAAAGATAGAGGAAAATGATAGAGAGAGACAGGCAGAGAGTGAGAGAGAGAGCGAGCGAGAGCGCGAAAAAGAGAAATAGGGAGGGAGAGAGAGTAGATGATGAGTTTTAGAAAAACATTAATTCGTTCACATGTTAACTAATGTTAAGTTGAACAAATTCTAGGATAGGTCGTTACTGCTAATGTGAAGTTTTATCAAAAACTAGGATTGTTCGTTTCTGCTATTTACAATAATAAAATATCATCGATTCATTTCTTCCATTTGAGTGTCCCATCTCCAACTTTTTAGACTACCCCCAATCGTAAGCTTATGCATAGAATTCATTAAACAGAATACAGACTTAAATTGGATTTTACTACAACTTTCGAGAAAATGACTAATGGTTTCCCAAAGTGAATTTTGTAATGTCTTTCGTAAAAAAAGTAGACTGACTTTAACCTCAATTTTTAAAAGACGGCTCACAAATCGAAATAAAAACTTTCACATTGAATACTACAGAGATTGTCACACAACAGCGCATTAAGATTATTAGATTTAACGTTGCAGTGGCTTGTGAAATCAATGGAAAGATAACAGTTTTTGACGTTAAATCATTTGTTGTCTACTAAATGCTTGATGTGGTTAAGGAAAATCGGCCAAATTGGGACTGAATGCCACCAACATAATGCGAAAAACAAAGTGAAAAATAATTGTAAATGGTTACGGTTAGATACCACACCGAAAAGAAAACACAAACGAAACCTGCGTTACGACCAATAGGCCTTCCTAGGGGCAACGAACAACAGCAACAATGAACTAGCGAATCACATTAGAAGGGATTGATACATGAAGGAGAATTTTAATATATAGGGGCGAGAAGGGGCACATAAAAGGGGAAATTCGATTACGTTTCGAGATACGGGTGCATGAACCCAAAAAGGGAACTTCTGGGGACTGCGTGAGCTAGTGGTTAAGTGGCATGGCTCACAACTCGAAGGTGCTGGGTTCGATCCCCACCACAGCACCGGCCGTAATCCCGGGGAAGCAAACCCTTAGAAAATGCCGGAGGAAGGAGACCCTTACATAAAAATGAATGCTGAAGCAGGATGTACTGAGCCGACAGGCGCAAAATAAAAACCACAGTGCAACACACACCACCTTGGGGATTACAGAAAGTAAGGCGAAGAAGAAAAAAAGGGATCTTCCAATGTAGATAGCTAAGCCTCTTAAACTCAACACTATTAACAAAGAGCCAATCTTACTGGAAAACGTGGGGATATCTTTACTTATTTGGGACACACAATTGACACATCAGAGGGAACAGAGTCAGATGAAAGGGCTAGAATAGTATAGGCAAGAACAGCATTTCTGTTACTGAATCATATATGGAAATCCTGGGAAATAAGATTGTTTAATTCCAATGTCAGGTCAGTGCTCCTGTACAAAGCAGAAGCTTGGAGAACAACAAAGGCAATACAGAGGAAACTCCTGTCGTTTGTCAATATATGTTAATGGGTATATATTGTCAAGAACGAAGACCTAAAGGTAAGAATACAACGACAACCGGGAACAACAGATTAAATATAGGAAAGGGGGTAGGATAGGACACATACACCGGAAATCCTCATCAAAGGTGGCCAGACAAGCCCTGACATGGAATCCACAGGGGAATAGAAATGGATTACATAAGTACTGACGTGATATCGGAATTAACTTGGTTGTTATTTGCGAATGCCCACAATGAGTAGGTTACTATTTTGTGTGCCATGTAAAGGACGTTAAAGTGCGGGCTGCAGTAGCTTTCCTCACATTCCGAGCGTGCTGATGAATGTGGACCGGGGACCTCCAGGCGGTTGTGCTATACTTGGCTTCATCTGCGTATCACTAACTACTACGGGGAGCACGGCGATCCCTCACCTCGTTAGAAAAGCTGCCATGAAAAAAGCTCATTTCCAGGGGGAACTACAAGGAAGCCGAGGTGAGGGTCTTGGCCAGTATGTTTACCTGACCCTGACTAACATGTCTGGCCAGTATGTTTACCTGACCCTGACTAACATGTCTGGCCAGCATATTTCACCTGACCCTGACTAACATGTCTGACCAGTATGTTTACCTGACCCTGACTAACATGTCTGGCCAGTATGTTTACCTGACCCTGACTAACATGTCTGGCCAGCATATTTCACCTGACCCTGACTAACATGTCTGACCAGTATGTTTACCTGACCCTGACTAACATGTCTGACCAGTATGTTTACCTGACCGTGACTAACATGTCTGGCCAGTATATTTACCTGACCCTGACTAACATGTCTGGCCAGCATATTTCACCTGACCCTGACTACTAACATGTCTGACCAGTATGTTTACCTGACCCTGACTAACATGTCTGACCAGTATGTTTACCTGACCCTGACTAACATGTCTGACCAGTATGTTTACCTGACCCTGACTAACATGTCTGGCCAGCATATTTCACCTGACCCTGACTACTAACATGTCTGACCAGTATGTTTACCTGACCGTGACTAACATGTCTGGCCAGTATATTTACCTGACCCTGACTAACATGTCTGGCCAGCATATTTCACCTGACCCTGACTACTAACATGTCTGACCAGTATGTTTACCTGACCCTGACTAACATGTCTGGCCAGTATGTTTACCTGACCCTGACTACTAACAAGTCTGACCAGTATGTTTCACCTGACCCTGGCTAATAGGTCTGATCAGTATATTTTGCCAGACCAGACGTTAGTCTTCTTCCCCATCTTATCTTATTAATAGTCTCTATTAGTGACCCTTGCTGGGCTGAGAGTATGAGGTTGGGAGAGGTATCGTGTAACCTCCGGTGGAGGGAGGGGCGGGCAGTGGAAATCGCTTTCAGTCTGAGCAGAAAGGTCCTTGAGTAGTGTTAATTTGGACTGAATTCTGGTGTGCAGTTAAGCGGAACGTTGAACACCATCATGGCCTGGTCTCCCAGGGCTTAAGCCAGGTATGAAAAGCAGCGAAATGCAGCATAACAAACAGGATAACCAATCATAATCACATCAATTTCACAGAATGACGTCCCTGATACCACGTGCTGGTGGAGTTGTGAAATATAATCCGAACAGGAACCACCAAACATCGGAGAACGACACAAACACCAGAGCGAGTCGAGAGCGCAGTCGTTAAAGCGCCGCCATCTTACTTTCTACCTGAATACCTTAAGTAAAAAAAAGTAACTCATAAGCAGTAGGAGTGTGAGGTGTTATCGATCGCACATTTCAAAAGCTCGGCTATATGATGGTTGTAGCCAGCTCCTCTTCCTCGTCGCTTTAACTTCCTGAACTGAACCGGTACCCATTTAAGGCTGGGTCGTCCCGGGAGCCGTTGTGGTATGAAAAAAACCATTTCCGCCTCAGCTGGGTAGTGAACCCAGGACCACTCAGATGCAAAGCCAACTCGCTAACCACTGCGCTACGAATAAAAAGTAACAAGTAGAAGAAGACAATGAAAAAGAAAAAAGTTGCAGATGAAGAATGAGGAGAAAGAAGAGGAGGAGGGGCAAAAAGAAGGAGTAAAAAAAACAATAGAGAACAAAAAGAAAAATGAACAAACGAAGAAGAAGAAAAAAAGGAGAAAAAGAAGAAGAAAAGAAGGAAAAATGAAGAAGAAGAAGAAGAAAATGAATGAAGAATGAAGGAAGAAGAAGTAGTGTACGAATTGAGCATCCAAAATGCGGGTCGCAGGTCCAGCCTCCCAGACAAGATGTTTGTGACCACTGTCCTAGAGTGTTACATCTACAACACTTTCTCTTAGCTGATGTAATGCGTGGTTGTCTCAGCTGTCAAGCACTAGAAATGTTTGCTGTAGAAGGCAAGAACTCTGCCTGTTTGTAGTCGAGGACCTTGCAATCTTGTCCCGCCCATTTATTAGTTGAGTACACAGGGTTGCTGAGACAGAAAATGAAGAGTTGCAATCATGTTATGACATTTACTACAATTATTACATTTATTTATTGAAACGGGGTTTCTTGTCTTTAAACACACTTTCCCATTGATTCAATGGCACACCATGGAGCTCCGAGGTAAGGAACGATAATATGGAAGACAAGGGGAGTTCTTTGTCTAAGATTGAAGAAAAAAAAAACAGCTGAAGTCTTCTTATTCTTCGACGTTCGTTTTGAAATGGATGTTGTGACGTTGTGTCCTAGTTTACAGCGAGGCTGCAATAACTAACTTAACTTAACGTCTTTATACTGGTTTAAAAGACACAGCAGAGTGTTTATACAACCAATTTCATTTCCTTGTTCTAAAATATATGCTCATCCAATCTATTCTTACATGCATTAATTAGCAGCGCATGAGCTGGTGGTCAGCGACCCAAGATCCTACACCTCCACACGGTGATCCTGGATAACAGGCTGTAGTAAGGGAGACTGGCTAAGGAAAAGGGATCGAAGAGGGAAGGGTGACCCGGTACTCAAAACTGCTTGCTGAAGTCGGATGTGTCGGACCGAAAACTACAAATTCTGTACTCCAGATAACATTTTGCTACTTGCAAAGCCCTTTTCGGGGCTTGGTAGTATCATTGAGATCGTTCGAGGAGGAAGAAGAAGAAGAATATATTACATTAACATACGTTTGAGCAGGCTTTCCTTCTTATTCTGCTATCTTTTCCCTGTAATTTCTTGTTATTTATATATGTCTCTCTATTCTAATTATTGTTTATTGAATATGTTGTGTACCCATGCGTTTGTATATGTATTTCTCTTCATATTTGGTTGTTGTGTTGTTTGTGTTGTTTCTTTCGTTTGTTTTTGCCTGCGCGCAGTTATATTAATCATCTCTGGTTTGGTCCACTCTATATCATAACTGTCTCACACTTTCCTGGCGCTTCCTGTAATGGCGGCAAATTTGAACCGCTCATTTTACGTCATGTCTTGTTTTTGATTTTATGATTTTGTTTAGTTGTTTTCGTTCTTTCTGTGTCCCTGATAAAGACCTCGTGATCGTAATATAGGTTCGTGTTGTTTTTGTTCATTTCCGGCCACTGGGCCATAATCTATATGTGTTTTTATCGACTTGTAGTTGTGCTTGTTGTTATAATAAACATTATTATTGTTATTGTCTGTGTTTGTGTGTATAAATAATAATAATTCCAGTTGATTACATGACCTCCTGAGATGGTTGGGGACACCCCTGCTGACACCTCCACAAAAATCCTGCGCCACCCCTATCTGTCTGCAATTGCTTTTTGTGCCTCGCCGTGTCGAAGGTTAGTCCATTCATGGATGTTGTTGTCCTGCCGTTTTCTCGGACATCGTCGCCTTTCTTTATCCTGTACTGTGAAATGTAGTATACGACCGGTTTATGCGTCCTGATATCGCCCAATGGACTACGGTCTGGGGTGGAAAATGGCGCGCCTCCGCCAGTAGAAACTAGTGAGGCAAACATCTAAGCAATAAACAAAAAAAATACGACCTAATACAGATCACCCTGGGGGCCACTCTCCCCCTTCTCTCTCCTCTTACCTCACTCTGTTTCAGTTGACTCTGTCCTACAGTCACACTCTTGCACAACTTTCACACGCGCCCTCATGGTGAGGTCCTTCCATTGCACTTTGGTTGGGCTAGCTTCTGAGGGCTCACAAACCTAGCATAGGTACATACAGACGCACACATGCATCCAAGCACTGGTTTATTCGTCCTGATATCGCCCAATGGACTACGGTCTGGGGTGGAAAATAGCGTGCCTCCGCCAGTAGAAACTAGTGAGGCAAACATCTAAGCAACAACAATATATCCGACCCTAGACCCGGAGCCGTGGTCATACCAAGTCAGCTTTTTCCTTTTGATCGTTGTTAGGTGGTCGTCGTACAGTCCATTTGCATTCTCGATTCTGCGCTGTACTTCATCATGTGTGATATGATCTTTGTAGGTGATATTTAGGAGTCTTCTAGAACATCTCATCTCCATGTCCTGGATTCTTCTCTTGGGGTATTATGTAATGGTTCATATTTTGCATGCGTAGAGAAATATAGAAAGAACCAGTGAGCGAATTAGTCTGACTTTTATCAACAAGAATAGTCGATTATCTTTCCATATATATTTAAATCGTGCAAGCGCTGCTGTTGTCTGTGCTATTCTGGCTAGGACATCTGGTTTTGATTCCTCACCGCTGATCGGCGAGCCCAGATACTTGACATAATAATATTGGTAACTACTTTATTAACCATTGTGATTGAAAAAGTAGTTTTCCTGCGTGGTAACAGCTGAAGAGGGGTGTGCTTGTGGCTCGCAATCTCATAAATTGAAACAAAAACTTTGCCATTATAGGAAGCCTGTACGAAAACTCGAATACTTGTTTTTCCTCTTCTTCTTTGGACTTCCGAATTGGATTTCAGTGACTCTAACAAAGGTAGCAGTCAACTCGAGGCCCTGTACATTATTCATGCAGTTCATGGAAGTACATGTTCTCCGCGTGCTATTTATTTCACTAGTGTATGATAGGCAGGACTGTAGCAGGTGTTCCACTTTTATGGGCGCTGTGCCAGAGCTCGAATTTAGACTTCGTATAAAGGGATACTATTGTCTTAGTTCATAGTCGACCTGTACTTCTACAGAAACAGATGCCACTGTGCAGGTCTCACTTAGTCGACCTGTACTTCTACAGAAACAGATGCCAATGTGCAGGTCTCGGCTCTGGTATCAGCTGGATGTAGCCAGGAGAAGGGTTTCCTGCTTAACAAGCTAGGCTCGAGCAGCTTAATACTCCTTTGCGTTGGGACAAGCGTTCACGCAGAGAGGTTAACCGATATGCGAGTACATCTTAATAGGCTCAAACTAGAGCAAAGCAGACCCGCAGCCATTTAGACGTCATCCAAACTGATCTAAACAAACCACCTAACCGTGGCCGGTGTTATGACATACCACACAGTTAGTCACTTTTTACCACATGCTATCTGTCGCGGGGGGGGGGGGGGGGGGGTTTGCGGGTGCTATTCTTGTCCTTGTCACACACAAGGACCCCGGAAGACCACTCGGGGACAGTATCCTCTTCAACTTCAGGTGAACACATGACTGCTGATGCTGGAAACACGCTTACTTTCAATCGGGTCGTCTACCACAGAGAGCCTACGTTTCATATCTCTGTATCTCAAGTGTTGTCCATCTCTGTATCTCAAGTGTTGTCCATCTCTGTATCTCATCTGTTGTCGATCGCTGTATCTCATCTGTTGTCCATCTTTATATATCATCTGTTGTCCATCTCTGTACCCCATGTGTTGTCCATCTCTCTATCTCATCTGTTGTCCATCTCTCTATCTCATCTGTGGTCCATCTCTGTACCTCATGTGTTGTCCATCTCTCTATCTCATCTGTTGTGCATATCTCTACCTCATCTGTTGTCCATCTATGTATATCATATGTTGTCCATATCTCTATCGCATATGTTGTCCATCTCTGTATCTCATCTGTTGTCCATCTCTGTATCTCATCTGTTGTCTATCTCTGTGTCTCATCTTTTGTCCATCTCTCTATGTCGTATGTTGTACATTTCTGTACCTCATGTGTTGTCCAACTCTCTACCTCATCTGTTGTCCATCTCTGTATCTCATCTGTTGTCCATCTCTCTATCTCATCTGATGTCCATCTCTCTATCTCGTCTGCTGTCCTTCTCTCTACCTCATCTGTTGTCCATCTCTGTATATCATTTGTTGTCCATCTCTCTATCTCATCTGTTGTCCATCTCTGTATCTCATCTGCTGTCCTTCTCTCTACCTCATCTGTTGTCCATCTCTGTATATCATTTGTTGTCCATCTCTGTATCTCATCTGTTGTCCATCTCTGTATCTCATCGGTTGTCCATCTCTCTATCTCATCTGCTGTTCTTCTCTCTACCTCATCTGTTGTCCATCTCTGTATCTCATCTGTTGTCCATCTCTCTATCTCATCTGTTGTCCATCCATGTATTGATATGTGACGCAAATTGACTTCCTGTTTTCACTTCACAGTTCAACAAAGGTGTTTCGTGAAAGGGAAGTAACTTATACATTACCGTCATTTTGTGCGATTATCGTTTCATGTTTTCACACTTTTGCGCAGTTAATGTTAGCTGAACTAATCAATGTTATATTAAAAGTCAACATTCTCCTTGTCACTCTGTCAATGTCATAATAATTGTCACATATATTACTTTGATGTAGACATTATATTGATTTGCAGATATGAGTACACGCAGTAATGGTTCTGAAAGAAGTAGATTCATTCACGTCCCAACTTGCTATCAACTTCTACTTTTTTTTTCCGGTTCGTTCTCAAACTCCCGCTACCAAGCCCTGAACGTTCTCAAACTCCCGCTACCAAGCCCTGAACGTTCTCCATCTCCCGCTACCAAGCCCTGAAAAGGGCTTTGCAAGTAGCAGGATGTAGTCAGGCGAACGGAATGCGTTGTGTTGTAGTTTACTGCGATATTTGCACCTTTCGGTCCGACACATCCGATTTCAGCAGGCATTTTTTAGTACCAGGTTAGCCTTGACTTTTCGATCCCTTCTAATTAACCAATCTTCCCTGTTATCCGGGATCACCGCGTGGATGTGTAGAAGGGCTCGCTCTCCCTGATGGTAGCAGTTATCAAGCTATCTACGATAGGCTTGATACATTGCCCAGTAAGATGTGGTCGAGAAAGCAATAAGCCAAATGCCCTTGGCAAAGCTCCTGGGTAATTTGTAATGCTTGCTGAGCCTCATGTGTGCTGGTATACAAGCTAACAGACCTCTTTCACTGAATTTGGGATGCAGGTCGTATGCTACAGGAACTGAAAGATACCATCATTGTCCACATGTACAAGCACACGGGCAATCGTTAGTCTTGTGTTAATTACAGGGGAAACTCCCTCCCGTCGATCGTTGGGCAAATTCTGGCTCGGGTCTTGCTCAACCGCTCAACAACTCATCTCGAGCAGAAGCTACTGCTATTCAATGTGGAATCCGAGCTGATCGTGGGACGGTTGACATGCTTTTAGTGTCTCGTCAAATCTTAGAGAAATGTCAGGAAGAGCATCGTGGTCTGTACACGACTTTTGTTGACCATACAAAGGACTTTGACACCGTCAACAGGGACCGACTCTGGAAAATAAAGGGAAATTTTGTTGCCCCCCAACATTCACAAGAGTTGTCCTTCAGTTTCATAATGACTTGTCTGCCTGTGAGCTGATTGATAATGAACTGTCTGCAGTATGTCCAGTCATAAATGAAGTTAAACGTGATAGTGTGCCGGCCCCAGCACTCTTTAACGTTGTATTTTCAGCAATGCTTTCTGATGATTCACGTGGCTATAACACCGGCGTACAAATTAGATATAGGAGGAACGGGCAGCTATTCAATCTGGGCCTTCTAAACTAAAGTTCCTCACATGAGGATAAGAAACAGCCATCTTCTATCTCCTTTTTGCTAATGACTGCGCCATAAACACGTGTGTTAGAAAGAGAACACGATAACGGCTATGAATGAGTTTTCTATTAAAGTTTACTAACTTTGATTATCACGGTCAACACCAAGGTAGTGTGTCCGCCCACTCCCGGGAAGCTCTACCACGAGCATTACTGTACATAGCCATCGCCTACAAGCAGTTGATAGCTTCACTTGCCTTGGCAGTACCCTCGCCAGAAAAGCGAATATCGACTCTGAGGTCTACCACAGGATTGTCAAGGCGAGTGCTGCTTTTGTGAGACTACGAGCAAACGTGTGGTGCCGGCAAGGAATCAGAGTTACCACCAAGGTCAAGGTGTATCGTGCTAGACATATGCATGCGAAACATGGACAATCTTTAGCGAACATATGATGAATCAAAATTGTTCCCACGTTAGCTATCTCCGCAGGATAATAAGTTTCTAGTGGCAAAGCGAGACACTCTGGCTTCCATACGCTGTTGCAGACAGACCAGATTAGTTGTACTGGACATGATATTCGCATGTCCGATGAGCGCCCTTTTAAGCAACTGATGTGCGTGAGCTAAGAACAGGCAAGCTTTCGTCAGAAGGACCAGAATAAACGGAACAAATGATATCTGAAAGTTTCTTTGACCACTTGGTCTCTCCATTTATCTCCTCTCCTGGGAGGGGGGGGGGGGCGGGGGTGGTGCTCGCTCCGAAACGTTCAGACTGGCGCACTGCAGTCACACATGGTACTTGCAGCGCTGAGAAGTGAACTATTATTGAAACTCATACAAACCATCCTGTACAATCCGGCAGGATGATGCCGGTTCAATTGTTAACTTAGCTTAACTAAACTTATTCTCTTTCTCTTTATTCTAGTTTAGATAACTATGCAGAATCTATCAAATCAATTTTTATTTTCTTTACTTGATCTAAAAATAGCTATGCACATGCTCAATCTATTCTTGAATGCATTAATTGACCCTGCCTGTACTATTTCCTATGAAAATGCATTCCAAACATTCACCACTCTCTGGCTAAAAAAAAGATGTCCTGGTATCTAATCTTTACCTTTCTTTAATTATTGTGTGGATGTACCCTCTTTTTCTTGTCGGTGTCTGTATTTTGAGTAAAATAACATTCGTGCAGTCTAAATTATCCTTTCCGATGACTATCTTATAAACTTCTATTCAATCACGTCGAATTCTTCTCTTTTCTAGACAAGGTAGGCCAATTTTTCTGAGTATTTCCTCAGAACTATAACTCTGGAACCTATCATTTGTGTCGCTCTTATTTGTATCCTTTCCAGCATGTTTAAATGCCCTCTACGATAATGATTGCACACCTGTACACAGTACTCCAATTTAGGTCTCACCAATGTTTCACTATCACTTCCTTACTCTTACGTTTAGCATCTCTTTTTGTCATACCTTACATTGCATTTGCCTTTTTCATTGCTGCATGAACTTACTCATTCACCTTATCTGTTTGATCTATTATAACTCCTAGGTCCCTTTTCTTTTCTATTTTCCTAATATTGTTCTAACGCGATCCACGTGGGGTAGAGTTTGTCACGCTCTGATAGTGCTGAGCAGTCACATCTGCATACAAATGTCTGAGGATGTCGCCATCTTCGCTTGCGACAGGCAACTGTTATTATTGATTATCATTTCATGACTTTGTTGCGGGCAGTTATAGTCGACCTGGTCATTGTTGTATTTTTGTTGCATGTTTTTTGTTTGTTTTTTGCGTTCGTCTTATTTCCCTATTCCCCAATGAGTGTAGGTTTGCACTGTAGTTTTTATTTTGCGCTGTCGGCCCAGTGCATCCGACTTCAGCATGTATTTTATGAAAGGGTTTGCTTCCTCCTCCATTTTCTAAGGGCTTGCTTTCCCGGGGTAATGGCTGGTGCTGTGATTGGGATCGAACCCAGCACCTACACTCTAAACCAAACAGCAAGAGAAAGCTGAAAAAACAAAACGGAAAGCCTCAACTTACACAAAGAATTGAACAAACTATGGAAGTTAGTCAGAGCCATGAATGACGAAACCCCGTCAAACAAACAAATTACCATCAAGCAGGGTGAAAACTTGCTCACTGGAAAAAAAGCCGCAAACGTTTTTGTTGAACACTATGCCAAAGTGAACCACATAGATGTCCCTGCGGATAGGCATACGGACATTAATGAAGAGCAAAAGGGGCACGACAACATCAATATGGCACCAGAAGAGCATATGATGGCAAAACTAACAATGGACGAAATGGAAGAGGCCATGAGAACATTAAAGAAAAGGAAATCCCCCGGAAAAGACGGGATAACAAACGAAATGCTCATGGGGCTGGGCCAAACAGCAAAGAGGAAACTGCTATCAGTCCTGAACCAAAGCTGGAAAAGGGGTATTGTACCCCAGGCATGGAAAGACGCAGTACTTGTACCAGTACCAAAGAAAGGAAAAGACAAAACAGATCCAAATGGATACAGGCATATCAGCCTACTGAGCTGTGTCGGCAAACTGATGGAACGTATGATAAACACCAGACTGATGTGGCATCTGAAAGAAAAACGCATACTAATTCCACAGCAAGCAGGCTTTAGACAGCACAGATCCACTGAGGATCAGATCATCCTCATAGCCCAGGAAATAGAAGATGCCTACCAGGAACAGAAACACACAGTAGCGGTTTGGGTGGACCTGGAAAAGGCATTTGACAAAGTCTGGAAAGATGGACTTAGAGTCAAGCTAAGAAGAAGTGAAGTTTGTGGGACAATGTACAAGTGGATCAACCACTACCTCAAAAACAGAACGGCCAGAGTCCTAGTACAAGGGCAGATGAGCAAAAAGGTGACACTTGAGCAGGGAGTACCCCAAGGGGGAGTACTGTCACCCACACTCTTCCTGGTGTATATAAATGACATTACAGAGAATATACCAAGAAGAGTTCATAGCTCAATGTTTGCAGACGATCTGGCTATGTGGACCTCTGAAAAGAGTCTCACCATAGCAAGAAATCGGATGCAGCAGGCCCTAACATCGCTGGAAGAGTGGGCGAACTCATGGCTGGTCAAAACAAACGAGGAGAAAACCACATGTACAATATTCTCGCTATCAATCAAACCCCAAAACACCAAATTAAGTCTAAACGGCAAATACCTGCAGGCAAATGACAACCCAAACTCCCTGGGAGTCACATTTGATCGGTGCATGACATGGAAAAGTCAGATCAAAAGAAACCGAATGAGAGCCAGAGAAAGAATGGCAATCATGAGGAAACTTGCTGGCACAAGCTGGGGAGCAGACGAAAGCATACTAATGAAACTGTACACTGGAAGAGTGAGACCAGTTCTCGAGTATGGCATTGCGGCATGGAAAACAGCAGCAAAGGCGAACTTCGATAAAGTTAGCAAACTCCAAAACCAAGCCATGAGAGTTATAATAGGAGACATGAACCAACGACAATTGTAGAACTTGAAAAGATTACAAAACTGCAATCCATGACCGACAGAAGAGACTGCAGAGCCCAGCTGCAATCAGAGAAACTCAGAAGACTGACTGACCATCCAATGCACCAGAGACTAAACAATTTCGGAAATGGGAAACTAAAGCGAAGAAACTTTGCAGAAATAGCCAAAGCAAAGATGCACGACAACCCCATGAACGCACTAACAACACCAAAGCCGATCCCTACTGTACGAAAACCTACCTGGAGGCAGCATATATTTCCAGAGGTGGTAGAAAATATACCAGGTATTAGAAACAAAAACTGCCAGTCCGAAAAAGAAAGAAGAGATGCTACCCTGAGTTACATAACGGAAAACTACCCTAGCATGGACTGGACCCATGCATACACCGCCGGTTCCGTAACAAATACAACACAGTACAGAGGGGCAGGAGCATTCCTGAGCCTACCAAATGGCAGAAAAATAACACTTTCATTCGCTACTGGAAAATACACAAGCAATTTCAGAGCGGATGCAGAGGCACTGAGGGCGGCAGTGGAAGAAATGGTGACAGGTAAAAGGAATGAAAGCCACATAGTCCTGCTTACAGATGCACTGGCCGTAGTCACAGCACTGAAAAGCCAGAAAAATACTGAACTTAATGATTTAAGAGCAGTACTCTGTCAACTATGCCAGCAGGCCGCACCAAAAAGGGTAGTGGTGCAGTGGGTTCCATCTCACTGCAACATCCAAGGCAACGAGGAGGCAGACAGACTGGCAAAAGAAGGTGCAAAACTACCATAACCTGATACTAGTATGACATATGAAGAGTCAAAACGGCTCATTAGAGCTAGATACATGACCAAATGGGAAACCGAACATACTGGCTACATCAAAAACGATGTCTATTACCAGTTGAACAGAAGAGAGCAGGTCGTGGTCTTCAGACTTCGCACTGGCCACAATAGACTGAGGTACCACCTATTCAA
The DNA here is from genome assembly GCA_036924085.1 of Ariolimax columbianus. Lineage (NCBI taxonomy): Eukaryota > Metazoa > Mollusca > Gastropoda > Stylommatophora > Arionidae > Ariolimax > Ariolimax columbianus. Next base: position 28,520,948 of record JAVGWX010000020.1, on the reverse strand, counting down.
CAAATTGAAGATAGGTGGCACCGACGAATGCCCGTGTGGTACCGGGAAAATGACCGCTGAGCATTTGCTGCAAAACTGCCCGACATACGAGGATCAGAGAGAGCAGTTGTGGCCATCACCAGTGGCAACACTAGACAAGCTCTATGGCAGTGTCGACAGCCTCAGGATGACGGCTGCTTTTTTCGAAAAAAATAATGGTTACTGCCTGACTGCGTACGAAGATGAAGAAGAAGAACCCAGCACCTTCTGGTTGTGAGCCGTGTCACTTAACCACTAGCCCACGCCGTCCCCCATTGTTGTAAAAGTTAATCTTTTCTTTTCGTACATAATCAACGTCATTGGAATTGTCATCTATCGGTAGGACTTTGATGCAGACATTTCTGTATGCGCATTTGGTCACAAGCAACAATGATACTGCGCGAGTTATATCCATCCATGTCTCCTTGTGGTAATATATATATGCCCGAAGATACTGATATAGATATCAAATTAAGGCAAGATGGGCTTTGCTTGTTTTAGGGAATTTGTGGGAATCGAAGGAAATGAAGTTTGCCACAAACATGCAATGTCGTCCACGGTAAACATCAACACTTAGTTGCCCATCGCAAACGATGGTGGGCGGTTTTGTCTTGATGATGAAACCCGCGCTGTATTTGGATTATAGTGAGAAAGATGCTGCGCTGGTCATCAACCTAACTCTCTGGTCCTGAGCTATTCTGATGCAGTGGCGAGAAATAAGTCAAGACGCCTCGAGGTAATTCAAGGGGGCAGTCTGCCGTATTGTAGAACAATGTGACAAAGAAAAGTAGAACTGAAAACGTCCAAGTTTCCATCAATAGATGCGTGCTCTGAACAAATAGAAGCAGCTAGTATGATATAATCCCAAATATATAACTATGGGAAGGAACCGGCAGAAGTCAGTGGGACAAGATGAAGAGAAGGCCTAGGCGATGGATAGGACAAACGTTATGGAAACCAGATGATAGCACTGCAAGACAGTCACTGTTCTGGAATTTCCGTGGCAAAATAAGTAGGGATAGACCTAAATACTCATTAATAAGGGAAGTCGATACAAGCCGGACAGAGAAAACGAGCGGGGGAAAGGGGGGGGGGCAGAACTAAGCTGGAAATAATGGCGCATAACACGAAGATTTGGCCAGTATTTGTGGAGTACCTAGACTCAACAGGGAGTTGAATCGTTTAGTTGATTCACTGAATAATGGCATGCGGGAAGCTGTGAATACTGGCTGTACTAGTGACATGTTAGATAACTCACTGTACAAGGTCTCCACTTTTGTGAGCCGAGTTTGCCAGCTCCATTTACTGAGTTAACCAGCTCCATTTACTGAGCAAACCAGCTCCATTTACTGAATTTACCAGCCCCATTTACTGAGCTAACCAGCTCCATTTACTGAGTTAACCAGCCCGATTTACTGAGTTAACCAGCCCCATTTACTGAGCTAACCAGCTCCATTTACTGAAAACAGTGAGAGAGGGACGGCTCCACTATTTTCGACAGCATTAAACAATGATAAAATCACGAGATGTTGAAGAAAAAACTTTGACATGTGTTTGAAAGAAACTCGTTCCAACACTCAAGGATAATTTGGAAGACTTTAGGGATCCTGTCGTGGTAAACACTTCAAATGTTGTTCGACAGTGAATCGGCTGAGAGCAGCGAGCGATTCATATCTGATTGCTTGCGCCAGGCTCAGCAAACCAGAGATGACCAAGGCCCTATTACGTCTACAAGCGACAGCCCTGGTAACCAGCCGCACTAGCTTAGCCAGGCTAAGATGATAGAGATCGCAGTGGAAAGGCAAACATCCAGCTCAAATCGGATGTGTGAGGCCAAAGGACGCATATATCGCAGCCTCGCTGTATACTACAACACCATTACCAGGACAAGCACCGAAGAAGACGGGGTAAAATAAGAAGAATAAAGAGAAAAAGAAGAAGAAGAAGAAGAAGAAAGAGAAGAAGAAAAAAGAAGAAGAATAAAAAGCAATGTTTTTGACTCGGTTAGAGGATTAGAATTGTAAATCCTGCTTGAAGACGTTATATAATTGCTTGGGTCACACGATAAGGCCCTAACTGATCAAAACATTGTGTTAAGCGAAGAACAGAGGAGGCTACTCACACAGCATGGCCCTGCATGATGTCACGACTGAGTCAGCGGTACTGACGACTACAGAGTTAGTACAAGAAATCCCCAACATTGAAAAATAAAAAACATCAATTACATTTTTAGAAAGGCCCGATCCGAATTTCGAAATACGTTCAAATGGGAATACAGGCTTACCAAACCACATAGTCTGTAACAGTAGACTTAATAGAGATAGTCGTCAACTCGGCAAATTTCATTGCTGTTTTATTTTGTGACGCCAAAGTCTACAACCATCTCCAGTGTCCTTTAATCTTTCAGAATCACAGCTGCCAACATCAATGGAACATGTACCCTTGTACGATCTTTGCCAAAATCCATTTTGCGAAATAATGAGATTGTTTAAATTGTTTGATCATCGGGCTTAGCTGTCTCCTACCGACTTTCTTCAGCAATTCATCATTGCAAAATATATCTTCAACGCCCCACGTATGACAATAATTGAAGGTACACTTTTATTAATTTTACTGTACAATATTTGAATACATTTAAAGCTCATTCCTGTACATTTTGCTGTACATGCAGGTAAATACAGAGAAAGCATTTATGTGTGTACGAGATGGGTTAGAAAAGTGTCTCTGGCAGTCCTGGTGCATGATCTCAAACATCGTCTCTCTCTGTCAGTTTTGGTGCAGTTTCCCAAACGTTTTCTCTCTCTGTCAGTTTTGGTGCAGTATCCCAAACGTCTTCTCTCTCTGTTAGTTCTGGTGCAGTATCCCAAACGTCTTCTCTCTCTGTCAGTTCTGGTGCAGTCTCCCAAACGTCTTCTCTCTCTGTCAGTTCTGGTGCAGTATCCCAAACGTCTTCTCTCTCTCTCTCTCTCTCTCTCTCTCTCTCTCTCTGTCTGACAGTCCTGGTTCAGGATCGCAGTCCTATCTCTCACAGTCCTGTGACAAACTCACAGGCTTTGTCCGGTCCATCTCCATGTCCTTCCACTTTACTGCGTTCTCTTCTTGTTCTTCACATCTGACCTCCACATGACCTTCCAAAATGCCTTATTTTCTTTGTATTCTATCACTACCTACTAATGTTGAAGGCGCGTTCCTGTACAGCAGTCTGTTTGGCCATAACAGGTCGCGTACTTCAATGTGTTCACGCATGTGCATTTCTCTCTGAGGTGTGTATGTGTCTGAATCGTTGTCAACAAGGTGCATGCATCCCTTTAACATGGCCTATTTTTTTAACGTCTTTGAACACACCTTTTAAACATTGGCTACCGAGATAATCTGGGAAAGTCAAGACGGCCGGTTCCCACGTCACACCCTAGCGTGCCGTCGGTGATGATAGAAATTCCCAATCTGCCAAACGGAGTGCAAACCGGATCTATAGCTTTGCTTTATACAAGCTTAAAAGTACTGTAAGGTCTAGCTTTTTTCGCCATGGAAGAAGTACAAATATAGCTCTCGTATTATACGGGGCATGTATGGACCTTAAACACTAGACATTTCTGATACGTTCGCCACGGTTGGCTGATTACAGGGTGGTGTTGTTTGTTCTGGATTGAACTTTCTCTGGCCAATAACGTTATTCTCATGTCGAGCTAAGATAGTCTAGTTTGGTGATATTATGGTATGTGGGCCATACCAAAATAGTAGGAATCCAAGTCTGAACTCTTGTGCAGCAGCTAAAAGCATGTCTCTGAATGGAATGGAGTCTGAGTAACTCCCAACAATTATAAACAGTTCTGCTTAGTTTCGTCTACACAAATCCTTTCTTTCTTCCTTTCTTACTTTCTTTCTTCTATCTGTCTTTCTTTCTGCCTGCCTGCCTGCCTTCGTCTTCGTCTTCGCCTTTCTTTCTTCTCCTTCTCCTTCTCCCCTCCTTCTCCCCTTCCTTCTCCTACTACTTCTTCTTCTTTCAGTCGTCAATTTCTCTCTCTCTATCATTAACTCTCTCTCTCTCTCTCACTAACTCTCTCTCTCTCTCTATCTCTCTGTATATTTATATATATATATATATATGGTTGGAGAGGATAGTGCTAATCTGTAAAGCGATAAGATAACGAGACAGAGCTCACTCAATAAAGAGATTGGATGACGGATGATGTATCCATGTAGGGACAAGTCACTGATAAACGTTTCCAGGAAAAGAAATCGCGAAAGCCTATGATCTCCTACGCCAGACTGCCGGTAATATTTGAGATGATCTCCCGATGCGTCAGTTGTTGATTATAGACTGGGCATCATCAGTCTTTCAGAGATTACAATGCGAACGGTTAGAGCGTGTTCAAACTGAAGGGAATCGACTGGTTCTGGAATGTTCTAGAGATACGGTACATGCTGGGTCTTCTGCCTCATTGCTGCGGGTCTCACTGACGATGTGGTCAAGCCGTCTCCTTCGTGTTCAGACAGTCGCGGTTCGACTTCGAGCTGCGACGGTCGGTTCATGAAGCCTATTTTCCCGGAGATCTCTGGGTTCATCGTTGGAGCTACGGAGTTCGTGCTTTGGGCGACGCTCTCGGCAGCCAGGAATGCTGTTCTCCGGATAGAGTCGGAGCCATATTGGGGAAACATAGGCGATGAAGTCGAGCCATCCCCTTTAACCTGCTGTTAACCTTTTTGTTACATCCATATAAAAGTCAGCGCAGGCCTAGGCCTACACGCGGATGACGACTCACAGACGAGAAACACTGAACAATCACACTTCGGACATCTACGGACCCAGAATCAAGAGAGAAACGTCGTTGTTGGCCCAGGCAGAGGGAACAATTGGACAGGGGGCTACGGTTGAGAGGATAGTTAGGGGAGGCGAATTGGTTCACATGGCGATAGAATGACAGGTTAACACATAGTCAGTATAACCAGAGGTAGGGATCGCAGAGAGTGGTGCCGTGTGAGAGCAGAGCTCAAGGTTAACCAGATGATAAATGATAACCTGTAGTTTGATGTTCGTCTATCACATGTCCATCTCATGCTCATCACATATTTTTTCAGCGTGTGGACAGTTCTTTCTCTTGATGTGTCCGCTCGTGATTTGGATAAAAGTGAGGAAGAAGCTGAGCCTTTTGTCAACCTCACTCTCTGGTCCTGTGCTACCATCGGCCAGTGGCAAAATTTTATCGAGGTAGCACAGGATGCAGATTTTTTCTCAGAGTTTACTCCCGAAGCCTTTCCCGTAAACAGTTATCTCGCAAGGCAGCGGCGTGAGATGACATATAGCGTTGTGTGTCTTGCCTTTCCCATAACCGCAAGAGGTCGTAGGTACATCAGTCTGCGTGTGAGTGATATGTCGGCACCTCTCCCGTGCCATGTCCTAGTGCAGTGTAGTCGTGTCTAAAGTTCACAGTCACATCAAACCCGACACTTTCTGCAGCTAGGGCGAAAGGCTCCAATCCTGTCAATTTCAGCCGTGTACACTAGATTGTGAAAATACGACACGTAATTAGCGTAGTGCTAATTCATATAGACTGTAATCAGAGGGAAGAAAAAACGAACGAATTAAGCTGTGTAAATGGAAAACGACACGTTTTCGTGAACACAAGTGTAAGTGCTAATAGGGGTCTGGTGGCATCTATAATGAACTAAAGAACCAGAGCAATGTAGACCCGCAGCCGGTACGATCCCATCTTTGCCGCTACTTTATATGATGACATCATATACTTACATGGATCAGTGCTACGAAGTGAGATATCTGGTTGAGGCTTCTCTATTAGAGTTAGAGTGCTGGGCAGAGCAGGGCATACATAACAGAAACCTCTAGTAGGAGAATGGAGATGGAAGCAGTGACTGCAGCTCCGTGATGGCTATCTGCGACCTCTTTAACAGGGGCAGTCATTATATCAGTCTCCCAATCCTTAATTAGTTAAGCACCTACTGATCAGACATGTTAGTTCAGGGTCAGACAAAATATACTGACCAAGACCTACACCTCGGCTTCCTCACATCCCTTCCTGTAAACGTGCTGTTTTCATGACAGACTGGCTAACGAGATGATAGAACGACGTGATCGCTGTAGTAGCGAGCGACAGGCAAATGAAGCCAAACAAAGCACAACCGCCCGGAGGATCCCGTTTCACGTTCATCAGTACGATCTGAATGTGAGGAAAGCTACTACAACCCGCCACTTAACGTATTTTTCAGATCGCACAAATAGTGATCCTCCTCGTTGTGGGCATTCGACAACAACAATAATAACAACAACAACAACAACAATAAACAACAACAATTTCGGTAAGTATATAAATGCTTGATAAGGAATGAGTGCGTCGCAGCTGTAGAGCTCCAAGCATGGAGGGGCTGGTGCGGGCATAATGCCCTGATCATTCTGGGGTTCATTGCGACAAAGATGCTGCCATCCTAGCTTGGCAGAAACCAATATGGTCTCTGGATATGGATAGGAGTAACATGTTGACGTCTGTCAGTGATCGCCTGATAGAAGTAACATGTTGAAGTCTGTCAGGGATCGCCTGATAGGAGTAACATGTTGAAGTCTGTCAGTGATCGCCTGATAGGAGTAACATGTTGAAGTCTGTCAGTGATCGCCTGATAGGAGTAACATGTTGAAGTCTGTCAGTGATCGCCTGATGGATGACGAAACCTCATTAAATGAATCATACAATCTTGGACTGCAGATCTTTAATATCGAACTAGGATCGAGGAGGCTGGGGCACAAGAGAGGATAGATCAGACGTGTGTACAACCAGCGAGCTGTGGGAACCATCATTATCTATACCCTTCACCATTTACTGAGAGAGACTGAGCACCTATAGGTGTGTCCGAAGTGTGCTATTGTTGAATGCCCACAAGGATTGCGCTTGTGTGCGCCAGGGAAAGGACGTTTTCTGGCGGGTCATTGTAACTTGATGAGCATGCTGATGAAGGTGGACCGGGGTCTTACAGGCGGTTGTGCTATGTTTTGGCTTCATATACTACTACAGAGATCACGTCCATTCCTCGCCTCGTTAGTCATGATGTAGTGAAAACAGCCCGTTTCCAAGGAGGACTACAAGTCGAGTTGAGGGTATTGGCCAGAATATTTAGCCTGACCCTGACTGGCAAGTCTGATCAGTATATTTTGTTTGACGAAACGTTAGTCTTTCTCATCCCCCTCCCCCCCTTCCCCGAGTCCATTGAAGTCAATTCTAAGGAACAGAACAGAACATATAATGACAAATGTATGAAGATCTACCCACTTCTCACCGTGGCTAACACATTAGAATGAAAAAAACATTAAGACACAATGACTAGTTTCTCTTTACCATCTGTGCGAAGCTTAGCCTTAAAATTGCAAATGTAATTACCTAGTCGAACGTGTCATACGTATATTGCTATCTATATGACTTGCCTAGCAAATGGGTTGTGACGAGATAACACGCATCTCTGTTTATGTGTCGCCCATAACACACACAAAGAGACAGGCTTGTAAGAGTATGTTGGAACGAGCGCAGACAGTATGTAGCTGTCGCCTGACCAGTTATCTCTTCTAAACTAGGATATCTTCTCAATGGAGGATTAACACTTTTATATTGTTGTCTGGATTTTGTGTTCATTTAGTTAATGCAAGGTATAGCCATATATTCGCATATTTGTTGTTGTTGTTGTTGTTTCGAATGCCCATAATGAGTAGGTTTACTCTTTTGTGCGGCCTGAAAAGGAGGTTAACTGACGGTTTGCAATAGCTTTCCTCACATCCTCACATGCTGATGAAGGTGGAGCGGGGTCCTCCAGGCGGCTTTGCTATGCTTGGCTTCATCTGCGTGTCGCTCACTACTACGGAGATCACGTCGATACCTCACCTTGTTAGCCAGGCTGCCTTGAGAACAGACCGTTTCCAGGGAGGGCTTTGCCAGTATATTTTGCCGATTCTGTCCAACATATCTGATCAGTAGATTTTGCCTGATTCTGTCTAACATATCTGATCAGTATATTTTGCATGATTCTGTCTAACATATCTGATCAGTATATTTTGCCTGATCATGTCTAAAATATAATGATCAGTATATTTTGCCTGATCATGTCTAACATATAATGATCAGTATATTTTTCCTGATCCTGCCTAACATATAATGATCAGTATAATTTGCCTGACCAGACGTTAGTCTTCCTCCCATATATACAATTTCATCAGGTGCCCTGCAGATTACTGTTGGCGATCATTTGACCGCCATCCGCTTCTATCGCGTGTGTCGTTTACCAACTCTTGTTGTTGATTGTCGCCCACGCAGTTCTCTCCGGTTGTCCAACATCTCTCTCTCTCTGCCTTCCTCTGTCTCTCCGGCTGTCCAACATCTCTCTCTCTCTCTGCCTTCCTCTGTCTCTCCGGCTGTCCAACATCTCTCTCTCTCTCTGCCTTCCTCTGTCTCTCCGGCTGTCCAACATCTCTCTCTCTCTGCCTTCCTCTGTCTCTCTATCCTGATATCTTTCTCGCTGTCATAACGTACTTTAAGCGACCTATTCTCATAACATGCCCGAAGAAGAATGATTGCCTTGTTCTGATCCGTCCAATGAGTTGTCATTGTGCGTGTGCCTCTTCGAGTACTGTATCGTTAGTCTTTCTTTCAGTCCATGGTATCCGCAGCATTCTTCTGTGAAACGTCATGCAAGTTTCTTCCACAGATCTTTGCGCTTGCTTGCTGATTGTCCACGATTCATTGCCATATGCCAGTACCGGTTCCACGTAGCATCCCTCTCTCTCCCTCTCTGTCTCTCTCTCTTTGGCAGTCTCTCTTTCCTGCTACCTTTCCCGTTGTCACGATGTGCTCTAAGCCGCCTATTCTCACAACATTTCCGAAAAAAGGATGACCGCCTTGTTCTGATCCTTGCAATAAGTTGTGTTTGGGCCTCTTCGAGTCTTCTACTTCTTCTCTTGACCTACAGCTCTTACCATACGGCTTCGCAGAGAGGTGGCGATCGTAGATTTCTTGTTATCGCTTGTGCTGTCGTTAGGTGTAACTTCCTGAGAGTGTCAGATTCACCCCTTGATCCATCGGTGTCGACCTGCCACTTGCTCGTGGACCGGACACCTGTATATGCTATGCTTTTGATGCATGATACAAAGAGAAAAGAGATATAGAAACACGCATACATATCCTCTCTTTCACCGACCCCGTGGAAGCACAGCCACAGCTTGAGAACCTCCGCTAAATATGCCATGGGCCTCCTGGCAGGTAGGCTGAACTAGTGTATTGATTGATCCATTGATTCCATCCTGCCCATCCGTGCTGTGTGTATCTCATCTCTCTGCTTGTTATGGTCAGCACCGGAGTCGTATCCTTGTGTTTGCCTCCAACATGAATGGACGGCTCTTGACTGACATTTCACGAAGTGGACTGATTCCATAAGGTCACTGATGTTGTTATATCTTTTTTCTGTTTATGAATATAACTTCCAGATTGTCTTTATTATTTTAATATGCATTTGTGTGAGCGTTTTTCCTGCGTAGGCAATTTTTCTGAAAGCCTTAACACATTTTAGTAGAACCTGGGTTAAAGATAATATAAGTTTATTTATTTCAAGAGCAGTGTATCCTCTAGCTTTTTGTCCGCTACTTTCTGATGCAGTTTTAAAAAAATAATTATGTTTCATCGTTTCTCAAACGTGTTTTGCATCCCCTATTTATGACTGGATATCGAAGCTTTAGAGCTTTCACTTTTCATAGCAAATATCCCCGTTATTACCCGCCTCTCTTCGACCCAGCTGTAAACAGGTACCTGACCTGCAGTTTGGAAAGGAAACGCAGCGAGAATAGGGACTACCCACCCTACGTTATAACAAATATGATGCGGAATATACAAGGTGTCAAACACCTCATCCCCGATTACAGTGTCTTTTATGTAACGGCCGTTAGCTTTAGGGCTACCCCAGCCACCAAGCTTATGGTGGAAATAGAAGTGATGTTTGTACAGGGACCGAGATAACGAGATCGCGTCAGTGCAATCAGTAATTACGGGAGATGGGGGCGATAAATGCAGATATCGTATCAGCGCACGATCGTAACTTGTACGGGCTGACGTTTGTACTGCGATAAAAGCAATACCCGATAAAGCCACTTCAAAACAAGGTAGAAGTGTTTTTCTTACGTTGCTCTTATATAAGATGTTAAATGTAACTTCAACCAAGCAGGCGTTGTTGTTGCTTATATGTTTGCCTTACTAGTTTCTACTGGCGGAGGCGCGCTCATTCCACCCCAGACCGTAGTCCATTGGGCGATATCAGGACGCATAAACCAGTGCTTGGATGCATCTGTATGTACCTATGCTAGGTCTGTGCGCCCGCAGACCCAACCAAGTGCAATGGAAGGGCCTCATCATTAGGGGACGTGAATTGTGTTTTTCATAGTTGCCTATTACAAGTTAAATGTTATTACACGATAGAAGTGCTTTCTTGGTTAACTCGCTTATTATAAAATAAATACGGTGCAAGGTAGAAGTGTTTTCTTGGCTAGCTCCCTTTTAATAAAAATAAATACGGTTGCAAGGTAGAAGTGTTTTGTTGGTTATCTCCCTTAGTAAAATATACATACCGTAAGAAGGTAGCAGTGTTTTTCTTGGTTATCGCCCTTTTTAAAAAATATATATATATATATACATACACTGTTGCAAGGTAGAAGTGTTTTTTTGGTTAGGCCCCTTTTTGCAACATATAATTTACAACAACGTAGAAGTGCTTTTCTCTGCTCCCATTTAGCAAATTATATGTTAAAACAAAGTAGAAGTGTTTTCTTTAGTAAGCACCGATATTACAAAATAAGTATTGTAAATCATCTTCATCAATAGACTGCGCTCCATTCGTGGCATAAGCCATTGACAACACTCCTCAAAAGTTAGATCTTGAGCAGTCCTTTCTGGCTCTGTTCAGTTGAGGTTGAGTTATTTTGTTGGTATATTTTTACTACTCTTTCTTTCTTTTCTTTGGTTTTTATTCATTTATTTCTGCTAAGCTCTGTTTTTTTTTTCTTACTTTCATTCTGTCTTTCAGCCGTTCTGTCCATATTTCGTCCACTTATATCCTTTTACCTATCTATTTTTTCTCTATCTGTCATTCACATTTACTTTTGCTTGTTATTCCTTTTCGTTTTCCGTTATTTATACGTTTTGTTTCTTTTTAGTTTTGATAGTTCTGTCTTTCATTTTCTTTGTTTCTTTTTTTTCATTTGTTTTTCTGTGTGGTTCCTTTTACTTTTTGTGTTCTCTTCTTTCCGTTTTCAACTTATTTCTCTCTTTTATCAGTCATTTTTTCGCTTTCTTTCAATTGGGTTTTTTTCTTAATCTTTTCTCTCTTTACTTGACCACTTCTTCTTCATCTTCTAGATCGAACAACTGATGCTAGGCTTCTAGTCCGGTGAGGTTCGCGAAGGAGACTGTTTCAGGTCTTCGCCTGTCCTCCACAGCTTTTCAAGCATGGCCGTTCTGGGGGATCGGCAGGCGTGCCTCTCTTTGGTCTGCATAGGTAGGGCAGTCCTGCAGAATGTGTACTGGTGTTTGCTTTTGTCTTCCTCAATCGCACGTAGCAGTGTCTCTAAGATCCATCCTTTGGAGGGGAGTCTTGAGTCTGCAATGTCCCGTTCTTAGTCTGAAGATTATTTGTCCATCTGTGCCAAGCTTGTCTATGCTGCCATTTTCTGGCTTGTATTCTTTGTGCTGTTCTCTCCATTATGTATTCACATATCGTTTGATAAGTGGCTTTCTTTCTTTCTAGCTCTGTGGATGGGGAGTCTGTGTGCTTTTGCTAGTTCATCTCCTTTCTCGTTTTTTGAAACAGCAATCTTACGTTGTATTTTATTTCATGTGATAGTACATCTTGTTTGTATCTTTATTTCATGTGATAGTACATCTTGTTTGTATCTTTATTCTACTACTTATTCTTTCCTCTTTATTATTACTGTATTCGTTCTGTTGTTTATTTTTGTTTGGTTTGTGTCCCCTATCGTGAGATCATAGAGTTGTCCAATTAGTATCATATTCGGGGCGTTTCTTCCAATTCTGCTCAGTCGGCGTCAACAAAGACTGGATACACGAAGCATAAGTCTTCAGACATGATGACTGTTATATTTCTATGGATTCATCGCTTTACTTGACCCAAATAACCATGGATGTAGTTAAGGGAGTCGCGGTACATCAGATGATGGATTAACTTTATGGACCCAGACGTGACGTGTGGATGTAGGTTCTGTTTCTTAAATGAGAGTTTGTTGTTATTGGAAGTGATAATTTTGTGATAAATTGTCGACGAAGGATATCCGGTGGAAGTAGTTGTTGTGAGTTCAAGATGACGTCACTGATGAAGAGATTGAGAAGTCGGTCTATAAACCATCCTGGTAAGTTCACTCTGTGTGTGTGAGTGTGTGTGTGTGTGTGTGTATGTGTGTGTCCATGTTAGCGTGCGTGTGTATTTTGTATTTGAGCATGTGGGTATGCGTGAATGTTAACTTGTGCATATATGTATATGTTTCTGTCTAGAATGCAGTTTTATTGGAACGTCTTCCATCATTTCCTCCCCATCATCAGGACAACGGCTGATATTGACCTTTATTCCCAATGATATATTTACTTTCAAAAATATCAACACGCCCACTCTTCCGTCACTCTCTCTGTCTCTCTCTCTCTCTGAGAGAGATTGATTGATTGATTGATTGATTGATACTTGCGCCTGCAATAAGACCAGCTCTTAACAACGTTTGCTAAGAGAACAAGCGCTATTGTGGTTCCAACATGTGGTTGCATAGAGGTCGGCCATGGAGGATGAGGATAACATGTCATTAAGACACACACATGCACTCATACACATGTACTCATACACACATGCACTCATCCACACGCATGCACTCATCCACACGCATGCACTCATCCACACGCATGCACTCATACACACATGCACTCATCCACACGCATGCACTCATCCACACGCATGCACTCGCACACATGCACCCATCCACAAAAACACACACACATGCACTCATACGCACACACGCACTCACACACGCATGAACTAACTCACATTCGCCCACACACATGTACTCACACACACATGTACTCACACACACTCCTACAGAAAAAGACACACTCACACACATACATGCACACACTCACAACACACACACACACACACACACGCAAACAAATAACACAGACGTGCACACAGTCGCAGACTCACATTCACAGACATAAATACACACGCACACTCTCATACATAAATGAACACACTCATACACATACACCGAAACGGTAACACACACATTTACACATAAATGCAATCACTCACAGACACACATACACACACACGCTCACACATACAGACTTTCACAGACACACCCACACACATACTCTCTCTCTGTCTCTCTCTCTCTCTCTCTCTCTCTCTCTCTCTCTGGAATTGCATGGAATTGCACGTCTTCTGTAGCATTAAGCAAATCGTCCAAGCGAATGTGCTCGTGCCCCGAGTTCATCTTTGTGCTGGTTCTTGAGGGATGGACACTGAAAACAACTTGATTTTCTGCCCGAACCATGTAGACTCGCCATCGAGTTTGGGATCTACGTTGTAATCCTCCTACACCCAGGTGGATCCTAGTCCATCATCCGAAATACTTCTCAGGATTTAGGAAGAACAACTGTAACCTGATATCACAGAGACGACAAGTGTTAACTCAGCAGGCTTAGCTTCTCAAGCCACCACTACCAACATCATCAACATCAGAAACAACTACATCATTGAAGCACAACTTGTTTAGGATTACCAGAAAACTTTCACAAGGTTTTTCCTTTGTTTAAAGGCTTTCCTTTATGGATTTTACTGGCCAAGGCGCCGTAATTTCACACCCCGACCATAGTCTTTTGGGTTATATCAGGACGTGTTGGTCAGTGTACAGGTGTATGTGTGTGTGTGTGTGTGAGTGTATCTGTAGCGTGGACATATTGGACAGTGAGTGTGTGTGTGTATCTGTTTGTAGCGTGGACATATTGGACAGTGAGTGTGTGTGTGTATCTGTTTGTAGCGTGGACATATTGGACAGTGAGTGTGTGTGTGTATCTGTTTGTAGCGTGGACATATTGGACAGTGAGTGTGTGTGTGTATCTGTTTGTAGCGTGGACATATTGGCCAGTGGCATCAAGACTTTTAGCATTATGGCCAGCGTCTCTGAGCTGCCAAGGCCACTCTACACTTCCACACTGTGATCCTGGATAGCAGGTTACAACATGGCAGGCTGGCTAAGGAGAAGGAATGGAAGAGGAAAGCTTAACACCGTACTACAAAAATTCATACTGCCGATAACGGATGTGTCTGACCGAAAGGGGCAACTATCGCAATCAAGCTGTAAACAAGGGACACAACGCATTCCGTTCTCCGGACTACATCCTGCTGCTGGCAAAGCCCTGTGCAGGGCTTTGTAGCGGGAGATTAAGAACGGACGTAGAAGAAGTATTGGCCAGGGCGTGGATGCGTGTGTGTATCTGTTTGTAGCCTGGACCTATTGGCCAGTGTATTGATGCGTGTGTGAATCTGTTTGTAGCCTGGACCTATTGGCCAGTGTATTGATGCGTGTGTGTATCTGTTTGTAGCCTGGACCTATTGGCCAGTGTATTGATGCGTGTGTGAATCTGTTTGTAGCCTGGACCTATTGGCCAGTGTATTGATGCGTGTGTGTATCTGTTTGTAGCCTGGACCTATTGGCCAATGTATTGATGCGTGTGCGTATCTGTTTGTAGCGTGGACGTATTGGTCAGTGTGTGTACGCGTATGTGTATCTGTTTGTATTGTGTTCCACTATGCCAGTTTTACAATACATTACTTTCGCCAACCCTTTCAGCACGTGGAGAAGTGATCGTGCCGAGAAAACACCCCGACATGCCCAATCAAATTGAACACCTCGTGATTTAGAACCCGGTATGTTGGACCTTCGGGACGCCAGTTGATAAACCCTGATCTGTAAACTTTTTAATCCAACATTTTCTTTCATCCCCAACCTGTTACGCTAATTAACTTGCGTCGCAAGTCGCGACGTTTATTTTAGAGGCCTGATTGAGACGGTCAGTGCCAGCAGTTGTTCCATGTTAGCACCCCTAGGGCTGACGTCAGCACACACAGGACCAACGTCATCACACCGAGGACTCACGTCATCACATCCGTGACCGACATCGCCTCTTCCAGGACCGACATCACCTCACACAGGACCGACCAGGGCGTCACCTCACACAGGACCGACATCACCTCACACATGACCGACATCACCTCACACAGGACCGACATCACCTCACACAGGACCGACCTCGCCTCACCTCACACAGGACCGACATCACCTCACACAGGACCGACATCACCTCACACAGGGCCGACCTCGCCCCACACAGGACCGATATCACCTCACACAGGACCGACCTCGCCTCACACAGGACCGACATCACCTCACAGAGGACCGACCTCGCCTCACACAGGACCGACTTCGCCTCACACAGGACCGACATCACCTCACACAGGACCGACATCACCTCACACAGGACCGACCTCGCCTCACACAGGACCGGCCTCACCTCACACAGGACCGACCTCGCCTCACCCAGGACCCACATCACCTCACACATGACCGACATCACCTCACACAGGACCGACCTCACCTCACCTAGGATCGACTTCGCCTCACACAGGACCGACATCATCTCACACAGGACCTACCTCGCCTCACACAGGACCTTCTTCGCCTCACCTCACACAGGACCGACATCACCTCACACAGGACCGACATCACCTCACACAGGACCGACCTCGCCTCACACAGGACCGACATCACCTCACACAGGACCGACCTCGCCTCACCCAGGATCCACATCACCTCACCTCACACAGGACCCACATCACCTCACCTCACACAGGACCAACATCACATCACACAAGACCGACATCACCTCACACAGGACCGACATCACCTCACACAGGACCCACATCACCTCACACAGGACCGACAGGACCGACCTCACCTCACACAGGACCGAGATCACCTGACACAGGACCAACCTCACCTTACACAGGACCGAGCTCACCTCACACAGGGCCGACATCACCTCACACAGGACCGACATCGCCTCACACAGGACCGACCTCACCTCACACAGGACCCACATCACCTCACACAGGACCCACATCACCTCACACAGGACCGACATCACCTCACACAAGACCGACATCGCCTCACACAGGACCGACATCACCTCAAACAGGACCGACCTCGCCTCACACAGGACCGACATCACCTCACACAGGACCCACATCACCTCACACAGGACCGACATCACCTCACACAGGACCGACATCACCTCACACAGGACCGACATCGCCTCACTCAAGCACTGGCGCCAACACACCCATCCCGTGTCGTGCAGTGTTGAGGCTACCACGAGAGGGGTGAATACACTCCTATCTCAGAACATGATTTGTGACGTAACATTACAGAACGACCGTCTTCGGAAGCCCCGTAATTGGACTGAGTACACGTCACGACACAATCTTTTTTGAGAATCTATCGACTGACAAATCTGATGTCAGCAGCCTGCGTTTTTTCCCGCTCCAATAAATTATCTGGAAGTTGCGGTATCGGTTATCCAGCGAATATCATACCACTACTGTGTCCCCTTTCGTGCATATCGGAAGAAATGACTAACGAAGGTTGTGCATGAGATTGGCAACTTCACCATGTAAAAATGATTGTTTTAAAAGTGTACTTAAAATCAATTTTACGAAAATTGGATAGGAGAGCCAAATGCAGTGTAGAACCCGTGCTTACAGAAACAGGGTGAAGTATAGAGACGTGCGTTCTTGGTGTTTTAAATCGGAGAAGTTATTTAGGGATACGTGAGAGAGAGACAGAGAGAGAGAGAGAGAGGGCTATATAGAAAGACATGAGTTCTGTGAGACATGAGTTCTCGGTGTCTCTGACCCGGTCATGAACAGTGTCACAGAACTCATGCTGTTTTGGAACTTCCTATTCCACTCATACACTTGATGGACTTTCATTCGCTGATGAATTTCTATAGTAGGATTCACCCTTCGCTACTAAAAAAAAAAAAAAAGGTAACAGAACGTTGCCCTTCTGTGGTGCATGCCAAAAGTGTGGTGGCCATCTTTTAACCGAAATTATATGGGCATATTGTTCGTCTGTATCATGATGGGACGTGCAGTCTTAGCAGTCTTATTCTTAGCAATCATTAACAAGTTAAAATACAAAGGCATGGTTTTTCTCATTCTATGCCACTTTTAAGGTTTTTATTAGAAGCCCCCTTGTGTGTGTGTGTGTGTGCCTGCGTCTGTGTGTGTGTATATATATATATATATATATATATATATATACACACACACACACACACACATACTTACATACATGCATATATCATATATATATATATACTCACACACAGTGACACACACACACACAGAGACACTGTGACACACACACTGTGACACACACACACACATGAAGACAAAGATGCATATTCCTGATGTAACCAACCACACTAAATATGGTTGTTATGAGAGTCATCCTCATTAGCAGGTGCCCATCTTCCTCCGTTGGCATCCATAAGATGATGTTTTACATCCCTATTCGTCCCTTTCTCTTTAGGTTCCAATTCTAGTGGATGTTGGTTTATATTGCGGGGCTTCTTTCTGAGAATGTACCCTATCCATCTTTTTTTGTCTTTCCAAATGACGTCTTAACTGATTGCTTTAGTGGTCTTTGCGAATAATCTGTGTTTGGTATTGCCTTTATCTCGGTGGGTGAAATATGAAATGCAGACACTAGTTGTGTAATCTTTAGGACCTATATGTGATGACCTTGGTCACATGTTACGTTTTCGAGTCATATACTTGGAGCCACGTATCATTAGTGTTGCTGCTGTTGTGGTTGGTGGTGTTGTTCGAAACTGATCTTTTTGAGCTGAGTTAACTTTTCATGACGTTGTTTGTGAAGCGGGTTAATGTGGCTCTTCTTACATAAAGTGTATATGCGAAAGTCGACT
The DNA here is from genome assembly GCA_036924085.1 of Ariolimax columbianus. Taxonomy (NCBI): domain Eukaryota; kingdom Metazoa; phylum Mollusca; class Gastropoda; order Stylommatophora; family Arionidae; genus Ariolimax; species Ariolimax columbianus. Next base: position 28,502,844 of record JAVGWX010000020.1, on the reverse strand, counting down.
GCAGTCCTCCTGGCTGTAGTGCAGTACCCGGCTCCTCAGTATGTACAGTACTATGGGGAGTACAGTGGCGATATCTTATGTAGACGACATCTCTGTGTATTCCTTTTTTTTCCCTTTCTTATTGTGTTGTCTCACTGTCTGTCGGGTTGTATCCCAATGTCGTGCTGTCTTTCGTCTCACTCGTGGCCCGAGTAACAGTTTTTTCTTATTTTAAAGCATATCTATCTATCTATCTATCTATCTATCTATCTATCTATCTATCTATCTATCTATCTATCTATCTATCTATCTATCTATCTATCTATCTATCTATCTATCTATCTATCTATCTATCTATCTATCTATCTATCTATCTATCTATCTATCTATCTATCTATCTATCTATCTATCTATCTATCTATCTATCTATCTATCTATCTATCTATCTATCTATCTATCTATCTATCTATCTATCTATCTATCTATCTATCTATCTATCTATCTATCTATCTATCTATCTATCTATCTATCTATCTATCTATCTATCTTACCTATGTTATCTATCTTATCTATCTATCTATCTTATCTTATCTATCTATAATGGTAAGTTAGTAAGTAGTCCATACACTTATATGGGAATTGCTGAAAAATGTTTCTAAAAGCGGCATTAGACATCAACATTCAGCTGTGTGATTACTGTATGCAGCAGACACTATGTGTCGCATGCACGTTCGCAGCTCCAGTACAAAATGGCGTCCCTGATTTATTATAATTTTTTTGTTTGGGGAGGGGGGGAGGTGTGTGTTATGGGGGGCGCAAAAGAACTTTCTCCAAAGGATATTCGTAAGGAAATTATTCCAATGAAGCTTTGTTGCTTCGCTGAATGCAATTCGGGATCAAGATGCTGAACAGCACATGAGCTGCAGTGGTCAGTGACCCATAGCTGACTGCTAGCGTCAGGGCCAGCGAACCAGAGCTGCCAAGACCCTTCTACACCTCCACGCGGTGATCCTGGATAACAGGCTGCAGCAGGGCAGACTGGCTAAGGAGAAAGGATCGAAGAGGGAATGCTAACCCGGTACTCAAAAAATGCTTGCTGAAGTCGGATGTGTTGGACCGAAATGTGCAAATATCGCAGCCAAGCTGTAAACTACAATACAATGCACTCCGTTCTCTGGACTACATTCTGCTACTTACCCTTTCTGGGTTTGGTAGAGGCAGATTGAGAACGAACGAAGAAGGAGAAGAAGAATGCAATTCGAAGAAAACTTCCAGACCTGACGAGTAGAGGAGTACTACTCCATCATGACAATGCCATACCGCATATGGATATGGCTCGATTAACCAATAAGAAAGTTGACCATCTAGTGTGGCAACATCTTGATCACCCAGCTGACAACCAAGACTTAGTCCCAAGCGACTTTCATCTGTTTAGTGCACTATAAACCCACTATGACGAGAGACGATTCGTGAATTACGATGGTTTGGCGCAAAATGCAAATTTGGCTGAGACAGCAGGCTACAGACTTCTCTGCTGCAAGTTTTCCTGCACTGAAAGTACAATAGAATAAGTGTATTAATGGTGACGGAAATTATGTTCAACAATAAGGGACAATAATAAATGGTTTTCAAGTCCGTATTTCATTTAGTTGTTATTTTAAAATAACTCGTTGTGACCTATTGACTAACTTGCCCAGCCCTCTCCATGTGACAGTATCCCGACAACAATATCATCTCTAGTCAATTCTGCCGAGGTGCAAGCCAGCCGAAAACATAATTGATTTTACCAGCTGCCACAGTGACGTTTGGATATAACCTTCCCAAAGATCGGTTAATGGACTTGTATCAAGCGGGCTACCGATACCTGCACTCAGCACGTGCATCGACCGCCGGTTTGAGCCAAGGGCTGTCAACTTTGCCCTGTCTTACTGAAGGAAAGCTGTTCGATTATTCTAGATCATTAACTTGTCACTCCATGTTGCAGTGGACCTTCCCGATAGGGACAATAAAAACACATTCACGTGTGATGGGAGCATGAGATAACTCCTACATGTTTAGATGTGACCTTGAAGATGGCTGAAGATGGTAGTAACCTGATGTTATTAAGCTTCTTCTTCTTCATCTTATTCTTCTTCGTATTCTTCTTCGTATTCTCCTTCTTCTTGTCTTCCTCTGTTGTTTCTTCTTCTTTTTAATATTCTTCTTTTTCGTAATCTTTTTCTTCTTTTTCTTCTTCTTCTTCGTTTTGTCTGTTTCTTCTTCTTAATTTGTCTTCTTCTACTCCTTTTTCTTCTTTTTCTCCTTCTTCTCCTTCATTTTTCTTCTTCTTCTTCTTCTTCTTCTTCTTCTTCTTCTTCTACTATTTTATCTCTTTCTTCTTCCTTATTGTTTTCTACTTCAAGAATTGTTGATACTCCCTATTGTTAAAAAATGGACTATTATGTGACGTCACTACCTCATATCCGGTGCTTCTTCTTTTTTCTTCTTCTTCATCTTTGTAATCTTCTTCTTCTGGGTAATCTTCTTCTTCTTTTAACGTGCTCGACACTGAATACGAGAGTCCGATCCAGAGATCAAGGACATTTTTACCAGAAGATACACGTTAAAAAAAAGATCTCTATCCCAACCACCGACACCCGAGGCGGACACCTTACCTGGAGACCGCTGAGTCACGCATCGCCTAAAAGACTACGGTCTATGGTGGAAAGAGCGTACCTCCGCCAGTAGAATACAGAGAGACAAACCGTTAACGAAAAAAACCACCCAAAAACAAAACGAAAGGACAAAAACAATATATAGACTTAGTAAAATAACATGAATTCGTTCAACACGATGTACAATTTTGTTGGAATTTGGGATTTTATTTTATCGTTATTGTTTCTCGTTGCGCATATTTTGTTGATAATAATTCCATGTATTCTTCGTTTCAAATTGTCATCACATATCCAACATTGTGTTGGTGTTCTCCCCCTCGCCATATGAATTTGTATACCGCATCCATTTCGCGTGTTTCGAGTCCCTTTGACTAGCGTGTAATGCGCGTAATGATGTTTGTCGGTCTATTGTCTTTCTGACCAGGAGGCCGCATCCATTTCGCGTGTTTCGAGTCCCTTTGACTAGCGTGTAATGCGCGTAATGATGTTTGTCGGTCTATTGTCTTTCTGACCAGGAGGCCGCATCCATTTCGCGTGTTTCGAGTCCCTTTGACTAGTGTGTAACGCGCGTAATGATGTTTGTCGGTCTATTGTCTTTCTGACCAGGAGGCCGCATCCATTTCGCGTGTTTCGAGTCCCTTTGACTAGCGTGTAATGCGCGTAATGATGTTTGTCGGTCTATTGTCTTTCTGACCAGGAGGCCGCATCCATTTCGCGTGTTTCGAGTCCCTTTGACTAGCGTGTAATGCGCGTAATGATGTTTGTCGGTCTATTGTCTTTCTGACCAGGAGGCCGCATCCATTTCGCGTGTTTCGAGTGCCTTTGACTAGCGTGTAATGCGCGTAATGATGTTTGTCGGTCTATTGTCTTTCTGACCAGGAGGCCGCATCCATTTCGCGTGTTTCGAGTCCCTTTGACTTGCGTGTAATGCGCGTAATGATGTTTGTCGGTCTATTGTCTTTCTGACCAGGAGGCCGCATCCATTTCGCGTGTTTCGAGTCCCTTTGACTAGCGTGTAATGCGCGTAATGATGTTTGTCGGTCTATTGTCTTTCTGACCAGGAGGCCGCATCCATTTCGCGTGTTTCGAGTCCCTTTGACTAGCGTGTAATGCGCGTAATGATGTTTGTCGGTCTATTGTCTTTCTGACCAGGAGGCTGCATCCATTTCGCGTGTTTCGAGTGCCTTTGACTAGCGTGTAATGCACGTAATGATGTTTGTCGGTCTATTGTCTTTCTGACCAGGAGGCCGCATCCATTTCGCGTGTTTCGAGTCCCTTTGACTTGCGTGTAATGCGCGTAATGATGTTTGTCGGTCTATTGTCTTTCTGACCAGGAGGCCGCATCCATTTCGCGTGTTTCGAGTCCCTTTGACTAGCGTGTAATGCGCGTAATGATGTTTGTCGGTCTATTGTCTTTCTGACCAGGAGGCCGCATCCATTTCGCGTGTTTCGAGTCCCTTTGACTAGCGTGTAATGCGCGTAATGATGTTTGTCGGTCTATTGTCTTTCTGACCAGGAGGCTGCGTCAATTTCAATCTAAATATTGTTTACGTTACTTAATTTAGCGATTCTCAGCCTGTGATGAGTTCATCACTATGACTATTTGGAATCTGTGACGTTGCTCTGAGAAAATGTATTGACACTGCTTTCTCTTCAGATTTCATTGGCGAATTTGGAGAGACTTTTACGTGACTAGAGAGTACAGAGCTGATCACAATATTTTGGTTTACAAGAGACCTTACTTAGATCTCACGATTACTCTTATTGTCCTGTATAGTTAATATTGCAAATTACTTGCGGTTTTTTTCTCTCGCGGCTTTCTCTTTTTTATTAATCTCTAATGAACCTGCTTCCAATTTTAAGACACCCAATCAAAAGATACTTGAAGACGGAATGGAGAGACCAGCAAAGTGCAAGCCGGAAAATTACAGCATAGATAAGCTTGCTAGAGATGGGCAGACAACGATTTTCAGACTCAGATCGAGGCGTTGCCCCTCACCCTAACACAATCTGATCAGAATGTTTTACCTGACCCTGACAAACATAACCTGATCAGTATGTTTTACATGACCCTGACAAACATAACCTGATCAGTATGTTTTACATGACCCTGACAAACATAACCTGATCAGTATGTTTTACATGACCCTGACAAACATAACCTGATCAGTATGTTTTACATGACCCTGACAAACATAACCTGATCAGTATGTTTTACATGACCCTGACAAACATAACCTGATCAGTATGTTTTACATGACCCTGACAAACATAACCTGATCAGTATGTTTTACATGACCCTGACAAACATAACCTGATCAGTATGTTTTACATGACCCTGACAAACATAACCTGATCAGTATGTTTTACATGACCGAACGTAAGTCTCCTCTCCCTATTCCAACACAGCTACCAGCATCATCACCTACGTGTTAAACTCACCCACATAAGATCTGCCACATCATGTACTCGCTGTAGATCACCATTAATCCAATACTCCTCTGAGCAACAACTTAACAAATAGATCAAGCATGGGCCATTAATATTTGTTCACCTTAATCTCAGCCCAGGCTGGGCAATACCTTGACTCATCGAACAGCCCGTGTTTATTGCGTGGTCTCTCTATGGCCCAAATTTCCCAGTATTGATCACTGATCGGTTTTGTTTGTTTGGCTAGAGGGCATAATGTAAAGGTAGTAGCTATCAAAAGCGGCCGTGGGGCGTGAAGTGGTATAGGATCTTAACATTGTTCTTACCAACGAAGTATAAACATGCACTAAACACGCTTTTTTTTTCCTTCACTGGTCGGGGGTGGCGGGGTGGGGGGTGAGGGAAGAAATAGGACACGAGACAACAGACACGATAGGGTAGCTGTATTCACTCTGGAATATAAGTCGGTTGGTTGGTTGGCTGGCTATCTAGCTCTGTCGGATGGTCGTTTCGTTGGTTAATTAGTTGGTTGGTTGGCTGGCTGGTTGGTTAGTTGATGGACTTGCTGGTTGGCTAGTTGGTTATGTGGTTAGTTGATTGACTGGCTGGTTGGTTAGTTGATTGACTTACTGGTTGGCTAGTTAGTTATGCGGTTATGTAGTTAGTTGGTTGACTGGCTGGTTGGTTAGTTGACTGACTTACTGGTTGGTTATGCGGTTAGTTGGTTGGCTGGTTGGTTACTTGCTTGCTTGGTTAATTGGTTGACTGGATAGTTGATTGGTTGGCTGATTAGTTAATTAGTTGGGGACTGACTGTCTGGCTAGTTGATTGGCTAGTTGGTTGATTAGTTAATTAGTTGGTGACTGACTGGCTGGCTGGTTGGTTGGTTACTTGATTAGTTAGTTGGTTAGGTAATTGGTTCACTGTCTAACTAGTATTTAGCTCGGTCGGACGATGGTTTGGCTGGCTGGCTAATAGACTGGCTGCCTAGTTGGCTGGCTGGTTAGTTTGTTGGTTGGTAGGTTGGTTGGTTTAGCTAGTTAAATAGTTTCTTAGTTAGTCGTGTTCGTTAGTAGATTGCCCTTGCTTCTTATGCTTTCGTCCTGACAAGGAGGTTGTAAACATGGTGTCCTAGTTTACAGCGCGGCTCATATATTTACACGTCAGCTGACATTTTAAGTATACAGTGTTCGACTTCCCACTGTGACCCCTATTCTCTTAGCCAGACTACACTAGTGCAACCTTTTTCCAGGGTCGCTGCTTGGAGACAGAATATAGTATTGGTCGGCTCTGGCTCGCTGAACCTGACGCAGGCGTACTACCATGAGTTGCTAATTACGCTCGGTTCATTTACTTTGTTCCATCTTTAACCCCTCTCTAAGTTGTACTATAATGTAAGTTAATATGTGATTGAATGCGGGGGACCCCCCACCCCCACCCGTAGAAAAAGGAGACGGTTTCTCCCACTCGGCCTTATTTTCAGTGTGCTGTTATCAAACCTGTTCGTTATCATAGTCTCTTTATACGTCAGTCATCATCATCAGGTGCCCCAGTCGGGGCGGCGTGGCCTAGTGGTTAAGTTGCACGGCTCACAAACCGAAGGTGCTGGGTTCGATCCCCATCACAGAACCGGCATTTACCCCGGGGAAGCAAACCCTTAGAAACTGCAGGATGAAGCAGACCCTTACATAAAATGCATGCTGAAGTCGGATGCACTGGGCCGACAGGCGCAAAAAAACCACAGTGCAACGCACACCGCCTTAGGGATTACAAAAAATAAGGCGAACGGCCCAAAAAAAACACGACAGATCAGGTGCGTTAACCATCATGGATCTCCACCCGCTTCTATCACGTGTGTCGTTTACCGACCCTATTGATTGTCGATCCTGCCTTGTGTGTGTGTCTGTGTGCGTGCTTGTGGCTGTGTGTGTGCGCGTGCTTGTGTGGGTGTTCGTGTGTGTGTGTGCGCGTGCTTGTGGGTGTGCGTGCTTGTGTGGATGTGTGTGCGCGCGTGCTTGTGTGTGTGTGGATGTGCGTGCTTGTGTGTGCGTGCGTGTGTGTGTGTGTGTATGTGTGTATGTGCTTGTGTGTGTGTGTGTGGGTGTGCATGCTTAAGTGTCTGTGTGTGCGTGCTTGTGTGTATGTGTGCGTGCTTGTGTGTCTGTGTGTGCGTGCTTGTGTGTCTGTGTGTGCGTGCTTGTGTGTCTGTGTGTGCGTGCTTGCGTGTCTGTGTGTGTGCGCGCGTGCTTGTGTGTGTGTGTGTGCGCGCGTGCTTGTGTGTGGGTGTGCATGCTTGTGTGTGTGTGTGTGCGTGTTTGTGTGTGTGCGTGCTTGTGTGTAAGTGTCTGTGTGCGTGCTTGTGGGTGTGTGCGTGCGTGTGTGTGTGTGTGCGCGCTTGTGTGTGTGTGTGCGCGTGCTTGTGTGTGTGTGTGTCTGTGTGCGTGCTTGTGTGTGTGTGTGTGCGCGTGCTTGTTTGTGTGTGTGTGTGCGTGCTTGTTTGTGTGTGTGTGTGCGTGATTGTGTGTGCGTGCTTGTGTGTGTGTGCTTGTGTGTGTGCGTGCTTGTGTGTGTGTCTGTGTGCGAGCGTGTGTGTGTGTGTTTGCGTGCGTGCTTGTGTGTGTGTGTGTGTGCGCGTGCTTGTGGGTGTGCATGCTTGTGTGTCTGTGTGCGTGCTTGTGTGTCTGTGTGCGTGCTTGTGTGTCTGTGTGTGCGTGCTTGTGTGTGTGTGTGCGTGCTTGTGTGTGTGTGTGTGCGTGCTTGTGTGTGTGTGCGTGCTTGTGTGTGTATGCTTATGTGTGTGCGAGCTTGTGTGTGTGTGCGTGCGTGTGTATGTGTGCGTGCTTGTTTGTGTGTGTCTGTGTGCGTGCTTGTGTGTGTGTGTGTGCGTGCTTGTGTGTGTGTCTGTGTGCGTGCTTGTGTGTGTGTACGTGCTTGTGTGTCTGTGTGTGCATGCTTGTGTGTGTGTGTGCGTGCTTGTGTGTGTGCGTGCTTGTTTATCTGTGTGTGCGTGCTTGTGTGTGTGTGTGTGCGTGCGTGTGTGTGTGCGTGCATGCTTGTGTGTGCGTGTGTGTGCGTGCTTGTGTGTCTGTGTGCGTGCTTGTGTGTCTGTGTGTGCGTGCTTGTGTGTGTGTGTGCGTGCTTGTGTGTGTGTGTGCGTGCTTGTGTGTGTGTGTGCGTGCGTGCTTGTGTGTGTATGCTTATGTGTGTGCGAGCTTGTGTGTGTGTGCGTGCGTGTGTATGTGTGCGTGCTTGTGTGTTTGTGTCTGTGTGCGTGCTTGTGTGTGTGCGTGCTTGTGTGTGTGTCTGTGTGCGTGCTTGTGTGTGTGTGCGTGCTTGTGTGTGTGTACGTGCTTGTGTGTCTGTGTGGGCGTGCTTGTGTGTATGTGTGCGTGCTTGTGTGTCTGTGTGTGCGTGCTTGTGTGTCTGTGTGTGCGTGCTTGTGTGTCTGTGTGTGCGTGCTTGTGTGTCTGTGTGTGCGTGCTTGTGCGCGCGTGCTTGTGTGTGTGTGGGTGTGCATGCTTGTATGTGTCTGTGCATGCTTGTATGTGTGTGTGTGCGTGCTTGTGTTTCTGTGTGCGTGCTTGTGTGTGTGTGTGCGTGCTTGTGTGTATGTGTGCGTGCTTGTGTGTCTGTGTGTGCGTGCTTGTGTGTCTGTGTGCGTGCTTGTGTGTCTGTGTGTGCGTGCTTGTGTGTGTGTGTGCGTGCTTGTGTGTGTGTGTGCGTGCTTGTGTGTGTGTGTGTGTGCGTGCGTGCTTGTGTGTGTATGCTTATGTGTGTGCGAGCTTGTGTGTGTGTGCGTGCGTGTGTATGTGTGCGTGCTTGTGTGTTTGTGTCTGTGTGCGTGCTTGTGTGTGTGCGTGCTTGTGTGTGTGTCTGTGTGCGTGCTTGTGTGTGTGTGCGTGCTTGTGTGTGTGTACGTGCTTGTGTGTCTGTGTGGGCGTGCTTGTGTGTATGTGTGCGTGCTTGTGTGTCTGTGTGTGCGTGCTTGTGTGTCTGTGTGTGCGTGCTTGTGTGTCTGTGTGTGCGTGCTTGTGTGTCTGTGTGTGCGTGCTTGTGCGCGCGTGCTTGTGTGTGTCTGTGCATGCTTGTATGTGTGTGTGTGCGTGCTTGTGTTTCTGTGTGCGTGCTTGTGTGTGTGTGTGTGTGCGTGCTTGTGTGTATGTGTGCGTGCTTGTGTGTCTGTGTGTGCGTGCTTGTGTGTGTGCGTGCTTGTGTGTGCGTGCTTGTGTGCATGTGCGCGTGCTTGTGTGTGTGTGTGCTTGTGTGTGTGTGTCTCTGCGTGCTTGTGTGTCTGTGTGTGCGTGCTTGTCTGTGTATGCGTTCTTGTGTGTGTTTGTGTGTGCCTGTCTGTGTGTGCGTGCTTATGTGTGCGTGCTTGTCTGTGTGTGCGTGCTTGTGTGTATGTATGGGTCTATCAGCTATCGTGCCACTCAGTAAACGAAAGAGCGAAACGGTTGGAATTCGAATCCCGCACTTTTCAATCCTACCGTGGTCTTAAAGAGGAGATGCTATCGTCTAGTCATTTTTAAGATTGAAGAAAAACACGAATATCCCGTGTACGCATTGTGTACGTCAAATAATCGCTGGCAGTTAACAATCACTGTCGGGTGAAACTTGAAAAAAAAAACCCAATGAAATTGATACCCAATACATATTCTGCCTTGTCCCAAGCCCTTTAGGCAGTAGGAAGGAAACATTGGAATTTGAAGAAAGTACTGTGGATACCCTACGGCTACTTTCCAGAATGGATAACCTGTCTGTTTGAATACCAGTATTACAATTATTCCAATTGATCGCGTGCAACGATTATTTCTGTGTCGTTCCGCCAATGAGATTATATGTCTGGTCAAGACGACAGTCGGTAACATTAAATATGGATTCCGCCAGAATGAAATATAGTCTGCGCTTCGGCTGATTTCTCAGAGACGATGATCATATTGGGTCAATCTCAAACGCGTATTTTGAATCTGCAAGACGGTGTTGTCATTGGATCAAAGCTAAGGCTGTGTCTGGGTCTATTATCTATCTTTCTTGTCTTATGTGTGTGAAGTTGATTGAAAGCAGTCTTATACACACATTCTTCTTATTCTTGCATTTTTTTAAGCAGTTTATAACAAGCATTGGTTGATTGTTAGCAGTTTTATACAGGCATGAGACGGATATATCGCTAAGTAAATAACTCACAAAATGAACATGTCATTTTTCAAGTATTATGTTATTTTATTTTTTTTAATTTTACGTATTTGCCTCACTAGTTTCTACTGGCGGAGGCGCGCCTATTCCACCCCGGCCAGCAGCCAATTGGGCGATATTAAGACGCATAAACCAGTGCTTCTATGTATGGATACGTCTGTATGTACCTATGCTAGGTTTTACCGCTCTCAGAAGCCAGCCCAACCAAAGTTAAATAGAAGGGACTCACCCTGAGGGCGCGTGTGAAAGTTGTGCAAGGGCTTGATTGTAGGACAGAGTCAAAAGAAACAGAGTGGAGTACGAAGAGACCGTTTCAAGTATTATGTGTGTTCGTCCATGGCCTTATATACCTACAGACGGTCATGGTTCGCCAGCGGTTCATAGTGTAGAATAATGACATCACCAGCATGGCCATCTCTGACAGTAGAGAGCTGTACGTATTGTCATGACGTATTCCGCATATGAATGTCGATCAGGAATTGTTTTTGTCCAGTCCGTTCACATAGACAAAACTGCTTCTAACTTTGTCATTGGTTCACGCACATCATCATAATTTGGTTGGACTACCTCCGTTGTTTCCTGTGGGTTTCAGAAAAGCCGAATTGTTGATATTTGGTACAATTGAGTAGGAGCTTTTGACCTCATCGGTCCCATTTCTGCCCCAACTGCCTTGTGAGATAGATACCTGATCATTGGAAAGGCTTCGGAAGAAGAAATCCGAGGAAAAATATGCATCATCTTCTGCTTTTACTCGTCTTGATTATGTCTTTGCAACTGAATAATGGTAGTTGATGACGAGAGAGTGAGGCTGACGCGAGAACTCTCCTTCACTATAAACAACTTGACCGTGCAAGTCACATTGTTTTTATTTCACATTCGTCTACTATAAAAATCACAATCAGCGTGTCTCTGATATCTGGTGCATTCGCACCTTCCTGGATCGTGTGCAAGAAATTATACATCCGGTTGGTAAAGGGTGTTCCATTTGCTTATACTAAGTGCAGGAGACATTTCAGGACTCGAATTGCCTTATTTAGCCGGTTTAAACTGAAGCCAGCTGTGACAGGGCCCACAAACTGATTTTGGCCGATACATCTGAGTCAGCGGGCTCTTTTTTGGGGAACAGGATTTGCCTTCCTACTCCGATTCCTATTCTCAAAGTCAGGCTACACAAGTGCAGTACGTTTCCAGGGTCGCTGATTGGAGGCGGAATACAATCTTAGTCTGCTCTGGTTTGCCGATTCTGATGCAAGCAGTCAGTTATCAGCCTCTTCTTCTCCAAAGCCCGTCCTGAAAAGAACGTTTGTGACACTAGTGTCGCAGCTTACAGCGAGGCTGCGATATCTGCTACTTTCGTCACCACTTATCTACAGTAATTTTAGCTCGATATTTCTGTAACCGAGTTTACTTTCACTCTAGGGAGAGGAGACTGGTCAGCCACTGTTCGGACATGTTCATCAGGATGAAGCATAATATACTGACCAAGACCTCCACCTGGACTTCCTTGTAGTTCTCCATGGAAATGGTCTCTTTTTTATGGCAGCCTGGTAAATGAGGTGGTGGAACGCTGTGATCACTCCAGTAGTGAGCGACACACAGATGAAGCTAAACAAAGCACAGCAGCCTGGAGGGCCCAGCCCACCTTCATCAGCACGCTCTGGTTGTGAGAAAAGCTACATCAACCCGTTATTAAACGAAGTTTTAGAGCGCACAAAAGAGTAGACCTACTCATTGTGGGCATTGAACATCAACCAATTAATCTGCTTCCCTTCCCGATCACTAATCGCTTAGCTAGTCTGCTTGGTGGCAGTCTGTTTCCAGGGCCCTTACTTGGAGACGGAGTAGGGTCTTGGTCAGTTATGGGCAGCTGAGCATGATGCAACGTCAGTTGTTAGTCGCTAACTCCTATCAGCTTATACACTGTACGTCAGTTGTTAGTCGCTAACTCCTTTCAGCTTATTCACTGTACGTCAGTTGTTAGTCGCTAACTCCTATCAGCTTATACACTGTACGTCAGTTGTTAGTCGCTCACTCCTATCAGCGTATTCACTGTACGTCAGTTGTTAGTCGCTAACTCTTATCATCGTATTCACTGTACGTCAGTTGTTAGTCGCTAACTCCTATCATCTTATTCACTGTACGTCAGTTGTTAGTTGCTAACTCCTATCCTCTTATTCACTGTACGTCAGTTGTTAGTCGCTAACTCCTATCAGCGTATACACTGTACGTCAGTTGTTAGTCGCTAACTCTCATCAGCGTATTCACTGTACGTTAGTTGTTAGTCGCTAACTCTCATCAGCGTATTCACTGTACGTCAGTTGTTAGTCGCTAACTCTCATCAGCTTATTCAATGTGCTCCCTCCGAAACAAACCAAAAAACACACAAAAAACACTGAGTTCTGCACTTGATGCGTTTCTGTATGATGCAAATTGTTGGGATGTAACAGCCAAGTCCTACATTGCAATCTCTCCAAACAACTTGTGCCAGTAGGAGACATGGCATCTTGTGAATCCCGTTGCCAATCGTGGACCGATTATCTGGAGCAACAATTGGGATCTGCATTTTCTCAAAACAGGACAACGATCGAACATCACGTCCTATGGAGAGGGGTGGACACGTCTTATGGAGAGGGCTGGACACGTCTTATGGAGAGGGGTGGACACGTCTTATGGAGAGGGGTGGACACGTCTTATGGAGAGGGGTGGACACGTCTTATGGAGAGGGGTGGACACGTCTTATGGAGAGGGGTGGACACGTCTTATGGAGAGGGGTGGACACGTCTTTTGGAGAGGGCTGGACACGTCTTATGGAGAGGGGTGGACACGTCTTATGAAGAGGGGTGGACACGTCTTATGGAGGGGGGTGGACACGTCTTATGGAGAGGGGTGGACACGTCTTATGGAGAGGGGTGGACACGTCTTATGGAGAGGGGTGGACACGTCTTATGGAGAGGGGTGGACACGTCTTATGGAGAGGGGTGGACACGTCCTATGGAGAGGGGTGGACACGTCCTATGGAGAGGGGTGGACACGTCTTATGGAGAGGGGTGGACACGTCCTATGAAGTGAGCCAGACATGTCCCTATAAAGAGAGCCAGACATGTCCCTATGAAGAGAGCCAGACATGTCCCTATGAAGAGAGCCAGACACGCCATATGAAGAGAACCAGACATATCCCTATGAAGAGAGCCAGACACGCCATATGAAGAGAGCCAGACATGTCCCTATGAAGAGAGCCAGACATGTCCCTATGAAGGGGGGCCAGATATGCCCTATGAAGAGAGCCAGACACGCCATATGAAAATAGCCAGACATGTCCCTATGAAGGGAACCAGACATGTCCCTATGAAGAGAGCCAGACACGCCATATGAAGAGAGCCAGACATGTCCTTATGAAGGGAGCCATACATGTCCCTATGAAGGGGGCCAGTCATGTCCCTATGAAGAGAGCCAGACATGTCCCTATGAATGGGGCCAGACATGTCCCTATGAAGAGAGCCAGACACGCCATATGAAGATAGCCAGACATGTCCCAATGAAGGGAACCAGACATGTCCCTATGAAGAGAGCCAGACATGTCCCTATGAAGGGAGCCAGACATGTCCTTATGAAGGGGGCCAGACATGTCCCTATGAAGGGGGCCAGACATGTCCCTATGAAGGGAGCCAGACATGTACCTATGAAGGGAGCCAGACATGTCCCTATGAAGGGAGCCAGACATGTCCCTATGAAGGGAGCCAGACATGTCCCTATGAAGAGAGCCAGACATGTCCCTATGAAGAGAGCCAGACATGTCCCTATGAAGGGGGCCAGACATGTCCCTATGAAGAGAGCCAGACACGCCATATGAAGATAGCCAGACATGTCCCTATGAAGGGAACCAGACATGTCCCTATGAAGAGAGCCAGACATGTCCCTATGAAGGGAGCCAGACATGTCCCTATGAAGGGAGCCAGACATGTCCCTATGAAGAGAACCGAACACGCCCTATGAAGAGAACCGAACACGCCCAATGACGAGAACCGAACACGCACAATAAAGAGAACCGAACACGCACAATGAAGAGAACCGAACACGCCCAATGAAGAGAACTGAACACGCCCAATGAAGAGAACTGAACACGCCCAATGAAGAGAACCGAACACGCCCTATGGAGAGAACTGAACACGCCCAATGAAGAGAACCGAACACGCCCTATGAAGAGAACCGAACACGCCCTATGAAGAGAACCGAACACGCCCTATGAAGAGAATCGAACACGCCCTATGAAGAGAACCGAACACGCCCTATGAAGAGAACCGAACACGCCCAATGAAGAGAGCCGAACAGGCCCTATGAAGAGAACCGAACACGCCCTATGAAGAGAACCAAACACGCCCTATGGATAGAACCGAACATGCCCAATGAAGAGAACCGAACACGCCCTATGAAGAGAACCGAACACGCCCTATGAAGAGAACCGAACTCGCCCTATGAAAGGGTTGCCGGATATGCCCTATGAAGAAGGGCGGACACGCCACCAGAACCACCATGATATGGGTCGAAGATGAGAATCGGAAAAGAAGCTGACCTAAGACAACTTGGCGATGAACAAAATTGATGTCATGAACCAGAGCTGGGATACTGCACGGACGAATGATGACTTCAGACCGGCTGCAGTGGAGGGAGTGTGTTCTAACCCTGAAAGACGTCACCAGACATGATTGTCACTGACAGCTTTGGTAGTAATTGGCTTACTGTAAACTGGAAACGAAGGACAATCGTAGATGGTAAATGTAGATAATAAATTAGAGGATAAAATCCGTAAGATAAATGGATGGGATAGATGTGGGACAAAAAATGTAGATGATAAACGTGGAGGATAAATGTACATGATAAACATGGAGGATAAACGTGGAGGATAAACGTGCAGGATAAATGTAGATGATAAACGGGGAGGATAAACGTAAATGATAACGTAAATGATAAATGTATATGATAAAACGGGGAGGATAAATGTAGATGATAAACATGGAGGATAAACGTGGAGGATAGACGTGAAGGATAAGCGTGAAGGATAAGCGTGGAGGATAAATGTGGAAGATAAATGTGGAGGATAGACGTGGAGGATAGACGTGGAGTATAAATGTGGAGGATAGACGTGGAGGATAGATGTGGAGGATAGCGTGGAGGATAAACGTGGATGATAGATGTGGAGGATAAACGTGGAGGATAAACGTTGAAGATAAATGTGGAGGATAGACGTGAAGGATACATGTAGATGATAAACGTGAAGGATAGACGTGGATAATAAACGTAGAAGATAGTCGTGGAGGATACACATAGACGATAACAATACATCATAGAGGATAACAATACATCATAGAGAAATTAAATTATGATAAATGTAGAGGATAAATGAAAAGTTGACACGTAGAGAATTCATGCAGAGGAAGACACGTAGAAAATTCATGTAGAGGAAGACACGTATAGGAAGGATGTAGAGGAAGACACGTAGAGAGTTCATGTAGAGTAATAAACAACTCTATATAAGAACAATAACCTCACGTCGAAAACAACATGTCAGATTACTCCGTCAAGACAGAGACAGGAATTTGGAGGTCAATCATAACCTCCCCTCGATGCTGAGATGACAACTGATCTAGACAATCGTTGTGAAGTGGAGAGAGTATGCCACTATGGAGGACGAGTTTTACATCTTAGCACTGAAGTGGGTCGATGCCGAATTGATATCACCACTCTAGACACGGAGTTGTGCAGATCCATGGTCGTCTACGTGAGCCGGTGTGGTATTTGACACATACACATGATCGAAACACTCACCCCAGACCACGTGTGTGTGTGTGTGTGTGTGTGTGTGTCAATCACTGACTGTTATATTAGCTCCCGAGTCCTAGTTGAAATCTAAATTGATCAGCCAGATGAGTGCACGGAGACCTGTCCCCAGATACTGCTAGGAGCGGATGACCTCATTATCTGGCACATCGCTGCGCTCAAAAAGGGGGAAATCCGCCAACCCTGGCCGTTGTGTCGTGTATTGACTATTCAGAAGATGACTCACATTGCTTGGTCGTGCTTTGCGTTCAGTAGGAAATTCTCTCTTCAGTCTCAGTGAGCGAACTAAACATTTTCTTTTTCTTCATCATTGAACTGCGCTCGGGGTTTTGATATCTTTTGACGAGGCAGCCATATTTATAGAAACTCTGTTCTGTGTATTATGTTTATGTGACATGTTTATGTTTTTGTTGAACCACGTTAAACCACTGACAACACCAGAGGAGCCAGCATCAAAAATATGAGTATTGAGGAGAATGTTGGAACAAATCACTGCCTACAGTTGTTAGTTAATAGTTCTTAGTCCACCGGTATTTCTAAAGCGGCAGATGCCCCTGTGGAGACGCACAGCTCTGGTATGAGCTGGATGTAGCCGTGAGAAGGGCTTCCTGCTTAGCGGGCTAGTCTCGAGCAACTTAATACTCCGCTGAATTGGGACAAGCGCTTACGGACGGTGTTTAGCCGGTTGTGCGATTCCTTCTTAATAGAGTCAAATACTAGAGCAAAGTAGACCCTCAGCCTGTTAGGCGCCATATATGCTGCTCTAAGCGAACCACCTAACCATAATGGCCTACAGTACATCGAGCAACAGAGAATGAGATGGTTTGGCCACATTGTAAGAATGCAACCAGACCACAATGTTCATGCAACCTTCTACAGGAGAACATCAAGAAGAAGGCGGAGAGGTAGACCACAGAAAGGGTGGCAAGACACAACAACAAGACACACAACAAGACACACACCAAAAGATACAGCAAGATATACAGCAAGACATAACATGACCCAGCAAGACACACAACAAGACACACAGCAAGACACACAACAAGACACACACCAAAAGATACAGCAAGATATACAGCAAGACATAACATGACCCAGCAAGACACACAACAAGACACACAGCAAGACACACAACAAGACACACAGCAAGACACACAACAAGACACACACACACACACACACACACACACAAAAGACACACATAACATTAAGGGACTGTATTGCAAATGAGCTAGAACATTATGTCTGGTTTGAACCACACAGAAACAGCTTTGATCACTAAAACACTAGCGTAGGTACATACAGGCGCACACGTGCATCAAAGCACAGGTTCATACGTCCTGATATAGCCGAAAGGACTACGGACCGTGGTGGAAAGCGGTATGCATCCGCCAGTAGAATACAGAGGGGTAAACATTTACTAAGGTTTTCGGCAACATCAAGCTCCATGACCGACTGGAGAAAGCAGTTCTGGTGGGCATTGTTCCAGGAAGACGAGTCAGAGGTCAACCTAGATGTTGACGGACACAAGACGTCAAAGACACCATAAACATGAACATGGAGCAGGCCGGTAAACTGACTGCTGATCCTATCGAATGACTGATGAGAGCGACGCTTTATCAAGGGCATGCTACATGATGATGATATTTTGGTTTATTTTGCGTCCTTGGTGTTTGATACTGTTTTATTGTGTATACATTTACTTTCTGTCCCCCGGGGATACTTCGTGCCTGGGAATATATGCATTCTTGAAATGTAAAACTTCCTCTAAGAAGTACATGGATATTTAATAAATTTATAAATACTTGGTATGCGGAAACTTGTATGTAAAAGTATATCAACTCTTCAAGCCAATATATCGTCTTTCGGCACTGTAAGCAAATATGCAAGCCCATGCATCGGCTCTTCGGAAGGAATCAGTAAATGCTTGACCTTTCATGATTGTGGCTTTCCCTGTGGGGGATGTTGACAATCATGAGGATTGACAAAGATTGTCTTTATCCTTGATATGTATGGCTCTAGTTCAAAAATATGCTGTCTGACTAAAGCGATGACAAGGGAGGTCGTGTGCCCTTAAAAGGCATGTCTGTAGCTCTGAAATGGGCTGCCTATATCCGTGAAAATGGTTGTTTCTAATCTGTAAATGGAATGTCCTTAAACTCTCAGAAAAAAGTAAATGCTTGTCTTTTCCAAATTGTGACTTGACCTGCTGGGGCTCTTGGTAATTAGGATGATTGTCTGCAATCTTGCTTGAAAAGGTCTGTCTTTATCTTTGACATGTCTGACTTTAGTTTATAAATTTACTGTCTGGCTGAAGCCATGACACGAGATATCTTTTGCCCTTCAAATGCAAATCTTTAGCTCTGAAATTTTTAAATGTAATATCTTTAGCCCTGAGAAAAACTCGTATCCCTTAAGATCACGTTATGCCCCGATAAAAACTGACTTTATCATTTATAACATGACTCGTAAGCCCCGAAAAAGCTTTATCACTAATGATGGATGTCTGTACCCATTAGCAAACCTTTACCTCTTCAAATTATTGTCTTGTGCGTTGAGAAACCCGACGTTATCCCTTAAATGACTCATAAACCCTGAGAAAAGCTTTATTCCTTAAATTGACTTTTTGCCATGAGAAAAACGAACTTTATCCATACAAATGATTGTCTCTATCCCTGACAAAAACGGACTTTAGCCCTTAAACTGTCTTTAGTCCTGAGAAAAACGAACTTTATCCATACAAATGACACATTATCCCTGATAAACACTATCCCTTATAATAACTTTTAACCCCGAGGAAAGTCTTATACGTTAAAAGAAATTGTATCCCAGGCTAAGCGTATCCCGTAAATGGAATTGTAGCCCCGATAAGAGCTTAGCGTATCCCTTAAAAGGACTGTCTTTAGCCCCGAAAAGAGCTGTTTATCCATTCAAAAGACTCCTTCGCCCCGAAAAGAGCTGTGTATCCATTACAAAGACTTTTTAGCCCCGAAAAGAGCTGTTTATCCATTAAAAAGCCTGTCTTTAGCCCATAGAAAAGATGTTTATCTCTTAAAAGAACTGTCTGTAACTAAAACACACAGTCTTGTATTGGGAATACTAAGTCTGTAGTTTGTGGGTGTTGTCTGTTTTTATGTCGAGTTTGTAATGGTTTGTCTTTGTATATGAAACGACCTATTGTTCGATTTATTGCGTCTTCAATCCCTGAAAAAAGGCCTAAAAAACATTTATATCACGTGTTTTTTTTTTGGGGGGGGGGGGGGGTGCCTGATGGACCGTAAACTCTTGGGCATCGTTTTGTGAATTCTCTTCTTATAAAATGTTCGTATTTCTCAGTCCCCGCGAAGTCTGAAGAAATGTTAACTTAGCCCTGGCGAAAAGTGCATTCCTCTACATCGCTCCTAGAACAGCGCAGTTGTGCAAGCCACCAGGTTGTCCTGTACTCCTGAACGCAGTTCCGGTGACACATGCAAGGAAACATAACTTAAAAAGAACTCCTCCTTCGTTTAGTTTCTTTCTTCTTCTTCTTGATCCCCGCTTGTCTTCAGAGCCACGTGATACTGCATTTCGAATTCGCAGTGACACCTCGTTTATTCCCTGAGTTGAACATTCTGTATTGTTTCCCAGTGCCTGGCGTTGTATCCGTGTCTATCACTTCACAGCGGGGTTAGTAATAGAATCGTGTTGTCGTGCGCTAACGGAGGATTACTGTATTACGTCACATATTGTTCTCTCGCGGATTGTCACACGTGCCCACCTGTCAGCGAACTCCTACCTCCTCCCCCTGCCCGATATCTCACATAAAGAGACCGCCGTTGAATGCGGACTTAACTGACCAACAAAAATGGAGACGCTAACGGGAAAACCCACGACTCATTTCTAATCGCTATTTACGTCTGTTCACATATTAGTTTCGTGTTGGTAGTTGTGTTTGTGAGCGGGCTCTTAATATCTTATCCTTTTCGGTTTGTGTATTATTGGATTATGTTGTTATGTGGTGTAATATTGGTACCAACATGTGAATCTGCGTTATAGTTTTAGTTAATACATTTAAAGAAAAGAAGTGGTGGTAACTTTTAAGTGATTTTGAAGATAAGCTAGGCTGAATTAATGCAGTACTGTTTACATGAATAGTTTAGAGTCGGTGTCTCGGACCAAATTTATCAGTGGTTAGATTTATTTAAGCAGTGGTTAGAGCGCTTAGCTCTCATCGCAAAGGTCATGCGTTCGATTTATGTCCATATATAGGTAAATTACACACACGTTAGGAAAGCGGAGTCATCGAGGAAGGGAACTGATATACTCCACTTCAGAGCACGCCGAGACCGAGTACAAAAAATTGCCATACCACAATATCCCCGACCGGTGCTTCTGCTAAGGAATTGCCATTGAACTGTTGATTTGGTACTGGGTTTAGCGTGCAGGCTTTCTGGCTGCACAGATTCAGTGCAGACTATATTTGTTCGTGTTAACATTAGGATGTTTCTTGGTGTTAACCTTAAGCTAATTTTATATTATCTGTTGGCGTTAATCTTGGGTTATTTGTTAGTTTCAACTTCAAGCTATCAGTTAATGTTAACACTAGGCTATTTGTTAGTGTAAAGTTAATGTTAACATTAGACTACTTGTTAGTGCCAATCTTAGTCTATCTGTTAATGTTAACACTAGGCTATTTGTTAGTGTAAAGTTAATGTTAACATTAGACTACTTGTTAGTGCCAATCTTAGTCTATCTGTTAATGTTAACACTAGGCTATTTGTTAGTTACAACCGTGGGCAATCTGTTGGTGTCTACGGTAGGTTATTTGTTAGTGCCAACTTTAGATTGTCTGTTAATTTAAACATTAGGCTATTTGTTAGTGCTAACTTTAGATTGTCTGTTAATGTAAACATTAGGCTATTTGTTAGTGCCAACTTCAGATTATCTGTTGATGCTAACCTTAGACTATTTGTTAGTGCCAATTATAGGTTTAGATGTTGATGTTAACCTTAGGATATTTGTTAGTGTCAACTTTAGCTTGTTGATGCCAATATAAGGCTACTTGTTGGAGCCAGCCTTAGACTGTTTATGTTAACATAAAGGCTATTTGTTATTTCCAATGTTACATTTTCTGTTTCTTGCTGATACTTTTAGACTGGTAATGTTAAATTATAAATTGAATTTCCCTGTTAACCTTAGTCTATTTGGTAATGTTACTTTCATATTATATGTTAAAGTTAACCTTAGTCTATTCGGTAATGTTACTTTCATATTATATGTTAAAGTTAACCTTAGTCTATTCGGTAATGTTACTTTCATATTATATGTTAAAGTTAACCTTAGTCTATTCGGTAATGTTACTTTCATATTATATGTTCAAGTTAACCTTAGTCTATTTGGTAATGTTACTTTCATATTATATGTTCAAGTTAACCTTAGTCTATTCGGTAATGTTACTTTAATATTATATGTTCAAGTTAACCTTAGTCTATTCGGTAATGTTAGTTTCACATTATATGTTCAAGTTAACCTTAGTCTATTTGTAAATATTATTTTGGCAAGTTGACCTTAGCCTGTTTGTTAATACTAATTTCAGATCATGTTACTTTTTGATTATATGTTGAAGTTGTCTTGAAATCACTTGTTATGTAAGTCTTAGATTAATGTCGGTTGAAACTATTTGCTAATGTCAGTTATCGACTGGGCTGATCTTGAATGTTAATTCTAAAGTTGCCAACACATTTCAAGCTCGTGTGTAATATGATGTTGCTGTTTTCTTTGTTTTAATGTATTCAATTTCAAGTTAGTTTTCTAATATCTGCTGTTGAATATGTTATGTATCTTGTAGTAGTGGTGTGGAGTCGCGCGAAATTATTCTCTTTTTAGTTGTCCATCGCAGGCAGTCGGTTTTGTCTTGGTGATGTAACTTGTGCTGTGTTTGGATTAGGGCATGGAAGAAACTGCGCTGGTCATCAGCTTCACTCTCTGGTTCCACGCTACCTTGGACCAGTCTTAGTCTTAGTAGTCTTGTACTTCTACAGGAGTTGATGCCCCTGGATGTAGCCGAAGGAGGGCTTCCTGTGTAGCGGGCTAGGCTTGTGCAGTTTGTTACTCTGCTGCATAGGGACAACAAGTGCGGATGGTGATTAACCGATGTGCAAGTCCATCTTAATGACTCAAACACTAGAGTAAAGTAGACCCACAGTCTGTTAGGCGCCATGTTTGCTACTCTTAATAAACCACCTAAATATGGCCGGTGTTATGCCATGTCACACAGCTAGTCTTCTCTTACGACATGCTCTCTGTGGGACAGTGGTGCTATTCTTGTCCTGTTTATGCACAAAGACCCGGGCAAGGCATAAGTCAATGATTTTGCTGCAATATGTCAAAGTAATGCGACATGATGATGATGATGTTCGTCCATCACAAGGGATGAAGACCACTGTCTTCGTTCAGCCGTATGGACAGTCTTTTCTCTTGTTGTGTCCACTGAAATGGGTGACATGTGCGGTGATTTGGATTAAAGTGAGGAAGAGACTGCGCTTTTTGTCAACCTCACTCTCTGGTCCTGAGCTACATTTGGCCAGTGGCAAGATATTTATCGAGACGACTGGAGATAGCACAGGATGCATACTTTTCCTCAGGGTTTACTCCCGAAACCTTTTCCGTAAACAGGTATCCCGCAAGACAGCGGAAGGGGGTTGACATCTAACGGTGTGTGTCGTGCCTTTTCCATGACCACAAGAGGTCGTAGGGACATCATTCAGCGTGTTAGTGAATCTGGCATCTCTTGCGGGCTGTGTTCTTCTTCTTCTTTCTTCTTCTTCGTACGCTGTCAGACGTCAACCTGACCGGCTGTGTTCAATTCAGTATAGTAATGTCCAAATTTCTCACACTCCAATTTCGTGAAGTTCAGCCGTGTGAACTAGGTCGTAAAATATGACACAGATTTAAGCGTAGTGTCATTCATATAGCCGATGTCCAGACCAGGATATTCGGACGGAAGAAATACAAAATAACGAACGAATTAACCAGTCCCAACGCAAAACAACAACACGTTTCCGTGGAGACAAGTGTAAGTCGTCGACTAGTGAGAATTCCCGGCAAATTTCTGGTCTGGCGGCATCCATAATGAACTAAAACAGTAGAGTGATGTAGTAGACCCACAACCAGTTACGGCGTCATCTTTGTAATGCGGCTTAATAGAGAGATATTTACAGTAGGTGTGTTATCATACAAATACAGGACAAGGCAAACGTGGACTAGATAAAGTAGGAGGCACGTTGAAGTTAAATCGGGACTTTTTGTAATGAAAAAAACATTTTTGTTGAAGTAGTCAAAATGCCTTCTCTCAATTGAGACATGTACCTTAGCCAGCCATCCCGTAATGTTCTGTGCACTTGCTTAGTAGTATTTATATTCCAGTCTTGGGGTGTCGCTATAGCAAAAAGGTCAGGCACTCTCTTGTCTAGAAATGAAAACACAAACAGTAGTTGTTCGATTCCCGTAAGGTTCAAGCGAGCCCTGGTCTCAAGGGAATTGATGTTGTGTGCTTAGACATATCGGAGACGGTCGATACAATCGGAGGTCATGTGTAAATGAAGCACATGTGCAAGATCCATTGAACAGAGCCAGCTGATAACTGGCGACTGATCGCAAATATTCTGACATTTTTTAAATTCCTACCCTGGGGGGACGACGGGTTCTATAGGGACAGGAAAACAC
Source organism: Ariolimax columbianus (assembly GCA_036924085.1). NCBI lineage: Eukaryota > Metazoa > Mollusca > Gastropoda > Stylommatophora > Arionidae > Ariolimax > Ariolimax columbianus. Next base: position 28,479,049 of record JAVGWX010000020.1, on the reverse strand, counting down.
GGCTTACAACTCAGTAGTGCTGGGTTCGCTCCCCAATCACATCAGGGACCGTTACTCCGGCGAAGCAAACCCTAAGGAAATGCAGGAGGAAGCATAACCTTACATAAAATCAATGCCGAAGTAGGATACACCGGTCCGATAGGTGCCAAATTAAAACATAGTGCAACACACACCGCCTTTGGAAACAAGAGAAATAAGGTGAACGCAAACAAACAAAGAACAACATAATTCCTACCGACGTCGCGTGGTCGGGAGAAATTCGAGAAAAACCAGCATCTGCATCACGTGATATCTCCAATAGTCAAGACTACCACGTTTCTCTCTCTCTCTCTCTCTCTCTCTCTCTCTCTCTCTCTCTCTCTCTCTCTCACTCTCTCTCTCTTCCCCCTCCCCCCATCCCACTGGATCAGCGTAGCTCAGGTTGAAAGAGGGCGGCCCTTCCTTTCTTGAATCTAATTACAGCGCAAGTATCAGGATCAACAGACAAGAGCCGCGTAGCGCAGTGGTTAGCGCGCTGGCTTCGCATCTGAGTGGTCCTGGGTTCATTCCCCAGTTGAGGTGGTAATGTTTTTTTCAGACGGCAATGGCCCTCGGGTCGACCCAGCCTTAAATGGGTACCGGTTCAGTCCGGGAAGTAAAAGCGACGAGGAAGAGGAGATGGCTACCGCCCTCATATAGCCGAGCATTTGAAATGGGAGATCGCTAACACCTCACACCCCTACGGCAGTAATGCTATGGGATACGTTACTTTACTTACCACGTTTCTCTCCCTTCTCTCTCTCTTTCTCTTTTCTTCCCCCCCCCCCCCCCCCCCCCACTGGATCAGCGTAGCTCAGGTTGAATTCTTAAATCTAATTACAGCGCAAGCTCGAGTATCAAGATCAACAGTCTAGAGCTAGCTGGTGTGCTGCCACTCAGAACAGGACACAACCAACTCCGTGGCCATATATAAACGAAATTGAAGATCGGCAGCTCAACTGCGTGTACAGGCGGTCAGGCACCTCCAGACTTCAGAGAACATACCACAGAGCTGCCACAAATATGATATCAGTTCAGTCCATCCCGTGATCTCTTTAAATCGTTGGGGCACCCCTGCTGACACCTATACAACTCTGTGCCATCCTTCTCTGCGATTGTTTTTAGTACCTCCTCGAGTCGTAGGTTAGTCCATTCGCGGATGTTGTCTTCCCATTGTTTCCTCTGACGACCCCTCGTCCTCGCTTGCCCTGCCCTGTGCACTGTAAGTATGATATTTGCAAGTCCATTGAACTTCGAGACGTGGCCATACCACCTCAGCTTTCTCCCTTTGATCGTTGTGGGGAGGTCGTAGTATAGTCCACTTGTATTCTCGATTCTTCGTCGTACTTCATCATTTGTGATTCGGTCTTTGTAGGTGACATTTACTAGTCTTCTAAAACATCTCATCTCCATGGCATGGATCCTTCTCTGGAGGTCTGTTGGAATAGTCCATGTTTCGCAGGCGTAGATCAATATCAAAAGAACCAGTGAGCGCATTAGTCTGACCTTTCTGGCGAGGGAGAGTAGTTTCTCTGTCAAAATATGTATCAATATGATATACAGAGACAATCGCACTGGCCCATAGAAACAAGACTGGAAGAGCAACTTTATGCACCTGTTGATGAACTACAAAAGGCAGTGAAGTTTATACAAGAGACAACATTGGAGATATAGACATTCAATTTCCAAGCGGGCGAAAGAAGAACAGGACCACGAAACCTTTGCCGATCGTTTAAACCTCCACCCTGACACTGTGGGACTTACATCTTGCGATGGGCAAATAAATGTTGGCGAAGGTCGAAGAGATTCCTGTCATTTAGTGGTTATGTCTGATCCCAGTTTAAGAATCCCCGTATTAAGCAACGCATACATATTTAGCTGTCATCAGGTACGAATGGCCTCCGAATTCCCCTACATATTATCTAATGTTTTCTCTCTCTCATTAATGTTACCCATAAAGATGCTGGCAAACAATAATTCCGCCCTGAATGAATCGTTACATGCCACGCACAGATAATGGTCCCCCGTGAAGACAAAATGACTCAATTACTCTATGCTGGCATTGCATTGTTTTATTGATCAAAATTCGACGTGGAAACTGAAAGTAATGAAACAATTAAAACGCATTTTGTATAATTAATATTTAATTAATGTATTATTATAAATGTCTCAATAGTGGTGCACGTGAATAGGTTAATCATAATTGTGTTTAAAAATAACACATTTTGTGTCTTGTTTAATAGTTTATGCGTGTTATTATTTCCCTGCGATTTAGTCACCGGAAATTGATTGTTGGCTGTAAGAAGACCGAGAATTCTGCACACATTCCACCAATCCTAGGAGCAGTGTTTGTCTAACTTTTTATGTTCGCCAAATAATTGGGCACGTTTGAAGCTTTGGGGCGCACTTATCTGACCTTCCGAACAGAGTAGACAGGAACAGCCTATAGAATTTATCGACTTGTTAAAAATAAAATATTGTTTTAAAAAAAGGTAAATATTGTTAATAATTGTTATACTTCGCTAATCCTTGACTAAGTAAGTATCCATTTTTCAATTATGTTGCATTATAGGTTGATTCGACCTTGAAGTAGCAACTTTATGCTAAGTTTTTGGTTTTTCACTTTTCCTTGTCATGTCACTTCCATGTGTTGCATGAGCTTATTTTCGCCAAACCTTAGGTGGATCTTCAGGTTAAACCTCCATTTGGATCGGTCTGCAGCTATGTCCTCTTCCCAAAATGTCAGATACATATTCAGAGCCGGTTACATGCGTCTTTGAATCGCAGCTGTGGTCGGCCAGATATTCTTTTAACACACGCCAGTTGTTCATAGAGATGATATCTTTAGGTATGCGACCGTCTTCCATGCGACGAACATGCCCAAGTCATCGCAATCTTCGTTGGCGAAGGAGGTTGCACATATCTGGAAGACCAGTGCCAGAATGAATGAACCTTCGCATTTGTCACTTTTTGCTCTCAATCAGACACCAATAATGGATAGCAGGTGCTGTAGATGAAAGGTGTTGAGCCTATGCTCCTGTTTGGCATATGTTGTCCATGTTTCTCTGCCATATTGAAGCGTACTGACGACACATGCATTGTTGACAATGACCGTTGTCTTGGCTGTAAGTTTAGGATTTTCCCAGACACTTATTGGGAGAAGAGAAAGTATGACGGCAGCTTTGTAATAAAGAAAGCAGATCTTTACAGAATATTTCAAGAATTACGATCCTTCGTTTTTTCACTTGCACACCAAACCATGTCCAGTTTGGCAGACACGGAGTTTTCTTCTTTGTGTGATCGCTACCCCGCGAACATAAAGTAATGGCAACCTACTGTACTGGACACCTGCCAAGAAACGTCATTACAACTAAATTGGTTGGTGGTTGTAAGAAACGGCGTTCTGCAAAAGACGTACTACTTACATGAAACAGTATATATAAACACATCAAAGTTTTTTAAATTAAAAGCTTTTGAATAACCTGTCCATGATTCGTGAAACTATTGATAAATTAACAGATCGCACTAGTAGGACTGTGCTCACAATATCAGCTCTCTAGGTAATCGGGAATTGGATAAAATTACATCATTGTAAAAGCTTGCTAAAATGACATAGTTGTGTAGTGGGTTTACAACAGTTTCACAGGACACTTAGGAAGGTTAAACGCCCCCTGTCAGAAACATGGCTTTGGCGCAGAGGTCCCATTTTTAACTCATCGTCTGTAGGGATCGTGCACCTGCCAAATCATGTCCTGCGGCCCGAAACGGGAATACTTAATGTCTATCTATATTCAGTCCACTTATGTCGTTAGACCTCGTCGGGAGGTGTGACCATCTTTGTTTCATATTTTTTGGGGGGCAGGTGAAACACCACTGGTGACTTGCCAGGTCAATCCCAGCATCTGTTAGCCCCTAGAATATACGATCGCCTATTTTTGAGACTGGTGGAGGTGAAAGCGTGAATTAGAGCAATGTAGACACGCAGCCTGTCAGACGCCATCTAAGCCGCTCCGCTAACTACATAACCACGACCTGAAGTTATGGCCACACAGTCTCTTTTTTTTTGTGACATAGTCTCTGTGGGGCGAGAATCCCTAGAATAGTTTGACGAGATTTTTAACTTGAATTTTGCCTTAGCAGCGGCCGTTACCTCTACTCTTTCCGATTTCTAACTGCTAAGGTCAATTTAACGTGCGCTCCGCTGAGCACGGGTGTCCGATCTCACTACTCAGAGAATACTATGTAAGTGTAAAATATGATTAACGCTTATTAAAAATTAGAAACCAAAAAATATATTTTGACAAAAAAACAACAACTTTACACGTTGTGAAAGCATTAACATGGCAGAAAGGTAATATCTGTGAAGCTGGCAGGTCACTTCGTGTCATGATGATGGTATAATCCCGTTAGCTGTGAGCTGGCAAGCTCTTGACGGCCCAATGCCTCCCTAACAAAAGCACACGTCCTCCTCAATTGTTGTAGTGATGTGTAGAATGTGTTAACTTAACTTAACGTCTTTATACTGGTTTAGAAGACCCTGCAGAGTCTGTATACAACCAGTTACATTTACATCACCTTGCTCTAAAAGCTATGCGCATCCAGTTTATTCTTAAATGCATTAACTGTCCCTGCCTCCACTACCTCCCCTGGCAATGCATTCCAAGCAGACACCACTCTCTGACTAATAAAATATTTCCTAATATTTAACCTGGACCTCTCTTTAGTCAGCTTGTAGCTATGCACTCGTGTTATTGTAGGTAACTGTATTTTAAAATACTTGTTATAGTCTAATTTATCGATTCCTCTGATCATCTTATAAACCTGTATTGTCACCACGAATTCTTCTCTCTTCGAGACACTGTAGGCCGGTTTTTCTGAGTCGTTCCTCATAACTGTAATTCTGGAATCCCACTATCATCTTTGTCGCTCTTTTTTTGTATTCTTTCTAGCATGTTTATGTCCCCTCTATGATAAGGACTCCACACCTGTACACAGTACTCCAATCTAGGTCTAACTAAAGCTTTATACAGTTTGACGATCACTTCGTTGCTCCTATGTTTAATATTTCTTTTTATCATACCTAACATTGTATTTGCCTTTTTCACTGCTACCTTAACTTGCTCCCTCACCTTTCCTGTATGATCTAAATATACTCGCCTGTCTGGGATGTGGCCCACAGATCTAGCCACTCATGTCTGGGATGTGGCCCACTGATCTAGCCACACATGTCTGGGATGTGGTCCACTGATCTAGCTACTCATGTCTGGGATGTGGCCCACTGATCTAGCCACACATGTCTGGGATGTGGTCCACTGATCTAGCTACTCATGTCTGGGATGTGGCCCACCGATCTACCCACTCATGTCTGGGATGTGGCCCACACATCTACCCACTCATGTCTGGGATGTGGCCCACACATCTACCCACTCATGTCTGGGATGTGGCCCACACATCTACCCACTCATGTCTGGGATGTGGCCCACACATCTACCCACTCATGTCTGGGATGTGGCCCACTGATCTAGCCACACATGTCTGGGATGTGGTCCACTGATCTACCCACTCATGTCTGGGATGTGGCCCACTGATCTAGCCACTCATGTCTGGGATGTGGCCCACATATCTACCCACTCATGTCTGGGATGTGGCCCACCGATCTACCCACTCATGTCTGGGATGTGGCCCACTGATCTAGCCACTCATGTCTGGGATGTGGCCCACACATCTACCCACTCATGTCTGTCGTTATTTCATATAACCTCTATTATCAGTGGTTTAAGTTACTTCAATTGAATTCAATTCAGAAGGAATGTTGCTGGCCATTGTAAATTATATAAACTGGGCAGAAGCAGCGATATGTCCCTGTGGTACTTCTATGAAATATAATAATTGCCGTTTCTTGTGCTCAGTTTGCTCCCTTGGTACATAACTAACAACCTTAGGAAACTATTTCGTGTGTACTGACTAGCTTGGATACTTGAATAAGGAAACAGAGGAAGTGCAACAGTTTCCTCATTATGGCATGTACAGCCTGCATGGGAGGACGGAGTAGTCTGTTCCTGATAGGGAGGTGGAAGACTCGTTCCAGTAAGTAATTTCTTCGTTCTGTGTGTGTGTTTGTGTGTGTGTGTGAATGTATATATATATATATATATGTACGTATGTATGTATGTATGTATGTATCTATGTATGTATTAATGTATATGTATGTATGTATGTATGTATGCATATATATGTATGTATGTATGTATGTATGCATATATATGTATCTATATATATATGTATGAATGTATGTATGTATACATGTGTGAATCCGTGTGCATATGTGTGTGTGTGTGTATGTATATTGTTGTTTAATGCCCACACTGAGGAAGTTTACTCTTTTGTGCGACCTAAAGAGAACGTTTAATGCCGGATTGTAGTAGCTTCCTTCTCATTTTGAGTATGCTGACGTAGGTGGACAGTGGTCCTCCATGCAGTTGTGCTACTCTTGGTCTCTACTTCCTTTTCGCTCTCTACTACGGCGATCACATCGATCCACATGTCGTCAGCCAGGCTGCCTTGAAACACGTCTGTTTCCAGGGAAAGCTACATGTACAAGAGACTGTGGGCTTGACCAATGTATTGTGCCTGACTAGACCAGCGACTCACTCTCGTATAAATGGTTGTAAATGTTGTTGTAGCCTGGGGTTGGGATGAGGATCAAGTCTCAACACCAAATAAATGCCCACATGCGTGCGTCTCATATAGCCTCTGACACAACAAACTCCAGCTCCTGGCAGAACTGTTTTGACTAACAGGAGAAGAGGCGAAAGGCGAGTTACTGGCGTCTTAAAACCAGTAGTTTAGGACAGATGGGGCTCGAAAGCCTAGGAAGGCACCTCATCTAGGAGAAGGAGAACTCTAATTTCAAACCATCTGAATCCTTGCAGATAAGATACTGGCGTATCTGGTCAGGTTTAGTCAGATATCGCTGTGCAACCCGTTTTCTGATAACTCTGAAAGTTGGTCAGTGTCTACTAAACCTGACAACCGACGATGTGCGAAGGAACACACCTACGAGGATACAATGCCTTATCTTAGAGCGAGGAAAGACACCCTCAGCTGAGTGTTGTGGCAGGGCAGATAATGCCCTTATTCTTGGTTGGTGGCTGGTCTAGGAGTGAAGCCCCAACAGGCGAACAGATAGAGCATTGCTCTGCTGATCCGGCAGCTCCTGGAGCGTGTCTTGTTCTAAATGTATTGGTATCACCTTTTCCTTGGAGTAACAAGGCAGACCAAGAAACGGACCATGCTGCGTGGGAAACACATGGTATCTATATTTCTGCCCGGGCTTTGTGCTAATAGCACAATTACTACATCTCCCAACACATACATTTCTTTTGGACAAGAGCAAAGGAAAAGTTAAGTTAAATGGTTTCTTTTATTCTAAAGGTATTGTCTACCATGATCTTATTCCTGAAGGCCTAACGGTTATCAAGGAAATGTACGTTGATATCCTCCGTCGTCTAAGAGATGCAATTAGAAGAGAACGACCAGGACAATGGAGAACAGTTGGATTAGGCTGCATGACGAGCCAGCACATCGATCCCAAATGGGGAAGCAGCACCTCGCAAAGCTCAATGTGATCACCTTGGAGCATCCTTCATATTCTCCAGACCTGGCACCGGCTGGTTTATTTCTGGTTCCCTCGACTGAAATCGTTCATTGAGAGGATGCTGAGGAGGTTATCACCAATGCGACAATACAGCTGAGAGAAGTGTCAAAGAATGGGTTCCACGAATGTTTCCAGCAGCTGAAAGAGGTGTCAAAGAATGGGTTCCACGAATGTTTCCAGTAGCTGAGAGAGGTGTGAAAGAATGGGTTCCACGGATGTTTCCAGCAGCTGAGAGAGGTGTCAAATAATGGGTTCCACGAATGTTTCCAGCAGCTGAGAGAGGTGTCATAGAATGGGTTCCACGAATGTTTCCAGCAGCTGAGAGAGGTGTCAAATAATGGGTTCCACGAATGTTTCCAGCAGCTGAGAGAGGTGTCATAGAATGGGTTCCACGAATGTTTCCACCAGCTGAGAGAGGTGTCATAGAATGGGTTCCACGAATGTTTCCAGCAGCTGAGAGAGGTGTCATAGAATGGGTTCCACGAATGTTTCCAGCAGCTGTATGCATGTTGGCAAAAGTGTGTAGTGTACGAAGGGAACAGCTTTGAAGGAAATGTAGTGTAGATAACTCTATTGTAACTTATTTCTATACAATCCACTAATTTCCGGGAACTTTTGGTAGATACCTCGTATACATTTTTGAATGTGTGCATTTGTTTTTGTGTCTGTATGTGTGTTTCTGCGTATAGTTGTATGTGTATGTGTGATTGTGATTGTGTGTGTGTGTTCGTTTTTATATATGTATGTACGCGTGTATATGTATGCATGCGTGTATACATGTATATAATAATACTGAAACACTCTTAGTGAATCGGCATTATCAGAATGGCATGACCCATCATTAGGATAACACTGAATCCGTTCACACAGTTAACCCATTACACATTGTGTTACAGAACAAACTCATTTGGACTATTGAGTGACAATATCATTTAGAATTACATCAATAATAAGCCCTATTACATTAAGCACACCTGCGTGATGCAGCCAGGTAGCTCGTAAACAGTCAGACCTAGTTTAGGTGTCTTTGCTTACTATAGTCTTGATGTCATGAGCTGTGTTATCGCCCTGGCACCACACGTCCCTGTGTGGAAAATAATTCTCTTTTATTGAAAGATTAGGGTAGCCAAATATTTTAACACGTGACGTCATCAAAGTGCTGAGAATTCAATACCGTTCCCTGAAGATGCCCTGTCGAGAATTATATTATGTTTACATTGCCGGTGGTCTGTTTCTATCTGATCACAATGTCTATGGTATGTTTCTATCTGATCACAATGTCTATGGTCTGTTTCTATCTGATCACAATGTCTATGGTCTGTTTCTATCTGATCACAATGTCTATGGTATGTTTCTATCTGAGCACATTGTCTAACGTATGTTCCTGTCTATGCACATTCTCTGAACTCTGTGCCTATCTGAACACATTCTCTTTCCCTCTACCTCTATCTGACCACATCCTCTTTCCCTCTACCTCTATCTGACCACATTCTCTTACCTTTCCCTCTATCTGAACACATTCTCTTTCCCTCTATCTGAACACATTCTCTTTCCCTCTATCTGAACACATTCTCTTTCACTCTATATGAACACATTCTCTGAACTCTGTCACTATTTGAACACATTCTCTGAACTCTGCCCCTATCTGAACACATTCTCTGCCCCTATCTGAACACATTCTTTGAACTATGCCTCTATCTGAACACATTTTCTGAACTCTGCCCTATCTGAACACATTCTCTGAACTCTGCCCCTATCTGAACACATTCTCTTAACTATGTCACTATCTAAACACATTCTCTGAACTCTGCCCCTATCTGAACACATTCTCTGAACTCTGCCCCTATCTGAACACATTCTCTGCCTCTATCTGAACACATTCTTTGCCCATATCTGAACACATTCTCTGAACTCTGCCCCTATCTGAACACATTCTCTGAACACTGTCACTATCTCAACACATTCTCTGAACTCTGCCCCTATCTGAACACATTCTCTGAACTCTGCCCCTATCTGAACACATCACAGTCTCTGAACTATGTCCCTATCTGAACACATTCTCTTAACTCTGCCCCTATCTGAACACATTCTCTTAACTATGTCACTATCTAAACACATTCTCTGAACTCTGCCCCTATCTGAACACATTCTCTGAACTCTGCCCCTATCTGAACACATTCTCTGCCTCTATCTGAACACATTCTTTGCCCATATCTGAACACATTCTCTGAACTCTGCCCCTATCTGAACACATTCTCTGAACACTGTCACTATCTCAACACATTCTCTGAACTCTGCCCCTATCTGAACACATTCTCTGAACTCTGCCCCTATCTGAACACATTCTCTGAACACTGCCACTATCTGAACACATTCTCTGAACTCTGCCCCTATCTGAACACATTATCTGAACACTGTCATTATCTGAACACATTCTCTTTACTCTGCCCCTATCTGAACAAATTATATGAACTCTGTCCCTATCTGAACACATTTTCTGAACTCTGCCCCTATCTGAACACATTCTCTGCCCATATCTGAACACATTCTCTGAACTCTGTCCCTATCTGAACACATTCTCAAAATTCTTCCCTATCTGAACACATCCTCTGAACTCTGCCCCTATCTGAACACATCACAGTCTCTGAACTATGTCCCTATCTGAACACATTCTCAAAATTCTTCCCTATCTGAACACATTCTCTGAACTCTGTCCCTATCTGAACACATTCTCTAAACTCTGCCCTATCTGACTGCTTTATCTGAACTCTCCCTATCTGAACACATCACAGTCTCTGAACTCTGCCCCTATCCGAACACATTCTCTGAACTCTGTCCCTATCTGAACACATCACAGTCTCTGAACTCTGCCCCTATCCGAACACATTCTCTGAACTCTGTCCCTATCTGACCGCTTTATCTGGACTCCACCCCTATCTAACCAACACATGTCATCAGCTGCATGCTTCAGGCACATCTGGGACTTCCTGAATTCACTTGTGTTGTTGTTGTTGTTTAATGTCCGTGATCAGTAAGTTGACTCTTTCGTGCACCCAGAAAAGTGCGTTAAGTAGCAGGTTGTAGAAGCTCTCCTTGAGCCCCAAAATGTGCTGATGAAGGTGGTCCGCGGTCGTCTAGACGGTTGTGTGCCATGCTTGGCTTTATCTAACGCTCATTACTACGGGGATCACCTCGATCCACATCTCGTCAGCCCGACTACCATGAAAACAGCATGTTTCAAGCGAACGCTCATAGAAGATATGGCGATCTTGGTCAATATATTGTGCTTTTAACCGAGGCCTTCTGAGAATGCACCAGGCCTGTTCCGAGATCAAATCAGCAATCAATCTGGCTCACAATATCTTCAATTATTTCTGTTATCACATGTTTCTTTACACAACATTGGAAGTGAGCATTCTCGTACAGTTTACCTGTTTTTGTCCCTTATTTTCTGTAAGCGTTTTCTTTATTGCTAACATCTGTTGTCCTGATTCTCTTTATTTAATTCCGTGGCTATATACTTCCTGTGTTGTATTATTTATGGAGCTGTTATATATCAATTCATAAACGTTTTGAATGCGTCACTTCTGTGTTTTCTTGTTCCACTGTGTTCCTTTAGAGCTGTGTGAGGTTGTATTTTATATCTTTTATACTGAAGGAATATGGACTAACGTCTGTTCAGGTGAAACATGCTTATCAGGCATGTTAGTCATAGTCAGGTGAAACATACTGATCAGGCATGTCAGTCATAGTCAGGTGAAACATACTGACCAGGCATGGTAGTCATAGTCAGGTGAAACATACTGATCAATCATGTTAGTCATAGTCAGGTGAAACATACTGATCAGGTATGTCAGTCATAGTCAGGTGAAACATACTGATCAGGCATGTTAGTCAGGGTCAGGTGAAGCATACTGATCAGGTATGGTAGTCATAGTCAGGTGAAACGTACTGATCAGGCATGTCAGTCAGGGTCAGGTGAAGCATACTGATCAGGCATGTCAGTCAGGGCCAGGTGAAACATGCTGGTCAGGCAAGTTAGTCAGGGCCAGGTGAAACATACTGATCAGGCATGTCAGTCAGGGCCAGGTGAAACATACTGATCAGGCATGTTAGTCATAGTCAGGTGAAACATATTGATCAGGCATGTCAGTCAGGGCCAGGTGAAACATACTGATCAGGCATGTTAGTCATAGTCAGGTGAAACATAATGATCAGGCATGTCAGTCAGAGTCAGGTGAAGCATACTGATCAGGCAAGTTAGTCAGGGTCAGGTGAAACATACTGATGAGACTATTAAGCAGAGCCAGGTGCGTTATGGTAGAAGAATTCAAAATGGTAGAGATACTGAGTGTTAGAATATACATGCATACTGGGCAATACCTAGTGAGTGTGGGAGTGTATTTGTGTATGTATTTGTGTGTGTTTATCTGCGTGTATGCATGTACGTGTTTATATATGTGTATGTTTATTTTTGTTTGTTTATGTGTGTGTTTTTGAGCATGTATGTGTGTGTGCTGATATGTGCACAGGCGTATGTGTTTATGTGTGTATATAGATTGCATGTGTATTTATGTTTGAATATGTGTGTGCATGGGTGTGTTTATGTCTGTGTGTTTGGTTGTATGGGAGTATGCATGTATGTGCATTATTTGCGCGCACGTGTGTGTGTGTGCTCGCTCGTGCGTGTGAACGCACGCGCGTGTGTGTATGTGTGCGTGTGTGTGATATGTGCCCTGAATGTGACAGGGTGTACCGTTCAAGGATTGGTCTTTACAGCCAGCATAAAACAAATTTCGCAGCAATAGTTAATGATGTCACTATATTCGCCTGCGATGGTCAAGTATCATTATTATTATTATTATTATCATTATTATCATTATTATTATTATTATTATTATTATTACCACCATGATATGTTTGAGTATACATAACTATCTTGCACTAAGAGACACATATCCAAAAAGATTTGGTATCTTTCTGGCAACTTTCATCTATTGTTTGGCATCTTTTCAAAATGTTCATCTGGCGACTCAGGACATCACCTCCGTGTAGAACTAGTTTACGTCGCACGACACAGATCTCCCGGGTCAGTCTGTACTCGCGCCCAAGTGAGTGTGCTGGGGAGATTAGCGAGGATGGTTGACGTATTCTTGTCAATTGACGCGCGTTATTTTTTACCTACACTACATTCACTACTATCATGCACGCAATCGTGTGCCATAGGTCAGTTGAATGTTACGTGTTGTTTATCTGACAACCAGTAGGCGACGACTCGTGTCAGATGGTGTGTTCACACGGTTGGCACACCGTCTCTGAGCGACTAGCTTTCAACAAATACATATTTAAAAAAAAATAATTTCGGTGGAGGCTTTTAATTTACACTAACAAAATTGTGTTCTTTCATAGTTAGATGATACACACATTTCTACTTTTACGTTTTCAATAATTGGCTTGGCTTGGCTTCGTTCGTTCTCAATCTCCCGCTACCAAACCCTGAAAGGGCTTAAGTAGCAGAATGTAGTCCAGAGAACGGAATGCGTTGTGTCGTAGTTTACAGCTTGACTGCGATATTTGCACCTTCCGGTCCAACACATCCGACTTCAGCAATCATTTTATGAATACCGGGTTAGCATTCCCTCTTCGATCCCTTCTCCTTAGCCAGTCTATCCTGCTGCAGCCTGGTATCCAGGATCACCGCGTGGAGGTGTAGAAGGGTCTTGGCAGCTCTGATTCGCTGGCCCTGACGCTAGCAATCAGCTATGGGTCGCTGACCACTGCAGCTCATGCGCCGCTCAGCATCTTGATCCCCAATAATTTAAATTGACGAATTTAAAATAAAAACAACAAAAACAAAACAACTTCACTGTAGATCTGTCACGAAATGAACTGCTGGACTGATTATTTTTCCAAACAAACCGTATTTCTTAATGCTATCTACAATATCAGACATTAGGACTGCAAAGCAAGAGGCAGACCACGTAAATGATGGATAGATGGTGTCAGTGAGACACTGAAGTAACATGGAGTAACAATACCATCGGCGACAAAGATGGCACATGACAGAAAACTACACCTCCCCACGACCTCTAACGACACTAAATGGATAGATGATAATGAGGATGATAGTTTTTTTTTCTTTGTACTAGCACCTTGTTTTTGCCGGCGCTTTGACAATCGTCTTTCAGCGGTGATTCGGTTTCCAACGGCTGGAAGGATGTCGACCGAGGCGTGTTCCTGTCACTATGCTCAAATGTAACGAATTACCCTTCTTTTCATATCGCAGCAACTGGTTCAAACTCCATCCTATGCGCTCTTCCTTCTGGTGGTTTCTCACTAACCGAGGTACCCATTGTGAACACACCTTACGATACTTCAGTTTCTTGGTAACCACCATTTGAACTGTCCCTAGCGACACAGCTAATTCTCTGCTAGCGAACGTAAGCTCCGAGGATGGTCCACCTGAACTGGTGCATCAATTTTGTATGCATCTTCTGACACAACAATATACGCCTGACCTGGTCTCGGAAGATCGTTCGTTAACTCACGTCCTTCTTAAACATCGTTCTTCAGTTCAATTCTGTTGTCTTTGACCCACTGTTGTCACCATACACTGCCTGCATTATGCGATGAATGTCAACTGGTCGACATCCTTCAGCGGTTAGAAATCGAATCACCGCTGGCCAAGGAAACTATGAGTCGGATGATAATGCAATTTTGCAAACTTGATGGTTGGAATGTGCTGTTTACACCATAAGCGGCGTCATCATGCGCATCGTACGTATGTACAATTGGTGCAGTTAGATCCGGTTTCATTTGAACACGCCTCATGCATGGTGTCAAGCTGTTTGGGCAGGTTTATTGAACTCTGTGTATATCGGGCTCATATATCCTTTCTTTAATGCGATCATGCACCCATGCACCATTATTCCTTTCTAGTATCCGCCATTTTTGTCAGCTCTGGAGCCCATCTATTCAAAATGTGCGACCTGATCTATTTCCTCACCATATACTGTACATTTATGCCGACATAACTATAATTATGGAATCCCACTATCAGCTTTGTCGCTTTTCTTTGTATCATTTCCAGCATGTTTATATCCCCTCTATGTTAAGGACCCCACACCCGTACAAAAGTCGACTCAGTGTGTAAGGGGAAGGGGGGGGGAGGGGGGGGGGGTTGTTCATTTATAAATAAATACCTGACCTATGGTTAGGGAAAGAAAAACAGCGAGGAAGGAAACTGGCCATTCCACCTCACAAAAGATGCGGCTTATAACAATGACATCTCTAACGCTTCATCCCTGACAGCAGATTGTGATAAGGTACTGATTTTAACCACCAATTAATTAATCCTGATTTCAGCCATTTTGCTTTGCCGTTGCATATCAACGGTTATTGCGCAGTGAAATGTACACGACCTTCTTTAGCCGCCTCTTACGACACGAAACAGTTGCCCTATTCTATTTGCCAGTGAAACCACTGGAGACGTTGTTTTCCTCTGACAAACCACTGGAGACGTTGTTGTCCTCTGACAAACCACTGGAGACGTTGTTTTCCTCTGACAAACCACTGGAGACGTTTTCCTCTGACTAACCACTGGAGACGTTTTCCTCTGACAAACCACTGGAGACGTTGTTTTCCTCTGACAAACCACACAGTATGTTACTTTCCTGTGACAAACCACTCAAGACGTTTCTATCCTCTCAGAAACTATTCCATCCATTGCTTTCTTCTGAGAAACCACATATCTAGCTCTGCAAGTCTGTGTGTCTATTCATTGTCCAAGAATAATTTTCACAATGCCTTACCGGTGATTACTCTCAATCTCACTATTAATTTACACACCTGACCTCCTTTATCACAAGGCCCGTGTGACAGTCTACACACCTCGCGTTTTACCTACCGAGGCGTTGTACCCACTGTCTCACACACACATACACACACACACACACACACACACCACCACACTTTTCATCCGTTCCCCTCCACGGTTGCCCCCTCTCTGTTTTTGTTCCCAGCAGTCGAATCTAGGCTTGGACTCATCACCCAGTCATTGATTGACTAAAGGGTAGTCCCCGTTTATGACTGTTGGTCGAGCCTCGTAGCTTAGCGTTAGTCAGCGGCGGAGTTTGTTTGGGGGGTTTTCTAGGACGACCAACAGCTGCGTTTGTGTCGGTAAAAGCTGAAAGGAAAACAAATGTTTATTGAGCAAACTAAATCCTAATTGTGAGAGAAAGACACACGCGCATATATATATATATATATATATATATATATATTCTTCTTCGATCGTTCTCAATCTCCCACTACCAAACCATGCAAAGAGCTTTGCAAGTAGCAGGATGTTGTCCGGAGAAATGAATGCGTTGTGTCGTAGTTTACAGCTTGACTGCGATAGTTGCACCTATCGGTCCAACACATCCGTCTTCGGCATGCATTTTGTAGTATCCGGTTAGCCTTCCCTCTTCGGTCCTTTCAGCTTGTTGCAGCCTGTTATCCAGGGTCACCTCGTGGGTGTGTAGAAGGGTCTTGGCAGCTCTCGTTCGATGGCCCTGACGCTAGAAGTCAGCTATGGGTCGCTGGTCGCTGCAGCTCAAGCACTGCTCAGTGTCTGGATCCCTGCTGACTGTATGAGGCAAATAGTTGTGGTTAATTGAGGGATAAAATGTATGGCGATGAAAGAACCTTGAAACAAACCGCCACATTTATTATGGGATGTTGTGATTATATGAGAGAGAAGAAGTGGTTTTCGTAGATATGTCTTTACTCCGCTCTTCTGTCAGCAAGGCCTATTTTTTTTCGCATAGCTCTATTTACATGACATAGGAAAGGCGTATGAAGAATTCCAACCTCGTGGCCTTCTTTCGTACTCTGACTCCTATACGATATCAATCTCTCGCTGCTCTCATTCCCTCTCTCCTCTCACTCCCTCTCTCCTGTTATTTATTGCAAGTGTTATTCTGTGTTAACCACAACCAGAGCTGCTACTGTCCCAAAATTGATTGATTTAAAACGAGGAACGCCGTAAGCGTTCGGGATTCGACCAGGCGCAGTGGTTAGTGCGCTGACTACATAACTGAGCGATCTGTGCTCGGGTCCCGGTTGGTGCTGGAATTTGTAGATCAGACAACGGTTTCTAAGGTCGACCCAGCCTTAACAATTGAGTTTCAGAATAATCAATCCAAAGATGATCTCGAGCAATGTATGTTCTGCCAGACACAGCTCTCAGCAGAACACCCAAGGTTGGTCATACCGTGGATACCAATCCACTGCAATATTGAAGGCAATGAAGCTGCAGACAAACTAGCAAAGAGTGGAGGAGCTTCCCCACAAACAGACCTGAGTATCACATATAATGAAGCCAAGACCATAATTAAAGCCAACTTCAGAGTAAAATGGGCTGATCAACACCCCGACTTCCGAAAAGAAGACAGCTACTATAACTTAATTAGAGAAGAGCAAGTCATCGTCTTCAGACTGAGAACTGGGCATAACAGACTCAATGGTCATCTTTACAACAAATTGAGGATTGGGACAGATGACAGGTGCCCATGTGGGGAGCATATCATGACCGTGGAACACATCCTGCAAAGATGCACGCTCACGCAGGAAAAGAGAGAACAATACTGGCCTCGTGAGACAGATATGAGACAAAAGCTGTATGGAGATGAACCAGCCTTACAGACAACGGCACCCTTTGTAAGAGAAACCGGGACCTTGATCTGAGGATGAACGAAGAAGAAGAGGAAGAATCAATCAATAAAAAACCATTAAAATCCTGTCAGTTCCATGTGAAGCATTAGGTCCTCAACAAATGCTCGCCAAGTCTTCTTATCATGAGCCATCTGAGTCAGTTCTGTCCACGTTAGAGTTGTACCTACTTGTCTCATGATGAGGTCTAGCACTAGAGTTGTACCTACTTGTCTCATGATGAGGACTAGCACTAGCGTTGTACCTACTTGTCTCATGATGAGGTCTAGCACTAGTGTTATACCTACTTGTCTCATCATGAGGTCTAACACTAGTGTTGTACCTACTTGTCTCATCATGAGGACTAGCACTGGTGTTATACCTACTTGTCTCATGATGAGGTCTAGCACGGTGTTGTACCTACTTTGTCTCATGATGAGGTCTAGCACGGTGTTGTACCTACTTTGTCTCATGATGAGGACTAGCACTGGAGTTGTACCTCCTTGTCTCATGATATCGTCGTTTCTGATTCTATCCATTCTCGTTACTCCAAGCATTCTGTGGAGGCATTTCATCTCAGTTGTTACGATGTTTCTTTTATCTTTGTTTGTTAATGTAAAATGTTGGCATTGATAGCACAATGTGGGTAGGAATATCGTGTTGTATAGCGTTCTTTTTTTTTTTGTAATCAATTGTCACGTGCTTACATAGCAATATCCCGGCCATTTGCCCAATGATTTGACTTGCTTTATTATATGTTTATGATTTCTTCTTCTTCTTCTTCTTCTTCTTCTTCTTCTTCTTCTTCTTCTTCTTCTGCATCGTACGCAGTCAGACAGTAACCATTATTTTTTCGAAAAAAGCAGCGGTCATCCTGAGGCTGCCATAGAGCTTGTCTAGTATTGCCACTGGTGAATGCCACATCTGCTCTCTCTGATCCTCGTATGTCGGGCAGTTTTGCAGCAAATGCTCAGCGGTCATTTTCCCGGTACCACACGGGCATTCGTCGGTGCCACCTATCTTCAATTTGTTGAATAGGTGGTACCTGAGTCTATTGTGGCCATTTCGAAGTCTGAAGACCACGACCTGCTCTTTTCTGTTCAACTGGTAATATGCATCGTTGTTGGTGTAACCAGTATGTTCGGTTTCCCATTTGGTCATGTATCTAGCTCTAATAAGCCGTTTTGACTCTTCGTATGTCATACTAGTATCGGGTTGTGGTAGTTTTGCACCTTCTTTTGCCAGTCTGTCTGCCTCCTCGTTGCCTTGGATGTTGCAGTGAGATGGAACCCACTGCACCACTACTCTTTTTGGTGCGGCCTGCTGGCATAGTTGACGGAGTACTGCTCTTAAATCGTTCAGTTCAGTATTTGTCTGGCATTTCAGTGCTGTGACTACGGCATCTGTAAGCAAGACTATATGGCTTTCATTCCTTTTACCTGTCACCATTTCTCTGCCTCCGCTCTGAAATTGCTTGTGTATTTTCCAGTAACGAATGACAGTGTTATTTTTCTGCCATTTGGTAGGCTCAGGAATGCTCCTGTCCCTCCGTTCTGTGTTGTATTTGTTACGGAACCGTCGTTGTATGCATGCGTCCAGTCCATGCTTGGGTAGTTTTCCGTAATGAAACTCAGGGTAGTATCTCTTCTTTCTTTTTCAGACTGGCAGTTTTTGTTTCTAATGCCTGGTATAATTTCTACCACCTCTGGAAATATATGCTGCCTCCAGGTAGGTTTTCGTACAGTAGGGATGGGCTTTGGTGTGGTTAGTGCGTTCATAGGGTCTTCGTGCATCTTTGCTTTGGCTATTTCTGCAAAGTTTCTTCGCTTTAGCTTCCCATTTCCGAAATTGTTTAGTCTATGGTGCATTGGGTGGTCAGTCAGTCTTCTGAGTTTCTCTGATTGCAGCTCGGCTCTGCTCTTCTGTCGGCCATGGATTGCAGTTTTGTAATCTTTTCAAGTTCTACAATTGGCGTTGACTTCATGCCACCTGTTATAACTCTCATGGCTTGGTTTTGGAGTTTGGTTTAGGATTTCGGTGTCGCTTGTCCATCTGCTAAGATGACGTCACCCAGGGACGTGATATCCTTCACCTGTTCTACCTGTTGGTGTATACAAATAATATAGTTGTTTTTATTTTTGTTTTTTCAATCGTCATAACCTCGGTTTTCTCTATGTTGCTTTTCATACTACACAGGACATGCCTCGCTTGTTGATACGCTGTTTTGTCTGAGCTATTATTGTTTGGTCATAATCAAAGGGAAGTTAAGTTAAGTGATCACTGAGATTGTTTCCCCTAACTGATGTTGGCTTCTTTACACATTGCGTCTAAATATGTGATACATAGTAAAGGGAATAGTACACATAGCCCTGCCGTACACTGTATCTAAAATGACATTTGTCGGGATATTCTGCGTTTGTTATTACTGTACATTGGTAATTTACGTAAAGACGTTTACATAGGTAGGTCAAATGTGTATTTACTCCATAACATTTTAATGGTGTCAACACTTTTTGTTTAAAACTGGGTATTACAGGGCCTCTAGGTCGCTGCTGTCACCGCGTCGTGTTCTGGCTATGTTTATTTATAATAACCCCCCCCCCCCCCCCCCACCCTTCCACATAATAGCAACATATGCCTTACCGGGGATTCGTCTTCTTCGTACGCTGTCAAACTTCAACTTGAATTTGTTCGAAGAAAGCAGCTGTCATCCCGAGGCTGTCGACACATTAGAGCTTGTCTAATGTTGGCACTGGTGATGGCCACATGTGCTTTCTCTGGTCCTCGTATGTCGGGCAATTTTGCAGCAAATGTTCAGGGGTTATTTTCCCAGCATCACAGGTGCATTCGTCAGCGCCACCTATCTTCAGTTTATTGAATAGATGGTACCTCAGTCTGTTGTGGCCGGTTGCGGAGTATGAAGACCACGACCTGCTCTCTTCTGTTCAACTGGTAATAGGCATCATTTTTGTGTGTAGCCAATATGCTCTGTTTCCCATTTGGCCATGTATATGGCCCTAATAAGCCTTTGGACTCTTCGTAGGTCACACTAGAATCTGGTTGTGGTAACCTTGCAACCGGGGATTCAATCCGACGTCCTCCTTGTCAGCAGGCACGAAATAAAACCATTTGGCCATGTATAATATCATTTCAGTCCACATCTCTTTCTGATTACTCATTGCTGCCCATGTTAGTTCTTTTGTTCATGAATGAGTTGCCCCGACGAGACGATTTGCTCATAATGCTAATTTGCGTCTTTTGCTTTGTGTTTGTGCCCACGTAAAACTGATCCAGGATACATTACGTTATTATGTACATATATCATTTGTGGACAAAAGCTGTGTGTTCACTGCCTGATATTAAAACGTATTTAAGTTAACACAACTGTAAATTGTACCTAGACCATCATTATCGAAGGCAAAGCATCGATAATAAGAAACTGATCACAAGAATTCCAAAAAGAGGACACGCTCCGTATAATGAAGTCGCACACACTTTATCCCCGACGACAGTATTTGATAACGGACTGCCTTTTACTTAATTTATCAGGATACGAGGAAGCTGCTAGAACCCTGCCACTTTTCAGGGCTAACAAAATGATAAACATACGTGTTGTTGACATTAAACAACAACAACAAATTTAGCAATTCCTGTCGGTGGTAAAGTCTTAACTGTCAGTGAACACCTACTACTTCGTCTTCAGTCCCAACGCCGCCCACCCCCCCCCCCAAACACCCCCTTTCAGACCTCTCCTCCACCTCTGCCTCCTCGACACTCTTCACTGATTACCAGTGATGGGGGTGAAAAGGGGGGGGGGAAGGGTACAAAGCGGAGACGGAAGTGCCGCCATGCGTCGTGTCATCAACAAACGAACCCGATTTAGTCCGTCCCCAATGAGACCACAAACCTTTACGGGTAGGATATGTGGGTCACGTCTGCTTACACGCGAGCACATCTACAACACGTTGTTATTATATTAACCACATCCCGGAAGTACGGCGATTCAGAAAACATCAACAATGTTACGTCTGATCAACAGGGCGAAAACAAAAGGTAAGTAGAAGTGATGAGTCTAGTGTAGGGACATTTAAATTTACCGGTTCATCCTTTGTCGGCCCTTGTTTGTGTGCACTGTGCGTGCCTCGGTCGCTCAGGCTGGAATTGTGTGACACGCGTTGTCTGGGTGTGTAGTAGGTCACGATCAGTGAACTCCTTGTGTGTGTCAACTGTGTGTTCGCGTTTTGAATCGACTTGTTTTGTTATCAATCATTTGTCTTCCTTATTAGTTTATTATCTGATTCCTCTACCTTCTTTTTGTGTCGCTGGGACTGGTGTATGCGATCCCGAATGTTTTGTAGGGTAGTTTTTAGAGCTTTTCTTTTATTATACTTTTATACATTAGCACTGATCATAGTACTGATTGATTGATTGAGTCCTTAACCACCGGAGTCGTTCCAGTGGCATATATAATAGCACCACTGTTTCCTGTCGTACGTGTAAGAGGTGACTAAAGAGTTGTAGACATGGCTGACAACCTCATTATGTACAAATCGTTGCTGTTATACTGAACTGCAAAAAAGAACAAAAAACAGGAATACGGCTTTCCTGAAAGCTGGTTAGGTTTATCCAGATAATGCCACATTGAACCCATCCTTCAACAAATGTCGTGTTGGACCCATGCTTCAACAAATGTCGTGTTGGACCCATGCTTCTACAAATGTCGTGTTGGACCCATGCTTCTACAAATGTCGTGTTGGACCCATCCTTCAACAAATGTCGTGTTGGACCCATCCTTCAACAAATGGAAGTTAGTGTACGATATACAGGCTCTACATTGGAACCAGTAGCAGAGAAAAAGGCTGTCTAAGGACTGAGCTGGACATGCATGTCATCTATAGCTCTTGAGATTGTGGCCTTAATCTGTGATTTGTTTAGCTAGTACGCCATAGTGTAACCAACAGAACTTCATCTGTAGAGGTTGACTAAAATTTGGTAACCCAGCTGATGCCATCCATTCAACCTTTCAGTCCATTGGCTTCCACTAATGGAAGCATGTTTTCAATCTTTTCCACATTCGCATTTTCGTCCTGCGTCGTGAAAGATACGTTTGAACAGAAGCTGACCCCCCTTGCAGGAAGCCTGTATCCAAATTGTTGTCGTGGCAGATTATAATAGCAATTATTTATATTTGTGTGTGTGTGATAATGGTACCAGCCACAAGAAAAACCATTTAGAACCTCGTATTGCATGCTTGGTAGGTGACAGTGCACGTACTCTTTTCCATCCCCGGTACCACAAACACTGTGGTGGATAGTGTAAACCTGACCCCGACACCCACGTCTGCCTGTACCGTGTACCACATCCGTCATTGACTGCCTTCCCCGCCCCGTGTGTAAAGAGTGCAGTCCTCCTGTGTTGACAATCGTAAAGGGATTAGCCGTCTGACTAAGGCCCTGGTTAGACGTTTATCGTTTGGTCTGTGTCATACCAGCTGGCGTAGGCGAGCCTGGGATATAGCACAGCATCGTCCCTAGTCATGTTGATCAGTCCTGAGACTGGTTGTAAGGTTGTCTGAGACTGATTGTAAGGTTGTCTGAGACTGGCTGTAATGTTGTCTGAGACTGGTTGTAAGGTTGTCTGAGACTGGTTGTAAAGTTGTCTGAGACTGGTTGTAATGTTGTCTGAGACTGGTTGTAAGGTTGTCTAAGACTGGTTGTAAGGTTGTCTGAGACTGGTTGTAATGTTGTCTGAGACTGGCTGTAAGGTTGTCTGATCGTACCTCTCCATTTGACCCTATCCTCTGGTTGATCAGTACTAAGACTGGTTGTAAGGTTGTCTGAGACTGGCTGTAAGGTTGTCTGATCGTACCTCTCCATTTGATCATATCCTCTGGTTGATCAGTACTAAGACTGGTTGTAAGGTTGTCTGAGACTGGCTGTAAGGTTGTCTGATCGTACCTCTCCATTTGATCCTATCCTCTGGTTGATCAGTCCTAAGGCTGGTTGTAAGGTTGTCTGAGACTGGCTGTAAGGTTGTCTGATCGTACCTCTCCATTTGATCCTATCCTCTGGTTGATCAGTACTAAGACTGGTTGTAAGGTTGTCTGAGACTGGCTGTAAGGTTGTCTGATCGTACCTCTCCATTTGATCCTATCCTCTGGTTGATCAGTACTAAGACTGGTTGTAAGGTTGTCTGAGACTGGCTGTAAGGTTGTCTGATCGTACCTCTCCATTTGATCCTATCCTCTGGTTGATCAGTCCTAAGGCTGGTTGTAAGGTTGTCTGAGACTGGCTGTAAGGTTGTCTGATCGTACCTCTCCATTTGATCCTATCCTCTGGTTGATCAGTACTAAGACTGGTTGTAAGGTTGTCTGAGACTGGCTGTAAGGTTGTCTGATCGTACCTCTCCATTTGATCCTATCCTCTGGTTGATCAGTCCTAAGAGCGGTGCTTGGAGTTGTTTTCATGGAGTTGTTATCATGTTGTAGACTGTAAGATATCTTTAACGTGTGACATTTCTCGGATGTCACTGTTGCGCAAGCCATGCATGAGAAGTGATTGTTGTTTTTCTCAGTTCTTTCCTGATATTCTATGACGTTAAAAATTATTTTTTTCTGTGAACACCCTTTTTGTGAATATAATCATGGTCCTAATTTGTGTATCATTGTGGGCATCAGCTGTACTCGTAGTTATTCAATTATTTCTCCATTGATTATTATATTCATCTGTCTATGTTACATAGTTTTTGTCTTCATCATGTCAAACTTGTTTTTCAATTCTTCCAACTATGGCTTGATCATCTGGCAAATTTGATGGTATTGACTTTGACACTCATATTACAACTCTGGATAACTGTTCCCTGTTCCTGTTGTGTATCAACTTCTTTGAGACGTTTTCTTTGTGTTGCTATTACCAGAGTGTCTTCAATGTGTTTATTTTCATGCCAGTCTTTGTCTGGAAGTGTTTTTTTTAATGTTAGTATTTGGTTGCTAGTGTTTATTTTAATGTTAGTCTATGTCTGCTGGTGTTTACTTTGATGTTAGTCTTTGTCTGCAAGTGTTTATTTTGATGTGAGTCGTTGTCTGCTAGTGTTTATTTTGATGTTAGTCTATGTCTGCAAGTGTTTATTTTGATGTTAGTCGTTGTCTGATAGTGTTTATATTGATGTTAGTCTTTGTCTGCTAGTGTTTATTTTCAGTCGTTATTTGCAACGTGTTTGTTTTCATGCCAGAGTCTTCGACTGGGCTGTTGTTTGTTCCAAGAAATTTTTACGACGCTGTTACTGATCCTCGGACCATGGCTTAATCCTCGGACCATGGCTTAATCCTCGGACCATGGCTTGATCCTCGGACCATGGCTTGATCCTGGGACCATCGCTTGATCCTCGGACAATGGCTTGATCATCGGACCATGGCTTGATCCTCGACAGATTTGATGACATTAACTGCCGTTTCATTGACTATTACAACTACAAACCGATTGTTCTTAGCGTAGTGTATCACATTGATGCGACTCTTTCATCTCATCGTAGTATAACATCTCTAGTAGCAGACACGGCCGTTAGGGCGGAAGTGTTGCAAGTTACGATTCTTGTGAAGTTTGGACTTCAGATACGCAAGGAAACTAGATTTCTGTAAAAAATAAAATATATATTGATATGGTCAGAAATGGCGCATGGACGAAAATAGAGACGAAACCTAAGTTACTTCTTCATCTTATTATTATTATTCTCCTTCTCCTCCTCCTTCCCCCTCCTCTTCTTCCTCCTCCTCCTCCTCCTTCTTCTTCTCAACTTAACTTCACGTCTTTATACTGGTTTAGAAGACTCTGCAGAGTCCGTATGCAACCAGATTCTTTTACATTTCCCCATTTCATTTTTTTCTTGAATGCATTCATCTTCTTCTTCTTCTTCATCTTCGTTCATTCTTAATCTCACGCTATCAAGTTATGAACATGTTTTGCAAGTAACAGGGTGTTGTCAGAAGAACGGAATGCGCTGTGTCGTAGCTTACAGATTGACTGCCATATTTGCACCTTTCAGTCTGACACATCCGACTTCAGCATGTCATTTTTTAGCACAGGGTAAACCGTCCCTTTTAGATCGCTTCTCCTTAGCCAGTCTGCTCTGTTGCAGCCCGTTATCCTAGACCACAGGAAGGAAGACTAACGTCTGGTCAGGCAAAACATACTGGCCAAGATCCTCGCCTCAGATTCGCCCTAGGCCTTCCTGAAAACAGTATATTGTCATTGCAACCTGGCTATCGAGGTGACAGTTCGACGCTATGCCCGTAGAAGCGACACGCAGATGAAGACAAGGACAGCACAGCTGCTGCCTGCTAGACTCCGGTCCATCTTCATCAGCACGCTCGGGATGTCACATCTTCATCAGCACGCTCGGGATGTGAGGAAAGCCACGACAACCTGGCACTTAACGTCCTTTTCGGGACGCACAGAAAAGTAAACTCACGGTGGGCATTCAACAACAACATCCATGGTCAACTCGTGGAGTAGAATGGTATTGGCAGCTCTGGTTCTCTGACCCTGACTCTAGCAGTCAGCTCTGGTTCGCTAACCCTGACGCTAGCTGTCAGCTCTGGTTCTCTGACCCTGACTCTAGCAGTCAGCTCTGGTTCTCTGACCCTGACGCTAGCAGTCAGCTCTGGTTCTCTGACCCTGACGCTAGCAGTCAGCTCTGGTTCGCTAACCTTGACGCTAGCAGTCAGCTCTGGTTCTCTGACCCTGACGCTAGCAGTCAGCTCTGGTTCTCTGACCCTGACGCTAGCAGTCAGCTCTGGTTCTCTAACCTTGACCCTAGCAGTAAGCTCTTGTTCGCCGACCCTGAAGCTAGCGTGAACTATGGGTAGCTGACCGCTGCAGCTCATACGCTGCTCACCACATTGTCCCCAAACCTACGTTACGACCTGAATATCTTCATCAGTGACAACAGACAGCAAAAACATCAGATAACAAATCATAGCGGAACGGTGGATACATACAATAGAAATATGAATACATATATGAGTATGGTTCGAAGCTGGATACGTATAACAATATTTTTTCTCTCTCTCTCTTTCTCTCGCGCTCTCTCTCTCTCTCTATCTATCTCTCACTCACTCACTCTCTCTCACTCTCTCTCTCACACGCTCACTCTCACACTCTCTCTTTCACTCTATGTCACTCTCTCGTCGGTATATCGTAATTAGTCGTTCAACCTGCCCATGTCATGCCTTACAGTAATAGCTGCTCATGCTAGCGAAGAAGATACGGCCGAACGGCCTGTTTGTGCGCCAAGGTTCCCTGGCCGTGTGTGCGTGTTTATGTGTGTGTGTGAAGTTTATCTCGTCGGCCGAACACGGCACCCGTGTGTACCTGGTGCCCGTGTGACGGCTGGCCGTGTTATCAGTGTAATCTTGTCCTAAAGACAATGGCGAGGCTGCGGCGGTACTCATGTGCTTGAACCTTAATCCACTCCCAGAGTTACCTGGTTCCCATTGTACTGATGTGACAGCTGCTGACTGTAACGGGCCATTCCATTTTTGGTTAAGGAGAGGGTAGATCGATATCATTATGTTAAACAAAAACAAAAAAACAACAAATAAATAATAATCATTTAGATACAGAAAGAAGTGCAAAAAAAACAAATCCATCCCTAATCCTACATTACTCAACCCTACCCTAAACCTAACCTAAACATGATCTTAACCCAAGAATGTCATTGATAAGACGGCAGAAGAGGAAGCAACCATTATCGTCTGTCCTCGCTGAGTTGCAGACACTCCTAACAGTTAAAAAGTGGATTATTCTGTCATATCCGGTGCTAAATATAAATTTGTCTTTTGTTTTGGGTGAATTAAGACGCATTCACCTTCAGTTAAAAGAAAGTGTTAAAAAAACAGAATAATGGGTTGTTGTCAACTTGTGTCCCAGATGAAAACATTTTAGTAGCAACGAAGGTTTTTTTTCCTTTCTGTTTTCGCCTTAGCTCGGTATCTATAAATATTTAGTGTTTTTTGTTGTTGTTTGTTCTTGTTACACTGTCTGAAAATTAAAGCGGGACCGAAACAACCTACTTTACGACCAAAAGGTCTTCATTATGGACTACAAAGATCACACACGAAAACTCCGAACAAATCCCATGCCATTAGTGTGATTGTTTCCATCTCTTTGACTAAGTTGCTGCCGATTCTTTCGTGTAAAAGTTGTATGCAAATGTGTCTTTTCCTGCTCATACAAACCACAGCAGATTTCTTTCTTGATCTTTATAAACCACCGGACATTTGCTTTATTCCTCTTTATAAACCACGAAAAATGTATGTCGTCGTCTTTATAAACCAAGGACCATTTTTTTCTTACTTTTTATAAACCAATGAAAGTTTTGTTCTTCCTCATTAAAACCCACGGAAGATTTATTTCTTCCACTCTGTAAACCACTGAATATTTTTTGATACCTCTTTATAAACTACTGGAGATTGCTTGATTCCTCTTTATAAACCACTGAAGATTGCTTGATTCCTCTTTATAAACCACTGAAGATTGCTTGATTCCTCTTTATAAACCACTGAAAATTGCTTTCTTCCTCTTTATAAACTACTGACGATTTCTCTATTCTTATTTGTAAACCACTAACGATTTTTTGATTCCTCTTTATAAATCTAGGAAGATTTATTTCTTCCTCTTTACAAACCACGAAGGATTTCTTTATTACTCTTTATAAACCACTAGCGATTTATGTATTATAAATCAAGGACGTTTTATTTCTTCCTACTCATAAACCATTGAAGATTTCTTTATTCCACTCTATAAACCACGGAAGACGTGTTTCCCATTGTCAAATTTGGATTTGGATTTATCTTCAAGAGCGTTCTTTAAAGCCAGGAAGACTTACTCCACACACCTGGGATATGTTTGTATGTGCTAAGAGTTTAGGTATGGTAGATATTCGAGTCTTCTACCGTAGTCAGTGTGGCAGTAGCGTTATTCTCCTCTATGTCACTGGCAGATTTGGTTACATGGCGGACATTGTCCTTTTTAGACTTTTGTGGCATTTACGTCTGCTTTTGTGTTGTTGTTGTTCCTGTAGTTGTTGTTGTTGTTTTTGTAGTTGTTGTTGTTTTTGTTTTTGTTGTAGTTCTTGTTATTGCTGTTTTTGTATTTCTTGTTGTTGTAGTTGTAGTAGTTGTTGTTGTTCTTGTTGCAGTTGTTCGTGTTGTAATAGTAGTTGTTGTTGAAGTTGTTGTTGTTGTAGTTATTGTTGCTGTTCTCGTTGTAGTTGTTGCAGTAGTTGTTGTTGTAGTTGTTGCAGTAGTTGTTATTGTTGTTTTTGTTGTTGTTGTTGCTGCTGTTGTTGTTGTTGCGGCTCGATATTGGGTTTTGTCCACTTGTCGACTTTCTTTTATGGCGGTTTACAGTGGTTCTCATATACCGAGGCGTACTTGAGACGTTGGACCGGAGTCCTCCTGGACAGTACAATATGAGGCTGCCGAGTAAGCTCACCACTATGGGGATCACAGTGCCGATCCCCACCTGGTTAGCCAGACTGCCGCTACACAATATGGTTCCAGGGATAACTGTTTGGATGTGAGGTGATGTCTTGATCAGTATGTTTCACCTGACCCTGACTAACATAGCCTGATCAGTTTGTTTCACCTGACCCTGACTAACGTAGTCTGATCAGTATGTTTCACATGACCCTGACTAACATAGTCTGATCGGCATGTTTCACCTGACCCTGACTAACATAGTCTGATCAGTATGTTTCACTTGACCGCGACTAACATAGCCTGATCAGTTTATTTTTTCCTGACCTTAACTAACATGGCGTGATCAACATGTTTCACCTGACCCTGACTAACATAGCGTGATCAGCATGTTTCACCTGACCCTGACTAACATAGCGTGATCAGTATGTTTCAAAGGTCCCTGACTAACATAGTCTAATTAGTATGTTTCACTGGACCCTGACCAACAAAGTCTGATCAGAATGTTTCACTGTACCCTGACCAACAAAGTCTGATCAGAATGTTTCACTGGACCCCGACCAACATAGCCTATTCAGTATGCATCACCTGACACATACTAACATAGTCAGAGATAGTAATAATGGACAGATCAAGACTTACCCTGCTTGAGGAATTTAGTCATTTGGGATATACCCAACAGAGGAACGAAACTCTTTGCTTGATTGAAATTTAAAACAAACATTGTGAACTGCAAAGACATGCGACTTTTATTTCGCAGTCCTATAAATGATCCCAGTCGACCCAGCCGTCTCTCGCAATAACTTAACAGCCTATGTCCAGATTAAATGGGGCGTATCTTTGTGTAATAGAAAGAACTATCTTAAACAACGTACATCAGTTCTGTGAATGTACGCTGTATCAGTAATTGAAGAGAGTAGTAACTCGAGTATGTGACGGTCGACAGCAGAAGACGAAGTGGAGTACCGCTAGAGAAATGATAGTTGAAGACATGAACACTACCTTCGGTACAAGAGAACTTTGACATTAGGCTCTCGTGGATTGCCTAAGAGTTGTTGTTTACAAACACGGCCGACTAGGGGACGTAAACATCGTACTGATTAACCTCCACTTATGGCACTCTGTAAGCGCGCCAACAGCCGGTGTGGTTAGCCTGTAGAGCGCCAGCTTGAACAGTCTGTGTAACTAACTGGGCCTTGGTTTGTGGTCGGGAACTAGCGAGTGTTCATTGAATCAGTAACGCGAGGACAGGCTGGCGGGAGATAACCGACGTACAGCATGTAGTATTTGGAATTTCATGAGTTACGGACCTTACAATTATGCCTGAAAGATGCGACTTAGTACTCTGATGTTGCTGCGAATTGTCATTTTTAGACCGAGATGCTTCAGAGCTTGACAGATCGATTTGCTCAGGCGTGAAAAGAATGTGGTCTGACAATAAGCCTGAACAAAATAAATGTGCTGGAACAGGAAGTAGATGGCTCACCAACGCCTAATGTTAGTTAGTTGCCCATCGCAAGCAACGATGACGATATCATCAGACAGTTTTGTTTTGATGATGAAACGTACGCAAATTTTTTATTATAGTTAGGGAGTTAGTGCGCTGGTCAGCAACCTCACTCGCTGGTCCCGAGCTGTCTTGGACCAGTGGCAAGACGAAGTCGAGTCGTCTGAAGGTAACTCCGTATACAGGCACACTGGTCCACCACCCTTGAGACCAGTGGTCGCTTGAAACCTGCGGAACTCGATCGCCCACCATTGCCGTTGAGAGGCGAGTGTCTTACCACTCTATCACATCAATAATTGTGAAACTTAGGGCAACTGTACTTCATATACCTGGGACCCTTCATCAACGACATACTCTCTCCAGATCCAGAAATAGACAGTCGCATTGCAAAGCTACTGATACATTTGCTCAGCTCATAATGCGTGTTTGGGAAAAGTCGAAACTGACAGTTAAAATCAAGGTGTCGTCATTACGCTCCTTTATGGTAGTCGAACTTGGTCAACGTGGGCCACACATGAGCACAGGCTTAACACCGT
Organism: Ariolimax columbianus; assembly: GCA_036924085.1. NCBI lineage: Eukaryota > Metazoa > Mollusca > Gastropoda > Stylommatophora > Arionidae > Ariolimax > Ariolimax columbianus. The sequence continues at coordinate 28,448,162 of JAVGWX010000020.1, read as the reverse complement.
GCACCTACGGCACCTGCGATCAATTCCTGGAATTACATGTAGGGACAGAGTGACAAAGGCAGAGGTGCACTCTCGCACTGGTGTCGCAAGCTTGTACTATCTCCTCTTCGGCAGCCAGGACTACGATGACTTGGGCATGACTGTCGCATGGAAGATGGTGGCATTCTCAAAGATATCCTCTAAGGGCAGTTGACTGATTTCAAGAGAAGCCGACCACAGTTGAGGTTCGAAGATTTGTGTAAGCGTGATATGGCTTGGATTGGCTTGGCCTAGCTTGGCTTCGTTCGTTCTTAATCTCCCGCTATAAAATCCTGCAAGGGCTCAAGTAGGGGAATGTAGTACAGAGAACGGAATGCGCTGTGCCGTAGTTTACAGCTTGACCTCGATATTTGCACCATTCGGTCCAACACATCCGACTTCAGCAATCATTTTATGAGTACCGGGTTAGCATTCTCTCTTCGATCCCTTCTCCTTAGCCAGTCTGCCCTGCTGCAGTCTGTTATCCAGGATCACCGCGTAGAGGTGTAGGAGGGTCTTGGCAGCTCTGGGTCGCTGACCACTGCAGCTCATTCCGTAAGCTTGATCTGAAGTTATCTTCTTCCCGTCACGCTATCTTCTCCCCTTCAAGCTATCTTCTCCCCTTCAAGCTATCTTCTCCCCGTCACGCTATCTTCTCCCTGTCATCATATCTTCTCCCCGTCACGCTATCTTCTCCCCGTCACCGTATCTTCTCCCGTCACCGTATCTTCTCCCGTCACCGTATCTTCTCCTCGTCACGCTATCTTCTCTCCGTAATGCTATCTTCTGCCCATCACGCGATCTTCTCCCCGTAACCGTATCTTCTCCCCGTCACCGTATCTCCACCTCGTCACGCTATCTTCTTCCCGTCACCGTATCTTCTCTCCGTCACACTATCTTCTCCCCGTCACCGTATCTTCTCCCCGTCACTGTATCTTCTCCCAACCATCGTGTCTTCTCCCCGTCACGAATCTTCTCCCCGTCACCGTATATTCTCCCCGTAACCGTATCTTCTCCCCGTCACACTATCTTCTTCCCCTCACCGTATCTTCTCCCCGTCACCGTATCTTCTCCCCGTCACGCTATGTTCTCTCAGTCACGCTATCTTCTCCCCGTCACCTTATCTTCTCCCCGTCACGCTATCTTCTCCCCGTCACGCTATCTTCTCCCAGTCACGCTATGTTCTCCCCGTCACCTTATCTTCTCCCCCTCACGCTATCTTCTCCCCGTCACCGTATCTTCTCCCCGTTACCGTATCTTCTCCCCGTCACCTTATCTTCTCCTCGTCACGCTATCTTCTTATATTGATCTAATATTAATCTCATACGACCTTGACACAAATCTAGTCTATTCTGTCCCCGTGTCCAACTTTTAAAGCTGTTTTTTATTATATTGTCAGTTTTGTGATCTGCAACATGGCTTACACTTTCCTTTCCCTTCCATTATATTATCCATCCGGCCGCTGCTTCTCATGGGAAATCTTCACATTGTGTTCTGTGCTAGCCCTCCTTCCTGAAAACGGGTCTCTAAGTGCCGCCTGCTCCCTCCTTAGAGGCCAGACCACTTTAGCAAGCGAGAATTCTAGAGAAGAATCTGCCCCTGCTCCATATTCATTATGGGTAATCGTGCAATATTTATGAAGAACCGCCGCTTGTGAAGTGGCGTATTCCCGGCGGGAAGCTGGGCGTGTTCGCCCATCGTTAACGTCTCTGAAGCTAAATTTCTGCCCAGCTTAAAGAGGCTAAAGTTGCCCTAGGGGGATAGCCAAGAAATATTGCCATATCTCACACAAGGGCGTTACTGTTGTTTATTTTTGTTTAAACACATTTTTCTTTAAAAACTACGTTGTTCAATATTTGTTTTGAAAACAAGTGAATAAAAAAAAAAATTAGTTTATCGGTACAATATTTTGAATGACCTGTCCAGGATCCATGTCATTTGATAGATTAGAAGGTCGCATCACATCATTTCAGCTCTCTGGGTTATGGGGAAGTTGGTTAAAATAGGAGAAATAGAAGTTCACGTAGACGGACGACGGCCATGTGGATATATACATTTGAGGTTATAGCAGTAACGGTGTTTTGTGAAAGTATTGATGCGTGTTTTTGATCTGTATTAGGAGGACAAACAGGTTGGATGTTTTGACTTGTTTAATCTGAAGTTGATATTTGATAAGAAGAAGTCGTTTTAGATATGACAAACTTAAAACTAAGACATATGTAAAAGGAAGCCATCACCGAAAAAACAACAACAAAAGAAGTCACCACAGACAATATGAAAGAAACCATCACAGACAATATGAAAGAAACCATCACAGACAATATGAAAGAAACCATCACAGACAATATGAAAGAAACCATCACAGACAATATGAATGAAACCATCACAGACAATATGAAAGAAGCCATCACAGACAATATGAAAGAAACCATCACAGACAATATGAATGCAGGCATCACAGACAATATGAAAGAAGGGCATCTATATCAGTGAGAAGAACGTATCAAGAGATGGATAAGATATTTGATGTCGCAGGCTGCGAAAGCTGTCCGACAGAGTGTAATCTCAGTGTGGTTTTCTCACAGAAAGGTCCAACGTTCATATGATCTTTTCACCGAGACAATTACAAGAGAAATGCTGAGAACAACACAGACCACTGTTTCTTACCTTCATCGACCTCACCAAGGCATTCGACCTGGTAAACAGTGTAGGTTTTTAAAGTGTTGTCTAGTTGGCTGCCTACCTACTACTGAGCATGATCAGGTCTTTTCATGTGGGCATGCAAGGTACAGGGCTGCATGACGGTCAGGACTTGAGGACATAGACATTAACTACGGAGTTAAACAAGACGAAAGGGATGCACATGATGCAGATCCTCCAGGCATTGTCTTTAACGATACAAATCTGAAGGTAGTAAATCACTTCAACTACCTCGGATCTATCATCACCGACAACCTTTCAGTGGACGCAGAGCTGGATCTATCATCACCGACAACCTTTCAGTGGACGCAGAGCTGGATCTATCATCACCGACAACCTTTCAGTGGACGCAGAGCTGGATCTATCATCACAGACAACCTTTCAGTGGACGCAGAGCTGCAGAAGCGATTAGGAATGACCTCATCAGCACTTGCCAGGCTCTCACAGAGAGTGTGGAATAACAAGATGCTGACCATCTCTACAGAGGTTTATGTGTACAGATCATGTGTGATTAGTAACCTTCTGTATGGCAGCGAAACATGGACACTGCATGTTTCAGAAAGAAAACAAGACTAAATACTTGTCATTAGCGCTGCCTGAGACGCATTCCTGGCATTTCATGGAGTGACAGGGTGACTAGCAACGAAGTGTTGGACCGTGCACATATTGTCAGCTTAGTTACGATCCAACTCGGAGAATGGGCGAATACCAAAATATATCATTTACGGAGAGCTGACCACTGGCAAGCGTAAAAATGGTATATCCTTCCTCCGCTACAACGATGTTTGAAGCGTGACCTTAAGGTTTTGGATATGAACATCTGTAACTGGGAGGAACTTGCCAAAAATAGACCCGGCTGGAGGTAGGCTTTGTGTGTTGGTCTGCAGGCAGGGGGAGACAAGATGCGTCACGGACAGACCCGGCTGGAGGCAGGCTTTGTTTGTTGGTCTGCAGGCAGGGGGAGACAAGATGCGTCAAGGACAGACCCGGCTGGAGGCAGGCTTTGTGTGTTGGTCTGCAGGCAGGGGGAGACAAGATGCGTCAAGGACAGACCCGGCTGGAGGCAGGCTTTGTGTGTTGGTCTGCAGGCAGGGATAGACAAGATGCGTCAAGGACAGACCCGGCTGGAGGCAGGCTTTGTGTGTTGGTCTGCAGGCAGGGGGAGACAAGATGTGTCAAGGACAGACCCGGCTGGAGGCAGGTTTTGTGTGTTGGTCTGCAGGCAGGGGGAGACAAGATGCGTCAAGGACAGACCCGGCTGGAGGCAGGCTTTGTGTGTTGGTCTGCAGGCAGGGATAGACAAGATGCGTCAAGGACAGACCCGGCTGGAGGCAGGCTTTGTGTGTTGGTCTGCAGGCAGGGGGAGACAAGATGTGTCAAGGACAGACCCGGCTGGAGGCAGGCTTTGTGTGTTGGTCTGCAGGCACGGGGAGACAAGATGCGTTAAGGACAGACCCGGCTGGAGGCAGGCTTTGTGTGTTGGTCTGCAGGCAGGGGGAGACAAGATGCGTCAAGGACAGACCCGGCTGGAGGCAGGCTGTGTGTGTTTTTCTGCAGGCATGGGGAGACAAGATGCAGACTACAAACGTTTGCGGGGAAAGTTAGAGCGTGAATCCCTTGTCAATCGGGACGAACAGGATACCAATCAATCAACAAATCATTATGTCACACCATATTATGAAACGTAATAAAAACAGGTGATATTCTTAAGCGAAGATGGCGGTAAGCGTTCGGACATGTGAATTCATATGTGACCGAGGAAAAAAAAACAGGAGCACGAACCCAAGACACCCGATGTTTGGACATCACGTACAGAGCACGAATTAGGCCCATCGGCCGCTGCCCGGACAATATTAAATGTACAAATCTACCCAAGTTTTTTGTACCTTTCCCCATGTGGTTTGTTAAGAGCAACTATAGATGACGCCTGACTGACTGCGGGTCTACTTAGCTCTAGTGTTTGAGTCTATTTAGATGGACACGCACATCGGTTAGACCACACTCCAAGAAAGTGGCTGCAAACAGACACTGTAGTCTTCTAAACCTTCTTAAGTCTGCTAAACCTTTTTAAGTCTTCCAAACCTTCTTAAGTCTTCTAAACCTTCTTAAGTCTTCTAAACCTTCTTAAGTCTTCTAAACCTTCTTAAGTCTTCTAAACCTTCTTAAGTCTTCTAAACCTTCTTAAGTCTTCTAAACCTTCTTAAGTCTTCTAAACCTTCTTACGTCTTCTAAACCTTCTTAAGTCTTCTAAACCTTCTTAAGTCTTCTAAACCTTCTTAAGTCTTCTAAACCTTCTTAAGTCTTCTAAACCTTCTCAAGTCTTCTAAACCTTCTCAAGTCTTCTAAACCTTCTTAAGTCTTCTAACCCTTCTTAAGTCTTCTAAACCTTCTTAAGTCTTCTAAACCTTCTTAAGTCTTCTAAAGACGTGAAGTTAAGACTCAATTCCAGATATAGCTTCCTAAAATGAAAAATAAAACCGATGCAGACAAGCCACGGAAGCCGTCGTATCGAAGATGGTATGGGTTTGATGCAGGCCCCAGAGATGGAATTTCGGGAGGCACTTACCCCAGAACATCATCTACCATACACCATGAAGTCAAAGAACAGACTCCGCACTGGTGTATAACGATGCAACAGGAACATGGAGAGATGGGGATACACAGATGAGGGCACGTGTGACTTGCGCAATGCAGAACCAAGATGACCTGCCCCAACCTCCAGGATACATGCAATAGGTGCGACATGATTGAGGCAAATGACAGGGCAATCCATGTCGCTGAATACTGGAGGCTTGACGTATGACGTAGCTTGGACAAGGGAAGTAAGTAAGTGTATTTGACCTCTCGTGAGTCTACAGTTCGATACGAGAGCGACACACTCTACGTCACGTGGGGTAGGTCTGAACCATCCTTAGTAATTGGACTGTCTTGCATTCTGTCCTTTCGGGCAGCTTGTTTTTTTTTTTTTTTTTTTTTGGTGACTCAGTAAAGATTCTTCCCTCAACGTTGCTTGCAATGTGTGGGACTACAGTGCACCAGGCTGATCGGTTCAGAGCAAGCAGCTCTAAGGAGGCGGCATCAATTACTGTACTGTTCAATTATATATTCAGAACCTTTGTATAATTTCTTCTGCTCCCCCCCCCCTCCCCTCCTCCTCTACAAGCGCTTGCTTGACCTGAGAGCACCGTATAACAGCTGCTCATTGGACATGCGAACAACAGACCCAGCCCATCTGATCTCTGCCCTCAGCAGCAGCGTATGAATGTCCGAAAGCTTCGCCCTGCTGAGGAGAGTTTGGACACACTATCCTGGCTCGCGATCCAGACCAGCCTCCTGAAACAGCTCACTTTACTTGCGTCTTAATTCACAACAAACAAACCAAAAATCTATTTTTAGGACCCAATTTGGGGGCAGTGACGTCACATCCACTTTTTAATGGGGGTGGGGGTGGGGTGTTTGGAAATCGCTGCTGTAAAGGGATTGTCTGATTGTAAAGGGAATACACCTAGATTTAATCATCGAACTGTAAATGACTCAATCAACTTTGTGGACTCTTTCTCGGATACTCATACTCAATGCGTCGAACGTTCTTGGAAAACGGCAAAGGAGGGAAACAAGCGCCAAAATGGCACACACCGGCATATCATTGATTCGTATATTGGCGAGTTCATGTGACGTCGACCCAAAGTAAATGGTCTGTACGTTCTCAGCCCCATTCTGGTCGACATTGTTCTAATCTGGATACCTCAATCATTGTAATTGTGATGTTTGGTCCTCCCATTTTTTGAAGTTGCCTTTCAGGAAGTTTCCTTCTTCATTTGTTAGGGCCCTGCTTTTGTCCATAAGATTGGTCGCAGAACTGAATATAACCTTCTTGCCTACACATCTATCTTTATCTTTTATTTATTTGTTTAAAATGCAATTGTATCGACCTGTCCTCCCCTTGACCCGAAATGGAATGTCTTGGTACAGTCATCAGATGTCAAATACGTGTGATGGGAACCCAGAGAACTATGTTTGGGGTGAATTGGCTACCAAACCCTGAAAGAGCTTAAGTAGCAGAATGTAGTTCAGAGAACGGAATGCGTTGTGTCGGAGTTTACAGCTTGACTGCGATATTTGCACCTTTTAGTCCAGCACATCCGACTTCAGCAAGCATGTTTTGAGTACCGGGTTAGCATTCCCTCTTCGATCCTTTCTCCTTAGCCAGTCTGCCCTGCTGCAGCCTGTTATCTAGGATCACCGCGTGGAGGTGTAGAAGGGTCTTGGCAGCTCTGGTTCGCTGGCCATGACGCTAGCAGTCAGTTATGAGTCGCTGACCACCGCAGCTCTTGCGCTGCTCAGCATCTTGATCCCTGTGGTGAATTAAGACGCAAGTACCAAGCTGACATGGAAATGGTTGAGTTTCCTGACATACTTTCTGTAGACTTTCCATGTTTCACATCCGAATAGAAAGGTGGTTACCATAGCACGATATGCCTTGATCTTGGTGGCTACATTGATTCCTTGCTGGTCCCAAACGTTCGCTTGCCTTAGTCAACCTGTACTTCTACAGGGATGGATGACCATGTGGAAGTTCCAGTTCTTGCGTGAGCTGGATGTAGCCAGGAGGATGATTTCCTGCTTAGCGGGTTAGGTTCGAGCAGCTCATTATTCCGCTGCATTGAGACAATTGCCGCGGAGGGTGGTTAACTGATGTGCGAATTAGTCTTAATAGACACAAACACTAAAGCAAAGTAGACGAGCAGCCTGTTAGGCGTCATATTTGCCGTATTTCACAAACCACCTAACTATGGCATGTATTATGTCATACAGTCGGTCCTTTAACTGAACAAGAGAGCAGCAAGTCATCTTCAGAAGGAGAACTGGGTATAACAGACTCAAGGGTCATCTTCAGACTGAGAACTGGGTATAACAGACTCAAGGGTCATCTTCAGACTGGGTATAACAGACTCAAGGGTCATCTTCAGACAAAGAACTGGGTATAACAGACTCAAGGGTCATCTTCAGACTGAGAACTGGGTATAACAGACTCAAATGTCATCTTCAGACTGAGAACTGGGTATAACAGACTCGAAGGTCATCTTCAGACTGATAAATGGGTATAACAGACTCAAGGGTCATCTTCAGACTGAGAACTGGGTATAACAGACTCAAGGGCATCTTCAGACTGAGAACTGGGTATAACAGACTCAAGGGTCATCTTCAGACTGAGAACTGCGTATAACAGACTCAAGGGTCATCTTCAGACTGAGAACTGGATATAACAGATTCAAGGGTCATCTTCATACAGAGAACTGGGTATAACAGACTCAAGGGTCATCTTCAGACTGAGAACTGGGTATAACAGACTTAAATGTCATTTTCAGATTGAGAACTGGGTATAACAGACTCAAATGTCATCTTCAGACTGGGTATAACAGACTCAAGGGTAATCTTCAGACTGAGAACTGGGAATAACAGACTCAAGGGTCATCTTCAGACTGATAACTGGGTATAACAGACTCAAGGGTCATCTTCAGACTGAGAACTGTGTATAACAGACTCACGGGTCATCTTCAGACTGAGAACTGGGTGTAACAGACTCAAAGGTCATCTTCAGACTGAGAACTGGGTATAACAGACTCAAGGGTCATCTTTAGACTGAGAACTGGGTATAACAGACTCAAGGGTCATCTTCAGACTGAGAACTGGGTATAACAGACTCAAATGTCATCTTCAGATTGAGAACTAGGTATAACAGACTCAAAGGTCATCTTCAGACTGAGAACTGGGTATAATAGACTCAAGGGTCATCTTCAGACTGAGAACTGGGTATAACAGACTCACGGGTCATCTTGAGACTGAGAACTGGGTATAACAGACTCAAGGGTCATCTTCAGACTGACAACTAGGTGTAACAGACTCAAAGGTCATCTTCAGACTGAGAACTGGGTATAACACACACAAGGGTCATCTTCAGACTGAGAACTGGTTATAACAGACTCAAGGGTCATTTTCAGACTGAGAACTGGGTATAACAGACTCAAAGGTCATCTTCAGACTGAGAAATAGGTATAACAGACTCAAGGATCATCTTCAGACTGAGAACTGGGTATAACAGACTAAAGGATCATCTTCAGACTGAGAACTGGGTATAACAGACTCAAGGGTCATCTTCAGACAGAGAACTGGGTATAACAGACTCAAGATCATCTTCAGACTGAAAACGGTATAAGAGACACAAGGGCCGTCTTCAGACTGAGAACTGGGATAACAGACTCAAGGGTCATCTTCAGATTGTGAACTTGGCATAACAGACTCAAGGGTCATCTTCAGACTGAGAACTGGGTATAATAGACTCAAGGGTCATCTTCAGACTGAGAACTGGGTATAACAGACTCAAGGGTCGTCTTCATACTGAGCACTGGGTATAACAGACTCAAGGGTCTTCTTCAGACTGAAAACGGAATAAGAGACTCAAGGGTCATCTTGAAACTTAGAACAGGGATAACAGACTCAAGGGTCACCTTCAGACTGAGAACTGGGTATACCAGATTCAAGGATCTTATTCAGACTGAGAACTGGGTATAACAGACTAAATGAGCATCTTTAGACTGAGAACTGGGTATAACAGACTCAAGGGTCATCTTCAGACTGAGAACTGTAAATTACAGACTCAAGGGTCATCTTCAGACTGAGAACTGGGTATAACAGACTCAAGGGTCATCTTCAGACTGGGTATAACAGACTCAAGGGTCATCTTCAGACAAAGAACTGGGTATAACAGACTCAAGGGTCATCTTCAGACTGAGAACTGGGTATAACAGACTCAAATGTCATCTTCAGACTGAGAACTGGGTATAACAGACTCAAAGGTCATCTTCAGACTGATAAATGGGTATAACAGACTCAAGGGTCATCTTCAGACTGAGAACTGGGTATAACAGACTCAAGGGCATCTTCAGACTGAGAACTGGGTATAACAGACTCAAGGGTCATCTTCAGACTGAGAACTGCGTATAACAGACTCAAGGGTCATCTTCAGACTGAGAACTGGATATAACAGATTCAAGGGTCATCTTCATACAGAGAACTGGGTATAACAGACTCAAGGGTCATCTTCAGACTGAGAACTGGGTATAACAGACTTAAATGTCATTTTCAGATTGAGAACTGGGTATAACAGACTCAAGGGTCATCTTCAGACTGAGAACTGGGAATAACAGACTCAAGGGTCATCTTCAGACTGATAACTGGGTATAACAGACTCAAGGGTCATCTTCAGACTGAGAACTGGGTATAACAGACTCACGGGTCATCTTCAGACTGAGAACTGGGTGTAACAGACTCAAAGGTCATCTTCAGACTGAGAACTGGGTATAACAGACTCAAGGGTCATCTTTAGACTGAGAACTGGGTATAACAGACTCAAGGGTCATCTTCAGACTGAGAACTGGGTATAACAGACTCAAATGTCATCTTCAGATTGAGAACTAGGTATAACAGACTCAAAGGTCATCTTCAGACTGAGAACTGGGAATAATAGACTCAAGGGTCATCTTCAGACTGAGAACTGGGTATAACAGACTCACGGGTCATCTTGAGACTGAGAACTGGGTATAACAGACTCAAGGGTCATCTTCAGACTGACAACTAGGTGTAACAGACTCAAAGGTCATCTTCAGACTGAGAACTGGGTATAACACACACAAGGGTCATCTTCAGACTGAGAACTGGTTATAACAGACTCAAGGGTCATTTTCAGACTGAGAACTGGGTATAACAGACTCAAGGGTCATCTTCAGACTGACAACTAGGTGTAACAGACTCAAGGATCATCTTCAGATCGAGAACTGGGTATAACAGACTAAAGGATCATCTTCAGACTGAGAACTGGGTATAACAGACTCAAGGGTCATCTTCAGACAGAGAACTGGGTATAACAGACTCAAGAGTCATCTTCAGACTGAAAACGGTATAAGAGACACAAGGGCCGTCTTCAGACTGAGAACTGGGATAACAGACTCAAGGGTCATCTTCAGATTGTGAACTTGGCATAACAGACTCAAGGGTCATCTTCAGACTGAGAACTGGGTATAACAGACTCAAGGGTCATCTTCAGACTGAGAACTGGGTATAACAGACTCAAGGGTCGTCTTCATACTGAGCACTGTGTATAACAGAATTCAAGGGTCATCTTTAGACTGAGAACTGGGTATAACAGACTCAAGGGTCTTCTTCAGACTGAAAACGGAATAAGAGACTCAAGGGTCATCTTCAAACTTAGAACAGGGATAACAGACTCAAGGGTCACCTTCAGACTGAGAACTGGGTATACCAGATTCAAGGATCTTATTCAGACTGAGAACTGGGTATAACAGACTAAAGGAGCATCTTCAGACTGAGAACTGGGTATAACAGACTCAAGGGTCATCTTCAGACTGAGAACTGTAAATTACAGACTCAAGGGTCATCTTCAGACTGAGAACTGGGTATAACAGACTCAAGGGTCATCTTCAGACTGAGGACTGGGTATAACAGACTCAAGGGTCATCTTCAGACTGAGAACTGGGTATAACAGACTCAAAGGGTAATCCTTACAACAAAATGAGGATTGGGACAGATGACAGATGCCTATGTGGGGACCATATGATGACCGTGGAACACATCCTACAATGCTGCACGCTCATGCAAGAAAAGAGAGAACAATAGTGGCCTCGCGAGACAGATAGACAGAAGCTGTATGGAGATAAAACAGCTTAACAAACAACGGTGTCCTGTGTAAGAGAAACCAGGACCTTGATCTGAGGATGAACGGAGAAGAAGCAGAAGAAGAAGAAGAATTAGAAACAGAAGAAGGAAGACACAGTTGGTCCCCTCTTTCGATATTGTCTCTGTGAGGCAGTAGTGATATTCCTGTCTTTGTCATACAAAAAGGCCACTCGGGAGATTGTTGGCTTGCAATCTTCCCAAAAGTGGCACTCAACTCGTGTTTGACCTCAGAGTCTTTATTAGCTTTTCTGGTCGTACCTCACTGGTTATGAAATCGATTTATTATAGCCAACCATCTGGTTTGGACATACCGTTTATTCTGATTCATTATAAATCACATCACAACCCACACGTAGATTATAGATCAACCACAGAGATCGAGAGAAAGGGAGAGAGAGTATGTGAGATGGAGGAGAGAGAGAGAAGACAGTTTGAGCAGATAACAAGTCACAGATTTTCAATTTCACATACAGTACTCAGACATTTTCCCCCACCCCTCAGATCAGCAAGTGTAACCAGCTTGTGAGTGACGGCCTCGGCTCGTGCGCGTTTTCACGGGCAGTGCTCCTGTCCACTGCTCACTCTTGCCTGGAACGTGTGTGGGCGTGGTGGAGGGGAGAGAATTTATGTGGTTTCATAACAGTGCCGAGTTCTTGTTCCTGGGAGTACACCTCACATTTCAGACGTGTTTTTTTTAAACATGATCTCCTTGTGTTCTTCAAGTTTCTCACAAACTGTGGGATATTACAATTCCTATGGAGTTATGGTTGCGTGTCTTTTTTGTCTTTGACTAGTCGTGGTAACCAAACAAAAATGTGTATTGTTGTTTTTGGTGTCGTCCGAAGTAACGTGTACCGACCGACGTGTTTCATCTGGAAGTAATTTGTTTGTAGTGTATCTACTTATACGATAATGGAACTGGGCCTTCCTGTGTGTAGTGTAAAAGATATGCCTTTTATCGGGCTCACCTCTACGGGGGTCAGGCTCGACCCCCACCTCTATGACAGTCTTAAGTAGCAACGCATGATAATATTGGGGGGGGGGGGGGCGGGTCATCTTTCAAATAGTACCCCTGTCTCTGACATATCATTTCTTTCTCGAAGTAGGGGGGGGGGGGACTAACGTCTGACAAGGAAAACACACCGATCAGACATGTTATTCAGGGTCAGGTAAAAATACTGATCAGACATGTAGGTCATGGTGAGGTAAAATATACTGATAAGACATGTAAGTCACGGTGAGGTAAAATATACTGATCAGACATGTAGGTCATTATAAGGTAAAATATACTGATCAGATGTGTTAGTCATGGTCAGGTAAAATATACTGATCAGACATGTAAGTCATGGTGATGTAAAATATACTGATCAGACATGTAAGTCATGGACAGGTAAAATATTCTGATCAGACATGTTAGTCTGGTTAAGGTAAAATATACTGATCAGACGTGTTGGCCAAGGTAAAAATACACTGACTAAGATTCCCATCTCACTTCTCCACATGTCGTCATAGATACGGGCTGTTTCCATGGGGGCCTGACTAACAAGGTGTGGGATAGACGTGATTTCCGTAGTAGTTATTAACCATGACCCACTTTATAGAAGGCCGTCGGACTCATTGGGAAAATACCCATGAAACGTCACATGCAAAGGCCAACTAAATTACAGAGATCACCAGTCATATTGTGCCAAGGTTCATAATCAATCCATACATCATCCACATAGAGAAATAAAACAAATAACGGTACAAAACACAACAGATCACTGTTAAGAGTGATCCCTTCACAGACTCATGCCCTGAAACAAACTGCCATCTTCTTTTCGTTATTTACGTTATACAACAACCAGCTCTCCTAATGAAACCAGTCTTTTGAAATGATTACCTCTTTCACGACAGTGAGTATTTTAGGACATAATGTTCGCCGTGACCAATCTGCCATAATATGCCCTGTCAAGAAACCTGCCTATAGACAGAGTTTGTATTGGCTGTTGCTGATGCACTTTATTGTGCGCGATGACGGTGTCATCTACATGCACAACCTACATTAGGCGATTTTAGTGTCTGAGAAACACCGGATAGCAGGTCATTGTTCTGGTAGATTTTGGATTTTGTGCGCTCGCAAGTGCATGTTCATATATACAGTGTGTGTGTGTGTGTGTGTGTGTGTGTGTGTGTGTGTGTGTGTGTGTGTGTGCGTGCGTGCGTGCGCGCGCGCGCGCACACACACACACACACACACATATTGTGGATTTCAACATTTTTACATTTTGTTTATCGATTTCAACATTTTTATCTTTTATTTACGAGTTCTATATTTCAAATTTATCTTTCTGACTTCCACATTTGTGAAGAATATTCATGATTTCATGTAATTTTATAATATTCTCTTCTCTCTTTTTTTTCCTCTCTCTCCCTATCTCTCATTCACTCTATTTTTCTCTCCATCTCTCACGATGAAATACAATTGGATATGGGACGACCGTTTTTACATGAAATGTAAATGAACAATTTAAGTGAGCAGAGACCAGCAACACCAGAGACTCGGACATTGATTGTACTCCCTCGTGACGGGCATTTCCAATTGCTGGAGACACACAAGATGTCTTGACCTCTAATCTGAAGACATCCCTACTTTTTGATATTATTAATGGGTTGCAGTTCATGTTTGGGAGACGTGTAGGAAGAGTCGTGCCACAGAGGAGACTATTATTCCAATTTAGTTGATGCATCCCTTGAAGATACGGTGAACATGTTTCAGTTGAAGGGAGCTCAGCCTTCCATTTTCTCGAATACGTGCGGCATGTACGAGATATATTCATTTAGAAACAGTAATGTAGTTCTCTGTTACCAGTGCCAAACGTGGACTTTAACAAAACTCTAGAGGGAAAGATCACGACATGTCAGATGAGATGCCTCCGAAAACAATGAACGTAACTAGGAGAGAGAGAATGCGCGAGGAAGATGTGAGAAGAATAGTTGAAACGAGACCCTGTTCTAAATATATTGATGAGGAGAGAATCAATTGGTTCTACCACCTAATGAGAATGCATCCTAACCAACTACCCCTGTGCGTCTATAACGTTCGGGTTTTCGAAACCGTGGCATATCGAGAACTAGATTAATAGGAAATGTTGCGGAAATTCTAAATCGTCCTGAGATGACGACTATTTCAGCGACGCGTCTGGCCCTGGACATAAAACTACGGCTCCCCACGTCGCCTCACGGCACAAGTGGATAACACAAGAAAAGATAATGTTACTATAAAGTACATGGAAGAATATGTAAAACTGAAAATCTAATTTCAGGGCACACATTGGCTCTATAGCAATACGCCATGTAGGTATTGTGACGATCGAGCAGTATGTGTATGCGCAACAGAGCGTACAGCGTGTATGCTCCCGTTGTCGACTTGCACCATGGAAGAACACCGAGGCCTTATTCGTTGTGTATGGTCAGATCGTTTGGAACCTTAGATATCTGCAGAATAATGTAGGTTGAGCATCGAGGCAGTTGTTTCAGCCAGGTGAGAGTGTCCATGGGTAGAGCGATTTCAAAACGGAAAGCAAAACGTCATTGATGATCTGCGGCGTGGGAGACCAGCAAGCGTGGCAACTGACACAGTGAAACAGCAGATCGACCAGCCAGTCCGTGGAACAGGACAGACGCTTTTGATGAAATAGCCGTAGATTATAGTACGAGTCACGGTGCTTCGCTCTCAATTGTCCATGATGCCGTCAGTTGTATAAAAGTGTACTAGATGGATAACAAGGCAGCTGTCAACGAGGTGATAGAGGCAGTGGAAAACTGGTTGGATGTCGCACTAAAGAACATTGCTCTTAAGGCCATGCACAAGCTGGTAGGCAGGCGGACCAAGTGTGTTGCCAGGCACGATGACTCAGTTCAGTTCATCCCATGACCTCTTGAGATCGTTGGGGAACCCCTGCTGACACCTATACAACACAGCGTATCCCTCTATATCTGTGGTTGCTTTGTGTCTCCTCGAGTCGTAGGTTAGTCCATTCACGGATGGTATCTTCCCATCGTTTTCTCGGACATCCTCGCATTCGCCTGCCCTGTGTCCTGTAGTATGGTATTTGCAAGGCCATTGGACGTCGAGACCTGGCCACACCAAGTCAGCTTTCACCTTTTGATCATTGTGAGGTCGTCGTCGTATAGTCCACTTGCATTCCCGATTCTACTTCGTACTTCATCATGTGTGATACAGTCTTTGTATGTTATATTTAGGAGTCTTCTGAAACATCTCATCTCCATGGTCTGGATTCTTCACTGGAGGTCTGCTGTAATATCTCCATGTTTCGCAGGCGTATAGGAATATCGAAAGAAAAAGTGAGCGCATTAGTCCGACCTTTATGGCGAGGGAGAGTCCTTTATGGCGAGGGAGAGTCGTTTATGGCGAGGGAGAGTCGTTTATGGTGAGGGAGAGTCCTTTATGGCGAGGAATAGTCGTTTATGGTCAGGCATTTGGTCCACGTGCTAGGCTGATAAGCCAACGGCGCGAGGCTACCATAGGAGGGATTATGGCCGAACGCCTCTAAGCCGGAATCCCGCCCTAAATCTCAGCACCACTGCGATGGGAGGCTACGATAGGGTTGGGACCTGGTGATCTTGTCCCAGCCCGACCCGGTCGAGCCGCAGAAAGAGTTCTCTGCCGTCCGTCGACCAAAGCGGGCGGGAAGCTGCCCCATATGCACCCAATATGGCGATGAGGTGTGAAACCACAAGTAGAAGACTTAGTTCTCGGTCGGGGTGTCGTAAGCAGCAGAGCAGCCACCTCACTGCGAACTGTTGAGCCGCAACCCTTGATCATGAGATATGTCCGAACACCAGGCGAACAACATCTCCGTGCCATTACCAGGCTTGTCACCTGGTTAAATGCACTCCTTCGAGAGGAATCGCAGGTCGCTGACATTTGGTCCACGTGCTTGGCTAATAAGCCAATGGTGCGAAGCTACCACCTGAGGGATTTCGGCCGAACACCTCTAAGCCAGAATCCCGCCCTAAATCTCAGCACCGCTGTGATGGGAGGCCACGATATGGTTGAGACATGGGGCTCGCGTCTCAGCCCGGCCCGGTCGAGCCGCAGAAATGCACCTGGCCAAATGCATTCCTGCCTCGCTCTTTACCTCTGTCTGCTATCAGCCATCCCAATGGACGCAGAAGAGATGCAGTCCAGCGGACATTGCACCTCTGCCCTATTGTGACAACGTCCCAGGTGGCGGGGAATGCTAGGCGTGCCATCACTGCAGATGAGCCGAGAAAATAAAGGGAGCAAGGAGATACCTCACTCACATGCATATGCTACGTTTCTGGCAGGACGTGACGATCCTGATACAGTCACACTGGACTGCCTCTCTTCCGGGATAGTACAAACTAGTACATAGTCCATCATATCATATCATTGCCAAACCCTATAGACACGAGTTGGGAAGACTCGTTAGTCCTGCAAGACAACTTCCCTAAGAGAGACAACTCTGACCAAAAACAACTGCTGCCTTGCAGATAGGCTGGGGACAGCCAACGGCTAAGGAGGGCATCCCTACAGAAACGCCTGTTGAAATCGGATGCACTGAGCCACAGGCTTAACAATATAAAACAGTGCAACGTAAATATCGCTGTAAACAGCGTACGATAAAGAAGAAGTTTATGATGAGGGAGAATCCTTTATGGTAGGGAGAGTCGTTTATGATGAGGGAGAGTCGTTTATGGTGAGGGAGAGTTGTTTATGGTGAGGGAGATTTCTTTATGGCGAGGGAGAGTCGTTTATGGTGAGGGAGAGTCGTTTATGGTGAATGAGAGTCGTTTACTGAAAAATAAGACACTCCCAATTTTAGAATCGCACTCTTGTAAAAAGTTATTTTAGAAAAGCTCGTTACTTTAATGACCTCGTATTTTACAACCTTGTGCTTCAAAGGAATAAAGAATTCCAAGAAAAACAGGTTGTGCCAGATAAACACTACCGCTCGTTGGTTGATAATAACGTCAGCCATACATGGTGGCACGCCAACGAAGATTACACGTCCCCAAATTAGAGGTGGCCACATTGGATTAGATGAGTGCCTCGTGCAACTTCCTTTTTTAAATTCACCACCAATCACATTCCTTTATGCTCGAAACGAGCGTCACAATCGATGGGAAATAATTACAGGATGCACAGTCCATACCACAGTAACCTGTCAGTTTGGGTTTGTTTATTTAGACTAGAAGGGGAAGAGACTGCATCCAAATATACTGGAATTCACGATTCGGCCACGCATAATTTCTGATCAAATATAGGAGTATTACATGGACAATCACTCAGACCAAATCAAAGCCATATTAGGAACCAAAATAAGACACACGGTGTTGCATCCTTGGTAGTTTAATCGGAAAGTAGAGGTCAACCTGTTCTCACCATGCATGACTCTGTAGGTACTATCTTCTTGTCAGAAAATGCCAATGGACATGAACTGATTATTAGGTGCATAGCTCAAATAACTACGTTCAAGTGACAAGGGTGTACGAGAGACAAGGATGTACGAGAGACAAGGCTGTACGCGAGACAAGGATGTACGAGAGACAAGGGTGTACGAGAGACAACTTTATTCAGGGCAGTTATCTTATCGGAGATCAAATCCATGTCTACGAAAGGTCAAGAGTGGATGACTGGCCTTAGAGGATAACATACAAGAATGTTGCCAGCCGTTTCTATAGATACCATCTTTTTTTCTACTCTTCAACGGCAGAATCATATTAGGTCATGCAGAGTTTCTCATACAATCCCTGTCATGGAGCCCCCAGGAAAAGTAAGACATAGGCAGACATGGAGACGAGACCTGGAGAGGGAAGTAAAGAAAGCAGGAAAAAGCTGTAAGGAAGTGGAAAATATTGCACAGGACAGTTCTGCTTGAAGAGGGATGGTTGATGACCTATGTACCCCTGGTTGATAGAAGAGGCGGTGTTTTTCGACTAATTACGAGTTCAGGCTCTTTGGTAGACAGTAATACGCACCACTTCTGGAAAAGATATTGGTACCTGATCTGACTTTGATTTTGTCGATTTTGTAATTATTCTGCAATACTCAAATGATATGTTCCTGTCTGGTTACTAACAAATACAACTGTCATGTTTGTTATTTTTTTCTTTCCATTTATGCTGTTGCACGTCGTGGGGAGCTTAAGTCATCTTTCCTGCGCCAAGTGCGTTGCGTTGGTCGTTGTGAGTCCGTGTCGTTGTACAATTACTCTGTCATCTATCCACCGGTCCTGCGGTCGCCCCATTGCCATGTAGCCAGTTCTGCATGCACTGTAAGCCATCAGTGGAAGTTGATGAGGGTGCATTCTCATGAGATGACCAAACCAACTTATTTTGTGCCTGGAAATGTCTATCTATCTTCATTCCACCTATCTTCAGTCCACTTATGTCGGTAGATGTGGTGGGGAGGTGCGACATCCTTTGTTTCATATTTGTTGGCAGGTGAAAATCCACTGGTGACTTGCCAGCATCTATTAGCCCCTGGAATATACGATCAACTATTTATGAAACTGGTGGAGGTTGAAGCATAAATTAGAGCAAGGTAGACCCACAGCCTGTCAGGCGCCATCTAAGCCGCTCCGCTAACCACATAACCAAGACCTGTTGTTATGGCCACACAGTCCCCTTTTTTGCGACATATTCTCTGTGGGGCGAGAATCCCTAGAATAATTTGAGTAGATTTTAACTTGAATTATGCCCGAGCAGTGGCGGTTAGGTTTACTCTTTTCGATTTCCAACTGCTACGATATTTTTAACATGCGTGCCACTGCACACGGGTGTCTGATCTCACTATTCAGAGATAAGGAGAAATGTTTACCAGATGATGCACGTGAAAAAAATCCGGGTATCTCAACCGGGATATGAACCTGCGACAACCAGTACCGGATTCGAACACCTTACCTAGAGAAAATACGTAGTCCCAACTATATTTCGAATGTCGTCGTTTCCCATTCTGTCTCTCCTGGCAACACTGATGACCTTTCACAAACACTTAAATTCACACGTCGTAATGCTGCTCTCCCGCACCTTGCACAAAGGCCATGTTTGGTAGCGCAGAGTCGTCATACAGATACTTGTTTATCAGCTATTGTATTGCTGCCAAACTAATTCTCCGGTGCCTAAGCATTGGTTACAGCTGGTACGTGACAGCAGATACTGCCTGGCACCTAGTCTCAATTTTGCACTATTAACATAGAGTAACTCGTGTATTAACAATCCCATAACTCGTGTATTAACGATACCATAACTCGTGAATTAACGATACCATAACTCGTGAATTAACGATACCATAACTCGTGCATCTATTAACGATGCACAACTCGTGTAAACGATACCATTACTCGTGTATTAACGATACCACAACTAGTGTATTAACGATACCATATCTCGTGTCTTAGCGGTACCATAACTCGTGTATTAACGATATCATACTCGTGTATTAGCGGTACCATAATCCGTGTATTAACGATATCATATTCGTGTATTAGCGGTACCATAATCCGTGTATTAACGATACCATTTCTCGTGCATTACTGATTTTATAACTCGTGTATTGTGAAATGATATAACGGTACATAAATGTTGTTGTCCCCTAGTCTGGAACCTTATATTATTATTATGTTCCTATGAAACTCCATTCAAGGGAATTTCATGAACTCGAGGCCCTGGAGTAGCGAAAGAATATGTACACCGGTGCCAATGCTTTCCGAATGTTCATCTGTCTGACTGTCTACCTGTCTGTCTGTCTGGCTGGCTGGCTGTCTGTCTGTCTGTCTGTCTGTCTGTCTACCTGTCTATCTATCTGTCTGTCTGTCTGTCTGTCTACCTATATGTCTGTATGTTTGTCTGTCCGTCCGCTCATCCATCCACCCATAGGTCTGTCTGTCTGTCTACATGTCTGTCTGACTGTCTGGCTGTCTGTCTGGCTGTCTGTCTGTCTGTCTGTCTGTCTACCTGTCTATCTATCTGTCTGTCTGGCTGTCTATATATATGTCTGTCCGTCTGTCCGCCCATCCATCCACCCATAGGTCTGTCTGTCTGTCTACCTGTTTGCCTGTCTGTCTCCGTTCGTCTGCCGAGACGCACACTGCAAGATTTTGAAATCATTCTCCCAACAGAGAGAACCACCTTTGAGGACGGAGTAGCAGTGTGTAGATCAGTGAGTTGCAAGAACCATCATTATGTGCAACCTTGTCCATTTGCCGAGAGGGGGCTCTGCCTGAAGTGCTAGGACGTCGATTCTTAACAGAACAAACCAGAACAATGAACCGCCATTTTTTGTGGGATCTTCTTTTTCCTCCTCATTCTGTGCTCGTTTCTCACAATCTGAGAACATCGACACTCCTCGCGCCTCTCTAAGGTCTGCACCCTGTGCGGCCGGCTACCTAGTTGAGCTAATATTAACACAGGCCCTAGATATAGGTTTTGCATAACATGGCATAAGGATGGCTGACGAAGTGTCATGAGAATTATGTTTGGAGCCACCTCCAGGGGGCTAGGTTTACTTAACTTACAGGTAACAACTGTTTCCTACACATGCGCGCGCGCACACGCACATACACCCCCCCCCTCCCCTCCCCATCCTACCTACCCACCCCAAGCCCGAATATATCCTGTATGGTATTACTAGGAAGTAGAAAAACAATATGGATGCACATGAACGCGTCCGTCTGTCTGTCTGCCTGTCTGTCTGTCTATTTATCTGTCTGTCCGTCCGTATGTATGTATGTATGTGTGTGTGTGTATGTATGTATGTATGTCTATCTGTCTTATCTGTGTGTCTGTCTGTCTGTCTGTCAGTATGTGTGTCTATCTGTCAGTATGTATGCGTTTATGTATGCACGTGGCGGTCGCTGTAGTCAAGAGAATAAGGCATTCGCCTCTCACAGTTATGAACGGAAACGGTGGGCGATCGAATCCTGGAGGTTTCAAGCGACCCCTGGTCTCACGGGAGGTAAGACCAGAGTTCCTGCATCCCGAGTTACTTCCAGTCGTCTCGACCAATAGTCTTGCCACTGATCCAAGGTAACTCGGGAAAAGAGTGGGATTCATGCACAGCGCATTCACTCCTTCGCTATAATCCACACACAGCGCACATCACATTATTAAGAATAAATCGTCTGATGTTGTCGCCGTCATCGCTAGCGGTGGGCAATACCTTTTTGATGTGGTCGTGTATGTACACACGCACGCGCACACAAACATACATACATATATACATACATACACGACCACACGTATACATATATATGTATGTATGTTTGTATGTGCGTGCGTGCGTGTCGTCCGCTCGCATGCATGCATGCAACTAATGCGAGGCCTCATAACAATCTTATACTCATATTCCCAGCACTAAAACAAACATCCCTAATCCCACCATGGACAAAAGCCAAGTCCCATGAGATGGTAGAAACCACAGAGGGAATAGGGAAAAAGGGAACTCAGACAGATTCAGAAAGAACATTTATCACAGAAGAATATTTTAGGAGAGTATACCCACCAGAAACATGGATACACGTATATACACATGGCTCATCTAACAAAGCCACAACCAACGGAAGTGGATTAGTCTATTACAGACTTAGGAATGGAGAAGAAAACAATTGAGTATTTAAACGGAAACATACTCCAATAACTTCCTTGCAGAAAAAGAGGCATTGAAGGCCGCAGCTGAACTTGTAATCCAAGATAAAGATATCCACCAAGAAAACATAGTATTCCTGATTGATGCCGCGTCAGTATTAGATGCGCTAAAATAGCAGTGTATGTTCTTTCTGACACAGCTCTCAGCAGAACACCCAAGATTGTTCATACAGTGGATCCCATCCCACTGCAATATTGAAGGCAATGAAGCTGCAGACAAACTATCAAAGAGTGCAGGAGTGTCCCCACAAACAGACCTGAGTCTCACATATAATGAGGTCAAGACCATAATTTAAGCCAACTTCAGGGTCAAATGGGCTGATCAACACTCCGACTTCCAAAAAGAAGACAGCTACTTTAACTTAACTAGAGAAGAGCAAGTCATCGTCTTCAGACTGAGAACTGAGCATAACAGACTCAAGGGTCATCTTTACAACAAAATGAGGATTGGTACAGATGACAGGTGCCTATGTGGGGAACATATCATGACCGTGGAACACATCCTGCAAAGCTGCACGCTCACGCAGGAAAAGAGATAACAATTCTGGCCTCGTTAGACAGATATGAGACAAAAGCTGTATGGAGATGAAACAGCCTTACAAACAACGGTGTCCTTCGTAAGAGAAACCGGACCGTTGATCTGAGGATGAACGAAGAAAAAGAAGAAGACGAAGAAGAAAAAGAAGAAGATATTACCATCAACCGATGCCAGTGCCCTGTGCCCGTCCGAACCCAGATAAGGACAAATAGATACGCTAAACAAAGAAGCACGCAGTGTTCCATTGACTTAAGTTGAGGGCGGAGACAGATTTAGCTGTGATATTACCATGATGCGTCGCTTCCCATTCGGGCAGCGATTCTTAATCTCTTGCTTCCGTAATGCTTGCATATCCTTCCGCACAGTGACGTGTAGATGACCCAGTCAAAAGGCAACAGCGGAAGACAGTATCCTGGTTTATAGCACGAGTCACACGCTTAATATAGTATGAGGGCCGCAAACCGATGCACCCTTTGTTCTACGGCTGCATGGGAGGGAGATCTGCTTGATAATAAATTTGGATTAGCAAGAGCTGAACAGACGAAGCTTCATTGATCAAGGGCCTCATGAGAACAAGTGTGAGTATTTATAAAGTGCAAGGGAACATGTGATGTTCAAAGGCCGCACGAGAACAAGGTTCTTTGTTTAAGAGCCGTGTAAGAACATGTGTTGTTGTTAAAGGACCACACGAGAACGCATGATTGCTCATTGCCCTATGATAACACATGATTGTTTAAGGGCAATACACGAAAGCATGATAGTTGATGGCCCTTTGAGAATACATGATGTTCATTGTCCAATGAGAACGCATGATTGTTCATTGTCCAATGAGAATACATGATGTTCATTGTCCAATGAGAACGCATGATTGTTCATTGTCCAATGAGAACGCATGATGTTCATTGTCCAATGAGAATACATGATGTTCATTGTCCAATGAGAACGCATGATTCTTCGTGGCTCTATGAGAACGCATCATTGTCCATATAGCCCTATGAGAACACACGATTGTTCATTGCCATCATGATAATACACGATTGTCCATTGCCCTCACGAGAACACACGATTGTTCATTGCCCTCACGAGAACACACGATTGTCCATTGCCCTCACGAAAACACACGATTGCCCATTGCCCTCACGAGAACATACGATTGTTCATTGCCCTCACGAGAACACACGATTGTCCATTGCCATCACGAGAACACACGAATGTTCATTGCCCTCACGAGAACACACGATTGTCCATTGCCCTCACGAGAACATACGATTGTTCATTGCCCTCACGAGAACACACGATTGTCCATTGCCCTCATTACAACAAGTCGTGTAGCCTATGTTTGGTCCTCAAACCATGCCGATGGTTACCAATGTCCAGGGGAGCAAGTCTGGCTGAACACTCACAACAAATATCTTAAAGGCCCAGCACATGTCTGTTAGTGTGAGTGCTTGTTGGGTTTTCCACATCTTCACTTTATAAGTTTGCGAGTACTTGTTATTTTATTTCCGTGACACTATCATTCCTGCCATCTTAATCTCAATTGACATGTCCGTTCTATTGAGCGTATTATAATTGATTTACGTATACTGCGATGTGGTTTCAGATGAAAACCTTAAAAGTGGGATAGAAAAAGTAAAAAATAAAAACATGCCTTTGTATTGTAACCTGTTAATATGGTGCTAAGGATGTCAAGAGTGCCCTGCATGTGTCATCACGATGAAGACGGACAGCAGTCATAATTGCAGTTAAAAGATGGCCGCCCCATTATTGACGTTCACCACATATGAACATCGTTCTGTTATCAGTTTCTTTTTGAACAGCGAATGGGTGAAACATAGAAATTCATCGACGAAGGAAGGTCCAGCACGGTGATGCATTCCTTTCACCCCAGCAAGTGTATGAGTGAAGTAGGAAGTTCAAAAACGGCGTGAGTTCTGTGACAGACTGTGCACGATCTGGTCAGGCATACAGAGTACTGACCCCTAGAATGGACTGCAGCAGCTGACCACCTCGTAAAGGAAAATCGCAGATTGACAAACATTTAATGCCATTTTCAGGGCACACAGAAGAGCGAACTTACTCATCGGGGGCTTTGTGGTTGTTGTTTAAGAATGCCCACAATGAGTAAGTTGACCCTTTTGTACGCCCTGAAAAGGGTGTTAAATGGCGGGTTGTAGTAGCTTTCCTCAGATATCGGGCATGCTGATGAAGGTGAACCGCGGTGCTCCATGCGGTTGTGCTGTTGTTCTTTGCGAATGTCCACATTGAGTAGGTTACTATTTTGAGCGCCATGAAAAGGACGTTAAGTGGCGGGTTGCAGTAGCTGTCCTCACATCCTGAGCGTGCTGAAAAAATGTAGACCCGGGTCCTCCAGACGGTTGTTCTATACCTGGCTTCATCACTATTACGACAGCCACGTTGATCCCTCACCTTATTAATTAAGCAGGCTCCCATGAGAACAACGCGTTTCCGTGGAGAGCTACTAGGAAGCCAAGGCGAGGGTCTTGATCAGTATGTTTGCCTGACAAGACGTTAGTCTTCCTCCTCAGGCTGTTGTGATATGCTTGGCTTCATCTGCGTTACGCACACTACTACGGCGATCACATCGATCCACATCTCGTCAGCCGGGCTGCCTTGAAAACAACCTCTTTCCAGGGAACGCTACATGGAAGAGAAATTGTGGTTTTGGTCAGTGTATTGTGCCTGACCCTAACTCGACGTCCTGGTCAGTGCCTGACTGGACTAGCGTCTCAGTTCCCCCAGTCTTGGGCATTAAACAAGTACAATATCTGCGCATGTCTCCTGACCCTACATTCTAAGAATCCCTGCTATTAATAGTGCTGAAGGCATTCATTCATTCCACTTGTGACTAGCTGTTCTATCCACCGTGCAGTTCGTCTGGGAGAAACGTAACGTCTGCCTGGTTGCAGATAGTTTGACAATGATGTGCGTATGCGTCCATAATAGATTACGACAGGCGAGCTTCACAGTGCTTAGTGATATGTACGGATGTTTAAAGGCTTTCTGTGCGGTTATGTAAGATCTCCTTCTTAGATGTTCCAAATTGAGGCCGATGTGAGCGCATGTATCACGCAGCTTGTTCACTTTCCGCACTGACTGTTTTTCTACGATTTCTACCACATGTGCTCTCTACATTTCTTTGAATGAAGTGCGTTTTGTGATTCCAACGGTTTTTTGTAATTTGTCAAGTTAGATGGATGTCCAGCGTGTCTTAATAGTTATATAACAGAACTCGCATTGATGAGGATCGTGTGGTCGAGCCGTGATAATACTGGCCTATCGACCGATGGGACATGTATTCAAATCATTGAATGGCGGTGGTTGTTCTCTTCTTTGGTATATAACCAGTAAATATGTAAAACAAAAATACGTTTTTCGGTACAGCCTGTTGGTAATACTAATCCTTCTTGTTTTGGGACCACATTATTGTAATGTATTTTATTTTAGTGCTTCTCTGAGGATTTGGTGTATTGCCGTTTTTGGTAAGTCAACATGTCATAGAGTAACATGTCACACTGGTAGATGCAGTGTACGGAATGTCAATTCTCTAGGTTGTTGGTAAGTTGGTTAGTGAGGTGACGTGTGTAATGGACGTATGGGATTAGTGAGGTGAATTGTGTAATGGAAGTGTGGGGTTAGTGAGGTGAATTGTGTAATGGAAGTGTGGAGTTAGTGAGGTGACGTGTGTAACGGAAGTATGGGGTTAGTGAGGTGACGTGTGTAACGGAAGTATGGGGTTAGTGAGGTGACGCGTGTAACGGAAGTATGGGGTTAGTGAGGTGACATTTGTAACGGAAGTATGGGGTTAGGGAGGTGACGTGTGTAACGGAAGTATGGGGTTAGTGAGGTGACGTGTGTAACGGAAGTATGGGGTTAGTGAGGTGACGTGTGTAACAGAAGTATGGGGTTAGTGAGGTGACGTGTGTAACGGAAGTATGGGGTTAGTGAGGTGACGTGTGTAATGCGAGTATGTGGTAAGGTAACTAACACCTATGCATATGTTGCCGGTACGGTACTTGCGTCTTTACTCATCCCAAACAAATGAAATATATAATTTTTGCACTGGATCCTTTAAACAGTGACGTCACATAATAGTCCACTTTATAACTGTTGGGAGTGTTAAACATTCTGCGAGTATAGAAGCGAATTTCTGCTTCCGAGATCAAGTCAGATCAGGGTAGGTTAGGTCATGGTAGGTTAGGTCAGGCCAGGTTAGATCAGGTTAGCTTAGGTTAGGTCAGGCTTATAGGTAGGTAAGGGTTAGCATCTTGTATTCAACATTATCATAATCAAAATCTTCACTTTTTTATTTAACATAAAATTATATCGGCCTGTCCTCCCCGTAACCCGAGATGGAATGTCAAGTTACAGTCATCAGCTGTCAAATACATCCGATGGGAACCCATGGTACTCTGTTTGGGGTGAATTAAGACACAAGTACCAATGTTACTTCTGCTATTTTTATCACAATACTCATGCTACTAATGCTACCTACCCCTGTTACGGTTACTGCTTCGGGTAATGTTACTACTCATAATGACAGTGCTTCTACACCTACTCTTATTACGTCAGATCTTGGTATGCAATGGAGAGAGAGGGGGATGGATGGAGAGGGAGGGATGAATGTAGAGAGGTAGGGATAGAGGGAGATGGATGGAGGGAGAGAGGGACGGATGGAGAGAGGGAGGGACGGATGGAGAGAGGGAGGGACGGATGGAGAGAGGGAGGGACGGATGAGGAGAGGGAGGGACGGATGGAGAGAGGGGGAGAGAAACGGATGGAGAGAGGGAGGGACGGATGGAGAGAGGGAGGGACGGATGGAGAGAGGGAGAGGGAGGGACGGATGGAGAGAGGGAGAGGGAGGGACGGATGGAGAGAGGAGAGGGAGGGACGGATGGAGAGGGATGAGAGACAGGGAGAGAAAGAGAGCATGAGAACACGGGCTAGTGCAACGTTCAGAAAGCAAAGTGTAATTAGCATTGAGTGGGCCGAGTGGTCGGGCTTGGTCGTTCCTCTTCATGCCATCCGTGTTGTGTGAGGTCTTCGGTTCTTATTCTTATGGCATTTTGTGGCTTTAGGATCGGGTAGTCAAACGTTGTCTAGCCCTCCTTGGTCACATCTTTGCTCGTGCCTGGCTGTTGACAGTCTTGCTATTCTTCATTTCGGATAGCGCACTTGTTTTTATAATGCACAAGTGCAGGTCTGAGCAGGAAACATATTTAGGGATTTAAGGCGTTTAAGGCTCTAATCCACAAGGCGGTGTGCGTTGCACTGTGGGTTTTATTGTGCGCCTGTCGGCCCAGTGCATCCGACTTCAGCATGCATTTTATGTAAGGGTTTGCTTCCCCGGGGTAACGTTCGGTGCTGTGATGGGGATCGAACCCATCACGTTCGGATTGTGATCTGTGCCACTTAACCCACACCGTACCCATGTATTTATGACTAAAGTGATCTGTCGTTCTTTTCGCTTGTTGTCCTGTTTGTGCCTTTCAGCGTCAGGTAACGAAGATGTTCCGAATGTGCTTCGTACATGGGCAATTTCACTGATTCTGTTATTTCTGCGGCCCACCCTTGGCTTTGTGTCCATTGTATCTGTGTAGCATTGCTTTCTGGGGGGGGGGGGGGGCGCTATCTAGTCTCGTCACTTAGCCGAACCATTTGGTTTACTGTTTGTTTGATCAGGTCTAGCACCGGTGGTGTACTTACTTGTCTCCTAATATCTTCGTTTCTGATTATATGATGGGGAACTCAGACGCTAGTCCAGTCAGGGACAAAATACTGTCCAGGACGTCGCGTCAGGGTCAATACACTGACCAACCAAGACCACTATCTCTCTTCCATATAGCGTTGCTTGAAAGATGGCTGTTTTCAAGGCAGTTTAGCTATCGAGTTGTGGATTGATGTGATCCCCGTAGTAGTCAGCGCCACGTAGATGAAGTCAAGCGTAACACAACCGCCTGGATGTTCGCGGTCCGCCTTCATCAGCATTCTCGGGATGTGAGGAAAGCTACTACAACCCGCACTCAACGTCCTTTTCAGGACAAAAGAGTAAACTTGCTCATTGTGGGCATTTAATAACAACAACAACAACACCCATGCATGTGGTAAAGGGATAGATCAACATAATATGAGTCATAGAGAGTGAGGGAGAGTAAGAAAAAGTGAAGTAGGAGTGAAATAGGACAACAAAGAGGGAGATAGAGAGGGAGAGTAAGAAAAATTGAAGTAAGAGTGAGGTAGGACAAGAAAGAGGGAGATAGGGAGAGTAAGAAAAAGTGAAGTAAGAGTGATATAGGACAACAAAGAGGGAGATAGAGAGGGAGAGTAAGGAAAAGTGAAGTAAGAGTGATATATTGGCAAGAAAGAGGGAGGGAGTGAGAAGGAGAGTAAGAAAAATGGCAGTAAGAGTGAAATAGGGAAAGAAAGAGAGATAGAGTAAGAAAAAGTGAAGTAAGAGAGAGAGATAGAGTAAGAAAAAGTGAAGTAAGAGAGAGAGAGAGAGAGAGAGAGAGAGAGAGAGAGATCTGCCAGATATGTCGAGTTAATGAGTGTACCCCGCCAACAATTGCCAGCCTGTACGTGTATTCATGCATACTCTAGGACAGACTGCTCCACTATGTGAACATAGCCTGTGGTCCGGGCCAACAGCGGACACTATTTGATTGGGAATGGAGATATTTTAAAATTGATTCCATCTATTTATCTTAGTCTTGGGCACGTCTTTGTGGCGTGATAATAGTAGCGGAAGAAGTGCTGACAGCAGGAGTTGCAGTAAGTGTAGGCGGAGTAATACTAGTAACAGTAGTTAAGGGTAATATTAGTAACAGTAAGTGTAGATGTAGTAATACTAGTAACAGTAGTAAGGGTAATACTAGTAACAATAGCACATACGCGGTTCTCCTAAATATGTAACCAAATTTCCGAGCCACGTAACCATATCATACTCTGTCGTGAACCATATCACACTCTGTGGTGTGTAGACCGCCTTAACACATATTTGGTTCCACTTAATATAAGATGGAGCCTTTGTGGCGTGTCTGTTCAGGGACTTTCCTGTCACGACACAACTGATGGTATCGTATTAATTGTACAGTAGTCTAGTTCACCTAGCTGAAAACGGGTTCCAGACTGGTTGTGCTAGTAGCAAGTAATGAGCTGGCGACCCTACCTTAGAAAAACTGACACCTCGCAGAACGTCGTGTCTAACAATGCATCTGCTTGATCTCAGACTATATTACGCGTCTGCCTGAATGGTTTCTGGTAGGACATGTATGTGTGTCAGAAGTGTCCACAACACTTCCATCCACATGGCCATATCATCTCTATGACTCTTATCAAATTATTGTTGCTGCTGTTGTTGTTGCTGCTGTTGTATTTGGTGATGGTGTTGTTGGTGATGGTGGTGGTGCTGTTTGTGATGGCGCTGCTGCTGTTCTTCTTCTTCGTCATCTTTTTCTTCTTTGGCGTTCTATCGTCCTAAAAATAATGTTTGTGTCTTTGTTTTTTTATATTAAGACTGCGATATCTTCCCCTTTCTCCACAACACATCCACTTTCACCACAGCACATCCACTTTCACCACAACACATCCACTTACACCACAACACAGTCACTTACACCACAACACAGTCACTTACACCACAACACATCCACTTACACCACAACACATCCACTTACACCACAACACATCCACTTACACCAGAGCACATCCACTTTCACCACAACACATCCACTTACACCACAACACATCCACTTACACCACAACACAGTCACTTACACCACAACACATCCACTTTCACCACAACACATCCACTTACACCAGAGCACATCCACTTACACCACAACACATCCACTTTCACCACATCACATCCACTTTCACCACAACACATTCACTTTCACCACAACACATCTTATATCAAAGCACACATTCTGGAGACCAGATCTGCTTCTCTCTTGAATCTCTAATCTCTTAGTTAAACTGCTTGGTTGCATTATGTTTCCATGGCCACCACTTGGAGGCTGTAAACAGTCTTGGTCAGTTATGGGTCACTGACCCTGGATGGGGGCTGCTAGATATGAGCTTCTGTCTGACGTATTTTCGGCCACCATTATTGTATGAACGTCGTAGACCATGACACGCAAACTGACACCACATGAAACGACTAACAATTGTTGATAAATATATTTATCATATGCATATTACCAAAATAACGTAATTGTCTAACCCTGATTTCGGTCATTAATTCTCTTTTCACCCGCAACTTTTCCAATACCTCCATATTTGTTTTCTTCTCTTTCCATGAAGTTCGACCCATTCTTCTATATACCCACACTTCGAAGGCTTCAATACTGTTTTCCATCGTGTTATTCATTGTCCATGTTTCTGCTCCATAAAGTAATGACAAGTATACATAACACCTGCCAATTCTCATTTTCAAATTATAATTTATCTGTTTGGATGTCAGTATGTGTCGCATGTTGTCGAATACCATCTTGGCCATACCTATTCTCTTTCTGATTTCCTTTTCACATCTGCCTTCTTCCGTTATTATATGACCTAGATAGGAGAAACTCTGTACCTCTTCAAGTAGTTGATCTTTTACTTTTATCTGCATACATGGTTTCTTGTCACTTTTCCAAATTATCATAGTCTTTGTTTTCGTTATGTTTGTGTCTAATCCAAACTGTTGACTTATTGTGTATATTGATGTCACAAGTTACTGTAACTCTTGCTCGCTTTTTGCCAACAAAACGGTATCATCCGCATATCTAAGACTATTCATTGCCACTCCGCCAATGACAGGCCAGACATCCCATTTATTGATTGTCGACTATGTATTAGTGTGCTACATTCTGTCAATTATACTCTGGATGTGTCTTGTCTATTCACGTGTTCGTGAGATATTCTCTGTTTACATTTCTGATTTCTGGTTTTGTATTTCAATAATGAACAAAACCTACAACGTCATATTGACTCACTCTACTTAAACTGTCAAGAGGACGATATGAATGTCAACACATCAAAAGCAGGGACAATGAAAGTAGGTTGAAAGCACATCACATTAGATATTCGTGTGAATGAAACACAAATTAAGCAGGTATACTAATGTAGGTATTTGGGAACTGTTTTTGCTGAGGATGGCAGACTCGAGAGAGAGATATATTTACGAGAGTGCAGAGGGTAAACGCTGTCACGTACCATCTGTCTCCACTACTAAGACACCACAAGGTTTCCCTTCAAGCAAAAAGCAGATGCTAAATAGTATATTCATCCCAACATTGTGCTACCAGTGACAGACACGGGAATTGAATAAGGCCCAAGAATGAAAGTTAGCCACCTGCGAAATGCGGTGCCTACGTAAGGTCACTAACAACACCAGAAGAGATATAATCACAAATATGAGTATCAAGGAGAAGGTTGGAACAATTCCCTGCTTACAGTATATCGAGCAACAGAGAATGAATGGGTTTGGTCACATTGTGAAAATGCAACCAGGCCACATTGTTCATGCAACCTTCTACAGGAGAACATCATGAAGAAGGGCGAGAGGTAGACCGAGGAAAAGGTGGACATTACAGTGAACACGAGATCTGCCGTAAAATGGGGAAAAATGTTACTCGGGCCACGAGAGAGGAGGAAGACAAATACATACCACGACAATGGGCTATAACCCGGTAGAAAGGGAGACGACAAAAGAAGAAAGAAGAAGTATTTGTACATCTATCTGGTCGTCTTTTTTTGGGTCTTCTTCCCCGTCTCGTCGCAGTCCACCATCATCATCATCATTGATTGTGTGTGTTATTGTTTTAAAACAAATGTTAAACAAATGTTAAACACGATTTATGGCTGAACACTATTTAAGAAACGATGTCTATGACTGACATACAGACAGACAGATGTAGAGATCGATGGTCTGCCTATCTATTTGACGGTGTAATATCTATATACATATATATAGATGAAGTAATGTACTATGTAAGTAGCATTTATCAAATTGCATGTGCTGGTGGTTCTTGTTGCGTTATGCGGATATGTATCAATTATTGACAGAGTAATGGCATAGTTCATCGATTTTTCATATTTGGCATTTGGATATAGCTCTGTTCTCTTATGGATCTCCCAAGACGAGCTATTATTTTGGTTTGAGTAGTATAATAGCCACTCTACTGACTATCATTTCAACAAGAATTAGAAACGTGGCAGACGGTCTAGAATTTGGTGGAGAGCATCCATTAGATCAGGGTTCCTCAACCTATTCATACCTGGCGCCCATTTTTATAACTTTCGTGAGGGTACATTTTCTATTTGAAGAAAGTTTCGAAATTGTCCACTGAGTCTGTATATTTTGAATGTTTTTAATACATCATCATCATCAGTTGGCATATCCTTTGCAGAACGTCGCTCCCGTCTCAACCCGTCTGATAGAAACTCGATCTCTTGCCAAATCTCCACCCTGCTCCAGAATCATGCCCAAACATTCCTTGACATCTTGGTGCCATCGCCTTCTTGGTTTGCCTCTGTCTCTCTAGTCCGGCACCATACCTGCCATCACAGTTCTCTCAAGACCGCTGTGTCTTTTGTTGTGGCCAAAGTAAAATCATTTTCTGTTCATGACGTCATTTATGAACCAGTTCTCCTGTATACACAACTCTTGTCGAATATCTGAATTCTTCTTTTTCGGTCAACTGTATTCTGATAACCTTACTATAACATTTCAACTCGAAGGACTTGATTCTCTTCCTTGTTGGTTGACTGACTGTCCATGTTTCGCAGAAGTATGCTGCCACGGGAAAAAACTGTTTCTCAAAATTATCAATATTTTTGGTTTGCTGGTATTCTACTATAATTTCATCTGCATTGTAATAATAATAGTAACATTAATAATATTACAAATAATAATTACAGGAAAACTGGACGACCCGTTCTTCAACGGCGGTTACTCCGTTGAGGATCCCAGCTTCTCCTCCAACGGTCTTTGTCTTGAGCAACGCTGGACCAGTGGATAATGAGTCGCATATCTGAGGCATCGTAAATATTGTTGAGGGAGGCAAGGGAGTTGGACCAACGTATTGGTGGTCGTTCCCGTAATAATAATAATAATAATAATAATAATATGTTTTAATACAGTATGCAATTATTCTGAAAGCTAAAATGAGCCGGCGCTGGCTGCCATGTTCAAGAGGATTGATTTAGATCATGTCATCAATTTGTGCCAACTGACAAAACGACACTTTGGTCCAATATGTATCTGTCTCGGTTCTCAGTTCTCTCTCTCAATCTCTCTTTATCTCTCTCTCTCTCTCTCTCTCTCTCTCTCTCTCTCAGATAACATCTTCCTATCCCACTCCCGCTTATTCATTCCCATAACCTATGCTATCCGTGGTGCATCACTTCTCACAATGTCATGCGTTGTCTGCCCTTATCATTGTCTGCCCTCATCATTGTCTGCCCATCATTGTCTGCTCTCATCATTGTTTGCCCTCATCATTGTCTGCCCATCATTGTCTGCTCTCGTCATTGTCTGCCCATCATTGTCTGCTCTCGTCATTGTCTGCCCATCATTGTCTGCTCTCATCATTGTCTGCCCTCGTCATTGTCTGCCCATCATTGTCTGCCCATCATTGTCTGCTCTCATTATTCTCTGCCATCGTCATTGTCTGCCCTTATCATTGTCTGCCCTCATCATTGTCTGTCCTCATGGTCTGCCCTCATCATTGTCTGCTCTCATCATTGTCTGCTCTCATTATTCTCTGCCATCGTCATTGTCTGCCATCATCATTGTCTGCTCTCCTCATTGTCTGCCCTCATCATTGTCTGCCCTCATCATTGTTTGCCCTCATCATTGTCTGCCCTCATCATTGTCTGCTCTCATCATTGTCTGCCCTCATCATTGTCTGCCCTCATCATTGTCTGCCCTAATCATTGTCTGCCCTCATCATTGTCTGCCCTCATCATTGTCTGGTCTCATCATTGTTTGCCCTCATCATTGTCTGGTCTCATCATTGTTTGCCCTCATCATTGTCTGCCCTCATCATTGTCTGGTCTCATCATTGTCTGGTCTCATCATTGTCTGCCCTCATCATTGTCTGGTCTCATCATTGTCTGCCCTCATCATTGTCTGCTCTCATCATTGTCTGCCCTCGTCATTGTCTGCCCTCATCATTGTCTGTCCTCATGGTCTGCACTCATCATTGTCTGCTCTCATCATTGCCTGCCCTCATCATTGTCTGCCCTCGTCATTGTCTGCCCTCATTATTGTCTGCCCTCATCATTATCTACCCTCATCATTGTCTGCCCTCGTCATTGTCTGCCCTCATTATTCTCTGCCATCGTCATTGTCTGCCCTCATCGTTGTCTGCTCTCATCATTGTCTGTCCTCATGGTCTGCCCTCATTATTGTCTGCCCTCATTAGTGTCTGCCCTCATTGTCTACCCTCATTATTGTCTGCCCTCATTATTGTCTGCCCTCATCATTGTCTGCCCTCATTATTGTCTGCCCTCATCATTGTCTGCCCATCGACAATGTTGCTGCCTCTTTTAAGGGGCTTCGTGTCCATTTCAAATCCAACTTCTCCGCCTCGTTGAATTCTTGTTTGGATTCTGTTCGCCATTACCATTCGTTGGTGCATATGTCATCAACCAACGTGCTTGAAACTTGATCCGTCATTTGATGGTTTCCCTCCCCAACCAAACCCCTGCTCTGATATCTCTTTCCAGATTTCTTCAGCTTCTCCCAGTTATTCTTGCATCGACCTCTTAGTCTCTTCTTAGTCGATACTACTCCCTTCTTCGTCCTCTTTTTTCCACTGCGGGTTTCATGACAACGATTTTAGTGATACTGGCTTAGAATATCCGCACTGTTTTCCCCATCTAGCTCTGTCCACCCCCTAAGATTGTCAGTTCCACCTGTGTGTCGTATTCTCTCAGTTCCACCTGTCTGTCGTATTCTCTCTCATCATCTTTCTTTTACATCCCCGTCGAACTACTGCTGGCCCATACGCTTTAGCAAAGATATGTTAATAAATTCATGTCATTTTTAAAATCGGTTTCCTTTCCATTTATGCCGTTAAAAGTCGTGGGCAGTTTAAGTTGTCTGTTCTGTGGCCAATGCGTAGCGTCGGTCAATGTGGACATTTGTAATATTAAAAATTGCTAACAGAACCGATCTCATTTCACCTGGACGCCCCCTATATGTATCCAGTCCCTGCCATTGCTTACAGTGCTTACAACTCAACCCTGACTGTTGATCCCAACGGTGGCTCCGAACTCCTTTCTTGACTTCGTCAACGTATCAATTTACAGCTGGGTAGACTTGGAGACGTAGTCTGTCGAACCGTGTACGTTGAGTTTGAAAACCAAACTCAATGTAAAAAAAACAAAGTGAAAAAAAAACTATCATAAATGGCATCAGACGCCGCATCAAGATGACCATAGCAACGCAACCTAGGTTACGACCAATAGGTCTTCATCAAGGACAACGAACTACCACAATAATGAGCTAGTGAATCAAAGAAGAAGGGATCAATACATACAACCACATTCAAACTCTAATCGTTTGGTTGGATTAACGGTTGGTCTTTCTGGATCTCTATTGGCGAAGGCATGCTCTTTTGCACCCCAGAACACAGTCCATCTGGCTATACCAAGACGTATTTACCCTTGTATGGATGCGTCTGTGTATCTGTAGATGCGTGTGTGTATCTGTTTGTAATATGAACGTATTGGCCAGTGTATGGATGCGTGTGTGTATCTGTAATATGGACGTATTGGCCAGTGTATGGATGCGTGTGTGTATCTGTAGATGCGTGTGTGTATCTGTTTGTAATATGGACGTATTGGCCAGTGTATGGATCGTGTGTGTATCTGTAATATGGACGTGTTGGTGAATGCATTGATCCGTATGTGTGTACTTGTAACGAGTTCCACTGTACAGTATTGCAGTACATACATCTTCCGAGTCCTCTTATGTACACGGAGAATCGGTTATTCAGAGAACAACCCCGAATACTGCCATTCAAACTCAAAAGAAGTCATTTCGAACCCGTCGGGTTGGGATTTCAAACTAAGCTACACGATACCTCCTTTAATATTGAGTTCAGCCATCCGCCATCTTTCCGCTCTATATAAACAGACATATTACACATTGGAGTTGAAGACCCTTAGATTGGTATGTCTTCTGATCCTTCTAGAGTTACACATATTTTCGAACATGACGAATACTACTCTAACCTTTTGTATCCTGGCTTTATTTGTATATCCTTATCTGCACCTCCAGTCTTGTCAATAATGCTCCCAGAGTGTTTGAATTACTCCGCTGCTTTGTTGTCCTTACGTCCCGTAATCATTACGTTATCTGCTCTGTTATTCTCAATAAACTTCTTCAATATTTCATTGCTTGTCTTGTTAAACTTCCTCGTACTATTTTGAGTCACCTAAATGGAGAAAACAAGATAAACAAAACACACTTCCTCATTACCATTTCTCACGTTATCATCACGCTGCGTATGGCAAACGTCGTCGTACAGGAAACGGTTTTGTAAAGCTCTCTCTCTCTCTCTCTCTCTCTCGCCCTCGCTGTCTCTCTCTGGGGTTGAGAAAGAGAGTGAGTGTGTATGTGAGGGTGAGTGTGTGTATGTCTGAGAGAGAGAGAGTTTATGTGTATGTGAGTGGGTGTGTGTGAGAGAGAGTGAGCGTATGTGTGTATGTGAGAGAGAGTGTGCGTGTGTGTGAGACAGTATGAGAGAGAGTGTAAGTATGTCTGAGAAAGAGAGACAGTGTGTGTGTGTATATATTTCTGTAGCAGTATTTAGCATGCAATACAGTAGCAGATCGCTACAGCTTAGAGTTAGTGCGCTTGCCTTTCTACAAGCGAAAACACGAGGTGGGACCTGCTCGTGGTCCTTTTAGAGATGGTCGAAACAAAGATCCTATGTACACGCTGTTCACACAGAAGAACGATTGATAGCTGAAAATGTATAAGAGAAGGCAGTTATCCGTTATCCAGGCAAAGCTATGAGTGTGATGGATGGAATTCGACTACCCAACATGTGACCTACCTTGACGCGCAGGAAGTAGACACGGCAAAAAAGAACTCACTTCAGAGAGGCTTCGGCTTCCTGAAAGGAGGCATGTCTGTTTGAATACCAGGATTCCAAGGGCCTGGCAAACCACTGTGTGTGCTCGTTAATTTGTGCTTTTTTCTGAAGTTCTTTTTGCATTATGAAGATGCTAGCCCCACGAACAACCTTCATTATTGTATTTTATGGCATTCTTGTGTGGGCACTTATTTATTCTTCAAACAACTGATGCCATGACTCTAGCCCGGTGAGGTTCACGAAGGCGACTGTGCGTTTCAGGTCTTCGCCGGTCGCCCACAGCTTTGCGAACATGTTCGGTCCCCCGGGCCAGACTGCCTCTCTCTGGTCTGTAGAAGTAGGACAGTCCTGCAGCATATGTTCTGGTGTTTGCTTGGGTCCTCCACAATCGCTTGTGGCAGTGTCTGTAAGACCCATTCTGTGGAGGTGGGCTTTGAGTCTGCAGTGTCCCGTTCTAAGTCTGAAGATCTTTTGTCTACCCATCTCTGCCAAGTTTGTCTATGCTGGCATTTTCTGGCTCGTATTCTTTGTGCTGGTCTCTCCATTCCGTCCTAGTGGATCGTCTGATGAGTGTCTTGGCTTCTTTATAGCTCGGGGGGGGGGGGGGGGGGAAGTCTGCGTGCCGCCACTTCCAACTTGTTCAAGCTCATCTGTTTTCTTGTTTCCGAGGTTCCCACAATGCGCCAGAATCAGCAGTCGGGACTTCTTCTTCTTCTTCTTCTTCTTCTTCTTCTTCTTCTTCTTCTTCTTCTTCTTCTTCTTCTTCTTCTTCTTCTTCTTCTGCTTCTTCTTCTTTGGCGTTCGTCCTGAAAAGGATCTTTATGACGTAATGTGGTAGTTTACAGCGACTCTTCGCTACATGCGCCTTTCAACCAGACAAATCCGATTTCAGCACGACATTTATTTATTTGCTAAGCCTTTCTGGTTCCTTATCCCTTCACCAGACTGCACGATTGCAGACTGTTTCTTGGGTCGCGACTTGGAGGCGGGATATGGTCTTGGTCAAACTATAAGTCACTGACACTAAAGCAAACAGCCAGCTATGAGTCGCTGCCTGCTATCACCTCATTCACCGCCGCATCTTCGCTGCCCCCCTAGCCCATTCACTGTGTTACATCTTCAACCCCATCTTTCTTATCTGATTTTGTATTTTTTTCATTCATTCTCCAGGCTCAACTCCCCTTTTTGTGCCTTCTATCTTCTCTTCCCCGAATCAGCCTATTGGATTCTCAAAATTATCAATTTAAAAAAAAAATTTGGTTGAAGTTCCTAGTCAGCTTATCCCCCCATATGAACATCGTTATCTTTTTTTATCATGTTAATTTTCCTCATCAATTTCATTCTTACTTGTGAACCACTTTTTTGTTTATGCACTAAGTTTCTGTCAGATAATTTCACGACTCCTTCTTTGCGCGGCTGTCACCGCCCATCTCTGTGGAAATTGAGGCATGTTCGTGTTTGCTGTCTTGTTTAGACTTCACTATTTTCGTCTGCTTGATTTCGGTCATGTTTCTGTTTTTGCCGCCCGTGATTAATCTGCATTTTTTGTTTGTTTCTTTCAATGCTTCTCGTCTCAAGATTTGGTTCATGTTATTTTGCTTTAAGTCTGCAGGGTATTGTGTGTTTTCCTCACTGAGATTATGTCTTGTTTTTTGCGGCTCTCCTTAATCTCTTTATATTTCTCCGTTTATCTCTGTCTTCTTCTCTATCTTTCTTATTTCCAAACCTTCATTTGTAATTTTCAGTCCATCAAAAGATGGCATAGAATAAGGGAATGGTGACACCATAATACAACTAAATAAATATATATTGAACAAGCAAACAAACAAACAAACAAAAACCCACTGCAATTTTAGATACAAGATATTATTAATACAGCACGTCTGATTAGTGTAGTCGTCACAATCTGTAAACTACCG
Organism: Ariolimax columbianus; assembly: GCA_036924085.1. Taxonomy (NCBI): domain Eukaryota; kingdom Metazoa; phylum Mollusca; class Gastropoda; order Stylommatophora; family Arionidae; genus Ariolimax; species Ariolimax columbianus. Next base: position 28,408,443 of record JAVGWX010000020.1, on the reverse strand, counting down.
ACACGACGAACTCCGTTCTCCGGACTACATTCGGCTACTTCCAAAGCTCTGCTCAGGGCTTGGTAGCGGGAGATTGAGAACAAACGCAGAAGAAGAAGAGGAAGAATAAGAAGAAATATAGTCTTAGAACACTCATTTTTTTGTAACAAATGTACTGGGTTCAACTCTAACTACCGTCACACTTCAGTCTCCATTCAGTTGTAAATGGGTATCTGGCGTAGGATTAAGGAAATAAAAAGCAGCAAGTACAGGAATTGGTCACCCTACATTTTACAAGCTCCGGTTTAGTATACTCAAGTCTCTAACAACTTCATTCCCCGACAGTAGTGTAACTACTATATGACAAACATTTACTGAAGTCTCTAACAACTTCATTCCCAGACAGTAGTGTAACTACTATATGACAAACATTTACTGAAGTCTCTAACAACTTCATTCCCAGACAGTAGTGTAACTACTATATGACAAACATTTACTGAAGTCTCTAACAACTTCATTCCCCGACAGTAGTGTAACTACTATATGACAAACATTTACTGAAGTCTCTAACAACTTCATTCCCCGACAGTAGTGTAACTACTATATGACAAACATTTACTGAAGTCTCTAACAACTTCATTCCCAGACAGTAGTGTAACTACTATATGACAAACATTTACTGAAGTCTCTAACAACTTCATTCCCAGACAGTAGTGTAACTACTATATGACAAACATTTACTGAAGTCTCTAACAACTTCATTCCCCGACAGTAGTGTAACTACTATATGACAAACATTTACTGAAGTCTCTAACAACTTCATTCCCAGACAGTAGTGTAACTACTATATGACAAACATTTACTGAGTCTCTAACAACTTCATTCCCAGACAGTAGTGTAACTACTATATGACAAACATTTACTGAAGTCTCTAACAACTTCATTCCCAGACAGTAGTGTAACTACTATATGACAAACATTTACTGAAGTCTCTAACAACTTCATTCCCCACCAGTAGGTTTTTTACGGTGAATATTCAGTTTAAACACGGGGTATTTTTGTGTAGACTTTCCTGTTTAAACAGATGATGAATCAAGACTGATTGCGCTACAGTTGCCTTACAAATCAAATGCATTGATATAAAATTCACACCAAACAAAAACACTTGAATGTTAGAGGTTTTGAACACGCATCCAAAAGAGCAACACTTGCCATATTCAGCTAGCACACTCCTTGCTCGTCTAAACGTTCTTAAGGCGTTGCTCTGTTTCCTGCCGCTCTTAACACGTTTTTCATTTTCCGGTAGTGAATTTGCTTAATGTTTAATAGTCCCACGTCAGGATTCTCCAATAGCCCAACTAGCAGCCTTAAAATAACCAACCAGACAATCCACATTCGCTAATAAGCGAACTGGACACAGCGAATTTAGGACGGAAGAGAAATCTCGCAGCCAGCTCGTGGCAAACAACAAAACGAGACTTGGCCCGAGAGCTGACAGTTTCGTGTCAAGGATCGTTTCTGCTGGTTTTCTAAAGGATTGTTGTCACGAAAGAAAAAAAAAAAAAAAAAAAAGCAAACTTATTCTTGCAGAGTTTAAACAGGGGATTTGTATGTTTCAACACTTCCGGGTGGAACGTGAAGAAATGTCAGGACGCATGTAATTTATAAAAAAAACAAAAACAATATCCGATGATGTTTTGTGAAGATTGCATCACGCGGTTGATGTATGTTGATGTTTTTATCAGCGTAGCATTGCCGTTGTTGGAAGTTTTCCTGTTAGCAATGTTTTATATAAATTTTTTTTTTTTTACTTTCTGCGATACGGCTGTATTGAACATTTGTGTACGGTAGCTGTGTGTACAATCGTGTCTTGTCCCAATACAAAGCATATGATCTCTTTTGCAGCCAGTATTTTACAGGAAGCCTGTTTCAAATGGAATTTTGTAATAATGATTTATGTAGATATTCAATGTGCATGATGAGGCATCTAACTCCATGCACAACCCTATTTACCATATCTGGAAGATTGCATTGATCATATTCATGTATGTCCACTATCATCAGGTCGTGTGTACATTGTTTGTGTAAATAATATATTTTCAAGAACGTTGATTTTTAATGTTTAGTGCAATGTACAAGGGTACATCAATAAGAAGGTCACACACTGTTATTGCATAGCTAAAAAATTATGTTCGTAGTTTAGAAATGAGTCGTTAGGTAGCAGCAACATTCAGCTTTGTGATTACTGTAGGTAGCATTCGTTATGTGTCGCCTTCACGTGCGCAGTAGAGACTCAAAATGGCGCTCGCGCTCACATATGTGCAATCAAATAACAGCGGGATATTTTGAGTTGTTGCTTTTTTGTTTTGGCACAATTACTTTTTGCAAAGGATATTGATAAGGAAATCCTTCCTGTTTGCGATGAGCAATTTTTGTCGCGTCAAGCGGGCGCATATTTGAATCGATAAATTTTCTCAATGACTCTTAAACATTGCTGATGAAGCCCAACCCGGTCATCTTGTTCAGATTGCAACACGAGTATTTGTACGACGGGTAGGGGAGTGGATTCAAACTGACCGGCGAGTAGTGTTAGATAGTGTAGCAACTGCAATTATGTGTTCGCGTTGTTTAGCCTACATCATAATACATGGTTCCCAATTTTATGGGAGACGTCTGGCGAATAACTACGAGACTGAACGTGGTTTAATGGAGAGGCATGTTCAGTCAACCTTGCAACCAGTCTTAGGTCTGATCAAAACAGAGGATAGGGTCAAATGGACAGACATGCTAAAGACAACCCTACAACCAGTCTTAGGTCTGATCAAAACAGAGGATAGGGTCAAATGGACAGACATGCTAAAGATAACCCTACAACCAGTCTTAGGACTGATCAACCAGAGGATGAAGATGTATTGCTTCACTGCTGAAACTGTGTATTCTCCTAATTCTGTTCCAGAAATTGGTGTGTGTGTGGGGAGGGGGAGGGGGGTTGTGTGAAGAAGAATTATTTTGCCCAGAAATGCCAATTACCAAGAAAGGCGTATTATCCACCCGGCCGTTCGCCTTCCATCTCGTACGGCCTCTTTCTTGCGTACATAATTGATGTGGCACTGTTCGACTCCGTTATATCGACGACTGCCAGGTAATATGGTAATGTTAGTACGGAACTTTGCATATCGTGAAATGGGATCTTGTTACATGGCATAACACTGAATGACGGTAATATCAATATCGCGCCCCTATTGATTGAACCATGTTGTATTGGCACTGGATATTGGAGATCGCTGAATTATTAATGTGTATCTGATCCTGCCGCAAACATCATGTTAGATGGGCAATGTAATAGCAGCCAAGGAACTGGTGAAGAACATGGCAACAAACAAAGTAGTTTCAGAAGAAAAGGAGGAAATGCACTCAGAACGTCTTTATACTGGTTTAGAAGTCTGCTGAGTCTGTATACAACCAGTTTCTTGAAGAGTGGTTGACGGATGTGCGAGTCAATATTAATAAACTCAAACGCTAGAGCAAAGTAGACCAGCGACCTGTTAGGTGCCATCTATGCTGCTGTTAGCAAACCACCTTACCATGACCAGTGTTTTGCCAAGTCTTACAGTTAGTCGCCTTTTACGACATGCTCTCTATGGGACAACAGTGATATTCATGTCTTTATCATACACTAAGACCCCGGCGTACCACTCGGTTAATACTTCGCTCGCTCGGTTAAGCGCGATTGAGAATACAACTGATATAGAATTCTGGACTTATAGTTATGAGAAAAGACTAAACAGACAAAAAAAGCAAGCTTTCTTTATCGTTCATTATCAATCCCCCACTACCAAATACTGAAGTAGACTTTTACAGGTAGCAGAATGCTGTCCGGAGAACAGAACGTGTTGTGTCGTAGTTTACACTACACCTTGACTGCTATATTTTCACTTTTCGGTCTTACACATCCGCATTCAGCAGGAATTTTTGAGTATCGGGTTAGCCTTTCCTCTTCGATCCCTTCGCCTTAGCCAGTCTGCCCTGTTGCAGCCTGTTATTCAGGATCACCGTGTGGAGGTGTAGTAGGGTCTTGACAGCTCTGATTCCCTGGCTCTGAAGTTAGCAGTCAGCTCTGATTCCCTGGCTCTGAAGTTAGCAGTCAGCTCTGATCACCTGGCTCTTACGCTTGCAGTCAGCTATGAGTAGCTGGCTCTGACGCTTGCAGTCACCTATGGTTTCCTGGCTCTGACGCTTGCAGTCAGCTATGGTTTCCTGGCTCTGACGCTTGCAGTCAGCTATGGATAGCTGGCTCTGACGCTTGCAGTCAGCTATGGGTAGCTGGCTCTGGCGCTTGCCGTCAGCTCTGGTTTGCTGGCTATGACGCTTGCAGTCAGCTCTGGTTTGCTGACTCTGACGCTAGCAGTCAGCTGTGGGTAGCTGAGCACTGAAGCTACACCATCAAGGCATTGCTCTCTGATCTTGTCTCCATCATGATTTGTGATGGGAATCGAACTTGTTAAGCGGTACAAGACCCACGGTAAGGTAAACACAGGCAGCGTGGAAGAGAACTGGCAACCCAGCCTCACACAAGCTGTGGCTAAGTATAATTAAGTATTTAACACTTCATCCCCGACGGTAGTCGTTGCATTTCTCTTCCATCACCAAAAAAGTAAGTCGCATGTCCTTTGCAGAACGCCACTTCTTACAACTGACAATCTACTTGACTGCTTCATTGTAGGTAAGTTGCCATTACTTTTCGTACACGATTGTACCGAGAAAAAAGCTCCGTGTTTGTCAAACTCGATACGGCACCCATTCGTGCTTGGTGCATTTGGGATTCTCAAACCGAGCGAGTTTCACCGTAGGCCAAGCTCCCTCTTAGCTTCCATCACAGGCCAATTTAAATTCAAATAAAATGCAATTTCATCCGTCCCATTGGTCCCACTTGGACTCAGCCCGATATCCTGGGTGAACGTCCCGACACGTTCACCTCTAATGCTGTCTGATCTGCTTCTGATGAATGCACGAGCCGTCGCGTGAAACGTTCAAGGAGGCGTGAGCAAGGCAATTAAGCTGTATTAGATAGACGGTCCGTGCCGAGGCCTGTAAACGACGTCTGTTTTGGGGCCTCTTTGGAAGTATTCCCATGAGGTTTGCTCACTTTGTAATGAAGGCACGGCGCTTTTAAATACATCACCTTATTGGTTATATCAGGGTGCAAATTCAATTAACACATTAATAGGACACCAGTGCGACTGCAATGTCAAATTTAGTCTATTGTAACTTTCAGCACAACCTAAGTTCATACGAGAAAAGTTTAAACTTCACAGTAACTTCGGACACAACGTAGGCTTCTTCGAGAAAAAGTGTAAACTTCCATTTAACTTTGAGCACAACTTATACGAGAAAAGTTTAAACTTCCATTGTAATTCAGACACAATGTTGGCTTCTTCTAGAAAAGTTTAAACTTCCATAGTAACTTTGGACACAATCTAGTCTTCTTCGAGAAAAGTTTAAACTTCCATAGTAACTTCGGACACAATCTAGTCTTCTTCGAGAAGAACATGTTGTTCAGGTAAAGGTTAATCATACTTGTGGCGGCTTTGAACGACGTACACAATAATTGTTGGTGTCGCCATTGTCAGGAGCAGAAAATGCAGGACATGGAATGAGCTGACAGCAGCCATCGGATCATAGCTGGCTGCTTGTACCAAGGTTAGCGAACCATAGCTGACCAAGACCATCGTATATCTTCAAGAGTCGACCCTGGAAATAGACTGCACCAATGCAGTCCGGCTAAGAGAATAGTGATTGAAATGGTGAGGGAAACCAGGTACCTAAAAACAAGCCACCTGCAATGTGTCGACTGAAAGGTGCAATACCGCAGCCCAGCTGTAAACCACGACACAAGAACGTGTCAGGCCAAACGCCAAAAAAAAAAAAGAAAAACGAAAGAACAATAGCAACGTCTAATGGACCATTATAAAGGCTGCATGGCCTAGTGGTGAAACGTCCGTTTCACAATCCCTACGCACCCGGTTACGCACATGTTACATATTTTTTTTTTAATGGGCCATTACAGCAGACATCCAGAGACGACTTCAGACAATGGAGATAAGAAGTCTTAGAAGACTTAAATGTCACCTACAAAGACCGTACCACAAATGATGAAGTACATTGAAGTATCGTATCGAGCATACAAGTGACATAACAGCAACCTGCTTACAACGATGAAAATGCAAACGCTGACTTGGAATGGTCACGTGGTGAGGTGTCATGGCGTTTGAAATGCAATACTACATGACACAGTACAAGCCAGGCGAAGGCGGCGTTGTGGGGGGGGGGGGGGTTGATGGGAAGACACCATCCGTGAATGGGCTAACCTGCAGCTCGAGGAGGTACATCAAGAACCACTTAAGGGTCACATGATGAATGCAACTGAACTGAATGGTCATGCACAATAATCAAACCGTTGACCAGAGGAGAGACACACTTAGCCTTGACATGAGCTGATCTCCGCGAGCATGTCAAGGGATAACCAAGCTCCCGAGACAAGAACATAAGAGCTTCAATATTAATGGAATGGAGACATGCCATTTCTCATGTTTCGTTAAGGTATAGCCTTTATTTTGGGGAAGATACGACACAAACAGTTCATTTGGCTCTATTAAACCGCATTGTTTAAGAGCATAACCGTTATCCAGGTCTAACTCTCGAGCAGTGGTTATCAGCTTGTATTCATCATGTAGGCTAATCAATGAGTAACCCGTTTTAGTTTAGAAGTAATATTCAATCACGTTGGTAATTGCTTACAAACACTCCAAACACCCCAATCCTGTTAGTTACAGTTCTTAGTTCGACCCGTTCTTCGCCAAGGGGTGGTCGTGGGGACCTCTACTCGGGCTCCAGTCGATTCGGTCGCGAGCGTGTGTTATCCAGCGGGATAGTAGTCCGTCTGTTGTGGGGCCCCTGTGTGTTGCGCTTTTCCAGGGAATCCAGCCAGCTAATTGGAGGCCGTCACCGAGGTCCCTTTAGGTCGCGTGTGTGCCACATGGGGGTTGTAGTATCCAATATTTCGTCTTCTCTTCTAGCTATTTGACCTGCCCAGCTGTTAAAGTGCATTTATTAAGTCATTAAAGTTAGAAGGACTTATCAAATCATCCGATTTCAGTTGAGTTCTTGTGCCATCTCCACAAGGAAGGTCGGCGGGAATGGGTCTTCAACGGCCTGTGAATCGTGGCCTGGTGGTGCAATCTGCAAGGCTGTTCCCTGTTCATTTCTTGATGCTGTCATCCCACTTATAGCGTGTGTAGCTCTGGGCGGTCTTCTTCTTCTTCTTCTTCTTCAACTCCTACTTCTTCTTCTTCTTCAACTCCTACTTCTTCTTCTTCTTCAACTCCTACTTCTTCTTCTTCTTCTTCTTCTTCTTCAACTCCAACTCCTTCTTCTTCTTCTACTTCTTCTTCTTCTTCTTTTTCTTCTTCAACTCCTACTTCTTTTTCTTCTTCAACTCCTACTTCTTTTTCTTCTTCTTCTTCAACTCCTTCTTCTTCTTCTTCTTCTTCTTCTTCAACTCCAACTCCTTCTTCTTCTTCTTCTTCAACTCCTTCTTCTTCTTCTTCTTCAACTCCTACTTCTTTTTCTTCTTCTTCTTCAACTCCTACTTCTTTTTCTTCTTCTTCTTCAACTCCTTCTTCTTCTTCTTCTTCAACTCCTACTTCTTCTTCTTCTTCTTCTTCTTCTTCAACTCCTACTTCTTTTTCTTCTTCTTCTTCAACTCCTACTTCTTCTTCTTCTTCTTCTTCTTCAACTCCTACTTCTTTTTCTTCTTCTTCTTCAACTCCTACTTCTTCTTCTTCTTCTTCTTCTTCTTCAACTCCTACTACTTCTTCTTCTTCTTCTTCTTCAACTCCTACTTCTTCTTCTTCTTCTTCAACTCCTACTTCTTTTTCTTCTTCAACTCCTACTTCTTCTTCTTCTTCTTCTTCAACTCCTACTTCTTCTTCTTCTTCTTCAACTCCTACTTCTTTTTCTTCTTCAACTCCTACTTCTTCTTCTTCTTCTTCAACTCCTACTTCCTTTTCTTCTTCAACTCCTACTACTTCTTCTTCTTCTTCTTCTTCAACTCCTATTTCTTTTTCTTCTTCAACTCCTACTTCTTCTTCTTCTTCTTCAACTCCTACTTCTTCTTCTTCTTCAACTCCTACTTCTTCTTCTTCTTCAACTCCTACTTCTTCTTCTTCTTCAACTCCTTCTTCTTCTTCTTCTTCAACTCCTTCTTCTTTTTCTTCTTCAACTCCTACTTCTTCTTCTTCTTCTTCTTCTTCTTCTTCAACTCCAACTCCTTCTTCTTCTTCTTCTTCAACTCCTTCTTCTTTTTCTTCTTCAACTCCTACTTCTTCTTCTTTTTCTTCTTCAACTCCTACTTCTTCTTCTTCTTCTTCAACTCCTACTTCTTCTTCTTCTTCTTCTTCTTCTTCAACTCCAACTCCTTCTTCTTCTTCTTCTTCAACTCCTTCTTCTTTTTCTTCTTCAACTCCTACTTCTTCTTTTTCTTCTTCAACTTCTTCAACTCCTACTTCTTCTTCTTCTTCTTCTTCTTCTTCTTCAACTCCTACTTCTTCATCTTCTTCTTCAACTCCTACTTCTTCTTCTTCAACTCCTACTACTTCTTCTTCTTCTTCTTCTTCAACTCCTACTACTTCTTCTTCTTCTTCAACTCCTACTTCTTTTTCTTCTTCAACACCTACTACTTATTCTTCTTCTTCTTCTTCAACTCCTACTACTTCTTCTTCTTCTTCTTCTTCAACTCCTACTTCTTCTTCTTCTTTAACTCCTACTTCTTTTTCTTCTTCAACTCCTACTTCTTTTTCTTCTTCTTCAACTCCTACTTCTTTTTCTTCTTCAACTCCTACTTCTTTTTCTTCTTCTTCTTCAACTCCTACTTCTTTTTCTTCTTCAACTCCTACTTCTTCTTCTTCTTCTTCAACTCCTACTTCTTCTTCTTCTTTTTCTTCTTCAACTCCTACTTCTTTTTCTTCTTCTTCTTCAACTCCTTCTTCTTCTTCTTCTTCAACTCCTACTTCTTCTTCTTCTTCAACTCCTACTTCTTCTTCTTCTTCTTTTTCTTCTTCAACTCCTACTTCTTTTTCTTCTTCTTCTTCAACTCCTTCTTCTTCTTCTTCTTCAACTCCTACTTCTTCTTCTTCTTCAACTCCTACTTCTTCTTCTTCTTCTTTTTCTTCTTCAACTCCTACTTCTTTTTCTTCTTCAACTCCTACTTCTTTTTCTTCTTCTTCTTCAACTCCTTCTTCTTCTTCTTCTTCAACTCCTACTTCTTCTTCTTCTTCAACTCCTACTTCTTTTTCTTCTTCAACTCCTACTTCTTTTTCTTCTTCTTCTTCAACTCCTTCTTCTTCTTCTTCTTCAACTCCTACTTCTTCTTCTTCTTCAACTCCTACTTCTTCTTCTTCTTCAACTCCTACTTCTTCTTCTTCTTCAACTCCTACTTCTTCTTCTTCTTCAACTCCTACTTCTTCTTCTTCTTCTTTTTCTTCTTCAACTCCTTCTTCTTTTTCTTCTTCAACTCCTACTTCTTCTTCTTCTTCTTTTTCTTCTTCAACTCCTACTTCTTTTTCTTCTTCAACTCCTACTTCTTCTTCTTCTTCAACTCCTACTTCTTCTTCTTCTTCTTTTTCTTCTTCAACTCCTATTTCTTTTTCTTCTTCAACTCCTACTTCTTCTTCTTCTTCTTTTTCTTCTTCAATCCTATTTCTTTTTCTTCTTCAACTCCTATTTCTTCTTCTTCTTCAACTCCTACTTCTTCTTCTTCTTCAACTCCTACTTCTTCTTCTTCTTCAACTCCTACTTCTTTGTTTGTTTTTGTTTCATCCATATAAAGCCGTTGATTATCATCTCTTTGAGTCCTCAGCGCTCAACGATTTTAGGAAAATGCTACTTCCTTTTTATGCCAGATAAATGGAACACTTTGTATGACACTAAACAACATCTGATAAACATGCGGTTACATGACAATGGGTTGAAGGGCGAGAGCCTTGGTTCTGCTGGGTCCTTAACAATAACAACTATCGGTCTGATTTCGTACATTAATTCTCTTTACCCCTAATTTCTACAATACTTCCTCGTATGTTGTCTTTTATATTAGAAAAAAAATCCTCCCCATTCTTTTATGTTTTTGTATTTTAAAGGGCATCAATTCTTTTCTCCATTCGTTTGTTCGTTGTTCGTGTTTCTAAGACATGCAGTTAAGGTTCACACCACTAGATCACTATCATCTGTTATTTGTTAGTGTGTCATGTTTGGATGTCATTATATGACTCAAGTTGATGAAAACAGATTTGTTAGTGTGACATGTTTGGATGTCATTATATGACTCAAGTTGATGAAAACAGGTTTGTTAGTGTGACATGTTTGAATGTCATTATTTGACTCATGTTGATGACAACAGATTTGGCTATTTCCATTCTCTTCCGGATTTCAATTTCCCATCAGCCGTTTTCCGTTATTATGTTGCACGGGGAACGGCCATTAAGCCTACTCTCTTCGATATCCAACATGCCGAGGGATTTTTAACGTGCAAGACACTGTACGCGGACGTCCTATCTCTACTACACAGAGATCCGGGGAAATACGAGTAAGTCCACGTGAAAAAATACTGGTCTTCGCCATGAATTGAACCCGCGAACTCCAGCACCCAAAACCAACGACCTACCTCGAGACTACAGATTCCCCTCAGTGTTAATGTCCCATCCATAAACTTTTCGTCATTTCTGCAATCCGTTATTATAAAGCACACATCTTCAACAGATCAACATTACAAAAGACTTGCATCCAATCTACCTAATTATAAAGCACACATCTTCAACAGATCAACAAAAGACTTGCATCCAATCTACCTAATTATAAAGCACACATCTTCAATAGATCAACAAAAGACCTGCATCCAATCTACCTAATTATAAAGCACACATCTTCAACAGATCAACAAAAGACTTGCATCCAATCTACCTAATTATAAAGCACACATCTTCAACAGATCAACATTACAAAAGACTTGCATCCAATCTACCTAATTATAAAGCATGGTCTACGGCTATTTACAAACTTGAGACGGCTAATGAATATTTCATAAGATTAGTTAAGCGTTACAGGTTGTGATTTCGCTGAATACAAAAATATCTTCATCGCTGTAAATATTTCATGCAGATGCAAACTGCCAAGTTATTATAAATACTATCAGTACCTGCGCGGATATTTCCCAGTCAATCGAACTGTACGATATGAAAGGTACCACGTTAGTTTAACAGTTAAAAGATACCCCCGTAGCCTTTGCCTGTCTCACATTACATTCCCAGTATGCTGCCCCTCTTCAACTTCTTCCCTCTCCCCTCCTCCCAGACCAAGCGTTCTCCTGTCAATCCATGTCCAGTATCTGTGATCTCCACTGGGCTCCCCCCCTCCTCCCAGACCAAGCGTTCTCCTGTCAATCCATGTCCAGTATCTGTGATCTCCACTGGGCTTCCCCCCCCCCCTCTCTTCCCAGACCAAGCGTTCTCCTGTCAATCCATGTCCAGTATCTGTGATCTCAACTGGGCTTCCCCCCCCCCCCCTTCCCTCCTCCCAGACCAAGCGTTCTCCTGTCAATCCATGTCCAGTATCTGTGATCTCCACTGGGCTCCCCCCCCTCCTCCCAGACCAAGCGTTCTCCTGTCAATCCATGTCCAGTATCTGTGATCTCCACTGGGCTCCCCCCCCCCCCCTCTTCCCAGACCAAGCGTTCTCCTGTCAATCCATGTCCAGTATCTGTGATCTCCACTGGGCTCCTCCTCCCAGACCAAACGTTCTCCTGTCAATCCATGTCCAGTATCTGTGATCTCCACTGGGCTCCCCCCCCCCCCTTCCCTCCTCCCAGACCAAACGTTCTCCTGTCAATCCATGTCCAGTATCTGTGATCTCCACTGGGCTTCCCCCCCCTTCCCTCCTCCCAGGCCAAGCGTTCTCCTGTCAATCCATGTCCAGTATCTGTGATCTCCACTGGGCTCCCCCCCCCCCCTTCCCTCCTCCCAGACCAAACGTTCTCCTGTCAATCCATGTCCAGTATCTGTGATCTCCACTGGGCTTCCCCCCATGTGGTTAGCGGGGGGTAGCATAGATGGCGACTGACAGGCTGCGCGTCTACTTTGCTCTAATCTACGCGTCCACCACACCAGTCCCAAAAATAGGCGATCGTATATTCCAGGGGCTACCAACCTATCGATTGGTAACAGATACTGGGACTGATCTGGCAAGTCATCAGCGGATTTTCTCCTGCCAAAAAAAAGTGAAAGAAATGAGGTCACACCTCCCAACGACGTCTAACGGCACAAATGAACCGATCAGAAGTCGAACAACAGACGCATGATAATGAAACGTAGACTTACAATGAATATTCCCTAAGTTAAGAGATTAATTAAGCATTGCGGTATGTTTTCGCTGAATACAGACACGAAATAATCGCCCTTACAGACGGCGGTATAAATACTTGGAATGTATTGCTGCAACAGACTGGCAACTTTTTGAGAATGTAGCGTGTGTACTCACCCTAATCTCGCCCCTTTAGTCTAGCCGCTAGAGACCATTGTGTTCTGAGCGTTAAGGTTATCTTGTATCTGTCGGTCAGAGTAGGAACAGGGTACCATAGCTGCAATTAGAGCTTAGGGGGCCACTGTGACACAGAAGCAGTAGTGATGGCCTTAGGTGGGAGCACGGAATGTTGGTCAACGGACCAGTACGACTGAGACAGTATTAACTTCCGTTGTTGTTGTGTTTGTTGTTGTTGAATGCCCACGGTGAGTGTTTACTCTTGTGTGGGCCCTGAAATAGGCGTCAAGTGGCGGGTTGTTGTTGTTCTACTTTTGTTTCTTACTCTTCTTGTTTACTCTTCTTCTTTTCTTTCTTCCTCTTCTTCTTTTGTATCTTCCTTTTTTGTTTCTTCCTCTTCCTCTTTTTATTTTGTTTCTTTTTCTTCTTCTTTTTTTTCTTATTCTTCTTCTTCTTCGTCTTCTTCTTCTTCTTGAGCAGGACAGTCCTGCAGAAGATGTTCTGCTGTTTGCTTGGGTGCTCCACAATCGCACGTGACGGTGTCTCTGAGACCCATTCTGTGAAGGTGGGCCTTAAGTGTGTAATGTCCTTTTCTGAGTTTGAAAATCTGGGACTGCCCATCTCTTTCAAGATTGTCTATGCTGTCATTTTCTGGCTTGTATCATTTGTGGTGGTCATTCCATTCTGTCCTCACGGATCGTTTTGTGAGTGTCTTTGTTTCTTTATAGCTCTGTGCATGGGTAGTCTGCGGTAAAATAACTTTTCTCACATCTCGAGCGTGCTGATTAAGGTGTACACCGGTCCTCCAGACGGTTATTTATGTTTGGCTATCACTTCGTGACGCCCACTACTACGGGGATCACGTCGACCGGCATATCGTCAGCCAGACTGCCTTGAACACAGCCTGATTCCAGGGAACGCTACATGAAAGAGCGATATTCGTCTTGTTGAGTATGTTGTGCCTGATACTGAAGAGACGTCCATGTCAGTATGTTGTGCCTGACACTGAAGAGACGTCTTGGTCAGTATGTTGTGTCTAACCCTGAAGAGACGTCCTGGTCAGTATATTGTGCCTGACACTGAAGAGACGTCCTTATCAGTTTGTTGTGCCTGACCCTGAAGAGACGTCCTGGTCAGTATGTTGTGTCTGACCCTGAAGAGACGTCCTGGTCAGTATGTTGTGTATAACACTGAAGAGACGTCCTGGTCAGTATGTTGTGTCTGACACTGAAGAGACGTCCTGGTCAGTATGTTGTGTCTAACACTGAAGAGACGTCCTGGTCAGTATTTTGTGTCTAACACTGAAGAGACGTCCTGGTCAGTATGTTGTGCCTGACACTGACGCGACGTCCTGGTCAGTATGTTGTGCCTAACGGGAGTATCGTCTCAGTTATCCAACCTCGTTCGTCATGGAATTATGCTCCGTTGGTCAACAAATACTTACGGGAGCACAGCTTCATTGTTGCCAGTATTGAACTCATTTGCAGACCATTGGTGACTCCGAGGACTGCATGCGAACGAATTTAAATACGGCGTACAACTACCGCACAACCGTTTTGGCTTCTTTACCTTAGCCTGTAAGGTGGTCGGTGGTTCACATCTCATTGAGTGATGTGCATCGTATCGCATTTTGGCTTCTTTACCTTAGCCTGTAAGGTGGTCGGTGGTTCACGTCTCATTGAGTGATGTGCATCGTATCGCATTGTAAATATCAGCGGACGGCTACTCAGACCCCAGGGAATCCACACCAACCACAACATTGGTAAGGAAAGCGGCGGGTGGGTCAGCTTCAACCGCGTTAAACCGATACTCCAACAGATGACGGACGTCAAGGCCAGGGCTCACACCTTCGATAGCAAGGTTATCCCAACGGTGGTACATGGGTGTCAGGTTTGGAGTCTACGCAAGTCAGACGAAGAGAAGATCAAAATTACCGAAAGATGAATGCAGCGTAGTGCCCTAAATGCCCCCTTAAAAGACCGTATCTGGAACACCGACATCAGCGTCCAAACATAGCTCGGGGATGTCGTCGACTCTGCCTCAATACGAACGTACAGATGGTCCGGCATGTGGTCCGACATGTGGTCCAGCATGTGGTCCAGCATGTGGTCCGGCATGTGGTTCTGCATGTGGTCCAGCATGTGGTCCGGTGTGCCTGATGGTAGATGGACGAAGAGGGTGTCGTACTGGTGACCATACAACTACAGCCGTCCACGCGGTCGCCCACCGACGACATGTAAAGATGACCGGCACACGCCTTTGAACCGTCAAGGAACTCCGAGATCAAGGACATACACAGATTCATGCCGCTTATGGCTACCCGATATTAGGCGACCCTGTCTGATTGAATACCAGAATTCAAGTATTCAATTATTCAAGTATTCTAGAGCGTTATCGCATGGACGACCAACACTATATCTACCTCCTTCGTGTGCTCTTTAAGTGATCGTTAAATGACGGTTGCAGTAGTTTTTCCTCACACCCAGAGCGTTTTGGTGAAGATGGACCAGGGTCATCCTGGCTGTAGTTTTTCCTCACATCCAGAGCGTGTTGGTGAAGATGGACCAGGGTCATCCTGGCTGTTGTGCTATTCTTGACTTCATCTGCATGTCGCTCACTACTACGGGGATCACGTTGGTACAACTGGCTATAGGATGATACAACTTATGAGTGGTAACTCTCTACTGAGTCTGTTATCGTCGTATTCCTCCCGGCAATGTCGTATTTCTTGGCCGTGTTGGCAGAGCTTCTTTTAACGCTGTCTGAATGGACCTTGAGGGCACAACTCCACTTGGATCGGTCTGCAGCTTTGTCTATCAGTATTTCAGACGCATGTACAGGGCGTTTCATGTCCCGTCTACACACATCGTTGAACCTCAACTGTGGTCGGCTCTGGTTTTGTGTGTTTTTGTTTGTGCAGTCTGCGAACGGTCCTTGGGACAAACATGACCAAGGCTGCGTAGTCTGTGCTGTCTATTGAGACAGCTTGGAAGACCGGTGCGAGTATGTACATTAACAATCCTTTCTCTCTCTCGCTGTCTTTCTCTCTGTCTTTCTCTCTCTGCCTTTCTCTCTCTCTCTTTCTCTCTCTCTCTCAATCTTTGCTCTGTCTTTCTCTCTCTGTCTTTCTCTCTGTCTTTGTCTCTTTCTCTCTCTGTATTTCGCTCTCTCTTATCGTTCTCTCTTTCTCTCTCTCTCTCTCTTTCACTTTCTATCTCTCTTTGTCTCTCTTTTTCTCTCTCTATCTTTCTCTGTCTTTTTCTCTTTCTGTCTTTCTCTCTCTCTCTTTGTCTTTCGCTCTCCCTCTGTCGTTCTCTCTCTCTCTCTTTCTCCCACTCTCGCTCTCGCTCTTTCTTTTTCTCTCTTTCTTTTTCTCTCTCTTTCTCTCTCTCTTGCTCTCTCTCTCTTTCTCTCACTCTCTCTCTTTCTCCATGTGATTCCAAGAATGATCGCATGCACTGTATATGGAAGATCTGATTTGAAAATGAAAGTTTTGCAATTTGTGAGCACATTTGTTTTGTTCTAGAGTCGTTTTTGTAGACAACGTAACATTACGAGGTTTCAACTTTAAAAGTATGTTTGAACCACATCCTACTGTGGATACAGGCATTGTGACTTACGGGGGAATCCGGTATGGTTCACCAAATTGCTGTTTTTCATCTTTCTTGGTGCAATATTGATTATTTTACAGAGCTTCACTTTTTTTAAATTAATGCCCGTTTAACGTAGCTTTATGGGAAAGGCACAGGACCCACTTCTTGCTACTCCTACGTTCCAGTCGAAGCAGTTGTAAATGGGTACATGCCTTATATCTGATGGAGCTGGCCACCCCACCTCATAAAGAATTTTAGCTTAGTACAATCACAGCCAACTCTAGATCTAGAATAGACCATGTCACAATGATATCTCTAACACATCATCTCCCGACCAGCAGCCACAGCTGTGAAACTACCTTGACATTTAACTTGTTTCCAATAACAGTGTGTCTGACATTATTGTTTTAGTAACCACCATCATGTAGCATGTCCTTTGCAGAACGTCGCTCTCATGACAACCAGACTGTAGGAAACTATATCGTTCGCCAGTCTTCCGGCCCCCGCTCCAAGGACAAATCCAGCGTCTCCTTGATGTCCTTGATCTATCATCTTCTCGGTCGGCCCCTGCCTCTCTTCCCAGTGACCTTGCCTTCCATAACCACTCTCTCCAGTCCGTTGTGTCGTTTGACGTGTCCAAAAAGCCTCAGTTTTCGTGTCTTCGCGTCATTTATGAGCCAATTCTCCTCTACATTCAGGTCTTGCTGGATTTGTTTCTTTCTTTCTTTGTCTGCGGGTTTTTCAGGACTCTTCTCTAACCAGTGAAAAAAATAATTGAAAAAAAAATATTTATAGTTGTTTAAAATTACATTTTATCAAAATTTTAAAAAACGTGTATAGTCAGATACCTCACCGAAACGAGAACACAAACTAAACCTACGTTTCGACCAGGGACAACAAATAACAATTCTGAACTAGCAAATCATAGAAGAATCGATTAATAAATGTATGGGAGATGTAAAATAACGGAGGAAGTTCGTGAATGTAGAGGAAGGCTTGGGCGGTGCAATGAAATAAGGAAAGTGCTCTATGATTTGCTAGTTTGGCTTCGTTGTTATTTGTTGTCCCTGATGAAGGCCTATTGGTCGTAACGTAGGTTTTGTTTGTGTTCTCGTCTCGGTGTGGTATCTGGCCAAATCCATTAAAAAAAGATTTGATTTAATTTAATTTTAATCAACTTAAAATTGTTTTGTTCCTAAATATTTTCTTACTATATACATGCACAATGCCGCCGCAGCCTCGCCTTATTTGAATTTTTAGGAACCAGCCATATCGCACTGTTAAGGACGGACGCAAATCAACAACTAGTTATGTTTTCTCAAAATTAGTTGATATATTTATTAATAGATGAGGTAATGGATGTCAGTTAAAGTTGACGCAGTGGTAGAGCGCTCGCTGCTCCTGACAAAGGTATTGGGTTCAACTCCCACTACCGGCAGCTCCGTTCACTCAACTATAGATGGGCACCTGACTAACAGTTAGGGCAGGAAAATGCAGCTGACCACCCCACTTTACAAGCTGAGACTGAGTATACAGAAGTTTCTAACACTTCATTCCTGACCAGCGGTTAAGTGTGCTGAATAACTCCTTTTACCTTTTTTTACCTTTGAAATAAGAAAAGAAATCCCGCAAGCCGGATTCCAACTAAGCACCTGCATGCTTACTCCCTTTCTTACTTATAAATTTCCTACTACAGTCCTACATTGAACTATCACTGCTCATACACATATTTCTCGATTTGCAGTTCTGACTTGTTAAGGTATAAAAATAGGTAATGTGACCGACGTCGACGTACAGACAGTGAGAATTATTGAGAATGTATGGGCTTTGCATGTACAATAACTTTGAGATGAATACTGCTGCTCTCAAAATGGTTTTATTTTAGTGTTGTTATAGTCTTTTACTATCCATTTAAGCGGCTTTTCTGTGCTTCTGTAGAACATCAACATCTCAAACATCGGAGGTTAAGTGTGTGTACGAGGATGATGGATACGGTTGTCCTGGCGCACATGAAAGAAAACAAGGAAGAATATGAGGAGAAGCAATATAACAAGAAAGGATCATCGTGTCTGAAACACACGAACGATGATTTAGAAAGACACGAACTGTCATTTTTGTGTCTTTCTTGAACATATCCTTCCTCCATAAAATGCATTAATTTGATTGTACAGCTAATATTGCCAAGAACGCACCCCAAAGATATGTTGGTGAAGACCGCCACCTTCGTCTCTGGCAAGGATCTACCGCCGTGAGGTACATTGGCCTAGACGGAGTAGCCATGTTCATCAACCTAATGATCGCCCGTAGCTAATCTTGTGTCTCGCTTTAACAAGACATAGGGATGTGTTTTGTTTTATTTGTCCAAACCTTTCTTCACTTCTTCTTTTCCCTTTCGTTTCCATAGTAACATTGGGCTCTAAGGGTGACTCTCTCCATCAGTTCATGTTTGTAGGGTTTTACCTCGGCGACGAGAGCCAGTCCGTTTGTTTGTGTGAAATAGTCGCTGAATTAGGGGAGTCAGTGTGAGTACATTACGTCTAGTGGAGTCAGTGTGAGTACATTACGTCTAGTGGAGTCAGTGTGAGTACATTACGTCTAGTGGAGTCAGTGTGAGTACATTACGTCTAGTGGAGTCAGTGTGAGTACATTACGTCTAGTGGAGTCAGTGTGAGTACATTACGTCTAGTGGAGTCAGTGTGAGTACATTACGTCTAGTGTAGTCAGTGTGAGTACATTACGTCTAGTGGAGTCAGTGTGAGTACATTACGTCTAGTGGAGTCAGTGTGAGTACATTACGTCTAGTGGAGTCAGTGTGAGTACATTACGTCTAGTGGAGTCAGTGTGAGTACATTACGTCTAGTGGAATCCTGTAAATGTTATGTTTATTAGCTTGAGTTATTTTGTTTTGTTATTTCTCCATATTTTTGTCTTTTGTTTTAATTTTAGTATGTGTTGCTTCGGATTGTGTTATGTTCGGCTTATGTTGTATTACTTCAGTTTATGTTATGTTATTTTCACATAATGGTATATTATTTCAAGTTGTGTTATTGTGAAGCCCAGTCGACAGCGAGCTGGCTTGCTAAGGGTGGGAGTACAACGCGTCAGGGTTCGAAATCACGGACGGAGATAAACACAATTCGGGCGTGGTTTGTTCCTGGTACAATCTCTCCTCAAGTCGACCCAGCTGAAAATGGGTACATGATGTATGAGTTGGAGAAGGTATAAACAGCGAGGAAAGGAACTGCCACTCCACCTCAAATAGACTACGGCTTAGGACCTGTATAGTTATCTTCATCCACTACAGCAATTATTGCCACGGGATTCACTTTTACATTTACATATGTTATTTCAGCTAATGTTATATTATTTAAATTTATGTTATTTCAGCTAATGTTATGTTATTTAAACCTATGTTATTTCAGCTAATGTTATGTTATTTAAACTTATGTTATTTCAGCTAATGTTATGTTATTTAAACTTATGTTATTTCAGCTTATGTTATGTTATTTAAACTTATGTTATGTTATTTAAACTTATGTTATTTCAGCTAATGGTATGTTATTTAAACTTATGACATTTCAGCTTATGTTATATTATTTCACTCTACGTTGTTTCACTATATGTTATTTCGGCTGATACTATGCTTTGTATAGAACTCCAACGGCCGACAGCATCGATATTTTGTTGTTGATCTGCCACTAAGATCCATTGTGGGTTTGTCTTTCTCTTTAGCTCTTAGAAATGTGCACTTTTCACTTTTCTAAACAAGCGCTTTTTATGGTGCTTGTTGTTTGTTTGTTTTTGTAGATTTCGCCTTGCGGTGTTTGTCCATATATTTCAGGCGTGTGTGTGAGTGACAGTTATATGCTGGGGATGAATGTGATAGTAGCACTAATGAAGATAATAGTTGTGACGCTGATGGTGATGGTCAATGCTGCTAATGAAGCTCCCGGTGCTGTTGCTCGTGATGGGCATGATACAATTGCTGCTCGTGATGGGCATGATACAATTGCTGCTCGTGATGGGCATGATACAATTGTTGCTCGTGATGGGCATGATACAATTGCTGCTCGTGATGGGCATGATACAATTGCTGCTCGTGATGGGCATGATACAATTGCTGCTCGTGATGGGCATGATACAATTGCTGCTCGTGATGGGCATGATACAATTGCTGCTCGTGATGGGCATGATACAATTGCTGCTGTTGCTCGTTACGATACTGGTCGTGCACTAAGGCAACATGAAACCGCCTCACCTGGTTTCCTAGCTAACAGGTAGGTACTTGGTCCTACCTAGCCGGGCCTAACGTTTCGACCTCGTTCATCTTTTTGTTGTTTGCAGCCCAGCTGACCGGAAGTCATGCAGGTCATCCTGCCCCGACGATTACGTCACATCCGCAAAATTCACTGCGCGCCGTAATCGATAGACATTGTTGTCCCGCCACAAGGGTGGGATGTCTCCACATGCCAACCATTATTATTGTCGGATCAGGAAGCTGACTTTTTTGTGTGTGGTGTTTTTATTACTTCTTGTTTCTTTGAATAGATCTTCTGTTTTATTGTCTGCAGTTTCTCTCTTTCTGCCGTGCTCTCTCTCGCTCTCTCTCTCTTTCTCTCTCTCTCTCGCACACACACCAACCTACTTCCATGCAGTTTGTATGTATATATGTAAACATACAGGCAGCTCCAGTCAACCCGTGGGTACTTGATTTACGGTTAGAGAATGAAAAGGCAGCGAGGAAGGTAATTGGCCACCCCACCTCACAAGATAAGAATTAGTATACTGAAGTCTCTAACACTTCATCCCTGACCAGCGGTTATGTCTGCTGAATGACTTCCTTATATATATTAAATGTTTCTTGTTGTTGCTACAGACTCAGCAGCGCCCGTGCTCTCGGTCTTTGGCACGATGCCATCTAATGGCATTTGCATATATATGTGTGTATACATACATGCCATCACTTTCTTGCAACAGTTGATTGCACTGAATAACTGCTATTGACGGACTGAACGTTTAAGATCGATCGCTATCTCGAGTCGAAGTATACGCCTGTTGGCTGGTGCAATGCGGCTAGGACATTGCCAGACGTAAACCGATGGCATGCTTGGACGTTAGCGGAAAGAACGTGGACGTAAATAGAATTCTGGTCGAAGTAAGCCAATAAGTTGAAGTAACTGGTACCCGACGTAAGATCAAACTGATGTTAAGGGGAAAACATGTTAAGTGAAGTGGGCGTAAATCGAGGTGTTGATGTATCCGTTTCAGACAGTTAGGTTATTCAAATAACAACGTGACCTATATGTCCATATCTTTAGCTACACAAGTCAGGCTAGCATAGTTCAACATTGAAAGGCGACTAATGCGGACACACGCTTACTAGAAGCAGTTCCCAGTCTGGCTTAGTTGCTCTTCTGGATCAGTTCCAAAATCAATGTTAAAATCCACACCAAAAAATGTCGTTGAAATCGCTCAGCTCGAAGCGCCGTAGACTTGCAGTATGAACTAAAAGCATGTTTGTGCGTAATCTTGGACTTTGCCACGGTGGCTTGCACTGTGGAATAATGGGTTTCTCTGAAGGTATGTTTGAGGAATTTAAATTAAGGGCATGTGTGCGTGAGTGGGATAGGGAGAGAGAGAGAGAGAGAGAGAGAGAGAGAGAGAGAGAGAGAGAGAGATTGTTGTGGGGCATGTTTTTATGTGTGTATTTTATTATTTTTGTTAAATATTGCTGTGTCCGTCCAGAAAATGACATTGCGGTGTTATGTTGTAGTTTACAGCGAGGATGCGGCTATCTACGCGAAATATCGGGTTTCAGTTGGCTTTCTTGTCTTCTAAATCCTAGCATTTTTCTCTTAGCGATACTGCAGTAGTGCAATATGTTTCCAGAGGCGCCGTTTGGGAGCGGAATAGTGTTTTGGTTAGCTGTGATTCACCTGCCCCGATGCACGCTGGCTGTTCGGCCCGCGTATGTGCTTGATTGTGTGTTAGTTATGTGTATGTTGTTGGTGTTATGGATCCTGCATCATCCGGGTCCCACCCTTTAGCCCAATGTAATGTAATGTAATAGTATATGTTTTTTAGTCTCACATAAAGTGTGTGTGTGTGCGTGCGTGTGTATTTGTTTTTTCCCTGTGTTATGTGCGCATGCGTCTGGCTGTGCATTTTTTCTGTTTGTTGCAAAATCACCGGCAGATAATGAATAACAACAACAACACAATCATAACAGATTCCCTGGTAACAGGGAACAAGGAAATGTACGTTGATATCCTCCGTCGTCTAAGAGATGCAATCAAAAGAGAACGACCAGAACAATGGAGAACAGTTGGATTATGCTGCATGACGAGCCAGCACATCGATCCCTAATGGTGAAGCAGCACCTCACAAAGCACAATGTGATCACCTTGGAACATCCTCCATATTCTCCCGACCTGGCACCGACTGATTTTCTTATTCTCTCGACTGAAATCGGCACCCGAAAGGACGGTTATTCAAGGATGCTGAAGACGTAATCACCAATGCGACGGACAGCTGAGACAGATGTCAAAGAATGGGTTCCACGAATGTTTCCAGCAGCTGTATGCACATTGGCAAAAGTATATAGTTGTATAGTGGACGAAGGGGACAACCTTGAAGGAAATATAGTGTAGATAATTTTATTGTAACTTCTTTATATACAAACCACTAATTCATTGAACTTTTTGAAGCTACCTCGTATAATATATATAAATATATGTATATGTAGTTTTGCAACTATTTTACCAGTGAGAACCTGCGCTCTAGAAACTACCCAGATTATACACATGGGGACAGTAGCGTTAATACCTCGTTCTCTCAGGTAACGTGAGTATTAACAAAAAAGAAGCACACTTTGCACTTCTGGGAATTACGAAAGTAAAGGAGAAACATTTTTTTATAACAAACCCCTACAGATACCAAAAATATCACGCGCCCGTCTGCGGAGACAGGTGAGTAAGTCTGATAATAGTGGAAAAACATACGGGATTGGTCAACTACAGCCTGCACGTGCTGCGCAAAATGTGCTGACGTCAGATGATGGCTTTGGATAAATACGGAAGTTGAAAAACGTGGGCCACTCCCATTTTGCTTATGTGGGCCCCATGTGGCTTATGTGGACCCCATGTGGCTTATGTGGGCCAGTTTGTGGATATGTGGGTCGGTTTGGGGATATGTGAACCAGTTTTAGGATACGTCGATCCGTTTTGGAGTATGTGGGGCCTGTTCTGGAATATATGGACCCGTTGGGTGAATATGTGGGCCTGTTTGGGGATATGTGAGGCCTTTTTGGGAATATGTGGGTCCTTTTTAAGATATGTTGGTTGTTTTTAGGATATGTGGGTAGGTTTTGGGGATATGTGGGGTCCGTTTTGGAATATGTGGGGTCTGTTTTGAAGATATGAGGGGGGGGGGGGGGGTCTGTTTTGGGATATGTGGGGTTTGTTTTCGGATATCTGAGGTCCGTTTTAGGATATGTGGGGGTCGTTTTGGGATATGAGGGAGGGGGGCCAGTTTGGAAATGTGTGGGGTCCGTTTGGGATATGTGGGATCCGTTTAAGGATATGCTATGGATAACTTTGAAAAGAGCCACGTACACGCCGATCGTTGTTTGACCATATCATTATAATGGAGTAGCAGTTCAATCAAGCAGAAACATTTTCTACTCCCAAAGGAGCATAGGCATTCAACAACTAACAGTCAAACTGTCCTTCCATGAGCCAACCGTGTCGGCTCGTTCCACGACTTTAGTGTTTGCTGAATGTTCGATTGCGGTTCTCTTGTAAACGTTTTTGGTGATCTACTAGTAAGATCTTGTATGCAGTGATCGAGATGCTGCAACGAACATTATAGTGCTGATATACACACGGTCGGCGAGGACAATATACCAGTATAGCTCTTATAAGGAGGTGGAGAGATAGTGGTGGAAGGCCTGACACGCATCTGCAACAAAATATGGGCGACCGGAAACTGGCCGGACTTATGGACGAAATCAATGGTTATACCGTTACATAAGTCTGGAAACCTAAAGCTGTGCCAAAATTACAGAACAATAAGCCTCATCAGCCACCCTAGCAAGGTCATGCTTAGATTAATTCTCGACTGATTGAAACCCCAAGCAGAGAACATCATTGCAGAGGAGCAAGCAGGGTTCAGACATGGAAGAAGCACTACAGAACAGATATTTAATTTAAGGCTGCTAAGCGAGAAATATCTAGAACAGCAGCAAACACTGTATCATGTGTTTGTTGCTTTTAAGAAGGCGTTTGATAGGGTATGGCATAAAGCGCTTTGGGCAACCATGACGATGTATAAAATCAACGGAAATATTATAACGGTCCTTGAACACCTGTATGACAAGGCGTCTAGCGCAGTTCTTGTGAATGGGAGGCGAGTGGACTAGTTTCGCACATCAGTTGGTGTGAGACAGGGGTATACACTCTCTCCAACTGTTTTCAATATATTCCTTGAAGGAATTATGAGTGAGGCACTTAAAGGTCACGTTGGTACTGTCAAGATAAGGGGCTGAACGATTACCAACCTTCGTTTTGCAGATGATATCGACGGGTTGGCGGGTTCAGAAGCAGAACTCAAGGAATGGGTCAGAAGGCTCGATGAAACATCTCTTGACTATGGTATGGAGATAAACGCTGGAAAGACAAAATTAATGACCAACAACGCCGAGGGCTTCAACAGCAAGATAAAAGCTAACGGTCAGGAACTTGAAGTGGTTGACCGTTTTA
Source organism: Ariolimax columbianus (assembly GCA_036924085.1). Classification (NCBI taxonomy): domain Eukaryota; kingdom Metazoa; phylum Mollusca; class Gastropoda; order Stylommatophora; family Arionidae; genus Ariolimax; species Ariolimax columbianus. The sequence continues at coordinate 28,383,527 of JAVGWX010000020.1, read as the reverse complement.
AATATCTAGGGTCGATTGTCAGTGATGAAGGATCAAAATGTGAGGTGTTGGCAGAATAGCACAGACAATAGCGGCGCTTGCACGGCTTAACAAAATCTGGCAAGATAAACGATTAGCACTACGCACGAAAATCAGATTAATGCGTACACTGGTCCTGTCAATATTCCTCTATGCTTGTGAGACAAGGACAGTTACAGCTGACCTTCAGCGAATGATATAGGCCTTGGAGAGGAAATGTTTCCGAAGATTTTTAAACGTCACGTATAAAGATCGAGTTACAAATGAGGAAATACGAGATAAAATTACAACAGCAATATGGCCTTTTGAAGACCTCTTGGCAACTGTCAAAAGAAGGAAAATCGCTTGGTACGGTCACATATCGAGATAAAATGGTCTTGCAAATACAATTATCCACGGAAAGGTGCAAGGCAGGCGACGAAGAGGCCATCCCCAAAAGAGGTGGGAGGACAACATAAAAGAATGGACCAATCTCCGACCAGAAGAGGCACAGACAGTGGCTGCTGACAGAGAAGGGTGGCGTGGTGTTGTGAGGATGTCTTCATGTTATGCCCCAACGACCTCACCGGTTACGGGATGCCCTGACCTGACCTGAGACACAAGGGAATCAATCCACCATTTATAGTTCTGACGGACACAACGGCATGTCCATAATTTATACTCTCGACGAATACAGAGGAATCGTGCAACCATTTATAGTACTGACGAAAGAACTAGATAATCAGTTCACAATTGATAGTACTGGTGAACAGAAGGTAGTCAGTCCACCATGTATACTACCGACAGACACAAGGTAATCAGTCAACTATTTATGGTACTGACGCAAATACTAAAGAGTCAGACCACCAATTGTACTGACTACAACAAAAGTTAATCTGTGAACGATTTATAGTACTGTCGAAAACATAATGGAATCAGTCCACCATTTATAGTACTGACGAACACAAGGGAGTCAGTCCACCATTTATAGTACTGACGAACACAAGGGAGTCAGTCATTTGACTTTGCATATTAAATGTTTCGAGAATCGACTAATCTATTCACACGCTCGTTCTAGCACGTACATTATACCTGTTAGTTATTAAACTCTGAGTCGTGGGGATGAGGACTAACGTCTGGTCAGACACAACATACTGATTAGACATGTTAGTCAGGGTCCGGCAGAACATACTTATCAGACATGTTAGTCAGGGTCAGGCAAAACATACTGATCAGATATGTTAGTCAGGGTCAGGCATAACATACTGATCAGACATGTTAGTCAGGGTCAGGCACAACATACTGATCAGACATGTTAGTCAGGGTCCGGCAAAACATACTGATTAGGCATGTTCAGGGTCAGGCACAACATACTAATTAGACATGTTAGGGTCAGGTACAACATACTGATCAGACATGTTAGTCAGAATCAGGCACAACATACTGATCAGAAATGTTAGTCAGGGTCCGGCACAACATACTAATTAGACATGTTAGGGTCAAGTACAACATACTGATCAGACATGTTAGTCATACATGCACAACATACTGATCAGACATGTTAGTCAGAGTCAGGCACAATATACTGATCAGACATGTTAGTCAGGGTCAGGTACAACATACTGATCAGACATGTTAGTCAGGGGCAGGTGCAACATACTGATCAAACATGTTAGTCAGGATCAGGTACAACATACTGATCAAACATGTTAGTCAGGGTCAGGTACAACATACTGGCCAAGACCCTCACCTCGGCTCCCTTCTAGTAGCCCTCCCTGGAGACAGGCTCTTTTCATGGCAGCCTGCCTAACGAGGTGAGGGATCGATGTGATCCCCGTAGTAGTGAGGGACACGCAGATAGAGCTAAGCATTGTCCACTTTCATCAACACGCTCGGGATGTTAGGAAAGCTACTGCAACCCCCTACGTAACGTCCTTTTCAATGCGCAAAAACGAATAATCTACTCATTGTGGGCATTCGTAAACAACATTTCTGGCGCACACTCCGTCATTATGTTGTTTTGCGCCTCATAACAATACTTGTGTTACTGGCCACTCGGTGAAACGCAAATGTTCCGAGAGCCGCAGATGTTTCGAGGACCGCGAATTTTTCTATTTTAAGATCTTTCTTTTTTTAAATCGAAAAATCAACATTGGGTAGGAAGGTGTATTGCAAGGGAGGAAGCGGTACCAAATTTCACCCAGCGATGCTAGACTTCCGTACACGCCCACATGCCCGACAAATAACTAGCAAGATTAGTTAACTCAAAAATCCCCATTGTTTGTGAAATTCCCTCACATAGTGAGTATTTATGATCGGTGGGAATATGCGGATGTGACGTAAGTCCGAATACAAAGGGAAAGAGAGAAAGAGGAGGCAAATTACGCCAGGAAATGGGAAAGAGGGAGGTTTCTATCTTTAGCATGAAGGAAACAGGAGAGGATAGAAATAAACACAGGAAAATCAAGTTTGTATGATCTTCAATCCATCAGGCTTGAGTCATCCCACGCGAAAGTGCATCGGTTTTTCAATTAAAACCAATTTATGTCCTAAAAGTGTAATTAGTTGTTTTGGTTTCTGAATTTTTAAAAAAAAAGTTGTCAGTCATGCCGTCCATAATCTGGAACGAAAGCCATCTGGGAATTAAATACGTTAGTTGTAATAAAAAAAAAATAAAAAAAGGTTTTTGCTGGTTTAGAATAACGTTTGCAAATTTGCCGATGACCAAGCGATAGTGCAACGTTGGAAATGCTGCTTGAAAAAAAAAATAGCTCAGTTGAAGAGTTTTGCATGAAAATAAATAGCTCAGTTGAAGAGTTTTGCATGAAAATAAATAGCTCAGTTGAAGAGTTTTGTCATGAAAATAAATAGCTCAGTTGAAGAGTTTTGCATGAAAATAAATAGCTCAGTTGAAGAGTTTTGCATGAAAATAAATAGCTCAGTTGAAGAGTTTTGCATGAAAATAAATAGCTCAGTTGAAGAGTTTTGCATGAAAATAAATAGCTCAGTTGAAGAGTTTTGCATGAAAATAAACACATCGAAGACAAAGACTGGTAATATTCAAACAACATATGCAAATAAATAATGGAGAAATAATTGAACAACTACAAAAGTTTTAATAATTGCGGTAAACCGTAACAGATGATGCCCGCAATGAGACATTAATTAAGAGTAGGTTTGCAATGCCAAAACAGGGCTTCATAGAAAAACAGAAATTGCTAACCTCAAAGAATATCAGGATAGAACTGAGGGCAATAATAACCTCCACACGTGTATGGCCAGTTGTACTGACACACGGACTCTAGCTAAGCAATGATTTAAAGCGTTTGAAATGGAGTGCTACCGTCGAATGGAAACGCTGATTTGGACAAAAAGAAGATATAATGAAAATGTATTTAATGAAGTGGGCGCATAAAGACAAATATTGTGTATGATATAAAAACGTCGGTTCAGTTGGCTGGGTCACAATATGAAACATGGAAGTCTTCTACATAAGATACTAGAGCAATATTCAGGGGAAGAGCGGACCGGGACGACCAATACTAACCTTTACACCTCAGGCATGCAGGGACATAAAGTACCGGTACCAAGTTATACTGCAATGAAGAGAACTGCAGAGGATAGGGTCAAAGGGAGAGACATACTCAGGCAACCTTACAACCAGTCTCAGGCAACCTTACAACCAGTCTCAGGCAACCTTACAACCAGTCTCAGGCAACCTTACAACCAGTCTCAGGCAACCTTACAACCAGTCTCAGGCAACCTTACAACCAGTCTCAGGCAACCTTACAACCAGTCTCAGGCAACCTTACAACCAGTCTCAGGCAACCTTACAACCAGTCTCAGGCAACCTTACAACCTACTACTACTATTACTACTACCACTACTACTACTACTATCACTACTACTACTAATACTGCTATTACCACTGCTACTATTACCACTACAATTTTCCGCTACTACCAAACCACGACTATTGATACCACTATTACCACCTCACTACTACTACTACTACTAGTAGTAGTAGTAGTAGTGGTGGTAGTAGTAGTAGTAATTCTACTTCTACCGACACCACCACTACTACTACAGCGTTACTAGTACTACAACTACTACAACTACTACTCTCACTCCCACCTCTACTAATACAGCCACCACAAACGCTGCACTATCGCAATCCAACAACCACTGCGCCTACAGTCACCCTGAACACCAGTTCTCATCTCTCTTTTCCCCCTCTCCCCCCCCCCCTCCCCAACGTCTATATATCAATGCAACCGCTTATTTCCCACGCCTCTCAATAGCTCGCCCTAGCCATCGACACTCCAGCTATTCCATCGAATGTGTTCCTTTCAATCCTTGCTAATCGTTTATTTGCAATCACGTCCCAGTACCGACGTCCCAGCCACAACTACACAGTTGGACGGTCACAGTAGCGGTCTCAGTGGCCGGGGCGGGTGTCTCTGTGGCCTGCCTGTCTCTGCACGGCAATGGGGTGGATATATGTCATGGCATGTGGGAGTTGGATGAGAAGCACGTGCTACTTTTACGTTTCTTCTTTTCCCCTTCTTTTTATCTTTTCCCCTTATTTCTTCTTGTTGTTTTTCTTTTCGTTATTTGTTATTATTTTTCATCGTTCTCTTTGTCTTATTCTGTACATCCTTTTCTTCTTCTTCACCTCGTCTCCCTTCTTCTGCTTCTTCTTCTTCTTCTTCTTCTTCTTCTTCTTCTCTGCCTCCTCCTGCTTGTCTTCTTTTTTTCTTTCTTCTTCTTTTTCTTCTTCTTCTTCTTCTGCTTCTGCTTCTTCTGTGAAGAGACGGCTTCGAGCACGCAGTGACAACGAGAAACATAGCTGAAAAAAGAGACAGGAAGGCAGAGAGAGAGAGAGAAGATGTTAGACAGCCTGAGAGAATGCACGGGCGACAATCAACAACAGAGTAGGTCAACGACACAGTTGCAGAAACGAATTGAGGTATATGATAGCCAACGCGAACCGGCAAGGCACCTGAGGGTGATGATGATTGATATATATATATAAAGAGAGAGAGAGAAAGAGATAGCATAATCGCTATATCATATATGGGCATGCCCACACAATGACCAGGACAAGTTTGATACCCCCATGTCTACTATCCGCCCCGCCATTTGCTGCTCAAATGCATGTCCGATCTGAGATTTCCGCACAAAACCTTGCCCGAATTAAAAGCAGGATAACCCTGTGGATACGCCCAACGGTCTGTGTAAGCTGTCGCCTTTATGTCCAAGTGATTGTGTCCCCCCAGAACAGTAGCGTTTCTGCTGAATTAAAAAGTGAATATGATTTAATTTTTGGAACTGAAATGAAGCAGTGTAGGTTAATATTAGCACAGTTGTGATAGAGTTATCAACAGAGAAGCGTATATTATATCATCAGTCTCGCGTCATTCAGTCCTTGGACTGGTTTGTGGCGCCTTGCGCCAAAATTATCAAGTCAGTTAGGTCTGTGACTGGTTTGGTATGCCTGACCACATCATAAACAAGTCATCCAGTCATGTGACTGGTTTATGACGCCTGACCACATCATAAACAAGTCATTCAGTCACGTGACTGGTTTATGACCCCTGACCACATCATAAATAAGTCAGTCAGTCATGTGACTGGTTTAGGGCGTCTGACCACATCATAAACATGTAATTCGGTCCTTGGAATGGTTAAGGACTACTTACCACATTATAAACAAGTCATTCAGTCATATGACTGATTTGCAAGCTGAGGATTATGTCGTTCCATTTGCGTCTGTCATCTGCGGACGTATTCAGCTCAGCATAAGTCCGTACCGCCATGTCTTCGCATGCTTGTGTCACACAAGGGATTTCTTGCTCTATCCCTTCTTCTCTGTCCTTGTGTTCTGTTTTTCAATACTTTCTTCGCTAGGCCATCGTGATGTAGGTGGTCGCCCAAGGCCAGCCGTTGTTTTTATATCCTTTGTAACAGCTTTCCTTCCGCTTCCTCTTATGCCCTTTCGTTTGACTTCCTCTCTGTCCATCTCTCTGTATTAATCGTCCGGTAGATAACAACCCATCTCGAAAGCCCCCAACTATTTATCATCCCTCGTATGTATTGTCCATGTTTTAGGACCATGGAACACCAAAGCCCTGGCATATGTGGTCATGGTTCATGTCGGCCCTACTAATGCAACCTGTCTCTATTTCTCTATAAATTCCGTCTTTGCCAATTCTTGTTCTGATTTATTTTTGGGATCATGCATAATCTGTTACGATTTGACCCATTTATGCAACTGGGTATACGAGAAATGGTCGAAAGGTTTTGCATTTTAGTATCAAGGAGTTGAGGCAATTACCTGGAAATCGGTATGAACCTTAATCGTTCTCCCTGTATTTGGGGAATTCAGTGGTCTCCAGGTAAATCGTCCGCCTTACTGGACAAATACAAGGGAATCAAACCTCGATTTAAAATACTGCCACACACAAGGGAATCAAACCTCGATTTATAATACCGACACATACAAGGGAATCAGACCACCATTTATAATACTGACACACAAGGGAATCAGGCCACCATTTATAATACTGACACACAAGGGAATCAGACCACCATTTATAATACTGAAACACACAAGGGAATCAGACCACCATTTATAATACTGACAAACACACATGGGAATCGAAGCACCATTTATAATACTGACACACACAAACATGGGAATCGAACCACCATTTATAATACTGACACACACACACGGGAATCAGACCACCATTTATAATACTGACACACACACGGGAATCAGACCACCATTAATAATACTGATACACACGGGAATCAGGCCACCATTTATAATACTGACACACACACGGGAATCAGACCACCATTTATAATACTGACACATACACGGGAATCAGACCACCATTTATAATACTGACACACACACGGGAATCAGACCACCATTTATAATACCGACGAACACAAGGGAATTGAACGACCATTTATAACACTAGCGATTTTTGCTTGCATGTGTGTTCGTCAAACTGAGAATAACCAACATGTGAAAGACAACAACACCGATTATTTCGGCCAGGAAAACAATTTCGGTTTTTATTTGAGCAATCAGTGGCTTTTGTTCTCTGGTTCTCCATTTCGCCTCTCTCTCTCTCTCTCTCTCTCTTTCTTTCCCCCCCCCCCCCCCCCATTCTTTTCTTTCTCTCTAAGCGTGTGTCATGATCACCATCATCATAAAAAAGAAGTAATTTTAAAAATATATTTTTTTTACATAATGGCTTGAAAAATAATGTAATTGCGACTGGCCATATTTCAGATAAGCCGTGCGGTTCATCTGCTCAAAGTTCCAAAGGACTTCACCAATATTAGACGCGAAACCCAAGAGCATTGGAAAGCTCGCGTGTCTGGAATGAATAGAGAATGGAATTGGCGAAATAAGGTTAAGCAATCCTTTGGAGGCTTGCGTGGTTCTAGAAATATATTAGGTCTTACTGGTGGTTTTTTGGGGTTCTTTTTAAGTACATTACTGTGATTCAGTATGTCAGGATTACTTTCGTCTCCAGTTAGCTCCCTACAAAGCATAGTATCATCATTGTAGAAGAATTCATTTAAGAAACCCATGCCAATCACACAGTGTTCATTACTGGCATCTGCATCACTTAGTTGTACATGATGAAGTTGCTAGCCCCATGCACATGTGTTTGTAGTCTTTTACACATAGGAGGGTGTGCGGCCTAGGGGCTGTTGTTGTTTCGAAAACCCACAATGAAAAGGCTACTCTTATGTGCGACCTGAAAAGGGCATTAAGTGACGGGTTGCAGTAGCTTTTCTCACATCCCTAGCGTGCTGATGAAGGTGGACCGGATCCTCCAGGCGGTTGTGCTATGCTTGGCTTGATCTGCGTGTCGCTCACTACTACGGAGATCACGTCGACCTTACCTTGTTACCCAGACTGTTGTCCTCAACAACAGCCCGTTTCCAGGACGACAAACGAGGAGGTCAAGTGAGGGTCTTGGCCAGTATATTTCTCTTGACCATGCTTAACATTCTCTGATCAGTGTGTTTTGCCTGATCCGACGTTAGTATAATCGACCCGGCCTAGGGTTTAAGCGTCCGTTTCACAATCCCAACGCACCTGTTCGAATCACGCTCGTATTCAGTTTGGCAGATATGGTTTTTTTTTCTGTCCCTTTTCCGCATACCGAAAGTAATGGCAACCTACCGTACGGTAGATTTGCCAAGAAACTGTTAACAGTCAAATAGGTTGGGTGTCTTTTTTCTTCTTCTTCTTCTTCTTCTTCTTCTTCTTCTTCTTCTTCTTCTTCCTTCTTCCTTCTTCCTTCTTATTCTTCCTTCTTCTTCCTTCTTTCTTCTTCTTCTTCTCCCTTCTCCCTTCTTCTCAATTTACCACTACCAAGCCCTGAACAGTGCTTTGCAAGTAGCAGGATGTGATCCGGAGAACGGAATGTTTTGTGGTTGGTTCTCGTAAGAAGTGACGTTCTGCCAAGGGCATGCTAATTACTTTACTTTTGCACCATGATCGCCCAGAAAAGAGTACCACGGAACAGCTACATTGCTGGTCAATATGTCTGTTCGAATGGTAGATTCCTATTGAATGCCCATAATGAGAAGGGACTTAGTGGTCTCGAGGTAAGATGTCGGCCTCGGGTGTTGTAGGTCGCGGGTTCAAATCACGGTGGAGACCGGGATTTTTTCATGTGGACTTTCTTGTAATTCCCCGGATCTCTGGGTAGTGAGATCGGACCCCCGTGTGCAGTGTCGAGCACGTTAAACACCTCGGAAATCGAAAAGAGTAGGCTTAACGGCCGCTGCCCGGACAGCATCCACAATTTTAAATCTGCCCAAGTTATTTGTGCCTTTTCCCACGTGGTTTGTTGAAGGCAGCTATAGATGTCGCCTAACTGACTGTGGGTCTACTTAACTCTAGTGTTTGAATTCATTAAGATGAACTCATACATCGGCTAAACCACCCTCCAAGAAACTTGTTGCATACAGACGATGCATAGTCTTCTAAACCAGTATAAAGACGTTCAGTTTTTATCGAGTTCTAACAACTAACAACTTAGGTTGCATGATTGGCACTCAACGCCGTATATCTGTAAAACCACTAACAACTCATGAGAAAAAAAGGAGGGATGTGTATAGTCATTGTTTGTATTGTGTGTTGTTCCAGTACCTACTTATTCCATGATCTCAGGCCCCCTTTTTAACCCTACCTGTCTGTGTAGTTGATACTGTCTCGGCCGTGATTGGATTATCCTACGCATTGTTCGTCTTCATGGACGAATCTTGTTGCTAGTATGGAGGGGTTGTATTGTGGGTAAAGTGCTGTTACGCGCATTCGCCATTGAAATAACATTTCCTCGCTGTCCACTCTCTCACTCTTCTCTTCTGTCTCTCGTCCCTTCTTTCTGTCCGGATCACTCTGCCCTTCTCTATCTTTTACTCACATGTATCTCTTTCCATATCTGTTCTCTCTCGTCTTCTCTCTACTTCCCTCTCTCTCATTATCTCTTACATTCTCTCTTCTCTTTCACATTCTCTCTCCTTCCATATATCATTATCTATCTCCTCTCTCGTCTTCTATCTCATCTCTCCTCTCCTTCTTCCTACCTCTCACCTCTTTCTCCTCTCTCTATATATTCGTGTGTTGGTATATACATATATTCATTTCAATGAAGACTAAAAGACAGCTGATAAAAAGTATTTGTATACCAACTCTCCGCTACCAGTGTCCGACATGGACTGTGAGCAAGACACAAGAAAGACAGATCAGTATACGAAATGAGGTGTTTGAGAAAGGCTGTCGGGTCACAAGGGTGAACAGAGTACGAAGCGAAGAAATCAGACTGCAGGTGGGTCCAACACAGTGCAAGCAATGCATGGAAAGCAATCAAATAAAATGGATCGGACACCTGACAAGAATGCAACCAACATTACCAGCTGCTCGTATCTACAACGCCAGACACCAGGGTGGCAGAGCAAGACGCAGGCCAAGAAACATAGATAGATGTCAGTACAAGACTGAAGAAACACGGAATTACATCATCGGTGACATGGATGGCACACGGCAGAATATATATATTTATATATCTAATGTTGAGGAGAGTTTTATAGAAGGTTGTTTTTGTGTACAGCCTACTTAAATGGCTTTGATTATAAATGTGTGTGCATGTTTATTAGCATGCGACATGCACGCACCAATTGCTTGCGTTGTTGTTAAATGCGACCTGGATGTACGTGTCACAATGGCCTGACAACTTTCGTGCCCTTGAACTGGTTGGATCGGAGGCTCTCAAAATGTTATTTGAGGAGACGCCCAGGCAAACGTTTGTCAATTATATTCACTCTGATTAGTTTAGTGATTTTGGGGAGGTGCATGAAGGTCAGCTGTAGTTTCTGGGTAGGTGTAAGGAGAAAGGGTTAAGTATTAGTTTCTAGGTAGGTGTAAGGAGAGAGGGTTAATCGTTAGTTTCTGGGTAGGTATAAGGACATTGTATTAAGCATTATATTATATGCAGGTCTAAGGACAGTTGATTAAGCATTAATTTCTGCGTAGGTCTAAGTAAAGTGGATTAACCATTAGTTTCTGGGTAAGTCTAATGGTAGTGGATTAAGCATTAGTTTATGAGTATGTCTAAGGGCAGTGGATTAAATATTAGTTTCTGCTTAGGTCTAATAACAGTCGATTAAACATTAGTTTATAGATGTCTAATGACATGGGATTACACAATAGTTTATGGGTAGGTCTGTGACATCTACCACCATTAGGACATTCTATACAAAAGTACTGCCAACCACCGTGCATGGGTAGTTTCTGTCGAAATTCGATGTACGCATGTTAGCATGAAACATATAAATACTATACGTCCCATACACAACTATCTGTAGTTCTCTTTTTTACATGCTCGGAAGGTTTCAGTGTATCAAATCCTTTAGTACCAGGCATCAAACGGCGACCACTTGACATTAGCTATACATATCTCTCCATTGGGTTCATTTCCACGACTCCTGAACCGATTCGCCATAAAACGTGACTACTGACACTCAGCTGGCTCACGTTAATAGCAAAGCTCAGACAGTCCCTTGGTTGTTGCTTTTCACTGAACGTCCTCCCTGTGTCGCTGCTAGGATTCAAACACACAATAGGATTGGCCGAGTTGTTTATGTTATTGGATTTTCCAAATTGTTTGTCTGTCCCACTCGTTCTCGAGGATGGCTTACGTGTTTGCTGCTAACGATATCTGCAAGTTTGTGTGTTTGTTGTAGCACCTTGTTGTTTTATTAGTGTTTACATTTGTTTTGCCTCTCCTTCATTATTGAGTCCCCAACAGCACCTTCATGAGGGCCCCCATGTTTCTTACAGAGCCTGCTGGGGGACGCGACCGAGTACCCGGCGGTATAACTGGGCGGGCAGATTGGGATCATTAGCCTTGGTTGGCAGCCAATCTAAGAGAAGGCAAACTCTGACTCTAAACCAAGGTAGGCGAAGCTCGTTAGCCTGTTCAGGCAGTTCGCCTAGGAGAGTGGGAACTCTCATTTAAAACCCATTAGTCCTAGAGAGTGCTGGCTAGTCTTGTGACGATGAGAGAATCATCGGATGTCTCGAGTAACTAGCATCTGCGGGCAACGACTCCACTGCCTTGTGGAAACCTCGAGAGAGGGTAGGGCTACGGGAGTAAACTCAGACAGAAAATCCGGACCTTTAGCACATAAGGCGGATGGTTTCAAAATTGCAAACTCATTCCGGCAGCTCGTGCAAATTGTTATGCTTTGCATTACTTTGGATTACAACAGCGAGGCCGACAGGGCGGGGAGGGGGGGGGGAATCATGAGAGGCTACTCACAGAGTGCCACGCGTATGATCTGCAAAGACTGGGACGCCTATGAATGAATGACGTTTGTGAACAAATTCAATGAGAGACAGCGTCTACATACCACCAGCTGTTTGTGGCTGCTATATACACAAATTGCAATCATTATATTTACTTTCATGCAGTCCGTTAGTGGTGTATCTTATCTGGGGAGGGTCTGTATTGCAGGTCTATTTTGTGAGTGTTTTATATCAAGGCATTCCGTTCGATTTCTTGTGTCATCTTTGTTTGGTGAATGTCTCCAGATGCAGCAGTATTGGTTCGATTCTTGTGTCATCTTTGTTTGGTGAATGTCTCCAGATGCAGCAGTATTGGTTCGATTCTTGTGTCATCTTTGTTTGGTGAATGTCTCCAGGTGATGTTGGCTCGATTCTTGTGTAACTCTGTAAGCAAGATTTGAAATTCGGTTTCAGAGAATAATATGCAGTCTCCAATGGACAGATCAACAGACTAATTAAGATATTATTAAGGGAGCTAATGCACAAGGTTTCTCGGGCGATTGCCCCTCTACCTACGGACAGTAACGACACCTTACCGTGCTGCACACTTGCCAAAAACATTGTAGCAGCCAAATAGGTGGCAGTTGTAAGAAGCGACGTTCTCTACATGACATGCTACTTTCTTTTTAAAATGCGCAAGGATTCTTACTACACCTGCATAGGAGCATGCATTGGTGAGCATGTTCCGAGAAGAAGAAAGTTCGAACATTCCATATAACGGCATAAATCGGCAGAAAAACAATATATGAGTACAATGCTCCAATAAGATACGAGGTAGTTTAACGTTATGACATGCCAAGACGTTAATAATAGAATTCATACAATAGCACCGTGGACAGGGCATTTTGTGGCTTATATATGTCAGATATTAGCTAGGCTTGGTGCAGGAGAGTCCTGTACTAATTACAGAGCTGAAGCAATAGTTGTTCATGTAGCAGCTCAGATTCGTATCAGCAAAGGCACAACTGCAAGAAAAATGGCCATTCTAACGGACTCCAGGAGCCTACTCCAAGCTATCTCAAGCCCCAAACAGGATAGACACACGAAATAAAATACAATTTCGGATTGCTGTCTCAAAAACAACAAAAAAGGAATCTATACTACAGTGGATTACGGCCCACTGTGGAAACCTTGGAAACGAGAAAGCAGATGGACTTGGAAAAGCTGTTAGTGTCGGCACGCAGACTCCCCATCCACAAAACTATAAAGAAGCAAAGACACCCATCAAACAATCCATGAGGGCGGAATGGAAAGACCAGCACTAAGAATACGAACCTCAAAATGACAGCATAGACAAACTTGGCAGAGATGGGCAAAGATCTTCAGACTCAGAACGGGACATTGCAGACTCAAGGCCCACCTCCACATGACAGGGTAAACCAAGGAAAAGAAGAAAAAGGAAAATAGCAACCAACTATCTACGAAGGACAACGAGAGGATCATCAAATGACGAGGAACAATGGGAGGAACATCACGGAAACATTAGGTTAGGTACAAACAGATACACACCTGCGTGCAAGCACTGGTTTATGCGTCATCGCCCAATTGACTGCGGTCTGGGGTGGAATAGGCGCGCCGCCGCCAGTAGAAACTAGTGAGGCAAACACGTCAAATAAAAAACATTAAAAAGCATGAAGACGGTGGGCAATCGATTCTCGGAAGTTTCAAGCAGCCCTTAGTCTCCTGGGAGATGGGACCAAAGTGCCTACATCCTGAGTTACCGGCAGTCGTCTTGACTTATGTCTTGCCACTGGTACAAGGTAGTTCGGGACTAGAGAGTGAGGTTGATGACCAGCACAAGTTGCTTCCTCACTATAATCCAAATACAGTCACACCATCAAGAAACAAACGCGTGAGGATGTCGCCATCTTCGCTTGCGATGGGCAACTAACTTTTAATCTTGGCCACATGCACAATATTCTCGCTTTCAATCAAACCCCAAAATACCAAGTTAAGTTTAAATGGCAAATTCCTGCAGCCAAACGACAACCCAAACTATCTGGGAGTCACATTTGATCGGCGCATGACATGGAAAAGTCAGATCGAGAGAAACCGAATGATAGCCAGAGAAAGAATGGCAATCATGAGGAAACCTGCTGGCGCAAGCTGGGGAGCAGACGAAAGCATACTAAAGAAACTGTACACTGGAAGAGTGAGACCAGTTCTCGAGTATGGCATTGCGGCATGGACAACAGCAGCAAAGGCGAACTTCGATAAAGTTAGCAAACTTCAAAACCAAGCCATGAGAGTTATAACAGGAGGCATGAAGTCAACGCCAATTGTAGAACTTGAAAAGATTACAAAACTGCAATCCATGACCGATAGAAGAGACTGCAGAGCCCAGCTGCAGTCAGAGAAACTCCGAAGACTGACCGACCATCCAATGCACCAGAGACTAAACAATTTAGGAAATGGGAAACTAAAGCGGAGAAACTTTGCAGAAATAGCCAAAGCAAAGATGCACGAAGATCCCATAAACTCACTAACAACACCAAAACCCATCACTACTGTACGAAAACCTACCTGGAGGCAGGATATATTTCCAGAGGTGGTAGAAAATATACCAGGTATTGGAAACAAAAACTGCCAGTCTGAAAAAGAAAGGAGAGATACTACCCTTAGCTTTATATCGCAAAACTACCCAAGCATGGACTGGACCCATGCATACACCGACGGTTCTGTAACAAACACTACACAGAACGGAGGAGCAGGAGCACTCCTGAACCTACCAAATGGCAGAATAATAACACTGTCATTCGCTACTGGTAAGTACACAAGCAATTTCAGAGCGGAGGCAGAGGCACTGAGGGCGGCAGTAGAGGAAATGGTGACACATAGAGAAAATTAAAGCCATATAGTCCTGCTTACAGATGCTCTCGCCGTAGTCACAGCGCTAAAAAGCCAGAAAAACACTAAGCTTAATGACTTAAGAGCAGCACTCTGCAAACTGTGCCAGCAGTCCGCACCAAAAAGGGTAGTGGTACAGTGGGTCCCAATCACACTGCAACATCCAAGGCAACGAGGAGGCAGACAGACTGGCAAAAGAAGGTGCAAGACTACCACAAACAGATACTAGTATGACGTACGAAGAGTCAAAACGGCTTATCAAAGCCAGATACATGACCAAATGGGAAACCGAACATACTGGTTACACCAAAAACGATGCCTATTACCAGTTAAACAGAAGAGAGCAGGTCGTTGTCTTCAGACTTCGCACTGGCCACAATAGACTGAGGTACCACCTATTCAACAAATTGAAGATAGGTGGTACCGACGAATGCCCGTGCGGTACCGGTAAAATGACCGCTGAACATCTGCTGCAGAACTGCCCGACCAACGAGGATCAGAGAGAGCAGATGTGGCCATCACCAGTGGAACTGCAAGACAAGCTCAATGGCAGTGTCGACAGCCTCAGGATGACCGCCGCTTTTTTCGAAAAAATAATGGTTACTGTCTGACTGCGTACGAAGAAGAAGAAGAATCTTGGCCAACGGCACACTAGGGGTCATGTGGACATAATCCCGCCTTCGCCTCTACTTTCCCGATTATTCTGGAGAAGAAAAAAAATTAGGGTTAGAGGCTAATGTAGTACCATAGAAGATTCGGCTCTCGTGAATGGAAATTTGTCTTCACTGAAATATACCTCCGCTATTGATAAAACACGCTAGACCAGTTCTATTCTTCACTGCTTTTTCTTCCACAACAGTAAGCCGGGTACCAATTTACAAATGCGGTCGATTGAAATGTATCGCTAACGAGAGCCAAAGCGGGTATATTTGCATCAAGAATCGATCTGACTGTTACTCTGCTACTCGGGCGATCAGCAGGTCAGAGTGGACTACGATATTGTTAATTACAGAGAGGCGATACCAGCCAGAATTCATTGATGCGTTCATGCACGCCTTTCGTCCATCCAGCTTTATGAACTGAGCTCATGTAATGGCATTCACTTATAATTAGGAGGTAATTGATCGTTCGCGCTGTACCGAGCATGTTCATTAATGCTGCTGCTGTGACGTAGGTCATTCTAGTCGACCTGTTAGGAATGAGTCACGAATTTCTCTTATGTAAATTATCTATCATTTTTATTTTACCGTTTGATGTGTGTGCGGGCGAATATAGATATACTGTAATCACATTAGGCGATCAGGATGCTGAGCTGTGCAAGCGTTGTAGCGGTCAGCGACCCAAATCTGATAGCTAATCGTCAGGGCCAGCGACCCAGAGCTGCAACTCCGCCTCCATGGGGTAATGCTGGATAACATGCTGCAACAGGGCAGACTGGCTAAGGAGCAGAGATCGAAGGTGGAACCCGGTACCAAAATAGGTCATGCTGAAGTAGGATGTGTTTACCGAAAGGTGCAACTATCGCAGTCAAGATGTAAACTACATACAGCTCATTTCGTTCTATGAACTATATCCTACTATTTTCAGGACTTAGTAGTGGGAGTTTAAGAATGAACGAAGAAGAAGATGGAGAAATCAGATAAATCATTTGTGTGTGACCGTTTTCGTATAAAACCATAAAATGATATCGTGTCCCCGTCCCTCCCAGCCCCCATGTCCTCACTCTGTCACCAGGGATAGACTGTACTCCCGTTTAGCCGCCCCTCTCAGCTACTGAATCAATCCGCCACTGCTCACATCACAAAGAGCACGAACCTGTGAATGAATGCGCGCTTTCTTCAACATGCATTTCCGACAACAACTCTTAGAAAATTATTATAAAATAAATAAAGCGGAAATAGAAGTGTTATTGGTTGTGTCATACGTCCGAAATTAGTCACCTCTTGCGAATATACTTGGGAAGTTGCCAAGGCAGCGGCGTAGCGTTGCTACATTGTGGGCACAAACCAAGTTGGGTGCTTTTTTACATAATAGTTGGAATAGCAACCATAACATAAACATCGAAGTTTTACAGTATGTTCTAGGGCACTCTAGTCAAACTGGATACCCGAGGAAATTGATATTACCAACGCTGAAATGATTGTTTTGCATGTGAAGAATTATATATGTGTGCTCACGATTTTATATGTGAAGAAATTGAGGCGGGAAAACCACCGATTTATATGTGAACAGTTTATAGATTTGTGCCCACGGTTTTATATGTGAACAATTATAGATGTGGGCCCCACAGTTTTATATGTGAACAATTATAGATGTGGTTCCCACAGTTTTATATGTGAACAATTATTTATGTGGACCCCACCGTTTTATATGTGAACACTTATTTATGTGGGCCCCACAGTTTTATATGTGAACAATTATTTATGTGGGCCCCACAGTTTTATATGTGAACACTTATTTATGTGGACCCCACATTTTTATATGTGAACAATTATAAATGTGGACCCCACAGTTTTATATGTGAAAACAAGTATTTATGTGCACCTCACAGTTTTATATGTAAACACTTATAGATGTGGACCCCACAGTTTAATATGTGAACAATTATGTATGTGGACCCCACAGTTTTATATGTGAACAATTATATATGTGGACCCCACAGTTTTATATGTGAACAATTATAGACGTGGACCACACAGTTTTATATGAGAACAATTATAGATGTGGACCACACAGTTTTATATGTGAACAATTAAGATGTGGACCCCACAGTTTTATATGTGAACCATTATAGATGTGGACCCCACAGTTTTATATGTGAACAATTATAGATGTGGACCCTACAGTTTTATATGTGAACAATTATAGTTTTAAATGTGAACATTTACGTATGTGAAGATGGCGGAACATATGTTACTACTGACAGGTTATACGTTATTCTAAACCTCCCAGACTTATTTATATAACGGTTATCATGTTGTATACTTCAGGATAATGACGTCGTGCGAAAGATAACGTCTTATCGAAGCCCACTCCGTTCTGGGGTCTCGATATGAGCCAGTTCCATGAGTCTTGTAGGTACGCCACTAAGTCAGTGGCCCTTTTTCGCCTTGTCCTAGAAGTGACGATATTTAAACACTTTTTAAAACCGTCCACTTAATTTAATATGAGGAGGTGAGTAGCGGAGTAGTAGGGGACCTGCTTCTTCCCGCGAAGGTTCCGTGTTCAATTCTTTTTATCCACACGCTCTCGTTGCTGTTGCTGTTGTTGTTATTGGTGTATGCCAAAGATAAGTATGTTTGCTACTTCGTACGACCTGAATAGCGTGTAACGTGGCTGGTTGTAGTAGCAATCCTGACATTCCGAGCGTGCTTATAAATGTGTACCGGAGATCTCCAGGCTGCTGTGATGCTTAGTTTGGACAAGGTGTGCATGAATAGCACATGCATAATTACAGCGAAATAGTTTCCAAATACATGAAATGATTGCAACAGCAGAGTATTTACAGTAATTTATTCTAGTACTCACTTCCCCTGTCCTGGGCATCACGTCAGACAGTCAGGGCACCACGTCATACAGTCCTGGTTATCGCGTCATATAGTCCTGGGTATCACGACATACAGTCCTGGGCATCACGTCAGACAGTCAGGGCACCACGTCATACAGTCCTCGGTTCTACGTCATACAGTCCTGGGCATCACGTCAGACAGTCAGGGCACTACGTCATACAGTCCTCGGTTCTACGTCATATAGTCCTGGGTATCACGTCATACAGTCCTCGGTTCTACGTCATATAGTCCTGGGTATCACGTTAGACAGTCCTCATCATCGCTGCATCCCCATCTATTTAATGTGTTCCTGCATCGTGATAGACCAGTTCGGGGTCTATCTAGTGACGTCCATGTTGCGGAAGGCAAGTGGGGCCCACGCGCAGGTTCCTCCCGCAGCTCGATCCAGGGAACATGAGCCAACTGATCCCTTTTCTTCAATGCGTCGTCCTCCGGGACCAGTCTGTAGTGTTGGCTGTAACAAACCTGCTGTAGATTTCAGTCTTGTACATTGGACCTAGTGTCCTAGCATAGGGTGTCGTTTTCTGCTTTTCTAAATATTTTATTGTCCAGTTGGAATATGTTCTTATGCACCTTGTACCTATCCTACCAGTCTCATTGCCGAGGGGTAGCAGAACACGCCAGAGGGGTAGCAGAACACGCCCGAGGGGTAGCAGAACACGCCAGAGGGGTAGCAGAACACGCCAGAGGGGTAGCAGAACACGCCAGAGGGGTAGCAGAACACGCCCAAGGGGTAGCAGAACACGCCCGAGGGGTAGCAGAACACGCCAGAGGGGTAGCAGAACACGCCAGAGGGGTAGCAGAACACGCCAGAGGGGTAGCAGAACACGCCAGAGGGGTAGCAGAACACGCCCGAGGGGTAGCAGAACACGCCAGAGGGGTAGCAGAACACGCCAGAGGGGTAGCAGA
Source organism: Ariolimax columbianus (assembly GCA_036924085.1). Taxonomy (NCBI): domain Eukaryota; kingdom Metazoa; phylum Mollusca; class Gastropoda; order Stylommatophora; family Arionidae; genus Ariolimax; species Ariolimax columbianus. The sequence goes on along the minus strand of JAVGWX010000020.1, from coordinate 28,364,318 downwards.
ACACGCCCGAGGGGTAGCAGAACACGCCAGAGGGGTAGCAGAACACGCCAGAGGGGTAGCAGAACACGCCAGAGGGGTAGCAGAACACGCCGAGGGGTAGCAGAACACGCCAGAGGGGTAGCAGAACACGCCGAGGGGTAGCAGAACACGCCAGAGGGGTAGCAGAACACGCCAGAGGGGTAGCAGAACACGCCAGAGGGGTAGCAGAACACGCCAGAGGGGTAGCAGAACACGCCAGAGGGGTAGCAGAACACGCCAGAGGGGTAGCAGAACACGCCAGAGGGGTAGCAGAACACGCCGAGGGGTAGCAGAACACGCCAGAGGGGTAGCAGAACACGCCCGAGGGGTAGCAGAACACGCCAGAGGGGTAGCAGAACACGCCAGAGGGGTAGCAGAACACGCCAGAGGGGTAGCAGAACACGCCAGAGGGGTAGCAGAACACGCCAGAGGGGTAGCAGAACACGCCAGAGGGGTAGCAGAACACGCCAGATGGGTAGCAGAACACGCCAGAGGGGTAGCAGAACACGCCGAGGGGTAGCAGAACACGCCAGAGGGGTAGCAGAACACGCCGAGGGGTAGCAGAACACGCCAGAGGGGTAGCAGAACACGCCAGAGGGGTAGCAGAACACGCCAGAGGGGTAGCAGAACACGCCAGAGGGGTAGCAGAACACGCCGAGGGGTAGCAGAACACGCCAGAGGGGTAGCAGAACACGCCGAGGGGTAGCAGAACACGCCGAGGGGTAGCAGAACACGCCAGAGGGGTAGCAGAACACGCCAGAGGGGTAGCAGAACACGCCGAGGGGTAGCAGAACACGCCGAGGGGTAGCAGAACACGCCAGAGGGGTAGCAGAACACGCCAGAGGGGTAGCAGAACACGCCAGAGGGGTAGCAGAACACGCCAGAGGGGTAGCAGAACACGCCAGAGGGGTAGCAGAACACGCCGAGGGGTAGCAGAACACGCCCGAGGGGTAGCAGAACACGCCAGAGGGGTAGCAGAACACGCCAGAGGGGTAGCAGAACACGCCGAGGGGTAGCAGAACACGCCCGAGGGGTAGCAGAACACGCCCGAGGGGTAGCAGAACACGCCCGAGGGGTAGCAGAACACGCCAGAGGGGTAGCAGAACACGCCCGAGGGGTAGCAGAACACGCCCGAGGGGTAGCAGAACACGCCCGAGGGGTAGCAGAACACGCCAGAGGGGTAGCAGAACACGCCAGAGGGGTAGCAGAACACGCCAGAGGGGTAGCAGAACACGCCCGAGGGGTAGCAGAACACGCCCGAGGGGTAGCAGAACACGCCCGAGGGGTAGCAGAACACGCCAGAGGGGTAGCAGAACACGCCAGAGGGGTAGCAGAACACGCCCGAGGGGTAGCAGAACACGCCCGAGGGGTAGCAAAACACGCCCGAGGGGTAGCAGAACACGCCCGAGGGGTAGCAGAACACGCCCGAGGGGTAGAAGAACACGCCCGAGGGGTAGCAGAACACGCCCGAGGGGTAGCAGAACACGCCCGAGGGGTAGCAGAACACGCCCGAGGGGTAGCAGAACACGCCCGAGGGGTAGCAGAACACGCCCGAGGGGTAGCAGAACACGCCCGAGGGGTAGCAGAACACGCCCGAGGGGTAGCAGAACACGCCCGAGGGGTAGCAGAACACGCCCGAGAGGTAGCAGAACACGTCAGAGGGGTAGCAGAACACGCCAGAGGGGTAGCAGAACACGCCAGAGGGGTAGCAGAACACGCCCGATAGGTAGCAGAACACGCCCGAGGGGTAGCAGAACACGCCCGAGGGGTAGCAGAACACGCCCGAGGGGTAGCAGAACACGCCAGAGGGGTAGCAGAACACGCCAGAGGGGTAGCAGAACACGCCCAAGGGGTAGCAGAACACGCCAGAGGGGTAGCAGAACACGCCAGAGGGGTAGCAGAACACGCCAGAGGGGTAGCAGAACACGCCCGAGGGGTAGCAGAACACGCCCGAGGGGTAGCAGAACACGCCCGAGGGGTAGCAGAACACGCCAGAGGGGTAGCAGAACACGCCAGAGGGGTAGCAGAACACGCCCGAGGGGTAGCAGAACACGCCCGAGGGGTAGCAGAACACGCCCGAGGGGTAGCAGAACACGCCAGAGGGGTAGCAGAACACGCCAGAGGGGTAGCAGAACACGCCAGAGGGGTAGCAGAACACGCCCGAGGGGTAGCAGAACACGCCCGAGGGGTAGCAGAACACGCCCGAGGGGTAGCAGAACACGCCCGAGGGGTAGCAGAACACGCCCGAGGGGTAGCAGAACACGCCAGAGGGGTAGCAGAACACGCCAGAGGGGTAGCAGAACACGCCAGAGGGGTAGCAGAACACGCCCGAGGGGTAGCAGAACACGCCCGAGGGGTAGCAGAACACGCCAGAGGGGTAGCAGAACACGCCAGAGGGGTAGCAGAACACGCCAGAGGGGTAGCAGAACACGCCAGAGGGGTAGCAGAACACGCCAGAGGGGTAGCAGAACACGCCCGAGGGGTAGCAGAACACGCCAGAGGGGTAGCAGAACACGCCAGAGGGGTAGCAGAACACGCCCGAGGGGTAGCAGAACACGCCCGAGGGGTAGCAGAACACGCCAGAGGGGTAGCAGAACACGCCAGAGGGGTAGCAGAACACGCCAGAGGGGTAGCAGAACACGCCAGAGGGGTAGCAGAACACGCCAGAGGGTAGCAGAACACGCCAGAGGGGTAGCAGAACACGCCAGAGGGGTAGCAGAACACGCCAGAGGGGTAGCAGAACACGCCAGAGGGGTAGCAGAACACGCCAGAGGGGTAGCAGAACACGCCAGAGGGGTAGCAGAACACGCCAGAGGGGTAGCAGAACACGCCAGAGGGGTAGCAGAACACGCCAGAGGGGTAGCAGAACACGCCAGAGGGGTAGCAGAACACGCCAGAGGGGTAGCAGAACACGCCCGAGGGGTAGCAGAACACGCCCGAGGGGTAGCAGAACACGCCCGAGGGGTAGCAGAACACGCCCGAGGGGTAGCAGAACACGCCCGAGGGGTAGCAGAACACGCCCGAGGGGTAGCAGAACACGCCCGAGGGGTAGCAGAACACGCCAGAGGGGTAGCAGAACACGCCAGAGGGGTAGCAGAACACGCCCGAGGGGTAGCAGAACACGCCCGAGGGGTAGCAGAACACGCCCGAGGGGTAGCAGAACACGCCAGAGGGGTAGCAGAACACGCCCGAGGGGTAGCAGAACACGCCAGAGGGGTAGCAGAACACGCCAGAGGGGTAGCAGAACACGCCCGAGGGGTAGCAGAACACGCCCGAGGGGTAGCAGAACACGCCAGAGGGGTAGCAGAACACGCCAGAGGGGTAGCAGAACACGCCTGAGGAGTAGCAGAATACGCCCGAGGGGTAGCAGAACACGCCCGAGGGGTAGCAGAACACGCCCGAGGGGTAACAGAACACGCCCGAGGGGTAGCAGAACACGCCCGAGGGGTAGCAGAACACGCCCGAGGGGTAGCAGAACACGCCCGAGGGGTAGCAGAACACGCCTGATGGGTAGCAGAACACGCAAGTGGCTCCATAGTCCCTTGTTAGGGAGGACAGACAACTCCCACTGCGTCATCGTGTTGGTTATAATAAACGACAGAGTAGAGTTGTGCATGGGGCTAACAACAGTATCGTGTAAAATGATTTACTGCGGAAACCACTGAAAGTGACATGGCCATCTTGTAAGTAGCATTCCGAGTTGTGGGCATGCGTTTCATTAGAGGTCAAACCAATTTTAAAAAGTTGAAGAATGATGCCGTGGGTATGGCTCAATAGACAACTGCAGGTTTAAGAGTATAAGTAGAATGAAGAACGGCTTCCTCTGAGTTCATGCAGTTGGTCAGGCTAGGTCTGCAGCCCCGTCGTCAGGGCGAAGGTCGCGGTCTTTTCTTGGTCTGGGTGGCAGCCACACGACTTCTGTCTCAGCTCTGAAGTTTGACGTCTATCTCAACTCTGCTCTGTCTAGCCAAATTTGATGTCTGTCTCAGCTCTGCTCTGTCTGGTTAAGTTTGATGTCTTTCTCAGCTCTGCTCCGTCTGGCCAAGTTTAACGTCTGGCTCAGCTCTGCTCTGTCTGGCCAAGTTTGACGTATGTTTTAGTTATGTTCCTTCTGGCCAAGTTTGGCGTCGAATGTCTTCGTGGGCTGGGCAGCCTTGCAGGACGCGTTTCTGGTCATAGGAACACACACAGAGTTTCACTTGTGGACGGTAACAAAAAAAGTGGTACTTAACTTCTTTATATTGGTTTAGAAGACTCTATAAATACAATCATTTTCTTGGAGGGTGGCTAACCAGAGTACGAGTCCATCTTTATAGACTCTTATACTAGCGCTAAGTAGACCCGCAGCCAGGTAGGCGCCTTCTATATGCTGCTCTTAACAAACAACCTGGGGGAAAGTACACTTAATTCGGGGCATTTTTTTTAGGTAGTAAGTCGCAAGTCCTTTACAGAACCTAGCTTCTTACAACCACAACCTATTTGGCTGGTATAAGTTTCTTGGCAGGTGTGCAGTACGGTAGGTTGTCATTACTTTCCGTACGTGGAGGAGCATTCTCCCAGGAAAGAAACCCAGTGTCTGCCAAACTGGACACAAGTGGGAATCGAACCCGGAACGTTGGGATTGTGAAACCCGAGATTTTACTCTTATCGATTTCTAATCGCCAATTGATTTTTTGACGTGCTCAACACTGTAGACAGGAGTTCGACCTCACTACTCGGAAATCAGGGTATTTTTTTTTTTAACAGATAAAAAAAATCGATCTCCACCGTGATTCGAACCTGCAACCTCCGGCACTCGAAACACCTTACCTCGAGACCACTGAGTCCCACTTTGTATACAGAGTTGTACACCGAGGTTGTACTAGAACGCTGTACAGTTGGACATGAGAACACCATAATCATATGTTACCCGAGACCAAGTCCTATATGTGGGTGTGTTATTTCATTACATGACAGAATGTAACCTTGCTTATTTGTCAGTCAGTATTGGGGTTGTGGGGTCAAGGTCGTGGGGGCGATCGTTGTTTGCGAGTGGAGCAGAGAACATAGCATGTCGCCGCTGGTTTGGCAAACATAATAGCCGCTTAGGTACGTCGATAGCGCAGCGGGATGTTTGTTTGATGGTGCGGGTTTGACTGGGGAGTGTCCACGGTTTGTTCAGATATCGTAGGGCAATCCATATGTAGCAAGTACAGCCGTGCTTTTAGTTAGTTTGTGTTGCTTGTGATGCGTGACCTGACTACCCTGAGTTTGTGTTACTTGTGCTGCGTGACCTGACTACCCTGAGTTTGTGTTGCTTGTGCTGCGTGACCTGACTACCCTGAGTTTGTGTTGCTTGTGCTGCGTGACCTGACTACCCTGAGTTTGTGTTGCTTGTGCTGCGTGACCTGACTACCCTGAGTTTGTGTTGCTTGTGCTGCGTGACCTGACTACCCTGAGTTTGTGTTGCTTGTGCTGCGTGACCTGACTACCCTGAGTTTGTGTTGCTTGTGCTGCGTGACCTGACTACCCTGAGTTTGTGTTGCTTGTGCTGCGTGACCTGACTACCCTGATTTTGTGTTGCTTGTGCTGCGTGACCTGACTACCCTGAGTTTGTGTTGCTTGTGCTGCGTGACCTGACTACCCTGAGTTTGTGTTGCTTGTGCTGCGTAACCTGACTACCCTGAGTTTGTGTTGCTTGTGCTGCGTGACCTGACTACCCTGAGTTTGTGTTGCTTGTGCTGCGTGACCTGACTACCCTGAGTTTGTGTTGCTTGTGCTGCGTGACCTGACTACCCTGAGTTTGTGTTGCTTGTGCTGCGTGACCTGACTACCCTGAGTTTGTGTTGCTTGTGCTGCGTGACCTGACTACCCTGAGTTTGTGTTGCTTGTGCTGCGTGACCTGACTACCCTGAGTTTGTGTTGCTTGTGCTGCGTGACCTGACTACCCTGAGTTTGTGTTGCTTGTGCTGCGTGACCTGACTACCCTGAGTTTGTGTTGCTTGTGCTGCGTGACCTGACTACCCTGAGTTTGTGTTGCTTGTGCTGCGTGACCTGACTACCCTGAGTTTGTGTTGCTTGTGCTGCGTGACCTGACTACCCTGAGTTTGTGTTGCTTGTGCTGCGTGACCTGACTACCCTGAGTTTGTGTTGCTTGTGCTGCGTGACCTGACTACCCTGAGTTTGTGTTGCTTGTGCTGCGTGACCTGACTACCCTGAAAGTGGCTGTGAGATTCGTGGGATGTTAGAGAAGTACGGGAAGTACATATGATGGATCAGTGGGTAAACATATATGGCGGTTTCTATTTGCGATTCTTCCAGTGAAGGCTTGAGTAGATAACTTTTGACAGACATTACAATTAGACGGGTCAAATATTTTGGTCACATAGATAAAAAAAACACAGTGCTTTATTGGAAATTGTATTGGAGGGTAAGGTTGAAAGTCGGCGGGGTAAGAGGCGGGCAGCGGTATAAGTGGGAGAGAAACATCGAAAGATGGACTAATGTCAGTCTGTTAGTGCACCGTTAAGACAGGAGGCGGGCAGCGGTATAAGTGAGAGAACATCGAAAGATGGACTAATGTCAGTCTGTTAGTGCACCGTTAAGACAGGAGGCGGGCAGCGGTATAAGTGAGAGAACATCGAAAGATGGACTGATGTCAGTCTGTTAGTGCACCGTTAAGACAGGAGTCGGGCAGCGGTATAAGTGAGAGAACATCGAAAGATGGACTGATGTCAGTGTGGCAGAGCGTAAAATTAAAATATATAAAATTCTAGAATAGTCTGTATTATGGCAGATGCAGTTTAATGGTGATACATGAACAGTCATCCACATGGGTAGATCCAATATGGAACATAATTACAGAATGAGCGAGAACAATATTAGAAAGATAGAAAAGGAAAGGGACCTAGAGGTTATAATAGATCATACATGTAAGGTGAATGAGCAAGTCCAGGTAGCAGTGAAAAAGATAAATGCAATTTTAGGTATGATAAAAAGAAATATTAAACATAGAATCAAGAAAGTGATAGTCAAATTATATAAAGCATTAGTTAGACCTCCTAGATTGAAGTACTGTGTTCTGGTGTGGAGCCCTTATCAGAGGGGGGATATAAACATGCTGCAAAGGATACAAAAAAAGAGCGACAAATCTAATAGTGGGATTCCAGAATTACTTCAGTTATGAAAGACCTAAAAAAAAGTGTCTAGAAGAGAGAAGAATTCGAGGTGACTTAATACAGGTTTATAAGATAATCAAAGGAATGGATAAATTAGAGTATAACAATTTTTTTTTCTAAATTCAACCACCTACAATAAGAAGAATGCATAGCTACACATTAACTACTAAAGAGAGGTCCAGATTAGATATCAGGAAATATTTTTTGGGGGTCAAAGAGTGGTGCATGCGTGGAATGCATTGCCACAGGAAGTAGTGGAGGCAGGGACAATTAATGCATTTAAGAATATATTGGATGTGCATAACTTTTAGAGTAAGGTACACTAAAGGAAGCTGGTTGTATACAGACTCTGCACAGTCCTCTAAACCAGTATAAAAACGTTAAGTTAAGTTAATGTCAAGACAAGAGACAGAGGATATAAGATGTCCTTTTCAGCGAACCTTCGTTGCGAGACGGCACTTGAATTGATTAGAGTGAAGGTAACCAGCTCATCTTGTCTTTACCGTGGATGAACTCACATCTCTATACACACTTACCCAGTCCTCGGTTTGCGCGGCTTGAAATTACACAAATTCGTAGATAATTGTTATTGTATTCACAATCAAGTTGTAGGAAATCAAAATTAATCTCCGGGAATGGAAACAGTACATCGATTAGCGAACAGGATCGTAGAACGAGACACGTAGCAGTACATTTTCTTAAAATACTTTCAAGTGTACTTCGCTCTGTGAACACTGTCAGTACATTTTCTTAAAATACTTTCAAGTGTACTTCGCTCTGTGAACACTGTCAGTACATTTTCTTAAAATACTTTCAAGTGTACTTCGCTCTGTGAACACTGTCAGTACATTTTCTTAAAATACTTTCAAGTGTACTTCGCTCTGTGAACACTGTCAGTACATTTTCTGAAAATACGTTCAAGTGTACTTCGCTCTGTGAACACTGTAAGTACATTTTCTTAAAATACTTTCAAGTGTGCTTCGCTCTGTGAACACTGTCAGTACATTTTCTTAAAATACTTTCAAGTGTGCTTCGCTCTGTGAACACTGTCAGTACATTTTCTTAAAATACTTTCAAGTGTGCTTCGCTCTGTGAACACTGTCAGTACATTTTCTTAAAATACTTTCAAGTGTGCTTCGCTCTGTGAACACTGTCAGTACATTTTCTTAAAATACTTTCAAGTGTGCTTCGCTCTGTGAACACTGTCAGTACATTTTCTTAAAATACTTTCAAGTGTGCTTCGCTCTGTGAACACTGTCGAATTCATGTTCACTAACGGCTATTATTTGTGACGTCATGTGTCAAATACTATACATGGATTAACAAGACGAAGACAAGTTATGATCACCAGGACATCTGAACCACTCAACTTAATTGCGGATGATATTGCTCTTCAATAGGTCAAGGAGTTCAAGTATGTGGGCAGCTGTTTTTTCGGCAGACGGTAGTCTCGACAATGAAATCGAGACTAGGTGTCAGAAAGCATCTCCAGTAACTTAACTGCTTAGTCACCCGAGCATTAGTTCGGCAACAAAGCAACAACTGATAAACAGTATATTTATACTGACTCTGTGCTACCATTGCCATACATGGCCACTGTCCAGTGTGTGTCAGCGCAGAACCTCGACTCGTGAAATGGAGTGGTTAAGGATTGTCATCTGTGTTACCAGGAAAGACAATGCGATTAAAGGGTAAGATGGCGGCCACGAAGAAGGGGGATCTATAATATTAGAGTGATCGTGCAACGACACAGACTCACAACTTCCGGCGCAGCGGACTCGATGCACGACAAACGACTTAAGCACCCAACGTCCTCCACGTAATACGTGGCCAGAATACTAACAAATTAATGATTACCTAGTATTTGTATATATGTTTCCTGTCAACTGAAAATAGTTCTTTGACACGACGTACAGTATATGTTACTGAATAAGTATGTTTTACGTGAAGTTTTCTTGTCATAATCAGGACATGTTTATCTTTATTTGTGCTTAGAAACGAACGAAAACGCTGAAGATACATTGTAATTAAGTAGCATTGATCAGACGCAGTTTATAAACTCGAGAGAAACGTTTGTGAACTATATGACCTCGCACGCAGCGGACTTCCCGTGAATACCATGGATGTCCGGATTTAAGTATTCTTTATATCTTCAATTTTGTCGCAAGTATCGTTGATATGGCTGGTTCAACTAGAGGGGATACCGTTATATTTGTTACGCGACTTTTTTGGTCAGTATTGTTGGTATTACTGTATGTTTTGTGTACCTTTAGAATGTTGCTTGTCGAGAACTGCTGGCTGATCACTGTATGTGCTAGTTAGGTTGTTCAGGGTTAATCATACGATGTAGTAACATATGAGGTATGTCCGTTTTTTTTTAGTGTTGAGGGTTAATGGTCCTTGCTCGTGATGTTGAAGACCTGTATTAGTAATATTTTTGGTGGTTAATAGAACTAGCTATTAAATCCCGTGATGTTGAAGACCTGTATTAGTAATATTTTTTTTTTGGGGGGGGGGGGGGGGGGGTTAATAGAACTAGCTATTAAATCCCGTGATGTTGAAGGCGGGTGGTAGTTAGGTTGTTCAGGGTTAAGGGAGCTAGTTCGTGAATCTAGTGATGTTGAAGGCTGGTAATAGTTGAGATGTGAGGGTTAATGTAGCTAACTCGTGAGTCTCGTCATATTTAAGGCGGGTAGTAGTTAGGTTTTGGAGGGTTAATGACGCTATCTCGTGAATGTAGTGATGTTGGATATATTTGCTTGAAATGTTGTGGAAGTTTAATGAAGCTATCTCGTGAATCTAATGATGTTGGATATATTTGCTAGATAGGTTGTGGAGGGTTAATGACGCTATCGCGTGAATGTAGTGATGTTGGATATATTTGCTTGATATGTTGTGGAAGTTTAATGGAGCTATCTCGTGAATCTAGTGATGTTGGATATATTTGCTAGATAGGTTGTGGAAGGTTAATGGAGCTATCTCGTGAATCTAGTGATGTTGGATATATTTGCTAGATAGGTTGTGGAAGGTTAATGGAGCTATCTCGTGAATCTAGTGATGTTGGATATATTTGCTAGATAGGTTGTGGAAGGTTAATGGAGCTATCTAGTGAATCTAGTGATGTTGGATATATTTGCTAGATAGGTTGTCGAAGGTTAATGGAGCTATCTCGTGAATCTAGTGATGTTGGATATATTTGCTAGATAGGTTGTCGAAGGTTAATGGAGCTATCTCGTGAATCTAGTGATGTTGGATATATTTGCTAGATAGGTTGTCGAAGGTTAATGGAGCTATCTCGTGAATCTAGTGATGTTGGATATATTTGCTAGATAGGTTGTCGAAGGTTAATGGAGCTATCTCGTGAATCTAGTGATGTTGGATATATTTGCTAGATAGGTTGTCGAAGGTTAATGGAGCTATCTCGTGAATCTAGTGATGTTGGATATATTTGCTAGATAGGTTGTGGAGAGTTAATGGAGCTATCTCGTGAATCTAGTGATGTTGGATATATTTGCTAGATAGGTTGTGGAGAGTTAATGGAGCTATCTCGGGAATCTAGTGATGTTGGATATATTTGCTAGATAGGCTGTGGAAGGTTAATGGAGCTATCTCGTGAATCTAGTGATGTTGGATATATTTGCTAGATAGGTTGTCGAAGGTTAATGGAGCTATCTCGTGAATCTAGTGATGTTGGATATATTTGCTAGATAGGTTGTGGAGAGTTAATGGAGCTATCTCGTGAATCTAGTGATGTTGGATATATTTGCTAGATAGGTTGTGGAGAGTTAATGGAGCTATCTCGTGAATCTAGTGATGTTGGATATATTTGCTAGATAGGTTGTGGAGAGTTAATGGAGCTATCTCGTGAATCTAGTGATGTTGGATATATTTGCTAGATAGGTTGTGGAGAGTTAATGGAGCTATCATGTTATGTTAAAGGTGGGGGGTAGTTCTTGTTGTTGTTTAATGCCCACAATGAGTAAGTTTACCCTTTTGTGCGCCCTGAAAAGGACGTTGAGTGGCGGGCTGTAGCAGCTTTCCTCACATCACGAGCATGCTGATAAAGGTGGACCGCAGTCTTCCAGGCGGATGTGCTATGCTTGGTTTCATCTTCGTGGCGCTCACTACTACGGGGATCACATCGATCCACATCTCGTCGGTCAGGCTGCCTTGAACACAAGACTATTTTCAGAGAACGCTACCTGGAAGAGAGAGTATGGTCTTGGTCAGTGTATTGACCCTGACACGTCGTCCTGGTCAGTATTTTGTGCCTGGCTGGACTAGCATCTCAGTTCCTCGTGGAGTAGTTAATTGAATGTATGTTGCACTTGTCTTTCTGGCATTGTTTTGAGTACTATCTGTAATCCAGACATTCACAGTCTCAGTTGTGTCTGCCACATATGTGAAGTTAGTTCAATGGTGTGACGTTAAAAGCTTTGATAAGGAATATTTGGCCAAATCGTTTGACTACCAGCATTTTGAAAAAGGGACGTGGATTCACAACTTCGGTAAAACAGGTTTATAAAAAAGAAAATGATGTCGGTCATTTTTAAAGGAAACTTAGCCTGCACACTGCGTGGCGTCTGGAGAAGCGAAATATTGTTATTCTTCAGCCATATAATTTGTCCAAGTTTGTCCTAGAGTTGGGAATAAGAACAGCACAATGACGCCAACTAAGCTTATCTAACAAATGGATCGTAAAGCAACGTTGTGTTCCGTTAGAATTTGCAGGTGTGGAATGTTTGGGTGATTCTTGGGCCATTATCTCTCGGCGGAGTCCATCTCCTCTCCAAGCCGGTGCGGGCCAACATCTGGATCTGACTTGGAAGAGCCCGTCTCCACAGACGAGCCATTGCCTCGTTTGTCTACAGCCTCCCGGCCATAGCCTCGTTTGCCTACAGCCTCGAGGCCATAGTTGCCCAGTGGGCACCACTTGAAGGTGAGGTTGGCTTGCGTGTTCACCTTATCGGAGATAAACGCTAGAAAGACAAAAAAAGATCAACAACGCCGAGGGTTTCAACAGTAGGATAAAAGCTAATGGCCAGGCACTCGAAGTGGTTACCAGTTTTAAATATCTGGGTTCGATTGTCAGTGATGAAGGATCAAAATGTGAGGTGTTGGCCAGAATAGCACAGACAATAGCGGCGCTATCAGATAAACGGTTAGCACTATGCAAGAATATCAGATTAATGCTTACATTGGTTTAGTCCATATTCCTCTATGCTTGTGCAACATGGACAGTTACAGCTGACCTTCAGCGGACGATACAGGCCATGGAGATGAGATGTCACGTACAAAGATCGAGTTACAAATGAGGAAATACCAGATATAATTACAACAGCAATAGGGCCTTTTGAAGACCTCTTGGCAACTGTCGAAAGAAGGAAACTCGTTTGGTAGGGTCACATATCGAGATCAAATGGTCACAGAAGGGTGGCGTGGGATTGTGATGATGTCTTCATGTGTGCCCCAATGACCTCACTGGTTACGGGATGATCTGACCTGACAATATTTGACAGGCATCTGTTTAGTGATAGAGTCCTTGCTTTTCAAGGCAAAGGAAGTGGGTTTGACTCCCGCTGCCGGGGTAGAAGACTAACGTCTGGTCAGGCAAAACTTATTGGCCAAGATCCTCACCTCGACTTCCCCGTAGTCATCCCTAGAAACGGATTGTTATCATGGCAGCCTGTCTAACAAGGTGAGGGATCGACGTGATCCGCGTAGTCGTGAGCGACACGCAGGTGGAGCCAAGTATAACACAACCGCCTGGAGGACATTCACCCATCTTCATTAGCACGTTCGGTATGTGAGGAAAGCTACAAAAACTTTTTATGGACGAACAAAATAGTCAATCTACTCATTATGGGCATTCAACTACAACAACTTGTACTGCCGGTTAAGCTTCATTCAACTACAACAACTTGTACTGCCGGTTAAGCTTCATTCAACTACAACAACTTGTACTGCCGGTTAAGCTTCATTCAACTACAACAACGTGTACTGCCGGTTAAGCTTCATTCAACTACAACAACTTGTACTGCCAGTTAAGCTTCATTCAACTACAACAACTTGTACTGCCGGTTAAGCTTCATTCAACTACAACAACTTGTACTGCCGGTTAAGCTTCATTCAACTACAACAACTTGTACTGCCAGTTAAGCTTCATTCAACTACAACAACGTGTACTGCCGGTACGCTTCATTCAACTACAACAACTTGTACTGCCGGTTAAGCTTCATTCAACTACAACAACTTGTACTGCCGGTTAAGCTTCATTCATCTACAACAACTTGTACTGCCGGTAAGCTTCATTCAACTACAACAACTTGTACTGCCGGTACGCTTCATTCAACTACAACAACTTGTACTGCCGGTTAAGCTTCATTCAACTACAACAACTTGTACTGCCGGTTAAGCTTCATTCAACTACAACAACTTGTACTGCCAGTTAAGCTTCATTCAACTACAACAACGTGTACTGCCGGTACGCTTCATTCAACTACAACAACTTGTACTGCCGGTTAAGCTTCATTCAACTACAACAACTTGTACTGCCGGTTAAGCTTCATTCAACTACAACAACTTGTACTGCCGGTTAAGCTTCATTCAACTACAACAACTTGTACTGCCGGTACGCTTCATTCAATTACAACAACTTGTACTGCCGGTTAAGCTTCATTCCTGTTGTGTAGGGGAATACTTTGTAAATAGGCCCCTGGTTACGGTTTTTGAAAGACAGGCAACGATAAAGGGAACTCTGGCTCAGTGCAATGCATACTCTAACACTTCATCCCTGATAGCAGCCTCTGCAACGTGACTTCGTGTAGGTTTGCCAGATCCGCAGACAAAACTCTTCCTCGAGACCTAGTTTCAGTGAAGTCCTCTGCCTCTCAGAGACTATTTTGGTGTCCACAATCCCAGCGGAACATGGGTGGGCCTGAGGGAGGGTCTGAATCTATGGCTTTTGTGGCTCCATGTGATTATCGCGGAAGCTGGTCTCTTTTCTTTCGTTCTGAAGTCACGACCAATTCACCCACGTTCAGATTGCTTTACTCCAAGTTCAAATGGTTAGGTTTCAATACTTTTAATCACTGTCACTTTTGTTTGGACTCCCTATCTTCTTTCCTTTTTATTCTTTCTTTCTTTCATTCTTTTTCTTTCTTTCTTTTTTTTTCTTTCTTTCTTTTTCTTTCTGTCTTTTAGAAAAAAGGTTTCTATTTTTTTAAGCAATCATCTATTTAACTTGACACGACCGTTGTCTGTTTGCGTGGACTTAAATTTTTCCCATCTTAACAAACTTCACTGTAACGTAGAGAGATGAAATTCAGTACGCATCCTCAAATTTTGACTCATGTACGCCCCCCGCCCCAAAAATACCATCACATTTACCCGACATGCCCGCAGTCTGTTTACAGGGACTTCTATTTCTCATATTTTAACCAACTTCCCATAAACCAAGAGAGGTGACATTTTGTACACAGCTTCTACTTGTGCGACATTCACAGGTACACTCTTGTAGTCTCTATCTATCTATCTATCTCTTTATCTCGCATTATCTATATATATATCTCCACACCACACCACCACCACACCCCCCAAATGGGAAGGAAGACTAACGTCTGATCAGGCGCAACATACTGATCAGACATATGAGTCAGGGTCAGGCACAACACATTGATCAGACATATGAGTCAGGGTCAGGCAAAACATACTGATCAGACATATGAGTCAGGACATACTGATAAGACATATGTGTCAGGGTCAGGCAAAACATACTAATCAGACATATTAGTCAGGGTCAAACAAAACATACTAATCAGACATATGAGTCAGGATCAGGCAAAACATTCTGGCCAAGACTTCACCTCATCTTCCTCGTCGCCCTTCCTGGAAACGGGCTGTTTTCATGGCAAGCTGGCTAACGAGGTGAGGGATCGACGTGATCCCCATAGCAGTGAGTGCACGCAGATCAAGCATAGCACAATTGCCTGGAGAACCCAGGCCCACCTTCATCAGCACGCTCGGGATGTGAGGAAAGCTACTGCAGCCTGCCACTTAACGTCCATTTCAGGGTGCACAAAAGATTAACCTACTCATTGTGGGTATTCGCAAACAACAACAACACCCCCACCCCTAAAACAAACAAATAAACAAACATGTCTTCTATAAATGGAAGCTTGTCATGATAAACTTTGATTATTGTGTTGGTAATTAGCAATTATTAAGTACATTATCTCTGGTGTTTGGACCCGGGCGTACAAACTTCACTTCTCCCGAGAACATTATTTCTGGTGTTTGGACCCGGGCGTACAAACTTCACTTCTCCCTAGAACATTATCTCTGGTGTTTGGACCCGGGCGGAGATCAAGATGCTGAGCAGCGCATGAGCTGCAGTGGTCAGCGACTCATAGCTGACTGCTAGTGGCAGGGCCAGCGAACCAGAGCTGCCAAGACCCTTCTACACCCCCACGCGGTGATCTTGGATAACAGGCTGCAGCAGGGCAGACTGGCTAAGGAGAAGGGATCGAAGAGGGAATGCTAACCCGGTACTCAAAAAATGCTTGCTGAAGTCGGATGTGTTGGGCTGAAAGGTGCAAATATCGCAGCCAAGCTGTAAATTACGACACAACGCATTCCGTTCTCTGGACTACATTCTGCTACTTACCCTTCCATGGTTTGGTAGTGGGAGATTGAGAACGAACGAGGAAGTAGAAGAAGGACCCGGGCGTACAAACTTCACTTCTCCCATTCACAATCTGCGATGGAACAGTGTGATCTCAAGTTCCTCGCCTGAGCCAGATACGTTGTCGAGTAATGTTTTTGGTTAGCGTCGTCTTGGCATTTATGATGTATTATCTATATGTGAGTCTCGTAGTCTACCTCGTGCACAATAGCAATATTGTCTGTTGTTACAGACGCAGTTATAGTTTTCAGATATTTAATCATTGATTTCTAAAAGAAGAGTGTGCGCTTTAGACACGTAGAGTTTATATTTAAGCACTGACTTTTATATGCCGCTGTTTTCTGTGGATATTTGCTGTGGATATATAACCAATGACCCCTAGTACGGCATAGTGAATCGTGGATAGCTGAAACGGACACCTGACTCATGGCTCCAAAACTGCATCTGTGCTCGTGTTTAGGTTTATGTAAAGACTGTTTTAAGAAGAGAAAGCGCTCTCGGAGACTCATCCCTCACAGAGCGAGGAGGCCGAGGCGCGCTGGACGGGTCAGTGACGATGACGAGGATTGTAGTGACGACGAAGAGGAGGACGATGTGGATAATACGAGTGATAGCAATGCGAGGTACAGCGCGTTTGACTCGCCATTGTTTCGTAGGAACAGCGGAAATATCTGCCCAGGTAATGCACTATATTGTTCTGTGTAGTTGGTACATGTGTCATTTGATGTGTAATAGAGGTAGTGATGTTGAAGCCTATTTTAACGTGTGTAACGGGGAGGAAGACTAACGTCTGGTCAGGCAAAACATACTGGCCAAGTCCCTTTGTTCGCAGCCCTTCTCGAAAACAGGCTGTTTTCATGGCGGACTGGCTAACGAGATAAGGGATCGACGTGATCCCTGTCGTAGTTGTGTGGGACGCAGATATAGCCAAGCATATCACAACCGCATGGGGGACCTCGGTCCACTTTCATCAGCACGCTCGGGATGTGAGGAAAGCTACTACAACTCGTCACTTAGCTCTCGTTTCTGGGCGCACACAAGAGTAAACCTGCTCATTGTGGACGGTCAACAACAACACCTTCTTCGGTCAACCAATGCTATGCTTCTAGATCGGCGAGGTTCACAAAGGAGACAGCGCGTTTCAAGTCTGCGCCCATCCCCCACATATTCTCGAGTTTATTGGCTACCCCTGGGCCAGACTGCCTCTCTTTGGTTTGGATAAGTAAGGCAGTGCTGCAGAGCATGTTCTGGTGGTTGCTTGGGGGCTCCACAATCGCACGTGACTGAATCTCTTAGATCTATTCTTTGGGGGTGGGCCTTGAGTCTGCATTGTTCCGTTCTGAGTCTGAAGATCTTTGTTAGCCCGTCTCTGCCAAGTGTATCTACGCTGTCATTTTCTGGCTTGCATTCTTTGTGCTGGTCTCTCCATTCGGTCCTCATGGATCGTTTGATGAGTGTCTTTCTGCTGGTCTCTCCATTCGGTCCTCATGGATCGTTCGATGAGTGTCTTTCTGTTGGTCTCTCCATTCGGTCCTCGTGGATCGTTTGATGAGTGTCTTTCTGCTGGTCTCTCCATTCGGTCCTCATGGATCGTTTGATGAGTGCTTTTTATAGCTCTGTTGATGTAGAGTTTCCTTTCGCCCACTTCAAGCTTTTTGCGGGCTCATCTGCCTTCACTTTTCTACGGTTCCCACAATGCACGGTAGGACTAGCTCTGCTGTTTTTTGGAGGACAGCCACCCGATGTTGTATGTTTGTTCGCGTGAAAGTATATCTTGTTGCTATATAACTACCCCGAGCCCAGAGGCGAGTAAGTCATGGATGTTAACTTAGGTTTATAATACCCATTCATCATCGTGTAGCATGCCCTTGATAGAGCGTCGCTCCCATCACAGTCTGTCGGAAAGAAACTCGTTCCCTTGCTAAAATTCCAGCCCCGCCACAGTCACTCCCAGGCATCCCTGGATATCTTGGTACAATCGTTTTCTTGGTTTACCCCCGCCTGTTTTGCCTGGCACCATGCCTTTCATTCACTGTTCTCTCAAGACCGTTGTGTCTCTTGATGTGACCAAAGTATTGACATTTTCTATCCATTATGGAATTGATAAACCAGTTCTTCTCTATGCCCAACCCTTGCCGAATGTTTATATTTGTCTTTTTTCTAATACCCATTAACCATTAACATATCGTTTTAAGTTTTTCAATTCAAAATAATGTTTAAAATCTCCCCAATCTATCACTGGATCCTCGCCGCTGCTACGGAGTTCGTCCATTGTGCTGAGATCCTCCACACATATGGAGAAGAACAGAGCATTTGTGGGTAAAACCGTGTGCAGTGACGTTATTTCTTCGACTTAACTAAACATGTCGTGAATAAGTAATGAATCCGTCTTTTCGCTGCAAGTGATGCAAAGCGTCCATCTCCTAGCAAAGAATAATGATGAGAGTGTTACTCCCATGCACACCCCTCTGTGATCACATTTTGCGACATGCTTTGCAGGTTGCAGTGTGTCTACCCTGTTCAATCCTGGCACCATTCGGGTGTAATTACCATCATGCACCGCAGAGACTACGCGTACAATCATTGATCCCCTCGGCAGCCGTCTCTAATAGTGCTTAGCGTGTTGACTCCCTTCCGGGTAATGAAGTTTAACTTCCCAGAATATTCCTGCTATTTGTAGGCCTCTGCCGCATTTCCAAACAGAAATGACTTGTTGCCAAGCTGCTTCCTAATGTTCCTCTTTTTCTAAGATAGATTAAACGGAATGTTCAGTTTCTTCCTCTACCCGGCAGAATGTGCCGGTCAGCTTGCCATGTGAAGACAAGTTTAGCGCGCAGATTGTCTTTCTCTGCTCACCTTATGTAAACACGGTAGTGATAACAGTGTGTAACACATTTTGTTATCATGAACTCAGAGATACACACTCGCTTATACACACATGTACGAGGCGTGTTCAAATGAAACCAGACCAGACTGCAGCAATTGAACATACGTACGATGCGCATGGTGACGTCACTTCTGGCGTAAACAGCACATACCAACCGTCAAGTTTACAAAGTGTCATTATCCGCCAACTCATAGTTTCCTCAGCAGAACGTTGAAAACATGGCGAGTGTAATACGGAATCCGTCCAGAGTTGATAAGCGAGCGGTGAGTCGGTTTCTAACAGCTGAAGGATGTCGACCAGTTGACATGCATCGCAGAATGCAGGCAGTGTATGGTGACACAAGTGTGTCGAAGACAACAGTGAAGAACTGGACAACGATGTTTAAAGAAGGACGTGAGTTAACGCAACAATATGCGCCTGACCTGGTCTCGGAAGATCTTTCGTTAACTCACGTCCCTCTTTAAACTTTCTCATCGGCCGCTCGCACACGACTGTGCAGTATCGTATTTGTAAGACCCTTTGATCTCGATGTGTGGCTATATCAAGCGAGTTTCCGCATTTTGACCGTTGCCAAGAGATCTTCAAAATGCCCTATATCAGCTGGAAATCGTTCTCTTATTTCCTCATTTGTAACTCGTTCCTTTGATGGGACTTTTAGAAGTCTTCCTCTGCCGACGACGGATGTGTCGGACCGAATGGTGCAAGTATTGCAGTCAAGCTGTAAACTAGCGACATCACGCATTCCATTCTCCGGAATGCATCCTGCTTCTTACAAAGCCCTGTTCAGGACTTGGTAGCGAGAGTTTGAGAATGAACGCATAAGAAGAGGAAGTCTTCGAGAACATTTCATCTCCAAGGACTGAATCATCCGCTTTTCTTGTGGGCACTTGCATGTTCAAGAGAAAAACAGCAGTCACATTTACTCTGTCTCTTAATTATCTTACAAATATGTATTAAATCACCTCGAATTATTCTCTTTTCTAGACACTGTAGGACAAATAATCTGTCGGGACAAAAATCCTAACCAATCGAAACTCCGTTTCTGAATCACAGGGATTTAATATTGTAAAAAGTGTTCATGTTCGTTTAGACAAATAGTTAGTCCAGGACAAAAGATAAGACACCCAAATCACGCGAAACTGAGACGAACGTGAATGTAGTAAAAGCATATATACAGTACAGCTACATCGGAGAGTCTTGAAAAGGTGTCCTATAATGCATCACATTAAGATACTGGAAATGAACCGGCTACCTAATGCAGGGTTTGTTCTGGTGCGGCACATCCTATCTAGCTTGTGCTTGTTCGGTCTTTAGGACTTCGATCTTATCCACGTGCAATATTTAGGACATCGATCTTATCCACGTGCAATATTTAGGACATCTATCTTATCCACGTGCAATATTTAGGACATCGATCTTATCCACGTGCAATATTTAGGACATCGATCTTATCCACATGCAATATTTAGGACATCGATCTTATCCACGTGCAATATTTAGGACATCGATCTTACCCCTATCAGATCTTTGGGACATCGATCTTATCCCAACCAGATCTTTTGGAAATCGATCGTATCTGTGCAATATTTAGGACATCGTCCTGTCAAATCTTTAGGACATCGATTTTATCCATGTCCAATCGCTAGGACATCGAGTGTATTCTAATGTAGTCTTTAGGGCATCGAAATTGATTTATATAAACCTTTCAACATAAAAAAATATCCTCTTGTCTGTCATTGTGCATTGACCTTGTCCTCTTGTCTATCATTGTGCATTGACCTTGTCCTCTTGTCTGTCATTGAGCATTGACGGTGTCCTCTTGTCTGTCATTGTACCTTGGCCGTGTCCTCTTGTCTGACATTGTGCCTTGACCGTGTCCTCTTGTCTGACATTGTGCCTTGACCGTGTCATCTTGTCTGACATTGTGCCTTGACCGTGTCCTCTTGTCTGACATTGGGCCTTGATCGTGTCCTCTTGTCTGACATTGTGCCTTGACCGTGTCCTCTTGTCTGACATTGTGCCTTGACCGTGTCCTCTTGTCTGACATTGAGCCTTGAATTTGTCATTGTGCGTAAATCGTGCCCTTTAGCCTACCATCGTGTCCTCTTGTTCTGGTTCCTCCTATGGGGCGCCTGGAGCACGGGATCTCAAGGTTGAATGTAAGTATGTCTTTATACCTTATTATCCACACATGAAAGAAAATCTCCTCATATTCTGAATTTCTATCCACTCTTACCGCTGTTCCGAGGCCACTCTTTACGAAAGCTAATGACATGTTTTTTTTTTCTCTTTCTCTATCAGATTCCTCGCTGGAGAGGATGGACGAGCACAGACGAGGAAGTCTGCCTCTTGTATCCAATTACAACGAGAGCCTGGAGTCTGTGTCCACTACATCCAAGCTGGCTGTAAGTAATATTTCATGACTTTTTATCAGGTCAGATCAGGTGCCATCTCCTTATATAATGTCGCCATCAGTGTGTCTCCAGCCACTTCAATCTTTTTTCTTGATTGTGCCATCTGACACACTTTTATCCATCCATTTATTGATGTTATCCTCCATTTGATATCCACTTCATATTTATGCTCTGTTAGCCATCTATATATCTCTTTACTATGGCACCTTGCGCCTGTCATGTTATGTAGTCATGATTCTGTAACTGACTCTTATCAGTTGCACCCTGACAAGATTATGCACAAGAATACACTTCCCGAGTGCTTTTCCGGAGTCTATGTGTATGACAAGGACAAGAACAGCACCACTGCCACACAGAGAGCATGTCGTAGGAGGCAACTGTGACACGGCTTAACACCGGCCATGTTTAGGTGGTTTGTGAAGAGCAGCATAGATGGCGCCTAACAGGCTGCAGGTCTACTTTGCTCTAGTGTTTGAGTCTTTTAAGATGGACTCACACATCAGTTAACTAGCTTCCATAGTGGAGTAATAAGCTGCTCGACCCTAGCCCTCTAAGCAGAAAATCATCGTCCTGTCTACATCCAGCTCCAACTGTCCAGAAAAGACAAGGTTATCATACTACGTCTCCGAACTGGCCACAACAGAACCAGACACCACCTGTACACCAAATTCACGATAGGAACCAGCAGCATATGGTACTGTGGCCTGGCAAACATGACACCTGCACATGTACCCCAGGACTGCCCCCAGATCTGAGAAGGGTGTGTCTCACGCCGACTCCTCTCCAAGATAACATTTACGGCGGTATTGAGGTCATGAAAAAGACAGTTTTTTTTTTAAGAACCCATAGTCACAGTCTTAAGACTGGCTTGGCTTCGTTTGTTCTCAATCTCCAACTACCAAACCCTAAAAAGGACAAGTAGCAGAATGTAGTTCAGATACCGGAATTCGTTGTGTCGTAGTTTACAGCTTGACTGCGATATTTGCACCTTTCGGTCCGACACATCCGACTTCGGCAAACATTTTTTTAGTACTGGGCTAGCATTCCCTTATCGATCCCTTCTCCTTAGCCAGTCTGCCCTGCTGCAGCCTGTTATCCAGGATCACCGCGTGGAGGTGTAGAAGGGACTTGGAAGCTCTGGTTTGGGACCTTTATTTGTTTTCCTCTCACTGTAACGAGCCTCATTCTTCTCCTCATGCACATCTCCAAGGCTTCATCACTTCCAACCGTTAGTAGCTGTTAATGTTTTCACCCAATTGAGGACGACGACGTAATAGATAGAATGTCACATGAAGTGGCATCATAGATAAACTTGGCAGAGATGGGCAGACAAAGATCTTCAGACTTAGAACGGCACATTGCAGACTCAAGGGCCACATCCACAGAATTAGTCTTGGAGACACTCCCACGTGCGACTGTGGAGCACCCAAGCAAACACCAAAACATATCCTGCAGAACTGCCCTTCTTCTACAGACCACGGAGAGGCAGTCTGGCCCGGAGGCGCGACCATGCTTCAAAAGCTGCGGTGGACCGGCGAAGACCTGAATGGAATTTTATCTGTGTGACTCATAGCGATCTAGAAGCTTAGAATCAGTTGATTGGAGAAGAAGTAGACGAAGAAGAAGAAGATAAAGAAGAAGAATAAGACTGAGATAATGCATAGATTGATGCAATGGGAAAGCGGACGAAAAGGTTAAGCAACTAATAAGAGAAAGGTGTTAAGGGGTCTCATGCTGTCAGATGAGGGATCCGTGGCACGTGGTCAGAAAGCTGGTTGGGGATTCTCTGCTAGAGGGAGAGGCATGGTCGTTGCCGAGTCGAACGGTGCATGCTTGACAACAACGTCCAGTATCAGAATGGAGATCGAGGCAGAGACTTCGGGGCTGAGGTGGTACTATCTGGGACCTCACTATGGAGGGCCGTAATTGTCTCTGACTTATAGTCCTTGATTCGGAAGATGCTGAAGGGTGTTTAGCGTACATAAAGGCCCCAAACCTATTGGAACTTGTGTGGATCTGCTGTGTTTTGTGGCATGACATCCTGGCCTCAGGAGAATCCGTAGTGGCATAAGAAGTGACATATTGAAGCTGACCAACTTCGACATTTGTGATAAAGACACTACAGTTGACCAACCAGCAATACACAGATTGTACTTTTATGAATTAATACCCAGATCTTGATGAGAGGCGCCTAAGAGGGCGGAATGGTAGTGTGTAGAACCAGTGAGCTGCATGAACCATACTTGTCTTCGCCATTTTCTGAGAAGAACTGATCGCGTATGGGTCTATCCGGTGCAACAACGTCGATTTTTAACAGAACAAAATCATATATTAAATATTATATTGTTTGTAGATCAAGTGAAGTAAAATAAACTGGTTGTATACAGTCTCTGCATAGCTTTCTAAACCAGTTTAAAGACGGTGTTGTTGTTGTTGTTGTTGTTGAATACCCACATTGAGTATGATTACTCTTTTGTGCGCTCTAAATTGGACGTTAAGTAGCGGTTTATCGTAGCTTTCCTCACACCCCGAACGTGCTGATGAAGGTGAACCTGGGTCATCCAGGCGGTTGTGCTATGCTTGGCTTGATCTGCGTATCGCTCACTACTATGGGAATCACGTCGATCTCACCTTGTTAGCCAGCCTGTTTCCAGAAAGGGCTACAAGGAAGTCGAGTTGATGGTCTTGGCCAGTATGTTTTGCCTGGCCCTGTCTAACATGTCTTTTCAGTATATTTTGCCTGACCAGACGTTAGCCTTCCTTAATAAAGCCGCCACGGTAAGGCAAAAGGTTAATAAAATGAAACCTCTGGGCCATCATCAACAACTACAACATGTTGACATTAGTTTTCTTTGCCTTCATATTTTTTCAGAACTTCTTCTCAAAGAAAGGATTTAAAAGTAATCTCAAGAGAACAAAAAGTGTAACCAAGCTAGATAGGAAAAGGTCCAGCCCAAATCTGTCAGAACATGACTCGTAAGTTGCCACTGTGTGCTCGTGTCTCATGTAGTATTGTTCACATTTTTGACTTTGTTCAATGGGAAGACTATAAAATGTTGTAAAAGTTAACTTTTGGTAGGCTGTTTGATAATTTTTTGCTTTTCTTGTTAAACCTTTTTTTTTATTTTTTATTTTTTTTGGTGTTTCCCTCTTATTTGTTTCTTTCTTCTTGGCCCTTGGATTGATTTTTTCCATTACATGCAGGAGGTAATATTACTTTCATTCCTTCGTGTCCCGTTACATCATACCTACTATTATGCACGCCTGTCTGCGACAGGCAATCCGAGTAGTTACATAAACTGTATCCGACAGCAAGCGTTGCCGATTTCTAGCAAGAAGACTATCATAGAACACACAATTCTACACACGTTAGACACGTCGCACAAGCAACTAGTAGCAGTTATCATATGTTCGTACAAACATTTCGCAAAACAGTAATTGTTAGAGGTCATATGACAGGAAGTTTGCGAGGATATATATAATAGCAGTTTTATTATACAGTGCATGGAAGAGCATGTAAAACGAAAACATCCTATGACACAAAATGGCTCATTAGCAATATTTCATGTGATTCTGGTGATCGCGCAGTATAGTAATAATGTTCGCCTAGGCATCTAGGACCCGTTGTGTCAACCGACCACAACCACATCCAACCGCTGAGGCTTGTAGTCAAACCTCGCTCACTTCTGAAGGGGTGACTGCTATCTGTCGCAGCCATGTAAAACGGGGACGGCCCCTCCCACGTCTCCAGCCGGCAGGTGGGAGACCGTTGTTACACATAGCAGACTTGGACATTATCTGGTGAGCCGGTACTTCCTGGTCCAGCCGGCCGGTGGGAGACCGTTGTTACACATAGCAGACTTGGACATTATCTGGTGAGCCGGTACTTCCTGTTCCAGTCGAACCATGTGACCAAACAGAGACAGGCGGCGGCGACCAGAGTGTCCGAGATGGAGGGAAGACTCATCTTTGCAGACATCTCAACAATACGGACGAGATCGAACCACCGGATACCGAGGATGCGTCGCTGGTTGCGCATATGAAAGGCATCGAGTCTTTATATGTCCTGCCTAAGTAGGGTCTAAGTTTCTGAACCATACAGAAGGACAGAAATTACACAGAAATCACACAGAAGGACAGAAATCACACATAAGGACAGAAATCACACAGAAGGACAGAAATCACACAGAAGGACAGAAATCACACAGAAGGACAGAAATCACAGAAGGACAGAAATCACACAGAAGGACAGAAATCACAGAAGGACAGAAATCACAGAAGGGCAGAAATCACAAAGAGGGACAGAAATCACACAGAAGGACAGAAATCACACAGAAGGACAGAAATCACACACTTCTGATAAATACGAATTTTTAATCCTCGAGGAAGTCTACCATTATTCCACACCCGGCAAACGCCGTTTATAGCGGAAGCAGCAAGCCCAATGCGCCTTAACATGTCAGGCGCACTGCGTCCATCGGAGGAAAAAAAACTCCCCAGGGATGTGAATTCATTGGTGTACTCCACAATGTGACCACGGACAACAATGCTGTGAGGACCAGTATCGGAGCGAAGGTTCTGAATTTTCGTCTTGGCCCAGCATATTGATAGACCCAGGTTTGATGTTTCGAGATCCACTATCTTGAGACACTATTGCAGAACCGCATTGTCTAGGCCGACTAGGACATTGTCGTCAGCATAGGCGAATTCTGTGATGCATGTTTCGTCCATAACAATGTCCGGATGGTGGGAGTCAAGGCGGTGTAGAATCCAGTCAATGGTTCCACAGAAAAGGTCAGGGGCAATGACGCAACTCTGCCTGACCCACGAAGATGTTGGGAACATGTCCGAGAGAGCGCCACCTAGGCGGACTTTAGCACCGTTGTCCGTGTATAGCTCCCTTATCAAGTTGAGAAGTGGGGCAGGTGTTCCAAAGGCTTTCCAGCGAGCGGACATATCGACCGAATGGAATGCATCCTTTAGATCCACATACGCATAGCAGATGGGGCGGTTGAATGCATGGTGCAGCTCATCCAGGAGCCGGAGAGCAAGAACGGCATCCACAGAACAGCATCCACAGAACGGCATCTAGCAGTATGTGCAATATAGCGTGCACCATGGGGACGTGTTATTTTTGTTGTTTTTGGTTTTTGTTTGTGTGTGTGCTCCGAGGGTTGAAATCTTATATTTAGCAGAATGAATGTTCAGTATGTAGACAGTTGTTTGAGTCAGAGGAGAGTGTATGAATGGATATAAATATTTTAAAACGAAAAACAAAACGATATTGATGAACCGTGGCGTGGGGACCGGCAAGCGTGACAATTGACACAATGAAGCAGTAGATCGATCAGCAACACGTGTCACTGCGCCGCGCACATAAATATCCACGATGACCTCGGTTATATGAAACAATGTAGCAGGTTGGTCCCATTGAAACTGACAACGAAGCAACGGAGGCGGTGCAAATTGGTTGAAGGTCACACTAAAAGAATTTTTTTTCTTTCTTTCTAGCGCTAGTGGGATGTGGGTAAAAGTGTGTTGCTAGGCACAGGGATTATAACAGCCGTAAAAGAGGACACACACAGTTTTAGGGCCCTGCTCTTGTAAAAATGTTAATAATAACATCGTTTTGACTATGTGTCTATCCCTCGTTTATGTGCCCTGCTCTCTTCTGCTCTCACTGCACCCCGTCCACAAACAGAAACGTCCCCCTCGGCCTTATTGCCACATCAGCAAATGAACTGCAGTATAACACAAGTAACAGCCGACTACGAATGTTCTTTATTGATCGAGTTTGAGGCGTAGGTAGGTAGGTAGGTAGGTCTGCTTAGACGATAAGAGTACGTTGCCAGAAATCTCCGTGGACACGATGAGCTGCATAGTCCATCCAGACTGCATGCAATGAAGATGATTTTTTTGTTTCAATTTGAACTGACCAGAAAGTGGATGGACGGCATCGGGGGCCTGGCCATTATATTGAGAGCCATTTCCCATCCTTAATGTCCAAGATCTGCTTCAGTAGGAAAGGGGCGTGGTCGTCCTCGGCAGGTCCCTCATATGTCCAAATAGTACCAGACGACGAGGGATTAACATTGCCATTGTCATTTCTATTACTATTCTGCGGGAAATCTCGTCGTGCTCGTCTGATCAGTATATTTTGCCTGACCCTGACTAACATGTCTGATCAGTATATTTTGCCTGACCCTGACTAACATGTCTGATCAGTATATTTTGCCTGACCCTGACTAACATATCTGACCCGTATATTTTGCCTGACCCTGACTAACATGTCTGACCCGTATATTTTTCCTAATGAGACATTATCTTCCTCCACAAGATCCCTGCTTTAGAAGTGTGAGGTTCGTGTTGGTTTCTTCCAAAATATTAAGGTCGGCAACTCATGCCTTGATCGGTGGAGTTTGTTTCACCGGTTACATCCCTTTTGAATCAATCTATTTCTCTGTCCGGGCTAATCTTATATTACAAACGTGCATTTACGCTCGAACAACTCTGTTTTACATCAACAGAACATAATCTTACGTCAACAATAGGGGAATATGTTACTCCCACTGAAAAATATAGGCCATAATTGATTTGGTACCACCTGAAAATATAATATAATATAAGTCGCATCAGAAATTGATAAGTAGAAATAGCCAAACGAACAATGTTTAGACACCGGGGGAAGCTCACAAGATGGAATCTAGACGGGGTTTCCTTATAGTCAACATAGTCCTTACAGACTAGTCCTGTAAGAAAACACCGCATCGAAAAATGGAATGAACTGACGTAGGATCTCTAGATCAAACTGCTGGAGGAACCAGCCCTTGGACACCACTATCAACATGGACATCACTGAGTGGACTCCAAACTGGTGTATCACGATGCAGGAAGAACTTAAAGAAATAGGGACACAGGGATGATGGGACATGTGACTGTGGAACAACACAAGACCTCGACCACCTGATGATATATCCAAACCTTCTAGAAACATCCAATATGGATGGCATGTTGATGACAATCCACTTGGTTCTGTGCATCTATCTGGTGTCGTTGGACGTCGGGGGGAGGTGTGACCTCCTTTGTTGCATTTCGTTTTGGCAATCGAAAATCCGCGCCAGATCAAACGCAGTATCTGTTACCAGCTGTTTGGTTGGTAGACCTTGGAATATACGATCGCCTATTTTTGGGGGGGACTGGTGTAAGCGTAAATTCAATGTAGACCCGCAGACTGTTAGGCACCATCTATGCCGTTGCGATAATAACATATGCCTAAACAAAACCTGGTCTTATAGCCAGCCACACAATCCACTTTTTGTGAAATATTCTTTGTTAGGCTAGAATCCCTAGAATAATTGTAACGACTTTTAACTTGAATTTTTCCCGAGCTCCGACAAATCTTTTCGATTTCTAACTGCGAAGAGATTTTTAACGTGTTCACCATTGCACACGTGTTGCCGATCCCACTTATCAGTGGGCAAGATCAATTTTTACCAGACGATACACCTGCAAGCAAACAAAGCCGGTCTCCATCGCGATTTGAACCGGCGACCTTCCAGCACCCGAGGCGAACACGTTATCTCGAGCCAACTGATATTGGGAACATGACGTCTATGTAGTGCCCTGGCCAGGGCGAGGTAAGTAAGTACCCCATGCACCAGACAACGTGCACGTCAAAGATTGAACTACTAAAGGTAGTCACATAGGAGTAACTTCCCTTGGGGTATCATCTTATTGAGGTTTCCTTGTACGCGTTATCGGGTTTGTGAATGGCGATGACCAGCCCAGTCCCACCGTGCCTTGCATTCCCAATTTTTGTCGGTTAGATACCCATTTACAGTATGGTGAACGTTAGCGTGGCTCTAGTAGACAACATCGCCTGGCAGTTGTACCGAGAGAGGTAACCGGTGTATCGAGCCATGTACCAGGTATGCATCGTCTGGATTATGACAGCAAACAATGTCCTACAGTGTAACAAAATAATAATCGTGACGGTCAGATACCTCGGTAAGACGACAACAGACACGAATCATACGTTACGACTTAAAGGTCTTCATTGGGGAAAGGAGACAGCAAAGTAAGGATCTAACAAATCAAAGAGAACAGGATGTATACATCAAATATAGGTGTTGTTGTTGAATGCCTACAATGAGTAAGTTTACTCTTTTGTGCGTCCTGAAAAGACTGCTAAAAGGCGGGTTGTGGTAGCTTTCCTCACATTCCGAGCGTGCTGATGAAGTTGATCCACGGTACTCCAGGTGGTTGTGCTAGGCTTGACTTCATCTTCGTGACGTGTATTCGCGTCGGACACCATGTCCCAGAATCGGATTTGGAAAATATGTCCCACAAACTATCCACCTTGTAAATTATGTCCGAGAATCTATCCGGCTTGGAAACTATGTCCCAGAATCTATCCACCTTGTAAATTATGTCACATAATCTATCCGGCCTAGAAATTATGTCCCAGAATCTATCCAGTTTGGAAATTATGTCCCAGAATCTATCCACCTTGTAAATTATGTCCCAGAATCTATCCGGCCTGAAAACTATGTCCCAGAAATCAATCCACCTTGTAAATTATGTCCGAGAATCTATCCGACTTGGAAACTATGTCCCAGAATCTATCCACCTTGTAAATTATGTCCCATAATCTATCCGGCCTAGAAATTATGTCCCAGAATCTATCCACCTTGTAAATTATGTCCCAGAATCTATCCGGCCTGGAAACTATGTCCCAGAAATCTATCCACCTTGTAAATTATGTCCCAGAATCTATCCGGCATGGAAACTATGTCCCAGAAATCTATCCACCTTGTAAATTATGTCCCAGAATCTATCTGGCCTGGAAATTATGTCCCAGTATCTAACCGGCTTGGAAATTATGTCCCAAAATCTATCCACCTTGTAAATTATGTCCCAGAATCTATCCGGCCTGGAAATTATGTCCCAGAATCTAACCGGCTTGGAAATTATGTCCCAGAAATCTATCCACCTTGTAAATTATGTCCCAGAATCTAACCGGCTTGGAAATTATGTCCCAAAATCTATCCACCTTGTAAATTATGTCCCAAAATCTATCCACCTTGTAAATTATGTCCCAGAATCTAACCGGCTTGGAAATTATGTCCCAGAAATCTATCCACCTTGTAAATTATGTCCCAGAATCTATCCGGCCTGGAAATTATGTCCCAGAATCTAACCGGCTTGTAAATTATGTCCCTAAATCTATCCGGCTTAGAAATTATGTCCCAGAATCTATCCAGTTTGGAAATTATGTCCCAGAATCTATCCACCTTGGAAATTTGTCTTAGAACGTGTTCGCCTCGGAAAGACACTCTCGCCCCCTCTTTCTCTCTCTCTCTCTCTGTCTCTCTCTCTCTGTCTATCTATCTACCTATATATATATATATATACACCCCCCCCCCCTCCCCCCCCCCCAATTGTTCTAGATATCTCAGTTCCTCCTTCTTGATTTCACTCTCTCCATCTTTTCCGTGTCCTCTAATACCTCTCCGTTCTGTCTTCCAACTCTACCTTGTTCTATCACTCTCTCTCTCTCTCTCTCTCTCTATGCCTCTCTTGCTAACCCCATCGGTATCTCCCCTCACGAGCCTGTGTACTTCCTATTTCCCTTCCCTTTTCTCTCACTCAACACCTGTCCACCAGGTGTAAGGTACCACGGAACGTGTGTTTACCTCTAGCAGAGCCTATATTTAGTGCACTCTCTTCTACAAGACATACTCTGGACAATGTCTGCTGTGGGAAACTTCATTTCCTAAACTAAGTAAAGTGAAACGTTGATTATTCGAAGTCTAATGTTTCTTTCTTTCTTTTTATATTCTTCTTCTTCTTCTTCTTCTTCTTCTTCTTGTGGACATCTAAGAAAATGATGTCTGGTAGAAACATGCAGATTTTCATTCCCAATTTCAAGTTCAGGATCAACATGCTGAGCAGCGCAAGAGCTGCAGCGGTCAGCGACTCATAGCTGACTGCTAGCGTCAGGGCCAGCGAAACAGAGTTGCCAAGACCCTTCTACACCTCCACGTGGTGATCCTGGATAACAGGCTGCAGCAGGGCAGACTGGCTAGGGAGAAGGGATCGAAGAGAGAATGCTAACCCGGTACTAAAAAAATGTTTGCTGAAGTCGGATGTGTTGGACCGAAATGTGCAAATATCGCAGTCAAGCTGTAAACTACGACACAACGCATTATGTTCTCTGGACTATATTCTGCTACTTAAGCCCGTTCAGGGTTTGGCAGTGGGAGATTGAGAACGAACGAATCCAAGCCAATTTCAAGTTCCTTCTATTGTATGGATCTGTGATGTGGGGGAACAAGGACAATATCAACTACAAATATCCACGCTTTCATCAATGAATGCTTACGCCTTCTTCTTCTTCTTCCTCTTCTTCTTCTTCTTCTTCTTCTTCTTCTTCTGCGTTCGTTCTCAATTTCCTGGTGCCGATCCCTGAACAGGATTTTAGCAAAAAGCAGGATGTAGTCCGGAAAACGGAATGTGTTGTGTCGCTAGTTTACAGATTGACTGCGATGTTTGCACCTTTCGGTCCGACACATCCTCCAGGTGGTTGTCCTATAACTGGATTTCATCTGCCTGACGTTCACTACTACGGGGATCCCCCGCCTCCTTACCAGACACAAATGAAACAACCTGTTTCCGAAGACAACTGAAATTGAGGTGAGGTGTCTCGGTCAGTAACTCGCGACATGCTAGTTATCCCTTACAATGTACATTCAGTGGATAACCTACTCTTGTATCTGCTGCTTACAGGTCTCTCCTAGAATAAACTCGGGCAAATTCCATTTTCCAACGCCGATTGTGAGAAGGAAGACTAAAGTCAGGTCAGCCAAAATATACTGATCAGTCATGTTAGTCCGTGTTAGCCAAAATATACTGATCAGTCATGTCAGTCCGTGTTAGCCAAAATATACTGATCAGTCATGTTAGTCCGTGTTAGCCAAAATATACTGATCAGTCATGTTAGTCCGTGTTAGCCAAAATATACTGATCAGTCATGTTAGTCCGTGTTAGCCAAAATATACTGATCAGTCATGTTAGTCCGTGTTAGCCAAAATATACTGATCAGTCATGTTAGTCCGTGTTAGCCAAAATATACTGATCAGTCATGTTAGTCCGTGTTAGCCAAAATATACTGATCAGTCATGTTAGTCCGTGTTAGCCAAAATATACTGATCAGTCATGTTAGTCCGTGTTAGCCAAAATATACTGATCAGTCATGTTAGTCCGTGTTAGCCAAAATATACTGATCAGTCATGTTAGTCCGTGTTAGCCAAAATATACTGATCAGTCATGTTAGTCCGTGTTAGCCAAAATATACTGATCAGTCATGTTAGTCCGTGTTAGCCAAAATATACTGATCAGTCATGTTAGTCCGTGTTAGCCAAAATATACTGATCAGTCATGTTAGTCCGTGTTAGCCAAAATATACTGATCAGTCATGTTAGTCCGTGTTAGCCAAAATATACTGATCAGTCATGTTAGTCCATGTTAGCCAAAATATACTGATCAGTCATGTTAGTCCGTGTTAGCCAAAATATACTGATCAGTCATGTTAGTCCGTGTTAGCCAAAATATACTGATCAGTCATGTTAGTCCGTGTTAGCCAAAATATACTAATCAGTCATGTTAGTCCGTGTTAGCCAAAATATACTGATCAGTCATGTTAGTCCGTGTTAGCCAAAATATACTGATCAGTCATGTTAGTCCGTGTTAGCCAAAATATACTGATCAGTCATGTTAGTCCGTGTTAGCCAAAATATACTGATCAGTCATGTTAGTCCGTGTTAGCCAAAATATACTGATCAGTCATGTTAGTCCGTGTTAGCCAAAATATACTGATCAGTCATGTTAGTCCGTGTTAGCCAAAATATACTGATCAGTCATGTTAGTCCGTGTTAGCCAAAATATACTGATCAGTCATGTTAGTCCGTGTTAGCCAAAATATACTGATCAGTCATGTTAGTCCGTGTTAGCCAAAATATACTGATCAGTCATGTTAGTCCGTGTTAGCCAAAATATACTGATCAGTCATGTTAGTCCGTGTTAGCCAAAATATACTGATCAGTCATGTTAGTCCGTGTTAGCCAAAATATACTGATCAGTCATGTTAGTCCGTGTTAGCCAAAATATACTGATCAGTCATGTTAGTCCGTGTTAGCCAAAATATACTGATCAGTCATGTTAGTCCGTGTTAGCCAAAATATACTGATCAGTCATGTTAGTCCGTGTTAGCCAAAATATACTGATCAGTCATGTTAGTCCATGTTAGCCAAAATATACTGATCAGTCATGTTAGTCCGTGTTAGCCAAAATATACTGATCAGTCATGTTAGTCTGTGTTAGCCAAAATATACTGATCAGTCATGTTAGTCCGTGTTAGCCAAAATATACTGATCAGTCATGTTAGTCCGTGTTAGCCAAAATATACTGATCAGTCATGTTAGTCCGTGTTAGCCAAAATATACTGATCAGTCATGTTAGTCCGTGTTAGCCAAAATATACTGATCAGTCATGTTAGTCCGTGTTAGCCAAAATATACTGATCAGTCATGTTAGTCCGTGTTAGCCAAAATATACTGATCAGTCATGTTAGTCCGTGTTAGCCAAAATATACTGATCAGTCATGTTAGTCCATGTTAGCCAAAATATACTGATCAGTCATGTTAGTCCGTGTTAGCCAAAATATACTGATCAGTCATGTTAGTCCGTGTTAGCCAAAATATACTGATCAGTCATGTTAGTCCGTGTTAGCCAAAATATACTAATCAGTCATGTTAGTCCGTGTTAGCCAAAATATACTGATCAGTCATGTTAGTCCGTGTTAGCCAAAATATACTGATCAGTCATGTTAGTCCGTGTTAGCCAAAATATACTGATCAGTCATGTTAGTCCGTGTTAGCCAAAATATACTGATCAGTCATGTTAGTCCGTGTTAGCCAAAATATACTGATCAGTCATGTTAGTCCGTGTTAGCCAAAATATACTGATCAGTCATGTTAGTCCGTGTTAGCCAAAATATACTGATCAGTCATGTTAGTCCGTGTTAGCCAAAATATACTGATCAGTCATGTTAGTCCGTGTTAGCCAAAATATACTGATCAGTCATGTTAGTCCGTGTTAGCCAAAATATACTGATCAGTCATGTTAGTCCGTGTTAGCCAAAATATACTGGCCAAGACCCTTTCCTTTGCTTCCACGTAGCCCTTGTTGGAAACGGGCTATTTTCATGGCAGCCTGACAAACGAGTTGAGGGATCGATGTGATCCCCATAGTGGTGAGCGGCATGCAGATGAAGCCACGCATAGCACAACCGACTTGAGGGCCCCGGTCCACCTTCCTCAGCACTCTTGGGATGTCAGAAAAGCTACAACAAACCGCCATTTATCGTCCTTTTCAGGGCGCACAAAAGGGTAAATCTATTCTTTGTGGGCATTCCTTAAAAAAAAAAACAACGTCGGTAGCCATAGTCGACCTGTACGTGGGCGGGTCCAGGAGTGGGCTGGGTGTAGCAGAATACGGATTTCCTGCTCAGTAGGCTAGGCCCGAGCAGCTTATTACTCCGCTGCGTTGGGGCAAGTACCGGGGAGGGTGGTTAACAGATGTGCGAGTCCATCTTCATAGACTCAAACACTAGAGCAAAGTAGACCCGCAGCCTGTTAGGCGCCATCAATGTTGATCTTTAAAAAAATCCACCTAACCATGGCCGGTATTATGCCATGTCACACAGTTACGGCAGACTCTTTGTAGACAGTGGTCCAATTCTTGTCCTTGGCATACACAAAAACCTGACTGACGACTCGGGATAACGCCGGTAGACGAAATCAAATTATAATTCTGGAAACTAGTGAAATGGGAGACTAGAGATGACACCATCCAACTGGTAATATCAGATGGTCGACTGTACTAATAGACTACCTGGCCTACAGCCTTTGACGTCACAGGCGCTGCGATCTCATTCTTCGTCTGCTCTTTCTTCGCTAGTCAGTCTATTCTGGGCACGCCTGGCATACGATACAAGCCAACTGCTGTTCTCCAGTCAAGGTTAAATACACTGGTTCTCAATTAGTGTCTGTTTTCTGACTTGTTTTTTGCCTTAGGCACGAGTACTTCTTTCCCCCGACCGACCCACACCCCCTACATTGTTCAATGTCCTCTACCCACATACATCTTTGTGTGATATTTGCTGTAGATTTCAGTTTTCTTTCTCATGTTTATCCGGCACGTGGTTAGCGCTCTGTCTTCGCATCTGTGTGGTCCTGGGTTCATTCCCCAGTTAAGGCGGTAGTATTTTTTTCAGACCGCAATGGCACCTGTGTCGACCCAGCCTTAAATAGGTACCGGTTCAGTCCGGGAAGTAAAAGCGACGAGGGAGAGGAGATGGCTATCGTTCTCATATAGCCGAGCCTTTTAAATGTGAGATCGCTAACACCTCACACCCCTACGGCGGTAATGCTATACTTTACTTTACTTTACTTTACTATCAGGCACATATCACAGGTTCTGAAACTACTGTTCTTGATTCTCCTTTAAGCTACCCCACTTCTTGCTTCTCCTGATTGTATTATCCTTGCGGGTCGCTGTGATCGAGAAGTAAAGCACTCGCCTCTCAAAGCGAGGGACGGGAACGGCATGGATTCGAGCCCCGCAGGTTTCAATCGACGCACTGTTTTTATTTTGCGCTTGTCGTCCCAGTGCATCCGACTTCGGCATGCGTTTTATGTATGTGTCTGCTTAATCCTGCATGTTCCAAGGGTTAGCTCCCCGGGATAACGGCCGATGATGTGATTGGGGTGCGAACCCAGCCCCTTCGGGTTGGGAGCAGTGTCACTTAACCACTAGCTCACTCCGCCTCCTATGGTTCTCATTCAATTGTATCTAACATATTTAATAATTCCCTCATTCCATTCGGTATTTGTCTCTCTCCTTTCAAACATATAACGTCTTCATTACCTCATTACTGACGCTATGGCTATCTCTCACTTACATCTTAAACTACTTGCCCTACTTACTCCATCATTCCTGCACCACTCTTGGAAATCCCCTCACTTGGAGCGGCACGATCTTCACACAGGCACTAGAGTTGAATACCAGACACTTAATCGCCCATACGTGCTTCTACTCATGTACTTGCACTCGATCCTAGATATCCAAGTGTCCGGTACTTCACACTTGTGAGAGTGAGTGCTCTCTTATGGTTGCATAAACACGCTCATAAGTTACCTCTTCTGAGAGGAAAGGTTTCTAGCTTAGAGCACATAGTAGTATACCAGCCGTTGTAAATGCAATTAAGAAATCACGTGTTGGTTGGTTGGTTGGATGGCTGGTCGGTTGGTTGTACTTGCTGGTTAGTTGGTTGGTTGGTGGTTGGTTGGTTGGTTGGCTAGTGGATAGTTTGTCAGTTGCAATATATATATATATATATACCCGTTACAGAATGGGCAACGCGCTAAGTTGTTGCTTTAGTAACTGTGTTCATACGTTAACGTAGGTTTGTTATTGTTTTTGCTGTTGTTGTTGTTGTTGATGATTGCCCACACGAAGAAAGTTTACTCTTTAGTTCGTCTGGAAAGAAGCGTTAATTTTCGGGTTGCAGTAGCTTCTATGACATTCCGAGCGTACTAATGAAGGTGGACGTGGGTCTCCCGGATGATCGTGACATGCTTTAATCCATATGTATGTCGCTCGCTACTACGGGGATCACTTTAATCCTTCACATATTTGGCCAGGCTGCCGTGAAAATATCCCGTTTCTAAGGAGACCTAAGTTTGATCGTTGTGGTGATCTTGAT
Organism: Ariolimax columbianus; assembly: GCA_036924085.1. Classification (NCBI taxonomy): domain Eukaryota; kingdom Metazoa; phylum Mollusca; class Gastropoda; order Stylommatophora; family Arionidae; genus Ariolimax; species Ariolimax columbianus. The sequence continues at coordinate 28,327,334 of JAVGWX010000020.1, read as the reverse complement.
CAGTATATTTGACCCGCCATGACAAACATGTTCGATCAGTGTGTTTTGCCTGACCAGAAATTAGTCTCTTCTTTCCTTGGTGTTGGTATAGCCAATAGTGCGAGAGAGAGAGAGAGAGAGAGAGAGAGAGAGAGAGAGAGAGAAAAAGAGAGAGAGAGAGAGAAAGAAAAAGAGAGAGAGTGAGTGAGTGAGATAGTAATTGAGATAGTGACCTATATGGCAGGCTTGACAGATGAGCATCTTCAAAAGTGTCCAAACTATTTGTAAAAGTTGCTAGAAAAATTCAAAAAGTGTTTCTGAATTCGATCAATTTATGTCGTCTAGCAACAGTCATATGTGAGATGGCGTGGCCTAGATGTCAAACGTGCGCAACAATCCCAACGCATCGGGTTCGGATCCAGTTTGACAGGGATGGGGTTGATTTTTCGATGTTCGAGCGCTTATGTTCCTACGGAAAATAATAGCAACCTGCCGTACTGCCCAGCTGCCAAGAAACGAATAATAGCCAAATAGGTTATCAGTTATAAGGAGCGACGTTCTACAAAGGAACGTTCTACAAGTCAGGCCGTCTCGTAACCAGTGAGGTCGTTGGGGCACCCATGAGGACACCTCTACAACCCCACGCTGCCCTTCTCTGCCAGCAGCCGCTGCCTGTACCTCTTTGGGCGGAGATTGGTCCATTATTTGATGTTGCCCTCCCACTCATTTGAGGACGACCTTTTCGTCGTCCGCCTTGCTCCCTACCTTGCAGGATCGTGTTTGCGACTGACTTACTACATTGCAGCAATCATAGGCACAGACCCGTTCCACAATGAGACCATTAATATTATTAGTAATACTAGTAGCGAATGGTAAAAGTGAATCAAGTACAAGCAATGTACATAATTATTTCAATTAACAAGTTATTCTACTTGGAATCATGGTATTCAAACATGCATTTTAATATACTATTTTCAATTTCTAACTACCGAGGTATTTCTAACGTAAATGAAATTAAAGTTAATTAGAGTTAAGTTAAAGTAAAGTAAAGTGAAAGTAAAGTTATTTTAAAGTAAAGAAAAGTAAAGTGAAGTTAAGTAAAGTAAAGTCAAAGTAAAGGCCGCCGTCCATCGCAAACGATGCTGGCATAATTTATTTGCTAGCGCTTGTTTTAGTAATGATTAACCTCCCTACTTTTTTATCCTCACTCTCTTGTCTCGAGCCGCCCGACCCCAGTGGCAAGTCAAGGACAAGACGACTACGGGGCGACTACCAGATGCAGGGGACTCCCCATCAAGCACCCGTGAAAAAGACTGCGGAGTTAGGAGTCGAACCCACACCACCTGATCACGAGGCTGGCGGCTTAACCACTTCGCCACGGAATTTCTAACTTGCTATAATCTGAACACGGCAGTCCGATCTCACTATTCAGAGATCAGGGGAATATTTACAAGAAGATGAACGTTATAAAATCCCGATCTCCACGGTGATTCGAATCCGTAACCTCCAGCACCCGAGGCGGACACCTTACCTCGACACCACAGAACCCCTAATAATATAATATGAATTATACATTTCTCTTTAAAAATCAAACACCTTTTTAGAATATATCTTCAGCCATGAAATCACTCAACTTACAAGGATTTATTTATTGAATTATTTGCATTTATTTATCCATTCATTAATTCATTTATTTGCTCATTCATGTATTTATTCATTAATTTATTTATTTTTCTAAATTTCAATTAAGTAAGCGCATTTGCATGCTTTCACTTGGCTGTGTAATTGAAATAAAAACGTAGAAATGTTTTACGAAATCAGATAATGAAGGTCATGAATTAAAGAAATGAAGATCATGAGAAAAGATGATGATTTGAGGCTACATGACATGTGCAAGATGATAATGAATAATTAAGCAATATGACTGTATAATGTGTATTATGAATATGCAATACGAAATATCGTCCATATATGCATATGTGTTTGTATGCAGCGTTCTTTAATACCTTAAAGCAGCTGCAAGTGCTCTTAGAAGGTTTGAAGGCGAATCCGCATTGTACTGCCAGTATGCCTCTCAACCCGTCGGTATCTTACCATGCCCCTCAACCCTGCCATCTTTTCACTTCTAACCGCTAGTCATCCCTCGGTCCAAACTCGTCAAATCACCGTCCATAACCCAGCTCATCACTCCGCCAATCGCTTTCGCTGTCCACCCTCCCGCTCCACTCGTCAAACGCTTACACCTTGCGCTTCGGATTGGGTCACAGTTCATAATTATTAATGCCGTCTTTGTAAATATTTCTGGGGAAGAAGTATGGGGAATTTCAATCAGGTGTCGAAATGCGATGCTGTCAGTAATGTCCTCATTTTAAATATATAATATATATATATATATATATATATATATATATATATATATATATATATATATATATATATATATATATATAATACTTATGCAAAATGTAGTTTTGTCGGTGGAACAGTTTTAGAATTGCATAAGAATCAAACAATTGTATGTGAATGAATGCACGAGTGTAGAGGAGCTAGAGGTCAAACATGTCGGTCGTCTGACCATTAGACCATGCATTCAATGATTCGGTAAGGCTTACGTTGTTCTGTGTGTCAAGTTAGTCTCGTTGTGGCAACAGTTGCCGTCGGGGATGAAGATAGCTCTCCATGTGCTAAGTCGCGCCCTATGTGAGTGGGGGATGGGGCAGTTCTCTTCCTTGCTGTTTATACATTCTTAACTCATTTATAAACAAAGTTAAATAAAAACGTAGCCTTACACTGTGTATCGACAGCTCGGGCAAGCGGCCTTATTTCCTCAGATGTCTCTCCCCCCTGCACCCCTCTTTTCTTCCTAAACTGCCCCAGCATTGGGTATATACGCATACAACCGTGTCTGATTTTGGAACTCTAATTTCATGTCTGAAGCAGTGTGGTTTAAACCAGTGGCTGGTTAGTTGGATATCAGCTGCCCCTTTAGGAAAGAACAGTTGCACTATGCGTGGGATCGTGAACATCAGAACCAAGGCGTATATGTCCAGGACTACCTCAAGGGTCTCCGCATTTACACAGTAAAAGTGGCCAATATTCAACCCACATGGACAGGGGAAACGTTGACATTTGCCGATGACATTCTAACGTACAGGACTGGCTCAGACAGACAAGAGTTGGTCAAGGACATCCAGGAAACCTTGCAAGCGATCTCTCAGTGGTGCGGCGACTCAAGCTCCAAGATCAATCCGAACAAGGCCTGCATGATGTGGTGCTCTTTGAATAATTCCACAGTAAAGGCTGAGCTCCCGGGCATCACTTTTGATGGTTGCACCATTGACAGGTGCGATAGGTAGAAATACCTCGGAGTGACATTTAATTGCAGTCTCCCCCGTAATTGCCATGTTGGCCAGACCGTACACAGGTGTAATAGAAGGTTAAGAGCACTCAAGACCATGGCTGATGCCGACTTGGAACAACGCCTCCTGTTCATCCTATTTCGTCAGGTCGTGTTGTCTATTATTGATTCCGGACAAGGCATCCTCACACTATCAAGAACACAGTGTTCAATGTTGGACCGCATCCAGAATTAAGGTATGCGACTGGTTCTGGGCTGCACAAGAGATACCCCGATTGTGATGATCCGGTAAATGTTATGATTGTTATCGACATCCAGACATAAACTTACACAAGTCAGAGCCTATATGCGTGTAACCATAGACACGCGGCACTCTCTGTACAGTAGTATCGTATAAATCAAGGGATCAAGAATCAAGAGAGGGGCGTCATGGATGGCACAGGCAGAGACAACAATCGGATACGTCACCCCAGTTGAGATGAAAGCCAAGGGGGAAGAATGGGTCCACACTGGTGATAGAATGATAGAGTACCAGATAGAGAGCAGATAGAGTACCATAGAGTCAACATAACCTTCGATAAGGAATGCAGAGAATTGAGCAACATGAGAAGAGGGCACGAGGGGAATCAGTTGATAACCGAGATCACGCAGGAGAGTGATGCCGTCAAATACAGTGAGAGGACAAGTCGTTGCTGAGCGCAGTAGGGCATGCATGCCAATATCCTCTAGTATGAAAATGGAGACGGAAGCAGTGACCTCAGCACTGAAATAGATATTTGAGACTTCTATAACAAGGCCAGACATCGTAATAGTCCTGCAAGCCGTACTTCAGAAGGTACAGAAGGAATGGCTTAGGTACGAGTGGATAGCAGCTGTTAAGGCCTCCAAGGGTTTACCTGGATCTACTGTCCTGCTCATGCTGGGGCTTAGGACAATGAAAGAACTGACATCATGGCTTCACAAGCTCACATCATGGGCACATTAGTGATGGATAGAAATGACATTTTGAAATCAATCATTGACTGCCTGCTGGATGAGGGCACTGCAATAGATGAAGCAGCAATCCACAGACTGTAAAGTTTCGACATTAAACGAGGTTCGAGCGGGTTGGGGAATATGAGAGGACGGCACAGGAGAGTGTACAACCAGCGAGCTACAGGGACCATCAGCATCCAGAGAGGCTGAGCACCTTTGGGTATATCCGTAGTGGAGTGACGTCGATTCTTAGAAACAGAAACCTACAAATGAAGCACGTCGAAGAATAGAGAATGCAAGCGGACCACCTCTTCACAACAATCACAAGGCGAAAGATGACTTTGGTATGGCCACATCTCGAGGTCTAAGAGCCTTACAAATACCATACTACAGGGCACAGGGCAGGACAAGAGAATGCGGAGACGTCAGAGAATACGATTGGAACACAAGATTCCTGAATAAACTAACCTACCACCAGAGGATGCACAACAAATAACCACAGACAGAAAGAGATGGTGCAGGGTTGTGAATGTGTCAGCAGGGTTGTGGAGGTGTCAGCAGGGTTGTGAAGGTGTCAGCGAGGTTGTGGAGGTGTCAGCAGGGGTGTGGAGGTGTCAGCAGGGTTGTGAAGGTGTCAGCGAGGTTGTGAAGGTGTCAGCGAGGTTGTGAAGGTGTCAGCAGGGGTGTGGAGGTGTCAGCAGGGTTGTGAAGGTGTCAGCGACCTTGTTGAGATGTCAGCAGGGTTGTGGAGGTGTCAGCAGGGTTGTGAAGGTGTCAGCGAGGTTGTGGAGGTGTCAGCAGGGGTGTGGAGGTGTCAGCAGGGGTGTGGAGGTGTCAGCAGGGGCGTGGAGGTGTCAGCAGGGGTGTGGAGGTGTCAGCAGTGGCGTGGAGGTGTCAGCAGGGGTGTGGAGGTGTCAGCAGGGGTGTGGAGGTGTGAGCAGTGGCGTGGAGGTGTCAGCAGGGGTGTGGAGGTGTCAGCAGGGGCGTGGAGGTGTCAGCAGGGGTGCACCAATAATCTCAAGAGTTAACGAGATGAACTTCGTCTTCTTCGTTGTTCGTGCTCCATCTCCCGCTACCAAGCCCAGAACGTTCTCAATCTCCCGCTACCAAGCCCTGAACGTTCTCAATCTCCCGCTACTAAGCCTTAAACGTTCTCAATCTCCCGCTACCAAGCCCTGAACGTTATCAATCTCCCGGTACCAAGCCCTGAACGTTCTCAATCTCCCGCTACCAAGCCCTAAACGTTCTCAATCTCCCGCTACCAAGCCCTGAACGTTCTCAATCTCCCGCTACCAAGCCTTAAACGTTCTCAGTCTCCCACTACCAAGCCCCGAAAAGGGCGTTGCAAGTAGCAGAATGTAATCCGGAGAACGGGATGCGTTGTGTCGTAGTTTACAGCTAAACTATGATATTTGCACCATTCGGATGCACAGATCCAACTTAACTTAACGTCTTTATACTGGTTTACAAGCTCTGCAGAGTCTGTATACAACCAGTTTCATTTACATTACCTTACTCTAAAAGCTATGCGCATCCAATTTATTCTTAAACGCATTAACTGTCCCTGCCTCCACTATCTCCCGTGGCAATGCATTCCAAGGATCCACCAGGCATTTTTGAGTACCGTGTTAGCCTTCACTCTTCGATCCCTTCTCTTTAATCAGTCTGCTCTGCTGCAGACTGTTGTCAAGAATCACCGCACGGAGGTGCACAAGTATCTTGACAGCTCTGGTTCTCTGGTCCTGACGCTAGTACTCAGCTGTGGGTCGCTGACCGTTGCAGCTCATGCGCTGTTCATATCTTGATCCGAGAAATGAACTGCATACAGTACCGGCTGATAGAGAAAATATCTTTCAATTGTTTTTCGTTGTAGTTTATAAATGTTGACTGACCTTCGACATCCATGGTCTGCACATCTCCATCGTACATGACAATCATAATTTCCTCGACTTCAATCCGACAGGTGTTGAATTCGAGGCACTCAATAATGTCACGTATGAAGTCCGATCCATCGCCGTGTCGTACCGTTTTGGATATGAATCTCTGAGAATCGGTCTGCTGTGGTGTGGGTGGACCGAGTGTCCATCTGCTGGTCGGGATACGTGACCAGCCCATCTGTATCTGCGACGCAAGACAGCCTTCTCAAGAACCACGCCATGAGCTGTCTTTGTGTCTGTGCCTCCTCTAGAACAAAGTCTGAGCTGTCTTTGTGTATGTGCCTCCTCTAGAACAAAGTCTGAGCTGTCTTTGTGTCTGTGCCACCTCAAGAACCACGCTAATAGCTGTCTCTGTGTCTGTGCCACATCAAGAACCACGCTAATAGCTGTCTCTGTGTCTGTGCCACCTCAAGAACCACGCTAATAGCTGTCTCTGTGTCTGTGCCACCTCAAGAACCACGCTAATAGCTGTCTCTGTGTCTGTGCCACCTCAAGAACCACGCTAATAGCTGTCTCTGTGTCTGTGCCACCTCAAGAACCACGCTAATAGCTGTCTCTGTGTCTGTGCCACCTCAAGAACCACGCTAATAGCTGTCTCTGTGTCTGTGCCACCTCAAGAACCACGCTAATAGCTGTGTATGTGCCACCTCAAGAACCACGCTAATAGCTGTCTCTGTGTCTGTGCCACCTCAAGAACCACGCTAATAGCTGTCTCTGTGTCTGTGCCACCTCAAGAACCACGCTAATAGCTGTCTCTGTGTCTGTGCCACCTCAAGAACCACGCTAATAGCTGTCTCTGCAGTCCATAGAGCTTACAACAGTCTTATGTTAACCTGCACTTCCGTTGCTTTCAATGATCCCTGTACTTCCCTCCTGATTGTCCATGACTGGCTGCCGTATATCAGTACATTTTCCACGTATCATTCAAGAACTTTCTTCCGTGAATGCATTTATATATATATATATTTCTTGCTCAAGATTTCCCTTTTAATCTGGAAGACTGATTTTGCCTTGTCTATTTTGTTCTTTATTTCATAAGTGTATCTCCCATCACAACTGATGTGGGTGCCCAGGTATTGAAATGAGTGTACCTGTTTGTATTCGATCTCTCTCACTTCTGCAAACCTTACAAGAACTCTTGCCTTCCCAACGTACCTCCACTTGATCGCACTCATTAAACGTCCCACCCCATTTCCATCTAACCTCACACTCACAAACATACTCCCAAACGCGCCCAGTTAATCACACTGCTATGCCTCCCTGTTTGCTTGCTCTCTTTCTTATCTTTCTTGCCATAAAATATTGGGCTCTCTGTTTCTCTCTCTCTCCCCCCCCCCCCCTTTCTTCCCTCTTTCTGATCGTGTAACCTCAGCAAATTGCTCCTTTTCCTTCCTCTCACTCAGCCCGACCTGTGCGTGCTCACGATGTGATCGCTGCCTAGCTTTCCCACGTGAAGTAACGAATGCCGGCAAGCTCGCGGTATTTCCAGCTCCGTCTGTACGCGGGTGCCGGCATGTACTCCTACCTTTGATTGGGTGGGTGGGGGCGGGTATGCCCTTCTTTGTTTGGGGCGCACAAAACCAGACCGGTCTTACAGAGCACCAATCCTCGACATTAATCCGGGGACACTTGTTTCAGGAATAAGGGCTAGAACCACTGAATCATACTGTGGGCCGCTGAATCATACTGTGGGCCGCTGCATCATACTGTGGGCGAATGCATCATACCCTGGGCCACTGCATCATACTGAGGGCTGCTGCATTAAATGTGGGCCACTGCATCATACTGTGGGCCACTGCATCATACTATGGGCCACTGCGTCATACTGTGGGCCGCTGCGTCATACTGTGGGCGACTGCATCATACTGTGGGCCGCTGCATTATACTGTGGGCCACTGCATCATACTGAGAATCACTGCATCATACTGTGGGCCAAGACATCATAATGAGGGCCGCTACATCATACTTTTGGCCGCTATATCATACTGTGGGCCATTATACTCTGACATGTATGCTCCACTGCGCTCGGCAACGACTTGTCCTCTCACTCAGCCATGAAGCGGCAGTCTGATGTCCCACTGCGCAGCACTGCACCGTCGGTGTACTTGACGGCGTCACTAGATCGGGTGTTCTCAATTATAGCTCTTGCGTCTGTGTGTGTGTTTGCTTTCCAATACCCATGGTATTCTCAGAACTGCCCTGTAGCATTTTTTTTCCCCCGAATGATTCAAAGTTCTTCTTGAGTGTTTGAGTGATGGTCCGTGTTTCGCATCCGTGCGATGCCATATGGAAGATGCTTGTCCCAGGTTCACTCTCATACTTTCTACGTTTTATTTGATAACTACGTTGTCACTGCCATCTTTCTTCTGACTTCTAGTTGACAGCCACAATTTCTGCTGACATTGGAGCTAAGATATTCAAAACTTGTCACGTGTTCGACTTCCTCCTTTGCTAAGATAACTTTGGGTCTCTATATCATTCTCTCTCTCTCTCTATCTCTTTATCTAACTCTCTCTCTCTCTATGTATATATATATATATATATATATATTTATATATATCTCACTGTCTCTCTCTATTTATCTATATATATCTTTCTCTCACTCTATATCTTTCCCTGTGCCACAGGTGCATTTGTCAGTGCTACCTATCTTCAGTGTATTGAATAGATGGTACCTCAGTCTGTTGTGGCATGTGCGGAGTCTGAAGACCACGACCTGCTCTCTTATGTTCAACTGGTAGTAGGCATCATTTTTTGTGTAGCCAGTATGTTGTGTTTCCCATTTGGCAATGTATCTGGCCCTAATAAACCTTTTTGACTCTTCGTAGGTCACACTAGAATCTAGTTATGGTAGTCTTGCGCCTTCTTTTGCCAGTCTGTATGCCTCCTCGTTGCCTTGGATGTTACAGTGGGATGGAACACACTGTACCACTACTCTTTTTGGTGCAGACTACTGGCATAGTTGATAGAGTACTGCTCTTAAATCATTAAGTTCAGTATTTTTCTGGCATTTTAGTGCTGTAACCACGGCAAACAGGACTATCTGGCTTTCATTGCTTTCGCCTGTCAGCATTGCTTTTACTGCAGCTTTCAGTGTCTCTGCCTCCGCTCTGAAATTGCTTGAGAATTTTCAAGTTGCCACTGACCGTGTTATTTTTCTACCATTTGTTAGGCTCAGGAATACCCCTGCCCCTCCATTCATTCAGATGAAACAATTAATGAAGAACATCAATTGGCTTGGCTTCGTTCGTTCTCCCACTATCAAACCCTGAAGGGGCTTCAGTAGCAGAATGTAGTCAAGAGAACGGAATGCGTTGTGTCGTAGTTTACAGCTTGACTGCGATATGTGTACATTTCGGTCCAACACATTCGACTTCAGCAAGCATTTTTTTAGTACCGGGTTAGCATTCCCTCTTCGATCCCTTCTCTTTAGCCAGACTGCCCTGCTGCAGCCTGTTATCCAGGATCACCGCGTGGAGTGTAGACTGGTCTTGGCAGTTCTGGTTCGCTGGCCCTGACGCTAGCAGTCAGCTATGGGTCGCTGACCACTACAGCTCATGCGCTGCTCAGCATCTTGATCCCAAGTACATCATTTAACGAAGTACGTCGGTTAACGAAGGACAGCAATTAATGAAGTGCATGGGGGCGGCGTGGTCTAGTGGTTAAGTGACACGGCTCACAACCAGAAGGTGCTGGGTTTGTTCCCCATCACAGCACCGGCCTTTACTCCGGGGAAGCAAACACTTAGAAAATGCAGGAGGAAGCAATCCTTACATAAAATACATACTGAAGTCGGATGCACTGGGCTGACAAGCGCAAAATGAAAACCACAGTGCATCGCACACCGCCGTGTGGATTAGAGAAATAAGGCGAACGCAAAAAAAAATAATAATTCAGTACATCAAAGTAACGACGGGCGTCAATTAATGACATGCAGCACTTAATACAGTACAGTTAATGAAGTAGAAGAATTCATAAAGTACATCAATTAATGAAATACTTCAATTAACGATGTACATACATTAGCTCAACAAAATGATACTGATTGCAGAGAGTTTCTTGCTTTCCGACATGTTTGCTGATGTTCGGTAGTCCATGCATAGCAGCTATCTTACTGTCGTCAGGGATCAAGTGTTGGAGACCATTGTATTGATTCTCGGCTGTTTGGTTAGATGAAGATGCACAGCTCTATTCCTTGCTCCCTTGCGTTCCAATTTACAGCCGGGTAGACTGCAGCATGTATTGGGCTGTTCTGTGAGATTCAAACTTTCTAACTTAACTTAATTAAACTTTTTATACTCGTTTAGAAGACTCTGCAGAGTCTGTGTACAACCAGTTTCTTTGACATTAACTTGATCTAAAAATACCTATTCGTATCCAATTTATTCTTGAATTCATTAATTGACCATACCTCCACTATTTCCTGTGGCAGTGCATTCCAAGCATTCACCACTCTCTGACTAAACATCTATTTCCTGATATCTACTCTGGACATTTCTGTAATTAATTTATGGATGTGCCCTCTTGTTCTTGTAGGTGGTTGAATTTTGAAGAAATAAAATTGTTATTTTCTAATTGATCCTTTCCGTTGATTATCTTATAAAACTGTATGAACTCCCTCGAATTCTTCTTTTCTAACCACTAGCTCAGTCTTCGTCACAATATAGATATGCATGTTAATGTATTCACTCAGCAGTATTTGGAGCCTCGGGACACATGTTTGTTTTGGTTTTTTTAAATGTAAAACCCAAGAAAGGAAGTATATGGGCATTTATACATTTGGAAAAAAATGTGTTTTTAATAAACATTTACATATAAGTATGGCGATTGTTAATGCCAATATATCGGATCTGTAACCTTATGTTAACGTTCACAAATCAATATATCGCCACTGTGACCTAATACGAAAGTGTACACGCCGATATCTCGGCTTTGTAACCTTACAATGACGTTTACATGCTAATATATCAGCTCTGTAACCTTACAATGAAGTCTACAAGCTAATATATCGGCTCTGTAAATTTCAATGAAGTCTACAAGCTAATATATCGGCTCTGTAACCTTACAATGAAGTTTACAAGCCAATATATCGCCTCTGTAATCTTACAATGAAGTTTACAAGCCAATATATCGCCTCTGTAATCTTACAATGAAGTTTACAAGCTAATAAATCGGCTCTGTAACCTTACAATGAAGTCTACAAGCTAATATATCGGCTCTGTAACCTTACAATGAAGTATACAAGCTAATATATCGGCTCTGTAACATTACAATGAAGTTTACAAGCCAATGTATCGCCTCTGTAATCTTACAATGAAGTTTACAAGCTAATATATCGGCTCTGTAACCGTACAATGAAGTTTACAAGCTAATATATCGGCTCTGTAACCTTACAATGAAGTTTACAAGCCAATATATCGGCTCTGTAACGTTACCATGAAATTTACAAGCCAATATATCGGCTTGCTCTGTAACGTTACAATGAAGTTTACAAGCCAATGTATCGCATATGTAATCTTACAATGAAGTTTACAAGCCAATATATCGGCTCTGTAACCTTACAATGAAGTTTACAAGCCAATGTATCCCATATATAATCTTACAATGAAGTTTACAAGCCAATATATCGCCTCTGTAACCGTACATTGAAGTTTACAAGCCAATATATCACCTCTGTAACCGTACAATAAAGTTTACAAGCCAATATACATGCTCTGTAACATTACATTACAGTTGACAGGCCAGTATATAGGCTGTGCGGAGTGAATCAGTTAAATATCATTTCAACCTGCATCTTAACTGCTAGCCTTGTCATGTATTACATCGATTCGTACGTTTAGTCTGATCAGAAACACGTTCATGTTTTCTGACTGTGTCTCCGCTCGCACTCTTCCTCTCCTAAGTTGCCCTCCTCTTTTCTCTCTCCTTTCCTATTGTCAAGTTTTTCTTGTAGTCTCCCCCAGCCACCAGTACCTCGGCCAGCAAACCCTGCTTCTTTTACCCCAGCTGCTGAGTGTATCTGTTTATTTATGCGCGTACGTGTGTGATGGTTCCTGGTTCTGAGAAGTTCATGTTTTCTATTACAATATTGAAGCAAATGTGCGGCCCCCACTGGCTTGAGACAAGCTACCATAGCAAGCATGTGTCGTGCTGTTTCTGTTTGAAGGTCTCCACTCACAACCGTAACCTGGGTGTGTGCCTGCTCGCTGGGTGTGTGCTTGTGTTAACGTCTGGAAATTGTCAGAGAGCAGGATAAAGTTGCTAAACAGCCATTTGAAAGTTATTTCTTTTGCGTTGGAAACTGATCGCTTAGAAGATTAGTTGTGTGGTGTAGATTTGTGACTCGAAAACCTAGGAGCGCAGCCCCATTTTGGAGTTATCGGTGTTTTAAATGTTTGTTTTATTTATATATTACCAGGTCACATAGTTGACTCTTAATTATATTTCTCTTCTTCTTCTTCGTTCATCCTCAGATCAAGGTCTCAGTTTCTTTTACAAAGGGCAACGTTGTTTGTAAAGCTGTTTTGATCTCGATACAGCGTTTGTCTCGTGTATCTGTCTCGCGAGGCCAATATTGTTCAATCTCTCCCTGCGTGAGCATACTGTTTTGTGGGTTGTGTTCCACTGTCATGGTATGCTCCCCACATGGACACTTGTCATCTGTCCCAATCCTCATTTGGTTGTAACGAATAGCATTGAGTCTGTTATGCCCAGTTCTCTGTCTGGAGATAATAACTTGCTCTTCTCTAGTTAAATCAAGAAAGTTTTCTTCTTTTCGGAAATGAATGTGTTGATGATCTCACTCTCCCCGGAAGTTGGCTTTCATTATGGTCTTGGCCTCATTATACGTAATGCTCTTTTCAGTTTTAAGGGGATGCTCGCCCTTTGCTAATTGTCTGCACCTTCATTGCCTTCAAAATTGCAGTGGGAGGAAGATCCACTGACTGGCAAACCTTGACCCGTAATAAATACTGACATGATATCGTGATGGTTGACTTCAAACACTGATATAAAATATTGACTTCATTTGGTCGGTCCTCTTCTACCATCCTATGTGCAGGACTTTTCCTGTTTTTTTTGTTTTTGCATTTTTTCAGTGACAACCTAAAACATATCTTGGTAGTAATATAGGCAAGTTTGGGGGTACTGATTCAGTAATCCATTTAAGAATGCAAACGGCTTTTATTGCTGTAGGGAATTTGCGGAATCCCAATGTCAAGTCTGTCCTATTGTAGGGCTCTGAGCCGCGGGGAGCACATAAAACGTCAGCTAAACATATCCCACGATTTCAGCAATGGATGCTCGCGCCCAATTGAGGGGATGGCATGGTAGGATCAAGTCACTAATATAGAACTGTGGGAAGGGCCTAGATATATGCCAATAGCACTAGGCGTAAAGTGACGGCCTTGGCGAAGTATATGACACGTTAGGAAACCTGCTGATTGTATTACAAGATAGTCACTGTTCTGGAATCCTCCGGGGAAGAGAAGTACGGCCAGAACTAGACACTCGTGGAGAAGGTGGGTTGACACTAACCTAACAATGGCGGGAAAGACGTGCGGGAGCTGAACACAATACTGCATGACAGAAGAACTTGACGAGTGTTTACAACTCCGCAGGGAGTTCGATGGTTTTGATTGATTGCATTTTAATACGTAGTTGTCATTCTGGCATTCCGAATAGTGCTCATATTCTCTTGCTCCTATCCAATGCCCACTGCCAGTCTTAAAAGAAGACAATGAAAGATGATGTGCTTTTTATTCCCCATTTTCTTTTTCGTCCTCTGCTTCTTCTTCTTTCGCTCTCAAGTAATCTCATGTTTCCCTCAGAAACCTGGTTTTCGTGCTCATCTCGTCCCCATACAGTTTATATTTCAATTGAACTAAGTAAAGCCGTGAAGCCACTATGCTCCTCTCATGGAGCCGTCATACCTATAGAACTCGTTTCACCGTTTGCCTGTTCTCCCCACGTGTGTCCAATGTGTATAATGTGTTGACCGGGTTTAAGTTTAGTTTGTCTGCAGTGACCCGTTCGAAGTGTGAGTATTGTTACTTGTTCTTTTCCTAGCAAGGACTAGCATGCGTCTTCCGTACCAGATATTGGGTGTCCATTTCTATCATTGTCTTTATTTCTTTATATTTTGTTCTGTCTTCTGTGGGGGGGGGGGGGGGGGAGGTGTTTGCCTCCTACCTCTGTCTTCACATTTCCCCGTGTCCTAGTTCGTTAGTCTCCCATCGGAAGCGAAGATGGCGACACCATCAGACGGGTTTTGTCTTGATGATGTCATTTGTGCAGTTTTTTTTGGATTATAGTGAGGAAGCACTTGCCACTGGGGTCAGGCGGCAAGAGACGAGAGAGTGAGGATAAAAAGTAGCGCAGTTAATCCTTACTAACAATAGCGCTAGCAGAATTAATTATGCCATCATCGTCTAGGATGGACGGCGGCCTTTGGCTTTGCCTTTCGAGTGAGGGAACAGTTGCGCTGGTCATAAACCTCACTCTGTGGTCCCGAGCTACCTTGGTCCAGTGGCAAGACATGTCAAGACGACTTGAGGTAATTCAGGATGCAGGCATTCTGGTCCCACCCACCTCTGGGAGACCAGGGTTCGCTTGGAACCTGCGCGGCTCGAACCCACGCCGTTTCCATTCATCACGAGTGCCTTACCTCTCGACCACAGCGACCATCTGTCTCCTACAGTGTGCAGGAATCCAAGAAATGTTCCGCCATGGGCAGCGACCACACATGACGAACTGTGTGGGGCTGGCGAAGACCTGAATAACAGTCTCCCAGACATGGCGTCCAATCCATTGTTTTTATGGTTCCTATGGGATATTATAACTGATCGATAATCTGTAAGATGAACTGTCTTGTCTCCCACCCGGCTCTTGTCTCCCACCCGGCTCTTGTCTCCCACCCGTTTCTTGTCTCCCACCCGTTTCTTGTCTCCCACCCGTTTCTTGTCTCCCACCCGTTTCTTGTATCCCACCCGGCTCTTGTCTCCCACCCGTTTCTTGTCTCCCACCCGTTTCTTGTCTCCCACCCGGCTTTTGTCTCCCACCCGTTTCTTGTCTCCCACCCGTTTCTTGTCTCCCACCCGTTTCTTGTCTCCCAACCGGCTCTTGTCTCCCAACCGGCTCTTGTCTCCCACCCGTTTCTTGTCTCCCACCCGTTTCTTGTCTCCCACCCGTTTCTTGTCTCCCACCCATTTCTTGTCTCCCACCCGTTTCTTGTCTCCCACCCGGCTCTTGTCTCCCACCCGTTTCTTGTATCCCACCCGTTTCTTGTCTCCCACCCGGCTATTGTCTCCCACCCGTTTCTTGTCTCCCACCCGTCTCTTGTCTCCCACCCGTTTCTTGTCTCCCACCCGGCTCTTGTCTCCCACCCGTTTCTTGTCTCCCACCCGGCTCTTGTCTCCCACCCGTGTCTTGTGTCCCACCCGTTTCTTGTCTCCGACCCGTTTCTTGTCTCCCACCCGGCTCTTGTCTCCCACCCGTTTCTTGTCTCCCACCCGTTTCTTGTCTCCCACCCGTGTCTTGTGTCCCACCCGTTTCTTGTCTCCCACCCGTTTCTTGTTTTCCACGATGGCTATTGCGGCTGTTGTCAGTGCCACAGCCTCAGCTCTCGAGACGTTTGAGAATGTTCCAGTATCCACTGAGATATATATTTCCCGACCATTATTTAATTGTGTGTAAACGCCTCCTCCTCCTCCATTTTTCATAGATCTCATTGCTGATCCGTCTGTGTATATACAGGTCCATTCTGTGAATTGGTAATGTCCCTTGAATATATTCTAAAGCTGAATGTTTTCTACCTAGTTCTGATTAGGTGCCATTTTGTCATCACTTCTGGTATGTTGTTTATCAACTCTAATAATCGTGTTCCCTTCCATGGTGAAAATATGCTGCATGTCTTTTAGGGGCATCTGTCTTTGTTCATGCGAGGTCTGACATGTAGGGAGCTAGGGTTTTTGCTTTTTGAGCACAGCCTTGTCTCAGCTGTTTCTGCTTGATACGGACACAAGGGGGTCAATCAATGACCTCCGGCTAGAAGATGACACTGACATTGAGGAATCGGAAATCTTGAGATTGCAATAGCTTATAGTTAAGATTAAGTCGAGCAGGCAGGGACAGCGGTAGTGGTCACATCATGATAGTGTGTGTACATTCAGCGTACTAGAAGAGCTGTCAGTTGCTATATCGTTCGTCATTTTGTGAAGAAAAATAAATGCAGACCTATGGGTCATCATGGGAGATCATTAATGTGTTAGTATATAGGATGTTCTTTGTAGATGTAGAACGTTGCTTCTTACAAGCGAGTATATAGCATGTTCTTTGTAGAGGGTTGCTTCTTACAAGCGAGTATATAGCATGTTCTTTGTAGAGCGTTGCTTCTTACAAGCGAGTATATAGCATGTTCCTTGTAGAGCGTTGCTTCTTACAAGCGAGTATATAGCATGTTCTTTGTAGAGTGTTGCTTCTTACAAGCGAGTATATAGCATGTTCTTTGTTGAGGGTTGCTTCTTACAAGCGAGTATATAGCATGTTCTTTGTAGAGGGTTGCTTCTTACAAGCGAGTATATAGCATGTTCTTTGTAGAGGGTTGCTTCTTACAAGCGCCAACCTATTTGGCTGTTTTGAGTTTTTAGGCAGGTGTGCAATACGCTAGTTACTTTCCATACGTGGGAGATCGATAACGTAGCATAGGTCTGTTGTATCTAGCAATTCGATTTATATCCCAATACTTGGGTCCGCTGGGCAGTTAATGGTTGATAAATGCAAGCTGATTCTGCAGGCAGTGACCGCGCAGTGGTACATACAAAGTTTGATTTTAAACACTCCCGCCTTGATGGCAATGAACCTAAATAAAACTAGGTCCTAGCCAGGATTCGAACCACTGTCCTCTAGACTTGTATAGAATATGTTTGTCTAACCACTCGGTAACCCTCTCCTGAAAAATAGCACACCATGCATTTGTTCGGGTTCTCGAATAATGATCCGCGCGCTTAGTCTCGAGACGACGGCGAGTCTGTACCAGTGGCGGAACGACTGTGTGGATTGGGTAGATGTTTTTCATGCAGTCGTCGGGTCATGGGGATATCAATTCAAAACCTCGCCAAACGCGTATGCATATTTCTATTGAATTATTGATGTTAACGCCCAATTGTTACCAGGCCCACCTGGGGAGTAATGACTAATAACACTGTAACATTCCTGGTAAGTCGTAAGAGGGGCTAAAGAGAGCTGGCATAGGGCTGGCTATCAGGAAACTTTGAGCCATGGGGATGTCAACATATATGTGCTCACACGAGATATTAGGACGGATAGAGAGGGCGATTATCATCATCATGTAGCATGTCCATTAAATAACTCCTGACACCATACCTTCCATCACTGTTCTCTCAAGACCGTTGTGTCTCTTGATGACACGAAAGTATTTCAATTGTATGGCCAAAATGGAATTGATAAACGAGTTCTCCTCTATATTCAACTCTTGTCGAATAGCTATATTTGTCTTTTTCTCCGTCCCGGGTATTTTCTGTAACATTTGGACTCGAAGGATTTCATTCTTTGTCTAAAAGTTTTGGTAATCGTCCATGATTTGCAGCCTTAAGCTGCCACAGGAAAAACATTTACTCTCAAGACTTTCGCCTTTCTCTTTTTGTTGGTGCACTGCCATAATTTCTTCAGGCTGTTCATCCTGTGCGTTGACATAGCTAGTCTTCTTCTGATTTCTTTCGAGCAGGCACCATTTGTGTCAATTCTGGAGCCCAGATATTCAAAATTAGTGATTATACAGAATACAAATGCTGTTTTCTATCAACTCTCACCATTGTCAATACACAAACACATCCGAGTGAAGACGAGACAGTTGATAAATTATATTGTTATACCAACTCTATACTTCCAGTTTCAGACATGCACACTCATGAAGACACAAGAAAGAAAAATCATGGTATACGAAATTAGATGTTTGAGAAAAGCTGGCGGAGTCATCAAGTTGGATTTGACTCACTGCTAGCGTTAGGGCCAGCGAACCAACTGCCAAGACTCTTCTACACATCTACATCATGATCCTGGATAACAGACTGCAACAGGGAAGACTGGCTAAGGAGAAGGGATCGAAGATGGAAGGTTAAATAGGTACTAACAAATGCCTGCTGAAGTCGGATGGGTGGACTGAAAGGTGTAAATATCACAGTCAAGCTGTAAACTACGATACAACGCTTTCCATTCTCCGGACAATATCCTTCTACTTGCAAAGCCATATCAAAGCTTGGTAGTGGGAGTTTGGGAATGAAGAAGAAGAAGAAAAAGGGTTGGACAAAACAAGAAACGAAGAAATCAGACAGATGGTGGGTGCAGCACCGTGCGTAGAATTCGAGAACAGACAGACAATAAAATGGTTTGGACACCTGACAAGAATACGACCAAAATCTACCAGCTGCGTGAATCTACAACACCAGACACAAGCGTTGTAGAGCAAGAGGAAGACCACACAAAAGATGGACACACGGTTAAGGGAGGCACTGAAAAAAAATCGCAGCGACGAACTGACAACATATGCAGCAGATCTGGCACGCGAAAGAAAACTGCACTTCCATCCGAACAGTTTCTTTTATACATACATACATACATACATACATACATTACATACATACATACATACATTACATACATACATACATACATACATACATACATACATACATACATACATACATACATACATACATACATACATACATACATACATACATACATTACATACATACATACATACATACATTACATACATTACATACATACATACATACATTACATACATACATACATACATACATACATACATACATACACATATACATGCAAATGCCTAACAGGATTGCCAGATGTGCGCTGAACTGGAATCCGAATAACTTAATTAGAGTGGAAATGTCAAAGGATACATGTCGACAAACAGTTGCAATGAACGCCATGGCAGATGTAATCTCATGGGCGAAGCTCAAGAAAGCGGTTCTGAAAGCTGTCAGTTGAGAGCGACCCTTGCAACTGACTTTTCAAATACAACAGTTGAAATGGTCGTCAATTCACCCCAAACAGAGTTTCCATCATAGATATTTGGCAGCGGGTGACTGTAGCGGGACATTCCATTTCTGTTTAAAGGGAAAACAGGTCTATTATTTTTTTTTTTAAATAAATAAGTAAAACACTTAGTTAAAGATATATGTTTAGAAAAGATGGTTATATTCAGTTTTGCGACAAATCTTCTGAAAGAACTTAGGGCCCTAAAAAGATGCAGAAGAACATTTCCTGGCAGGCAGATTAAAATAATTGGACGACTAAACACCACCATTTTAATTATTGAGACGGCTAGAATTGAAAAAAGTCAGCAAGAATGGTGGTGAAAACGTCCGAACCATTTACGTTGATGTGATGCGTCGACGCCACATGAACTCGCACACATACGAATCAAATATATGGCTGCGTGAAAAATTGTTTGCTCTTGTTTCTCTCCTTTGCCGTTTTCCAAGCACGTTCGATACATTGAGTATGTGCACCTGTGGTAGGGTCAACAAAGTTGACTGAGTCATTTACTGTTTGATGATTAAATCTAGGTTTATTGACAATCCCGTTCAAGGCGCGATGTTTGACACCCGCACCGTTAAAAATGTTACTATTCTGTGACGTCACTTCCCCCCAAATTCGGGGTTAAAAATATATACTCCGTGATAAAAATAAATTATTGTATGTATCTGGGATGAATTACGACGCAAGTACCCTTCAATTGAATAATATATACATATATAAATAAGATGGTGCCTTCTCATCGAAACTCTCCAGTGCCTACTTCAAGGTGAGCCCCACCGTCAGCTCCGCCACTGGCACCTACAGACAAGACCGTGCGTCAGTAACACCCAGGACCGGTAGTTGGGGTGTAAGTAATCGCCCAGCCTTTTGCCATTTAGACCAGTTTGTGTAGGAGCTGCGCCTGCCTTATTTAAGCCGTGTCCTCGTGAGACCTGGCCGCCTGTGAACCTAGCATTTCAAACATACGCGCGCCCACACATGCGCACACATACACGCGCAAACAAGGCAGTGAAATGGACGTTTATATGTGAGTAATTGAGCATTGTCACGTGATCTATTCAAGCGGTTTCATACTGATCAAGACCGCGCGTCTCGTCCACGTAGCGCTCCTGGAAACACTGACAAAGCCAACGAGGTGAGTATTGCACTACAGCCTGGAGGACCCAGTTCCGTTTTAAGTACGCTTCAGGATGTAGGAAGAGCCACTAAATACGCCATGCACTTTTCTCAATTGGTTTGGACAACAACAACAACAATAACATATTTGCTAACCTTAGCTGAATGATACAATTAGAAAATCGTGTTTAGATACGCGTGGTAGTTTTCAGGGAGTATTGTTATCTTCATATCGCTCGGTCAGGCAACTCGCATCTCACGTTAAACCTGACCTAGTAATGAACCTCAACCTTATGTGGCCTATTCTGGCCAGTTGGCCATTCGTCTAGTTGTGTCTGTGTCAATCCTTACGGGTCCGGGGGCAGAAGAGGTATCGCAGTGAATGACACATTTCCAGGATTTAATTACATTTCCAGGATTGAATGACACATTTCCAGGATTGAAACATTCACTGCGTTGAGCTGTGCTATTGCACAGACAAGTTTTCAGTTATATAATTTCAGGATTGTGCTTTTAGAAATTGTGAATGTTCTATGGGGTGTGCTAACGTACTTTCAGTATTTCGTGAGTGAACTTCCATGATTGCGCTTTGAGAATTCAGAATTGTGCTTTCATATTTCCAATAAAGTAGTCATAATCATCATCATCAAGAATGTCCTTGACAGAACGTCGATCTCATCCCAGCCATTCTATAGGAATCTCGACCAGCAGTCAGTCTACTCGCCTGCTCCATGTTCATGTTTAGGGTGTCCTTGATGTCTTGTGTCCATCTAAGTCTTGGTCGGCCTGTGCTTTGTCTGCCTGGAATTCCTCCATAACCGCCTTTTCTAGTCCGTTATGGCGCTTTATGTAACCGAAAAACCTCAGATCTTCTAGGCTGGCTTTATTTGTTATTTTCTTTACTCGTGGTATTTTGTGGATTCTCCTGTAGCATTTTGCCTCGAAAGCCCCGATCTTCTTTTATTTGTGTGAGGGTCCACGTCCGGAATCCGTACATCACCACTGGGAACACGCATGTTTCGAGGATCTTCAATTTTAATTCTGTGTTTGAATTGTGCCACACATTTTGCATACTATTCAGTTTCTGCATCGCTATGGGGACATTTGTCTCCTTATTTCCCTGTCACAGTCCCCCATCGTTTGTTATGAAAGAGCCAAGGTATTCCATGTAATCCACGTGTTCAGTTTCTTCATTACCAATAGTGATCTTGGATTGGTGTCTATGTAGCCAATGGACGTTATCTTTGTTTTTGTTGTTTTGGAATTCAGGAAAAGATTCTGATCTTCACGTGCTTCTGAATAAATGAGCCGGCAGATGACTATTACTGTTTCATAACTTATGGATTGCACTGTCATACTTTCGTGATTGGACAGCTACTTATTCTGGACTGTGCAACCACATTTCCAAGGACTGTGCCCTCGCGTTTTTAGTTTTACCTGTCACGCAACAATGGTTTTAGAATAGTCTCGTATACAGAGCGTAGAAACACTGCCTGCAACCTTCTTCAATAACAGCGTTTGGTACTGGCAGGCATTGTGTCATCTCAAGACTGAACATGAGTCTCTCTAGAGACAGGTTATCTTCAGCCTCTGAGAAGGTTAGTAAGCACCGGGAGGTGGTCAAACGAGGTCGCATACTTTCTGAGAAATGCAAACAGAAAGTGGAGGAATTCCAGGAAAATGAAGAAAGGTATGGCTTAATATGTGATCGTTTAAATTGCCCACATAATATGTGAACAAAATATGTGAACGTTTACATGACACACATAATATGTGAACAAAATATATGAACGCTTATATGGCATACACAATAGGTGAACGCATGCATACAAATGCAAGGAACATACAGAAAATAGAAAATATACACACTCGTGTATGCTATGATTATACATATCTTTCGGCATATAAAAGTCTTTATCAAGAACTAGGCAAATTAAAACAGCATTAAAGAAAACAGTGAATTGTAATATTTATATCAGTGTAAAATTCATACAAAAATGTGAATGTACCCGTCTAGAATTAGCCATGAATGACACTCACTTCTTCTTCTTCTCCTTTTCTTTCTTTATTCGTCCTGCAAAGATGTTTTCAGCGAGGCTTCGGTATCTGCACCTTTTGGTCCAACATATCTGGTTTGAGCTGGCTCTTTTTAGTACCAGATTGGCCTTCCCGGGGTTATCCCTATTCCTTGGCCAGACTACACTAGTGCAGCCTGTTTCCAGGACCGCCACTTGGAGGCGGAATGTGGTTTGCGTGCTGACCCTGTTGCAAGCAGCCAGCTATGGGTCTCTGGCTGCTGTCAGCCCGTGCACTGCTGCGAATGGCACTTACAACCTGATTATGTCGGACAGTCGATACATGCATGTTAGCCGCTTCCCTTCTACAGTGTGGTGTGGAG
Organism: Ariolimax columbianus; assembly: GCA_036924085.1. NCBI lineage: Eukaryota > Metazoa > Mollusca > Gastropoda > Stylommatophora > Arionidae > Ariolimax > Ariolimax columbianus. The sequence goes on along the minus strand of JAVGWX010000020.1, from coordinate 28,304,482 downwards.
GTTTGTCAGAGAGAACGCTACACTGTTCTATCCGCGGTCTTTCTCTCGGCCTCTTTCCAATCCATCCCTCGGTCACGTAGGAACTGTCGTATACAGTCCCATCGTACATTGGGACGTCTTGTGGGGTCTGGGTCCTTGACTTGTTGTCCCCCATATCTCCCTCGGTATCTGATCGTCTTCCATTCTACAGGCAAGGCCAAACAACTGCCCCACTCGAGTCTGAAGGGGTTGGGCTCTCCAGATTGCAGCGTATTGTCTGGTTACGGATCCTGTCCCTTTTCGTCACCTTTCTTTGATACCTCATTTCTGAAGTTTGTAGTTGCCTCTCTCGGGCTGTGGTAATTGCCCATGACTCACATCCATATGTCAAGACTGACACATAGGATGAGAGGTATACATCCATCTTTAGCTGAGGAATGATCTGTTTACTGCTACATGCCTGTTAATGACCTCATATCTTAATCTTATTTGGTTACCTGTGTTACTTAGTTTCTCTGAGATTTCCCAGTGTGTGCAGCATTAAGTGTGGTCGATACGTTGTGCGCATAACAATACACACACGCACAATCTCTCTCCTTCTCCCTCTCTCTCTCTCTCTCTCTCCTCTCTTTTTCTGTCGCTTCTACTATCTTTGTCGCTCTGTCAGAACGACGTGATTTCAGAAAAGCTATGTACACAAACAGCTAATAGTTAATATTACTGTCCATCGCGAAGCGATTATGGTCATAACATCAGACGGTTTTGTCTTAATAATGTGGTGTGTGCTGTATTTGGATTATAGTGAGGAAGGATATGCGCTGGTCATCAATCTCTCTCTTATCCCGAGCTACCTGGGATCAGTGGCAAGACTATTGGTCGAGACGACTGGAGGTAACTCGGGATGCATGCACTCTGGTCGTACCTCCCGTGAGACCAGGGGTCGCTTGAAACTTGCGGGATTTGATCGCCTACCGTTTCTTTCATAACTGAGAGGCGAGTGCCTTGACCTCGAAACTACAGCGACCCCCTGTTAATACAGTTAACAAGTGTGTCCTTGAACAGCATATACAAGAGGACCTGAACTATTACTACTAATTAGTCGTCCGCCCGGGGTCTTTGTGTATGCCAAGGATAATGATAGCACCGCAATGAGCATGTCGTAAGAGGCGACTGACTGTGTGATATGGGTTAGGTGCTTTGTGAAAAGAAACGTAGATGACGCCTAACAGGCTGCGGATCTACTTTGCTTTAGTATTTGAGTCTATTAATATGGACTCGAACATCAGTTAACCACCCTCCGTGGCACTTGTTCCGTCGCAGAGGAGTAATAAGCTGCTCGAGCCTAGTCAACTAATTAGGAAATCTTCCTTCCGGCTACACACATCTCATGCCAGAGCTGGGACATGCATATGGTCATCTGTCTGTGTTGAGTTCATATCGACTTAGACTAAGAATATATAAGACATAAATAGTTTTAAATTTCCAAGTAGTACACACTGGCATGCGTACAGTAAAATCTCGGGTATAGTACGCACAATTTGTACTCATTTATGTCTCCTAAAACTCGGGTGCGATTTATACGCGAGTACCAAAAATACGTCATTTTGTCAATACCGAAAGGGACCTACTTTGGGAAGTGTGTTACCATTTGGTTGTGAAAGTGGCGCGACATTGAATGTGCAATATGTTCAGTTGTGTGTCGGACATATTGGAATTCTTTGACAGCATGCGAACAGCTTCTTTCCAGTGAGATTGGTGAGAGTGGAGTACCTAAAATGCAGACGTTGCTCACCTACTTAAACCAAAAATATAACATGTTTCAGTTGTTTAAGACACGGAGGAAATTACCTAGGCCGCATTGATTTGGGGGGGGGGGGGGGGGGGGTTAGACGCGGATCAAATCAATTATGACAGATTGTAAAGATTTAAGACACAGATCAAATCAGTTAGGCTGGACTCTAAAGCGTTAATACAGGAATCTAATCAATTAGGGCGGACTGTAAAGCGTTAAGACGATAATCAAATCAATTATGCCAGATTGTAAATCGTTAACAAAGGTTTTCCTAAAATAATATCTTGAAAAATCATCATGCGTTTTATAGATGAATTTTCTTGTTACCAGAACATCATGATGCATTCCATAACGTTTACAGTAATCCCTCAACTGAGGCGGTTTATTTCTTCTAAAGTTATCTCACAACTAAATAACAGCCTCGTAAATTGAGTATTGCTTACATATCATGTGTGTGTACGTACATACATCTTTATTTCAGATCAAAATATCACCTGAGCAGGTTCTTCTTATGAAAAACGAAAACAGAAAAAATGAAACTGCATTATGTATTTTGTCAAGTACACACATATTGGTTAATTTTAAAACGTATGTAATTGTAAGAATAATAATGTACACATATCCGATATGTAACATACATCCCTGTAAGTATATCTACATAAACCATTAACACCGTTCGTTTAATTACTTCCCTTGACACACCTGCTTGGTGTTGATATATACAAAGAAAGAATATTACCTCCTGCTGCTTTGATCATGTGTGCGCCCAGTCCCTCCCTTTTGTTTTGATTTTCTTCAAATTATTTTCGCAGTTTTTCTTCATCTTCTTGCTCGTTATCCAATCCCCATTGTTTGTTTTCTTATTATATTGTATTGCTTGTTATGTGCTTATCATGTTTCAGAACGTTTAACTTGTGTTAAGCAACAAAATATTTACGGTTTTGATGTTCTGTATTCAAATAATTTGACTTTTTCTTTTCAATTATGTGTCATGTCTTTAAACGCTGTTTAAATTACTAGTAATTCTGTCTAAGCAGATATATGCCTCCTCATTGTAACATAATGGTATTATGACAGTGCTTCCCAAACTGTGTGCCGCTGCACCCTAGGGCGCCGTGGCTAGTTTACAGTGGTGCACGAAACATTTGAATATTTTCATCAACTGCACACTGCAACTGTCAAGCAGGCTTATTTATCTGATTTGTGTGCCGTGAAATAAATGATGGTACACTGAAGGTGCCGTGGACCGAAACAGTTTGGAAACCACTGAATTATATTCATAACTACTTTGTAATTGTTACATAATTCAATAAACACATAACTACTTTGTAATTGTTACATAATCCAGTATAATCACTGCTTTACAAATCTTGCATAATTCTTCATAATAATACCTTTTATAATTGTTACATAATCCATTATAATAACTGCTTTATAATTATTATATAATTCAATATAATAATAAATACTTTATAAATTGTTCCATAATTCATAAATAATCACACCTTTATAATTGTTACATAATTGAACATAATAGCTACTTTATATTTGCTACAAAATTAACTATACTAATTATGTTATAGCTCTTACATAATGCAATACAATAACTGCGTTATAATTGTTATATAATTAATTGTAATAACTACTTTATAATTGATACATAATTCAATATATTAGTTACTTTTTAATTGCTACCAGGCTCCAAATAAGTTAACTAAATAGGTCAATGAATTTTCCGGAACAGTTAAGCGTGTGTAACATTTTATAATATAGAAGAGAAATGTGAATATAGTTCATCTTGTCCGGACGATGTGGTGTGGCCTAGTCGGTAAACGTACGTTCCACTATCCCAACGTACCGGATTAGAATCTCCGCGTCTGGAGTTTGACGCAGTACTTACATGTGCTTGTACAGTCCTGGTTTCAGCATCGCTACGTTTTACATAATGAGTTTGCTAGCCCCATGTGCGACCCTCTTTAGCCGCATTTTACAAAAAGCTTTCAACGTTACAGTGGTTCTAATCCCTTTCCCAGGTCATCCCGAACATTCATTTAGACTTTTATAAATAGCCTAATATACATGAATGTATTTCATGCATTTTAAGGTTTCCAAAACAACTGCTTCCTCCTCTTATCCGGGCCCGAATGAAGAGCAAACACTGTAACCTGCCAGTCGTTTGTGGCAACAAAGAAAGACTGAGCATGCGACCTGGCGGTCTCATACGGTAGAAGACATAAGCCACAATGAGAGGCTTCACCAATCCATGGCCGATGAGGGGTAGCCAAGTCTAACCAAACAAATGTCTTAAGACCGTGTGTCAAAGGCTTACGTTTAATGCCCGTTTTTCTTGAACACTCTAATGTGTATGTCTTCGTGTTCCGTTGTTTAAATGTCTCTATCACAGCGAGGATGTGGCTACAGCAGTTGCATGTATGATTAATTTCCAAGCATGTCCCACCCATTGACCAAAGAAAGTCTCGTTGGTCTACAACTGTCAGTTTTAGAAATGTATATAGTTGCATGGTTGGATTGTTATTCCTGCAAGGAATATAGTTGAATCTTGTGCACGCCTAAACATCTGTTTTTTTATTAATTATTATGGTTCTGTACTTTTAATTGGCTGAATAACATATCTAGGGTAGAAGACTATCAATTCGTGACGCTGGACACTAGATAATCACACGTGCGAAGTGTGGTCAGTACGGCATGTGATGTCTAGAGCTCGAGGAATTTAAAACATGTTTATAATGAAGGAAAAGGATAAATTAGACTTTAACCATTTTTTGTTCCTTCAAAATACAGCTGCATGTTAGAACAAGAGGGCACAAACACACAGTAAATAAAGAAAGATCCAGATTAAATACCTGGAAATATTTTTTTTGCGGTCAGAAAGTGGTGAAAGCTTGAAATGCATTTCCAAATGAAATAGTGCGGACAGGTTAATTTAATGCATTCAAGAATAGATTGGATGCGCATATATATTTTATAGAACAAATAATGTAACAGAAACTGGTTGTATATAGAGTTTACAGAGTCTTCTAAACCAGTATAAAGACGTTAAGTTACGGAAATAACCTTCAAGATTTCCAATTTGCAGTTTTGTTCAACCCTTACCGTCCGGGGGTTGGCTAGGAGTGCTACATTTGTTAGGATCAAGTCCTTTATTGCGTTGTGCACAAGTTAAGGCTTGGATTGAAACTATTTTTTACTAAATAACTGGCGTTCTGATATAAACAACACTGTATGTGGCTGAAAGAGGCGTACCTTCTCCAGAAGATATCAACTATAGCAGGCAACAAAGAAATGTCTAGAAACAATTTGTCGATAAATGACATTAGTTATAAGTGGACAACAGTAAATGCAACGGTTTGTCCCATAATAGTTACACTACTGTAGGGGAATGCAGTTGTTAGAGATTTCAGTCAAGGTTTGTCCCACAGTAGTTACACTACTGTAGGGGAATGAAGTTGTTAGAGACTTCACTATACTAAGCCAGATCGTGTAATAGGTAGGGTGACCAGTATCTTTTCTCACTGACTTTTTCTTGCTTAGTCGTATCATAGGTATCCGTTTACAACATCTAGAACGTGCTGATAGAGAGAAAGTGAAATAAGCAAGACATAAACACGGAAAACACATATAGAGGTATTATTTTCATTTATTTCAAGAGCACGTATACAAAGGTATACTAACGAGCTGAGCAAAAGGTCTTCATTAGGGACTACGTAGAGCACAAACGAAAATAACTGAACGGTATAACTAATAACTATTTTGGGATTTTCAAACTAATCTAAACTACTGAGATCGTACGGTAAGGGACAACATAATATTCTTTGGGCATTTTTTGTGCAGAAACGAAGCCCCAATATGATACATCTAAGGGGGAACTACTTTGTGTGCAGAAACGAAGCCCCAATATGATACATCTAAGGGGGAACTACTTTTTTTGTAGACATAGCATCAAAATGGTAGATTGATTTAAAGCGCGAACAACTTGTCTTCTGGTTGGTCAGGAAATAAGGCGAGACCATCATGATGAAGGAGGGTAGATAGCATCGTATAGTTGAGATGTATAAATGATAGATCTTTTAGTTTCCCATCGCAAGCGAGTATGGATGAAGAATCATTTATACTGTAACCATCATCGTCATCATCATCGCATGCGTCTCAGTCTCTGTAGACCAAGCGTGTGTCGCTCTGTGAGTTTTGTCCTCAGTCTCTGTAGACCAAGCGTGTCGCGCTCTGTGAGTTTTGTCCTCAGTCTCTGTAGACCAAGCGTGTCGCGCTCTGTGAGTTTTGTCCTCAGTCTCTGTAGACCAGCGTGTGTCGTTCTGTGAGTTTTGTCCTCAGTCTTTGTAGACCAGCGTGTGTCGTTCTGTGAGTTTTGTCCTCAGTCTATGTAGACCAAGCGTGTGTCGCTCTCTGAGTTTTGTCCTCAGTCTCTGTAGACCAAGCGTGTGTCGTTCTGTGAGTTTTGTCCTCAGTCTCTGTAGACCAAGCGTGTGTCGTTCTGTGAGTTTTGTCCTCAGTCTCTGTAGACCCAGCGTGTGTCGCTCTGTGAGTTTTGTCCTCAGTCTCTGTAGACCAAGCGTGTCGCGCTCTGCGAGTTTTGTCTTCAGTCTTTGTAGACTAAGCGTGTGGCGCTCTGTGAGTTTTGTCCAGCTGTGTCTCCTGTATTTCGACACTGTCTGCCATGGCTGTTAAATGCCGATCCGCGAGTGATAGTCCCTGCCACGGATCGTTTCGCCATGTTGAGGAGGCTGGCTTGCCTGGCTGTTCCTTGATATCTTCAGTTTTTATCTTTACATCTTCAACAAGAAGACCTATACGAGCGTCGGCAGCCACTAAGCCCCCTCCAACTGACTGTCTTCAAACAACTCGATTCTGACCAATTGTTTCACAGCTCTCGGATAGGATGTCGCATGACTTCATTTGAATCCCTTATTCATACGTCCTTGAATCGCAGTGTGGGACGACCGATCCTTCTAACTCCAATGGACAGCTGTCCAAAGATGATGTCCGTTAGTAGCCTCTTATCGTCCATGCGGTTAACATGCCCCAACCATTGTAGACGTCAATGACTCAACAGTATTGTAATATGCCATCACGAATGGTGTTAAAGAAATATGCTGGCGTGACAGGTCTTACTATGTTAAAGGCGCCACGTCTCTGTCTCTCTCTCTCTCTCTTTCGCATAGGGCATTCGTTTCTCGCTTAGCGATACTGTAGCTGTAGTAATGTAGCGTGCCAATTCTCTGACCCTGATCAGGCAATTGTGTCTCACTTGGCGCTACTATTTTCATGTTACAGGGTGCTACTTCTCTGACCACCATCTCCGCCCTGCATTCGGGACGTTCCCTTGGTACTACTGCGTAAAGTTCGCACGTTCCTAAGACAAGCCCCTTCTGTTGTTTTTCCATTGCTATTGTTCTCACCCTTTGGTAATGCACCTTCCCCCTCCATCGACGTCGATCTGGTCACGATAAAGAGGAAGCCGGCCATGTTCCGGGCGCCTTTTCTAGCCCCTTCTTCGTACTAAGGAGGTGAGCATTGATCCTAAATATGTTCCGCTGCTCGTTCGAGTTGCAGCGTGAAACGACCTTGTCTGTTGGGGCTTATGTGTGCTCATTTGTGGCTGCGGCTTCGGTGTTATCTGCAGCTACTGATTTCACCACTTAACCATCGCAAGATGACTTAACTGCACATATTCTTTGTTTAAACGTGTTTATTTGGTGACTTCCGTGGATCTCAGCGAGGAAGAGTGGTGCCTGTCGTCAAACTCACTATACCGCCTTCAGCTTGGCCCAGCAGCAAGACGTAGTCTAGCTTGCTAGAGGTTAACAGTATGCAGCAGCTAAACTTGGGCGTTCTTCTCGCAATCTTCTCTGTGTCTACACACCACGTCGCTGGGAGTCGCTTTCATATTTATCATGTCGATTCAAGTCTCCAGGCGCTTACCTGGACAAACTCCTAGCTTACCAAGAGATAAATGCCCACCCGCTACCAATACATGGGTTAGCCCCGCCAGTCTCGAGACGCTGCGCATGTCTCAGGTACGTGGAACCATATGTGAGAGTTGAGGAGTGACAGGTTGGCACCACGAGTCTGCAAATCACATGCTCTGGAAACACGTGCTTTTTCCACAAGAAGAAACTACATTTTTCTTACTGATATGCACACCCAAGATCGTTTAAGGCATTTGCCTATCGCATTAGGAGGCCTGGACCCACATTCCGTCCCAGCTTACCCATCTTTATGAATATACTCTTAATTGTTAGTGAAAATTTGCTTTGTATTTAGTATGACTTTTTATTGTACGTTAATAAGACATATTACATAATTATGTATAGTTTATGTGTAAATATAATCTTACGTATTCATTTATACTGTATGTGTAAATGTAGTATTACATAGTTATGTATGTTTTGTGTGTAGATGTATTCTGACATATTTACGTTTCTTTGCGTATATTTGATGTGTATATAATGTATATATATTATATTATTATGTATTATATATTTATGTATATTTATGTGCATAACGTATATATATATAATTACATTTCAACGTACATTTGATGTCAATGTAATCTTACATATTAGTTATATTTACTATGAATTCAACCCGATAGCTTAGCTTGTATGTGTTATATATGTGATCGTATTTGTGCGTATATATTGACAGTGTGTTAGTAGTACATATTAGCCTTCATATCTCCTCTGTAAATTTACTCAATAGGGCATAATTGCTTTTTGTAAGAATACTTGTTGGCGTATTTTGTTTATATATAATCATACGTGCAGTGTAAACATGCATAAGGCACTGAATGTAATATATATTATTAGCGTATAATTTCATGTATATGTAATAGCTAATACTCGACTAGAATGTAATCGCTGTTATTAGTATGTCGTTGATGCGCGTATACTCTCACGTGATCAGCGGCGCACACATTGCAAGCATGTTCGTAAGCCACGGAGGGTTCTAGACGTACACAAATAGTTGCTATCATTCACGATTAAAGCGCGCGCAATTTTGTGCACTGCACGTGAAGTGTTTGAAATCTCCTCGTCACGTAAAGAAGTAAAGATCCTGTCACGCCATGCGTTGGAAATATGGTGTAAGGCCTATATTATTGTGTGGCTCTCGGATGATGGGGTCAGCATCACGCCAGCTGCCTTTACTCCACAGACTGAATAGGTACCCATTTAAGGCTTGGTCCCAGGACCCACTCAGATACGAAGCCAGCACGCTAACCACTGCGCAACTCGGCCCCCTTCCTCGTCACGTGGTCTCAGTATTTTCTAATGAGTAACAAATGAGTGTAGTAGGTTTACAATGGGTATAGTAAGTTTGCAATTAGTATAGTAGGTTTCCAATGAGTATAGTAGGTTTACAATGAGTATAGTAGGTTTGCAATGAGTATAGCAGGTTTACAATGAGTATAATAAGTTTACAATGAGTATAGTAAGTTTACAATGAGTATATTAGGTTTACATTGAGTGTAGTAGGTTTACAATGGGTATAGTAGGTTTACAATGAGTGTAGTAGGTTTACAATGAGTATAATAGGTGTACAATGAGTGTAGTAGGTTTACAATGAGTATAATAGGTGTACAATGAGTGTAGTAGGTTTACAAGGAATGTAGTAGGTTTACAATGAGTATAGTGGGTTTACAATGAGTGTAGTAGGTTTACAAGGAATGTAGTAGGTTTACAATGAGTATAGTGGGTTTACAATGAGTGTAATAGGTTTACAATGAGTGTAGTAGGTTTACAATGAATGTAGTAGGTTTACAATAGGTGTAGTAGGTTTACAATGAGTGTAGTAGGTTTACAATGAGTATAGTGTGTTTACAATGAGTGTAGTAGGCTTACAATAGGTGTAGTGAGTTTACAATGAGTGTAGTAGGTTTACAATGAGTGTAGTAGGTTTACAATGAGTATAGTAGGTTTACAATGAGTGTAGTAGGTTTACAATAGGTGTCGTGAGTTTACAATGAGTATAGTGGGTTTACAATAGGTATAGTAAGTTTACAATGAGTATAGTGGGTTTACAATGAGTGTAGTAGGCTTACAATAGGTGTCGTGAGTTTACAATGAATGCAATTGATTTGCTAAGTTTATTATGGATGTATTTGATTTACAATGAATATATTGTCTCTTTTTGAGCACACATCATAATGCGTAATGTTGCATATTTGATTTTCATCCCCTTTTACTACCGTATTTTTATGGTGTATATACATATTTTTTTAATCAAGTACGTAGACCGGTCTCGAAACTTAAAACAGCCAAATAGATTTATAGTTCTAGGACCTACCTACTATAAAGGACATGCTACTTATTTTGTTAACAGTAAACCCACGATATGAACATTGACATTTTTTTTCACAATGGTCATAAATATATATATTAAAGCATTATCCTCTCTTTCTTTCTCCCCCCCCCCCCCCCCCTGGTTCATTAAATAGATTTATTAGTTATATATGGCGGTTGAAGAAAGGTTATTACGTATTTTGTTTAGCTCACACTATGGAATGCTGTCGACTACAGAAAAGGTCAAGAAGAAGGTCCAGATTATATATTAGGACATTGTTTTAGTCAGAGAGTGGTGAATGCTTGGAATGCATTGCCAGGGGAGGTAGTGGAGGCAGGGACAGTTAATGCATTTAAGAATACATTAGATGTCTATAGCTTCTAGAGCAAGGTGATGTAAATGAAACTGGTTGTATACAGACTCTGCAGGGTCTTCTAAACAAGTATAAAGACGTTCAGTTCAGAACTCGTGTAGTATTGCAATATAAAACTGCTATTAGACACGCACATGTATATTTAGAAATGTAGGAACACTTGGTATGTAGACATATTTTTGTATAAAAATGACAACTGTTGAAGCCGCGTAATCACTTCTACGGCATTGTAAGAATGTATTGGAGCCAGTATATCAACTCCACAGCGTGGATTAGTTGCAGCCACTTGTGAGCGAATTTGCTCGCGCGATTTAGAATCGTTGCCCCGTGAATAACATAACAGGCAATTGAATCTTGTTTAACATAACAGGCAATTGAATCTAGTTTAACATAATAGGAAATTGAATCTAGTTTAACATAACAGGCAATTGAATCTAGTTTAACATAACAGGCAATTGAATCTAGTTTAACATAACAGGCAAGCGAATCTATTTTAACATAAATAGACAATTTAATCTATTTTAACATAACAGACAATTGAATCTAGTTTCTACTTTATTATATGTGAATATTGATTTTGTTTTCTTTACACCAAACTACCAAATTTACCCCCGATTATCCCTCCCTTTTGATTGACTTATCCCCGCCCACTTCATTTGAATATTTAGCTCCTCCCTGATGGGCTCGCTGAAACGGACAATGAGCCTTGGTCGACTAAGCAAGAAAAAGGGTAAAGGTGACGGCAGCAAGGCACACCCATTTGCCTCCTCCACCCCTTCCAGACAGGGCACCCCGCATGATTCCCCAGCCTTGTGAGTAGAGTAGTCATTCTGATTGTGTGTGGTAGTTGTGATAGACGTAGTTCTAGTAGTAGCAGTGGTAGTTGTAAGTGTTGGTGTTGGTGTACGTTTGTGTCAACGTGTGTGTGTGTGTTGGGGTCACTGTGGTTGAGAGGTAAGGCACTCGCCTCTCAAAGCGATGAACAGAAACGGCATGGGTTCGAGCCCCGCAGGTTTCAAACCATCCATAATCTCAAAGCGGTGGCTGCATCCTGAATTACCTCCAGTCGTCTTGAGTTACGTCTTGCCACTGGTAGTTTGGGACCATAGAGTGAGGCTGGCGACCAGCACAGCTCCATCCTCACACACAGTGTAAGTTATATCATCGAGACAAAACCGTCTGATTATGTCGCCATCCTCGCTTGCGACGAGCAACAAGGTTGTTGGTTTTTGTGTTTATTAAAACAACGCGAGAAGGTAATTCTGAAGGAAATACAAACAGAATAATAACATACTTTGGTTATTTCAACCGACATGGCAGTCTGCTGAAAGTTATATTGGAGGGAAGACTAATGGGACAATAGAGCCAGAGGGGGGGGGGGGGGGGGCAGCGGTACAGATGGACAGACAACATCAAGATGTGGCCGGGACACAGTTTGACGGAGTGGAACTGGGCAGAGACAGCTGGAGATCCATTACTGTCAACCTTCGACGCGGAGACGGCACGTGATCAGGATGATAACAATACTGCATTATTATTGACGTAGACTCGCTCCAACTCTTTTCAATAGGGAATTATTGAGGATTTTAATTGAGAGAATTATGAGTGAGGCACTTGACGGTCACGTTGGTACTGTCAGGATAGGGGACCGAACGATTACCAACCTTCGTAATGCAGATGATATCGGCGGGTTCAAGAGCAGAACTCCAGGAATGGGTCAGAAGACTCGATGAAACAGCTCTTGACTATGGTATGGAGATAAACGCTGGAAAGACTAAATTATTTACCAACAACGCCGAGGGCTTCAACAGTAGGATAAAAGCTAATTGTCAGGAACTTCGAAGTGGTTGACCGTTTTAAATATCTTGGGTCGATTGTCAGTGATGAAGGATCAAAATGTGAGGTGTTGGCCAGAATAGCACAGACAATAGCGGCGCTTGCACGGCTTAACAAAATCTGGCAAGATAAACGGTTAGCACTATGGACGAAAATCAGATTAATGTGTACACTGGTCCTGTCAATATTCCTCTATGCTTGTGAGACATGGACAGTTAAAGCTGACCTTCAACGAAGGATACATGCCTTGAAGATGAGATGTTTCCCAAGACTTTTAAACGTCACGTACAAAGATCGAGTTACAAATGAGGAAATACGAGATAGAATTACAACGGCAATAGGGCCTTTTGAAGACCTCTTGGCAACTGTCAAAAGAAGGAAACTCGCTTGGTACGGTCACATATCGAGATCAAATGGTCTTACAAATACGATCCTCCACGGAAAGGTGAAAGACAGACGACGAATAGGCCGGCCCAAAAAGAGATGGGAGGACAACATAACAGAATGGACCAATCTCCGACCAGAAGAGTCACAGGCAGCGGCATCTGACAGCAGTTTGGCGTGGCGTTGTGAGGATGTCTGCATGTGTGCCCCAACGACCTCACCGGTTACGGGATGACCTGACCTGACCTGAGACTGTCTATAGCGAACGGTCTTTTTCATCTTCTTCGGCGTTGAGGACGTAGTTTACATTGTTGTGCGATATCTGCGCCTTTGCACAACATACTGAGACGCAAGTCCGGTCAGGCACAACATACTGACCAGGACGGTGAACTGAGACGCAAGTCCTGTCAGGCACAACATACTGACCAGGACGGGGAACTGAGACGCAAGTCCGGTGAGGCACAACATACTGACCAGGACGGGAACCTCACGTCAATGCATTTCTTCCTGGAGACATGATGTTTTTAGACAGTCTGGCTAACGACTTGGAGATCGACGTCATCCCCGTAGTAGTGAGCGATACGCAGATGAAACTAAGCATAGAACAACAGCCTGGATGATCCCGATTCACCTTCATCAGCACGCAGGTGAATGTTAGGAAAACGACTACAACCCGCCACCAATGCCCTCATCATGGGTCACAGTTGTGGACTTTCAACAACAACAGCAGCAGCAATAACAGCAACAACAACAGCAGCAAAAACAACAGCAGCAACAACAACAACAGTAGCAACAACAACAACAACAGCAGCAGCAACAAAAACAAATCAAAACAGGCACGCTAGTGTGCGTCCACTTATTGTTGTATAAGAGCGCTCCTTGTTCAAGGGAAAAGTACGTGTTTAAGGCAAAGGTGCGGGTTTCAACCCCGCTACCAGCACGTTTCAGTCTACCCAGCTGTTCATTTAGAAATGGCCACCTGATCTCCCGTTAGTGAAATTAAAGACAGCGAGAAAGGAAACTGGCCACTCCATCTCACACAAGCTGTGAGATGGGACAATACAATCTCTAACACTTTATCCCCAACGTCAGGCTCTGCTATAGAACTTTACTGTTAGGGTATACGTTGTGATCAGCTCTAGTTATGTAACATACTATTTTATCCCCTTTCATTTTGCATTTTGGAGTTGGTGGTATTGTTAAGGTCTGTTTTTAAACACTTATTATCCGTTATTATATTGGTGCATGCCGTTTACTCTCTAACACCTTCAAATAAATAAAGTGTTTTGTCTTACGTACACGATATATTGTCTGTTTGTGTGTGAACATTGTAACGGTTTCGTCTCTGTGTTCACTATGGCATCTCTGTGTTCACTATGGCAATATTATTGACAATATCATCAAATGTGTTTTTTGTGTGTGGTCATATCCTCTCACGGTAACGCACACTCGTTACATTGAACGTAACAATCTAGTCTACCCAGTTGGTAAATTGATAATTAGATACGACAGCGAAAGAAAGGGAAAGAGGTAGGTACCTGCATCTCCACTGACTTGTCTGAAATTGTAGTATCTATTGTAACAGATTCTTACCTGTATATCACTTCACCTCCCAACATGTGACATTTTCTACAGTAAAGTTGCTTACACATTATCGCTGACGGCAGTATCCAATCTAATGCAACATGTACCTTCATATTGTCGTTTGCTAATGGGTGTGGTTTCTTTTACAGCAAAAATCACCAAGATCCCACACTTAGACAGTTATATGGTGATGCTTGTTTAGTGCTTGTGTTTGTAGATGTATGCAAGTGTGATCGAATGTGTGTGCTGTGTTTTCATTACAAATGTGTGTCCTGTGTGTTCACTACAAATATGTGTGCTGTGTTTTCATGAGAAATGCGAGTTGTGTGTTTTCACACCAAAGCTGTATGTTGCGTTTGCATGACAATTGAGTGTGTTGTGTTTTCACTACAAATTTGTGAGCTGTGTTTTCATTACAAATGTGTGTCCTGTGTTTTCATTACAAATATGTGAGCTGTGTGTTCACTACAAATATGTGTGTTGTGTTTTCACTACAAATATGTGTGTTGTGTTTTCACTACAAATACGTGTGTTGTGTTTTCACTACAAATACGTGTGTTGTGTTTTCACTACAAATACGTGTGTTGTGTTTTCACTACAAATACGTGTGTTGCATTTTCACTACAAATATGTGTGTTGCATTTTCACTACAAATATGTGTGTTGTATTTTCACTACAAATACGCGTGTTGTATTTTCACTACAAATATGTGCGCTATGTTTTCTCTACAAATATGTGCGCTATGTTTTCACTACAAATATGTGCGCTATGTTTTCACTACAAATATGTGCACTGTGTTTTCACTACAAATATGCGCACTGTGTTTTCACTACAAATATGCGCACTGTGTTTTCACTACAAATATGCGCACTGTGTGTGTTTTCACTACAAATATGTGCGCTATGTTTTCACTACAAATATGTGCGCTATGTTTTCACTACAAATATGTGCGCTATGTTTTCACTACAAATATGTGCGCTATGTTTTCACTACAAATATGTGCGCTATGTTTTCACTACAAATATGTGCGCTGTGTTTTCACTACAAATATGTGCGCTATGTTTTCACTACAAATATGTGCGCTATGTTTTCACTACAAATATGTGCGCTATGTTTTCACTACAAATATGTGCGCTATGTTTTCACTACAAATATGTGCGCTATGTTTTCACTACAAATATGTGCGCTGTGTTTTCACTACAAATATGTGCGCTATGTTTTCACTACAAATATGTGCGCTATGTTTTCACTACAAATATGTGCGCTGTGTTTTCACTACAAATATGTGCGCTATGTTTTCACTACAAATATGTGCGCTATGTTTTCACTACAAATATGTGCGCTATGTTTTCACTACAAATATGTGCGCTATGTTTTCACTACAAATATGTGCGCTGTGTTTTCACTACAAATATGCGCACTGTGTTTTCACTACAAATATGCGCACTGTGTTTTCACTACAAATATGCGCACTGTGTGTGTTTTCACTACAAATATGTGCGCTATGTTTTCACTACAAATATGTGCGCTATGTTTTCACTACAAATATGTGCGCTATGTTTTCACTACAAATATGTGCGCTATGTTTTCACTACAAATATGTGCACTGTGTTTTCACTACAAATATGCGCACTGTGTTTTCACTACAAATATGCGCACTGTGTTTTCACTACAAATATGCGCACTGTGTGTGTTTTCACTACAAATATGTGCGCTATGTTTTCACTACAAATATGTGCGCTATGTTTTCACTACAAATATGTGCGCTATGTTTTCACTACAAATATGTGCGCTATGTTTTCACTACAAATATGTGCGCTATGTTTTCACTACAAATATGTGCGCTGTGTTTTCACTACAAATATGTGCGCTATGTTTTCACTACAAATATGTGCGCTATGTTTTCACTACAAATATGTGCGCTATGTTTTCACTACAAATATGTGCGCTATGTTTTCACTACAAATATGTGCGCTATGTTTTCACTACAAATATGTGCGCTGTGTTTTCACTACAAATATGTGCGCTATGTTTTCACTACAAATATGTGCGCTATGTTTTCACTACAAATATGTGCGCTGTGTTTTCACTACAAATATGTGCGCTATGTTTTCACTACAAATATGTGCGCTATGTTTTCACTACAAATCTGTGCGCTATGTTTTCACTACAAATCTGTGCGCTGTGTTTTCACTACAAATCTGTGCGCTATGTTTTCACTACAAATATGTGCGCTATGTTTTCACTACAAATATGTGCGCTATGTTTTCACTACAAATCTGTGCGCTGTGTTTTCACTACAAATCTGTGCGCTATGTTTTCACTACAAATATGCGCACTGTGTATGTTTTCACTACAAATCTGTGCGCTATGTTTTCACTACAAATCTGTGTCTATTTAATGTCGTTCTTTCAACACAGTTCTACCATTATGTCATTTGATATTGCGTTTCATTATGCATGACTCTGACATAACACCGATCGAAATTCTAAGTCTATCTGTTGCTTGGGTGTGTGTGTGTATGTGTGTGCGCGAATGCGTACGTGTGTGCAGTCATAAACGTGTAAATAGCTGGGAGTATTATGTTGTCTCTACATAACAGACATGTTTCTTATTTCAATGCCGATTTCTTCTTTTTTTTTTTTTAAACACTTAAACACAAAATACCTCATCGTATCAACAGGAACATATAAATATATAATATGTATTTATACGAGAATACATATATGTATGTGTAATTTATATGTGCGTGGCCACAGCGTAAGATGCATGCACTCGATCAATGATATATGTGTTTTTTTCCGCCAGTCTCACGTGGTAATTAGGTTCAGTTTTATTGATTCCTTGTCGGACTATCCCTGCTAAACTAACTGGTCAGCGCTGTTTTCATCACCCTACCGTTATCAATATTTATGTTTGCCGTGTAACACATTATGAGGTTATTATTGTATGATATCAAGACGGCTGAGTAGTGCAGGAGTTGCAGCTGTCAGCGACCCAATGCTGACTGCTAGCGACAGACTGAGCGACCCAGGGCTGACTGCTAGCGGCAGGCTGAGCGACCCAGGGCTGACTGCTAGCGACAGGCTGAGCGACCCAGGGCTGACTGCTAGCGGCAGGCTGAGCGACCCAGGGCTGACTGCTAGCGACAGGCTGAGCGACCCAGAGCTGAATGCTAGCGACAGGCTGAGCGACTCAGAGCTGACTGCTAGCGACAGGCGGAACGACCCAGGGCTGACTGCTAGCGGCAGGCTGAACGACCCAGGGCTGAATGCTAGCGGCAGGCTGAGCGACCCAGAGCTGACTACGGCAGGCTGAACGATCCAGAGCTGAATGCTAGCGGCAGGCCGAACGACCCAGAGCTGCAAAGACCATTCTCCACCTCCACATGGTTACCCTGGATAACAGGCTGCAACATGGCAGACTGGCTAAGGAGAAGGGATCGAAGTGGGAAGGTAACGCGGTACTCAAAAAATTTCTGCTGGAGTCGGATGTGTCGCTCAGAAAGGTGCAAATATCGCGGCCAGGATGTAAATTACGAGACGTGTTCCGTTCTCCGGACTACAACCTGCTACAAACAAATCCCTTTTCAGACCTTGGTTACGAGCGCTTCGAATGAAAAAAAAAGAGGCAGAAAAAGAAGACGACGAAGAAGAAGAAAGGCACAATCCCTGGCAAGAAAAAAAAAAGGCCACAGGTGACATACATCGCAGAATGCAGGCAGTGTAGGGTGACAAAAGTATGTCGAACACAACAGCGAAGAACTGCAAAACGACGTTTAAAGAAGGACGTGAGTTAACGCAACAATATGCGCCTGACCTGGTCTCGGACGTGAGTTAACACAACAATATGCGCCTGACCTGGTCTCGGAAGATTTGTCATTAACTCACGTCTTGCTTTAAACATCGTTTTCCAGGTCTTCACTGTTGTCTTGGATACACTTTTGTCACCATACACTGCCTGCATTCTGCGATGAATGTAAACAGGTCGATATTCTTCAGCTGTTAGAAACCGAATCACCGCTCGCTTATCAACTCTGGACGGATCCCGTATCCCACCCGTCATGTTTTCAACGGCCTGCTGAGGAAACTATGAGTCGGGAGGATAATGAAACTGTGCAAACTTGGCCGTTGGTATGTGCTGTTTACACCATAAGTGACGTCATCGTGCGCATCGCACGTATGTTCACTTGTTACAGTTTGGTCCGGTTTCATTTGAACGCCTGGTATTATCTCAATCATTGATATCGTTCTCCACTATTGCCTTGACCTCTGACATCGACACATCACTGTTTCCTTGACCTCTGATATGACACATCACTGTTTCCTTGCTACAGCTCGTGTGCATGTATCCGGGTGAGCTGCTACAACTACCAAAGATGGTATCGTATGCCACTACATTTGACATTTCAAGTTTTTATGTTATGTTACAGATTCCTTGTGCTTTTATCGCGCTTAATTGTGTTTCTGTTTATAACATTTCATTACAATATGTTATATTGTTTCATATTGTAGTGTACTTTATTCTATTTTATTACATTTCCATATTCTTTTTTTCAGATTTAATGATGTTACCTGATTTTCACAACTCTGTGTCTATTTAATGTCGTAAAATTACCTGATGCTTTCTCCTCTCCCAGACACATTGATGTTATGTTACGTTACCTGATGCTTTCTCCTCTCCCAGACATATTGGTGTTATGTTACATTACCTGATGGTTTCCCATCCATCGCCCAGACATATTGGTGTTATGTTACATTACCTGATGGTTTCCCCTCCCCTCTCCCATATGTATTGATGTTATGTTACAATTCCCGACGTGTTCCCATCGCCTCGCCCAGATAGATTGCAGTTATATTACGTTATTCACCTATACAAACACATATACACGTACATCAATTTCATATTTTGTCCGAGATGTTATCATAATTTTCTAGCTCAGACAATCGGATATCCACACAAATCACTAATATTTCATCTATAGCCGTACTGTCACGAGTCACTTCCCGTGGGTGCTTTCAGCGTTCAACAGACAGGGACATTGGCACTAATCGTCAATATATCTTTCTTAATTGCTTTGACTAGCAGCTTCATTTCAACTGCATACTTACGTATTTCCATAGCGTTCACAAATCTCACACCTTTCTTTCTCTTCCCCACATAAACACCCCCCCCCCCTTTTTCTCCTCACCCCTTCCTTATAATAAATAAGTAAAATGAAAGCAAAGAAACCATACCATTATTCATTCTTGAACTTTTGCATCTTTAACTCCCATCTTCTCAAATCTCACATCTATCGTGTGTCCATCATTTTGCGTTTTGGCATTCTCCCTGTATTCTGCAATGGTTATTATTACCTCATCTGTACACTGTGCGAGACCTCATCTGTACACTGTGCGAGACCTCATCTGTACACTGTGCGAGACGTTGTTGAGAGTTCTAGCCTTCATTTATCTGTGGGTCGTTGTTTTGTTCAACATGTTTTAATCATTCCCATCCAATATTCGATGTGTCTATTCAATAGGTTATAATTATCATATGCTTATCGGTATGTCTGTTCGACATACAAAATACGTCAATAGTCTGGATTAGATATACACATAAAGTAAACAAAGACTATGATAATTCGGAAAAGTGACAAGAAACCATGTATGCAGATAAAAATAAAAGATCAAATACTTGAACAGGTACAGCGTTTCTCCTATCTAGGTCATATAATAACGGAAGATGGCAGAACGTGAAACAGAAATCAGAGAGAGAATAGGTATCGCCAAGATGGTATTCGACAACATGCAACACATACTGACATCCAAACAGATAAATCAGAATTTGAAAATGAGAATTGTCAGGTGTTATATATACTCGTCACTACTTTATGGCGCAGAAACATGGACACTGAATAATAATTTGAAAAAGATTATTGAAGCCCTCAAAATGTGGGTATATAGAAGATTTGGTCGCATGTCTTAGAAAGAGAAGAAAACAAATTTGGAGGTATTGGAAAAGTTGGGGGTGAAAAGAGAATTAATTACCAAATCAGGGAAAGACAGTTACGTTATTTTGGTAATATAACAAGACATACCTCCTTATTGGAGACCATACTGGAGGGTAGGGTGGAAAGTAGTCGTTCAAGAGGCAGACAACGCTTTAAGTGGATGGATAACATCAGGAGAGGAATTAGAAAAAGCCTCGCAGATTGCACATTTACGGCAAGAGATAGAGTACGCTGGAGATTCGTTGAAGCCGACCTTCGATGCTGAGATGACACTTGAAATGAACTGATCTATTTGATAGATTATAATTTTCATCTATATATCGATTTGTCTGTTTAATATTTTCGTGTAATTATCATCTATTTATTTTTTTCAATATTTTCTTATAATTATCATACATTTATCGGTTTGTCTGTTTTATAGCGTAAAATTATCATATGAGTACTTATTGGACATTTAATTGAATAGTAGTAGTAGTAGTAGTAGTAGTAGCAACGATAGTAGCAGTAGTAGTAATAGTAGCAGCACCAGTAGTAGTAGTAGTAGTAGTGGTGGTAGTGTTGTTGGTTATAGACAGTGGCAGTAGTAATAGTAGCAGTAGTGCAGCCCAAGTTGGATATGTCGGACCGAATGGTGCAAATATCGTAGTCAATCTGTAAACTAGCGAAACAACGCATTCGGTTCTCTGGACTACATCCTGCTACTTGCGAAACCGTATTCAAGGTTTTTGTAGCAGGCGTTTGAAACGAACAAAGAAGTAGCAGCAGTAGTGGTAGTAGAAGTAGTAATAGTAGTAGTAGCAGTAGCAGTAGGTCTTCCGCCATCCGTCTCAAGGCAATGTTATTTCCAGTTATGAAACAGTCAGCTAATTCTTCATTCCACTATGCTGTGCCACGTTGTAGCTATATCCACGTCTCGCTCTCCATCCCTCTATCTCTCTCCATCCCTCCCTCTATCTCTCTCTGTCTCCCTCACTCTCTCTCTCTCTCACTCTCACCCATCACTCCATCCCCGCCCCTCTCAAAGATAAAGCTGTTCCCATATTCCAGCCAGTAAAGTACTCTGAAGTGGCCCTAGTCCTACGGTCGATACTTCTCTCCCCTCGCCCTCGTTGCCCGGCCCCTGCCCTACGTGACATTAAATAAGCCGCACACTTGACATTCTAACCTTGACACTTGACGTCTGAATAAAGTGTCTGGTCAGTAGGGACTACAAGAAACGGGGTCAAACCTCTTGTGTCAGGCTGTCGGGTCGAAGGGTAGTGCTACTCGCTCGGAAATTGTTGCTGGGCTAAATTATTTCCTGGTTCTCCCCCCTTCTCTCTATCTCACTCTTTCTCTCTCTCTCTCTCTCTCTCTCTCTCTCTCTCTCTCTCTCTCTCTCTCCGACATGAAACTAGTATTTATATTAATTTTAAAAACTACCTTTTTTTCTGGTCAA
This sequence comes from Ariolimax columbianus, assembly GCA_036924085.1. NCBI lineage: Eukaryota > Metazoa > Mollusca > Gastropoda > Stylommatophora > Arionidae > Ariolimax > Ariolimax columbianus. The sequence continues at coordinate 28,282,782 of JAVGWX010000020.1, read as the reverse complement.
TCTTTCATTTATTCTCATCACTATCAAGAGCCGTCTCTGCAGCTGAGGTTGACGGTGGTGGTTAACCAGCTGTCTCCCGTGCCAGGCCGGTCCACATAGTCAGACTCTTGTTGTTGTTGTCGTCGTCGTCGCTGCTGCTGCAATTGTTGTTGTTGGGAGTGCCCACAGTGAGTGGGTTTACACTTTTATTCGCCCAGAAAAGGACATTAAGTGGCGGCGTGCAGTAGCTTTCCTCACATGATGAAGGTGGGCTTTGGTCCTCCGGGCGATCGTGCTTTTTTGTTTTGGGGTCAACAGGAGTGAATTCTGTTTTTATTACTTTTTATCTTGGCGTTTCTTTGAGCGGACGATTATCACAGCTATAGAGCACTCGCATTGACATTAGTATAAGAGGTTCGAATCCCCGGTATGGCATATGTTGTTTTTTGTTGTTGGGGGCGAAATAAACATAGTCAGCACACGACGCGGCGACAGCAGTGGCGAAGCGGTCTGTAGTACTCAGCCTGCAAAACCCATCGGCTACCCTTGCAATGGGAAAAATGTCGTATGACATTTTTTTGTTTTTTTAAGAGCACTCGCATTTCATGGCAAAGGTACGGGTTCAACTCCCACTACGCGCAGTTCCAGTCGACCCAGCTATAAATGGGTACCTGGCTGACGGTTAGGGGAGGACTAGGCAGCGTGGAAGGAAACTTGCCATCACACAAACAAAGCTGCGGCTTAGTAGAATGAACGCTCTAACACCTCATCTATGACGACATTGTCTGCTATGAGGGCAACTTTACAATTGATTGGAAGAATTGGTGTTTGTGATTATCGATTTTTGTTTCGTTCGCCACCGTCTTCTGTTCTTAGCAGATCTCTTCAGCTTAGTATAATCATGCACTCCTTCTTCTACAACTTCTTCTTCTTCAACTTCTTCTTCTGCTTTCTTTCTCAATCTCCGCCTACCAAGCCCTGAACAGGACTTTGCAAGTAACAAGATGTAGTCCGGAGAATGGAATGCGTTGTGTCGCTAGTTTACAGCTTGGTTGCTATATTTGCACCTTTCGGTCCGACACATCTGTCTTAGGCAGGCCTGCACTCCTATTCTCATGTAAGCCTGTGTGATGTCATTGCTTTCTTGGACGTCCCTTCCTCTTTCCCCCCGTATTTTTTGTTTCTAGTATTTTCAATAGTAAACCTCCCTGTCTCATGTTATGGCCAAACCCAGACAATCTAAATTAGTTGTCTATGTGACCCTATATCTTTAAGCGCGTGTTTATTTGCCATTTTTTTCTGTCCATCTCACTCTTTCCATCCTGCGACGGCACCACATCTCAGAAGCTTCTAATGACTATTCATCTTTTGTTTTTTCTCTTAAAAGTCAATCTTTCAGAGCCGTACAGTCCTACATGCCAGATATGTGTATTAATTATTCCTTTCTGAAGCTCAATGTTGGTGTTATTTGTTGTTAGAAGTTCTAATTTCCCACGGAATGCATTTTTTGCTAGTGTGGTCCCAGTTTTAATTTCAACTTCACAGCGGGCATCGTCTAAAATAATTCGTTCCAAATGTGAAAACTTCTGCACTTTTTAAATATTATGTCACTCGATGCTGATATTTATTCTTTGGGTTTGAATACTTGCGTCTTATTTCGCCACAAACAGAGTTCCTTGGGTTCCCATCGCACGTAACGGAACATTCGATTCCGCGTTAAGGGGAGGAAGGTCGATATTATTTTATTTTAAACAAATAAATAAAGACGTAGATGAAAGTGTAGATATAAAATATGCTTTTATTGAGTTTTGTGAATGGTCTGGGTTATGATTAGGGTTATGGATAGGGTTATGGTTAGGGTTATGGTTAGAGTTAGGGTTATGGTTAGCGTTATGGTTAGCGTTAGGACTATGATTATAGTTAGGGTTAGGGTTATGTTTAGAGTTAGGGTTACGGCTAGGGTTATGGTTAAGGATAGGGTCATATAACATGGTTATTATAACCTCGTCAGACAGCATGAATAATGCCATACTGCTATAGACACTAGATGATGATCTCCTTATCGTGGACCAACGTTGACAAGAGTCAAGACGGCCAGGAACAAACGGTAGCAGAAATTCTAGTCTATTCTCGCAAAATGTTTGTAACCACACCCCTTCGAAATCTCTTTCTCCCCCCCCCCCCCCCTTCCTCTTCTCTCTTTTCCCCCCCCCCCCCCCCCCCCCCCCCCCCCCCAGTTACCAATTGGACTATCCTGTGACGTTACTACCTCAAATTCGGTGCTTAAAATATATTTCTTGTGTTTGGAGTGAATTCCAACACACGTTTCTGTGTTTTTTTTTGCTGCTACCATCGCTGTTATGTTAGAAATATTTATTCTCATACCAAATAGCTGGACTGTATCGTTGGACTTAGTGAGAAGTTCTGGTAATAGTAGTGTCCGCTATTCCTTTTATGTCAGTGAGAAACGAATGGAGTTGAAAAACAGCGTCTAAGAAAGTTGAATCGATCAAATTGGTCGTGGTTCTGTGAGACCAGTACGTTCTTGTTGCCCTGTGCCAAGTTCACGATACTTTTCTGGTCGATGAAGTTGGAGAGGTCTGTCTGACCCGTGTCGTTTTGGACGTGGGCCGATCAGAGGCATGCTACGTGGCTTTCCAAGGTGTGAAAACTAGATGTCACAATGTCGACACTGTACACACAATGTGTAGATCCCGTGGATTCCATTACTGGGGAGGAAAGAAGAGGACTGTTGCACGTCCATGCACGTTGCAATAGGCGACAAAAGAGAGTGATACTTGCGTCTTAATTCCTCCTAAACAAAAATAAATAAATATATTTCTAGCCCAGAATTTGAGGCAGTGAAGTCACAGAATAGTCCGCCCTGTTAACTGTTGTGGTGGTGTCATTCTGTTTTCAACATTCTAAGAGAAAAGACGAGAATGTATGCATCCACGCTTCTTCTTCTTTGCTTTCATGATCTTTTGGTCATGCTATATCTGCAGGCCAGTCGCCATAATGAAGCCTGTAGTCTTCACCAGGTCGGAGCGGCTGCCCCACAGCTTTTGTCTCATCTACGCACCCTCTGACCAAGTCTGGCATCTCATTTCCCTATAGATTGGGCATTCCTGTAGCATATGCTCAGGATTCTGACCCCCTGTTCCACATAGGCACTCATCGGTGCGTGAGACCTTATATGTTCTAGTAGTCTGCAGTCACCAGTTCTCAGACGAAATAAGGTAGTTTGTTGGTTTCTTTATGAGTTGGTGAATTGGGTCTGGTGTACTGCTTATGTTTCTGTCTTCTCTCCTTTGGTGTATATACTGATATCGGATGATGTTCTTAATCTCTCTGTATGGTACTCGATAATTAAATTGTGCTTTTTTGGTGCCATCTTTTACTAGAACGACAGCTCTCTCGTTTCCTGTGATTCCGCAATGGGAGCCATTGGGACGCTGTTGTAGAGGATCTCTGGAGTTTTTGCTAGTTCTGCTCTGATTTCTGGTAACAGTGGTTCGTTGACTGTTTTCAGTATTGCCTCTATTAGATATCTACAATCTGTGAAGACAACTATATCTGTTGGTAGTTGCTTTTCTGTCTGCATTCCCTTATTCCTGTCATCTTAGTAATAAATTTGTTGAATCTGTCAACGTTGGCCCATGATAAGGAGAGTAGCCTCCAGTTTCTACATCAGCATGGCGTTATCCACGCTGTCAGACGATGTAATAACAACCCTGTTATTGTGTTGTCCTTGGCCGAGCGACAGGATAGATGGAGATGTCAGCAGGACATCCCTGTGAGTCAAGGCACTTGTCTACAAGGCTCGAGCATGGCCTACATGCAGATCATTATGTTTGTATACTGCTGGACTGTAGACCTGACAAGTATCTATTTTTATCAAGCTAACACTAACCCTACAGACTGGTTGCAACATCTATAGCTTCTTCTTCTTCTTCTTTGTTCGTTCTCATTCTTCAGCTACGAAACTCTGATAAAAAGCTTTGCAAGTAGCAAGATGATGTCCGGAGAACGGAAAACATTTTGTCATAGTCCTCGGCTCAACTGCGACATTTTCACTTTCCGTCCGCCACATCTGACTTCAGCGGACATTTTTGAGTGTCGTGTTAGCATTTCCTCTTCGATCCCTTCTCCTTAGCCAGTCTGTTCTGTTGCAGCCTGCTATCCAGGATCACCGCGTGGAGGTGTAGAAGGGTCTTGGCAGCTCTGGTTCGCTGGCCCTGATGGTGGCAGTCAGCTTTGGTTCGCTGGCCCTGATGGTGGCAGTCAGCTCTGGTTCGCTGGCCCTGATGGTGGCAGTCAGCTCTGGTTCGTTGGCCCTGATGGTGGCAGTCAGCTCTGGTTCACTGCCCCTGATGGTGACAGTCAGCTCTGGTTCGCTGGCCCTGATGGTGGCAGTCAGCTCTGGTTCGCTGGCCCTGATGGTGGCAGTCAGCTCTGGTTCGCTGGCCCTGATGGTGGCAGTCAGCTCTGGTTCGCTGGCCCTGATGGTGGCAGTCAGGTCTGGTTCGTTGGCCCTGATGGTGGCAGTCAGGTTTGGGTCGCTGGCCCTGATGGTGGCAGTCAGGGTCGCTGACCTCTGCACCCCATGCCAATTCTTTACTTATTTATTTAAAATAAAAATATCGACCTGTCCTCCGCTTAACCCGTAAATTAAATGTCTCGTTTAAGTCAAATACATGCGGTGGGGACCCAGGGAACTGCGTTTGTGGTGAATTATGATGAATTATGACGCAGGTACCAAGAGAGTTGTGGATAGTGATGGTAGTCTCATCTTCTGAGAACAAATTGTAACAGAAACTGTCACTGCAACAGTACATTGGCACAGGCTTCCTGGGGAGGCCAAACGTAGCTGTGCCCAAATACTCCGGCTGGAGCCAATGAGGGATCCAGAGGGAAATATAATAAGACGACTGTTTCTTTTCTTACACGTCGTGAGGTCTGACTAAAGAGATTTGTGCATGGCGTTGGTACCATCGCTGCTGAAAAACCATTGCTATAACAAGCCATGCAATTTGTAGGAATCTGGCTTTCTTAACTGATTGCTGCTCTTGACCTTGGTCGATATAATTTTATTGTTAAATAAATAAGTAAAAGACATAATATACAGACAGATGTGTAGAATAGGTGCTTATACTGTATTTAGTTGTGTGAACGGATAGGGTTAGGTGTAGTGTTAGGTTAGGTTAGGGTTATTGATGTATCTACAGTAGACTGTTGTTATGGTTAGGTTTATGGTAGGGTTATGGATGTATTTGGGGTAGGCTGTGGTTATGGTTAGGTTTAGGGTGATGGTTAGTATTAGGCTTAGATTTAGGGTTAGGTATAGGGTAATGGTTAGGGTTATGGTTAGAGTTTTATAGTCATTGTATCTATTGCAAGCACAGTATAAAAATTGTTAGCACCGGATTTGTAATTGGCGACGTCACAGAATAGTCCAGTTTTTAACTGTTCGGGGTGTCAAACATTATGTTTCTGCGAATTAATGCTTCCCCTTGTTTCTGCCATCTTATTTGGAATCAGCAGTGAATTTCTTGAATCTGTCAACGTTAGGGCAGCATTCAGTTTCTACATCAGCATGGCATTTTCCATCATGTCAAACAATGTAAAAACAACCATATTATAGTAGGGTTAATACGTTGGCTGCTGGAGGTCGCGGGTTCGAATCACGGTGGAGCGGAAATTTTCCCACGTGAATCTCCTGGTAAAAATTCACATTATCTCTTGGAAGTGAGATCGGACTCCCGTGTTCAGTGCCGAGCAGGTTCAAAATCCATTGGCAGTTAGAAATCTAAAAGAGTAGACGAAGCAGTCGCTGCCTGGACAAAATTAGAAAATTCAAGATAAAAAATCTACCCAAGTTATGTGTACCTTCCCCCAAGGCCTAGTAAACCACCAGAAGTTTTAACATATCCACTACGGATAGCCTTCGGTTACCCTGGAAACAAACATTAACATACCCGTTGGATTACAAGTATTCCAAGCAAGTGAAGTGCAAAAAACGTGTTTGCATGACTGCAAAGATTTCTATAGTCCGTCTTTTCATGAACAAGGTCCGAAGCAATCCTCTACTAAACTGCATGTCAGATCCAAATGATTTTTCGCATGCAACCTTAGAATATCTATGACGCCAAAACATTACTATAATTTATTCCATAGATGTTAAGACATTTGCACATCCGCGAATTCTTTTGATCTTTTAGAACCATTGCAAATAAATGACATTCAATTAAAGATTTTACAATACGCAGCTTAATTTCTCGTCGCATTTTGTTCATAGTTGTATCTCCTTAATGTCTTGATAGATTAATTGATTGTTTGTGTTGCCCTTAATGTACAATCGTAAAAATGGCACCAATATGCAACAGTTAGTACAGCCCTTCGGTCACCATTAGACCTCCAAGGTTGTATCAACAGCGCAGCTAATTTTATGTTGCTTAAAGCAATTGAATATTGAAATGTATGTGTTGCCATTGTATGTACAATTAATTGTTTTGATAAACATACGGTAATTCATCCAAGTCTGCTAATCAGTATGTCCACGAAAGATTATATTAATCATTCCGAATCTGTCGATTCAAAGAGTTTGATAATTATTACTGACTGGACAAATTGTAATCCATCTCGATGCTAGTACTGTTCTTCCCGGAGCACATGTTCAACACACTTCACCCAGAACTGAATGCCTGTGTTTGAAAGTTATTCACGTGTCAGCACTTCAACTTCACACATTTTAAATGTCCTGTTTTGTCGGGCAACTTGTCATTTGACGTTAGCCCACACAAGCTCTGTGGGGTTTAGATGCGCATGATATGCATGTAGTTGCCGAGATGTGTGACCGTACACGTCAATGATTTTGTCAATATGATACACCTTTGTTTTATTTGTCTTCCTCACGAGCTGCAACAACCTGGTATTCAAATACGAGTTATCGAACTTTAGCCAGCCATGTCCTAATTTGAGCTTTAGTATTTGATGCAGTTGTTACCTTGTCTTCCTCTGATACTGCACTGTGATAGGATGCATTATCCATTACTAGGCATGACGGTCTAGACAGAATTAGAAGCAGATCATTCGTCATACAGTGGCTGAAAATGTGTCCATTAATTTCACTGTTGCAGTCTCTACCGTCGGTACGTTTTGATTTGAAAATACGTTCAGCGGCATGGACAAGTCTTTTTTCACTACTTCCGGCATACGTTAGAATAATACGCTGCCCTTTGCTGCTTGAAATGTTTCTTTTCTGTTCACGGTCAACTGATTGCCCTTCTTTACCATAGGTGTTGTAAGCTTTGACCCAGGATTCGTCCAAGTATACAATGTCTTAGCCTTGCCTACGCCGGTCACGTGTCTGTGTCAGGTATTTGCTTCTGACAGCAATCAAATATGGCTTTTCACATTTAATAATTCTGCCTCTTGAAGTTTTCCCGAATGTAACTCCGGCGGCTCTTACAATTTTGTAAAGAGTACCTTTAGAAATGTCAATACTGCTGTCGGATTGCAATGTTAATTTTAGTTTTCGGAGAGTAACAAATTGATTTTTCGTCAACAGTTTCAAAATCTCCCGTTGTATGACATCTCTCTCGGAATCGAAATTTTCTTTTACTGGCTTGCTTGATATTATTTTTGTTGTGTGTGTTCGCCTTATTTCTCTATTCCCTAAAGCTAGTGTGCGTTGCACTGTGTTTTTATTTTGCGCCTGTCGGCCTAGTGCATCCGACTTCGGCAGTCATTTTTGCAAGGTCTGCGTCCTCCTGCATTTTCTAAAGGTTTGCTTTCCCGGGGTAACGGCCGGTGCTGGGATGAGGAGTGAACCCAGCACCTTCAGATGGTGACTCGTGTCACTTAGCACTACCCCACACCGTCTCTCTTAACCACTAGCCCACGCGCTCTCTTTAAACCTTGATTGATTTGATTGCACTCTTGAGTCCTGTCCAATCTAACGGTAAAAGGAAGATCTATTCAGACCAAGCGCCAATTGCGTTCGTTTATCTGGGCCATGAATATCGCAACATAAATGACCCATTTTAGATTCCCTGCAGACAAACTTGTTTAGTAAAACGGTAACATTCTGCATTGTTATAAATGTACACTTCAAACTCATTTTGAAATTGTTATCAATCTAACTTTTGAAAAAGCAACTATATATATATGTCACAATAACAACCCCACAAACTATAAAATATGGATACGCCTATATCTGAACTACACTTTCGCATGAATGACCTTGGTTGTTTTCCGCACTCGACAGTGTCTATTTCGCGCACGAGATAATCAAGAACTTGTCTTTACTCATTGAATTTGAATGTAAAAACATTTTTTTTTTAACACCACGACTGTGCACTGTAAACATGTTAAAATTATGTCAAATTCAGTTAGGTTCCATTTAATATAACATAATGAATACACTTGTTCAGAATACATACAATTTCTTTGAGAAATAAATATTTTTTTAACGTCATGGATATTCTAAGGGTGCATGTGAAAAATCATTTGTATATGACATACAGTTTTGTGGAAAATTGCTTCGGACCGTGTTTATGAATTAAGACGACTATAACCAGTATAATAAAGTTAAGTTCAAGCGGCCGGCGCGACGCTTGCCATATCACTCTAGCGTGGCGTTGGTCGAGAGACAATTAGCCTAACACCCTGTTCCCAATATGTCACACGGCGTGTCAACGGCATCTGTACTTTTTTTTAACGCTTTTATTCAACCTGAGTGCCCCCCTGATGCTAATCCCGGCGTGTCCAGTTTGGCAGACACCAGTTTATTTATTTTTTTCACGTGCGATTGATGTTCCACGCACGGAAACTAACGGCAGGCTACCATACTGCACACCTGCCAAGAAACTTATGACAGCCAAATAGGTTGTCGGATGTTGTTGGTTGTCGGATGTTGTTGGTTGTTGTTGTTGTTGCTGCTGTTGCTGCTGCTGCTGCTGTTTGTCAACATTCGACATTTTGTGAGCCCTGAAAAGTGCGTTAGGTGGTGGGTTGCAGTAGCTTTCCACACATTCTGAGCGTACCGATGAAAATTGTCTAAGGCTGTTCTGCTATGATTGGCTTCATCTGCGTGTCTGTCACTACTACGGGGATCACGTCTATCCGCATCTTGCTTTAGCCAGACTGTCTTGAAAATAGCCTGTTTGAAAAGCTACGTTCATTGAAACTCAGTTAGTTAGTTCGCTAGTTAGTTGGTAAATTAGTTAGTAAATTAGTTGGTTAGCTAGTCAGTCAGTTAGTTAGTTAGTGTCAAATCTTGAACTTTCAGTACATGTATAAACTCAATAAGAATACACTTTGGTGACATTTTTGGAGAGGCAGTACCAATAAAGTCCGGGAAGTAAATGCGGCCGACGTGATGCTGACCACATCATCCACTAAGTGCCGTGGATTACAAAATATTATGGGCCTAACACCATATGTCCTATACGCTGTCTTGACGGGATCTGGTTTAGTTTACAAACTCAGTAACAATATATTTTTGGGGAGGCAGTAGTGGGACAATTTGGAATAACTTGCCTTCAATTTGCTGATCAAAGTATTCGAAAAGTTGTGAGGGAGTGGAGAAGACCTGAGACACAGTCTCCTTCGTGAACTTGGCCGGGTTAGAAGCATAGCACTCAGTTGATCGAAGAAGAGGTTGAAGAATGGGAAAACCGATGGATGATTATGTGCGTATGTGTGCGTGCGTGTGTGTGCGTGCCCGTGTGCGTACGTATGTCTCTTTATTTTATAATAATACAGAGGATTCAACTACAAGCTTCTGTGTCTCACATTTGTTAGTGCATTTTGGAGGGGGGGGGGGGGAAACATTTTTCTTTAAACATTCCTTATTGTTACAGCACATCAGCATCAGCAATGGCTTACGTGTGTGTGCTTGCTTACGTGTGTGTGCTTGCTTACGTGTGTCTGCGTGCGTTGTTTCGCGTGTGTAGTTGGGGGAAGTTTTCAATACCCCCACAGTTCATTTGTATGAGAAAAGCATTGTTATGTTAACTTAACTTCATTATACTGGTTTAGAAGGCTCTACAGATTCTGTATACAACCAGTTTATTTCAATCGACGTATACCGAAAATACTGTGAGCATCCAATCCATTTTTGAATGAATTAATTGACTCTGTTTCTACTACAACCTGCGTCATTGCATTTGAAGAAGTCACCACTCTCTGAGTAAAAGAAATATATTTCATAATATCTAATCTGGACCTGTCTTTAAACAATTTATAGCTGTGCCCTCTTGTTCTTGTAGCCGGTTGTACTTTGAAAAACTTGGTATAATCTAATGTATCCTTTCCATTTATTAATCTATACACTTGTATTAAGTCACCTCGGATTAAGTTGTTGTTCTTTCTTTTTTGTCGAAGATATTCGCCTCTTGATTTCGTTGTCCTTGATGATGTGTGGATACTTGCGTCTTAATTTACCCAAAACAAAAGAAATATATTTTTAGCACCGAATTTAAAGTAGTGATGTCACAGAATAGTCCATTTTTTAACTGTCGGGAGTATCAAACAGGCCTCAAGAAAAATAGTAGTGACGTCACAGAATAGTAAACCTTTTAACTGTCGGGAGTATCAAACAGGCCTCAAGAATGTCAGTTACCTCGTCATATCAATGAATTATGTGAATCTGTTAACGTAGGTCCAAGATTAGGGGAGTAGCATCCAGTTCCTACAGCATCATGTCATTATCCAGTCAGACGATGCGATAACAACCATGTTATCTGACCCTAACCATATTCCTTAGCCCTAAACTATTCCTAACCATATAACCATAACCGTAATCCTAACCATAACCTGACACACATAACCATAGCCCTAAACCAAACCGTAACTAAACTTAGCTTAACGTCTATATGCTGGTGTAGAGGACTTTCCGGCGTCTGTTAACAAGCAGTTTAATCTATATTACCTTGCTCTAATGCTATGCGTATCCAATCTATTCTTAAATGCATTAATTGTCCCTGCCTCCACTACTTCCGTGGCAATGCATTCCAAGCATTCACCACTCTCTCACTAAAAAGATATTTCCTAATATCTAATCTGAACTTCTCTTTAGTTAATTTGTAGCTATGCCCTAACCCTAAACCTGACTATTCGCAAAAACTGAATATCCCCATCTTTTCTACACTTCTATCTTTATCAAAGTCTTTAATGATTTATTTAAAAAATATTATATTAGCATGCCCTCCCCTAACCCCGATAACAATGGGTGACGTTACGTAAGATGGAAACCCAGAGAACTCGGTGGTGAATTAAGACATAAGTACCGTCCATAGAATATGACACGTAAACATTTCGTCCGAAGCGAGCACTCTCATGTGGGCATCTCTAGACAGGTTGACCTCTTGTCTTCTAAAGTGTTGACATACTGGGCCGGGAATGCTACAAAACTACACATGGGAGCTGGAAGCTGTGGTGGTGACGAACAGGCAACAAACACGCAAGTCAATCAATACTACGCGCTTAAGAGTTAGGCATTTCAAGACGAGAGTTTACGCTTCAGACCGCCCGTTCAGCACAGAAGATATGCGTGCACTATGGTTTTCAAGTGATCTTTCTTGGAATTACTTTTAATTACATTTTCGGGAGTGATGTGATGATATTTCTGTTTGTGTAAGTAGTCAGTGTATTATTGTTTCATATGTTGAATATATGTTGTGAGTAACATTTTATTTTCAGGAGTTCGTGTATATTGTGTTCGGCCAGTTGAACTGTTGTTGTTGTTGTTGTTGAATGCCCACAATGAGTAGGTTTACTCATTTGTGCGTCCAGAAAATGGCGTTAAGTGGTTGTTGTTGTAGCTTTCTTCACATCCCGAATGATGAAGGTAGACCGGAGTCCTCCAGGCGATTGTGATATGCCTGGCTTCATTGGCGTGACTTCATCTGCGTGTCCCTCACTACTGCTGGGATCACGTCGGTCCCTCACTTCTACTGGGATCAAGTCGATCCCTGTCCTTATTAACTAACCTGCCACAAAAACAGCCCGTTTCCATGACATGGAGGAAAGTCGAGGTGAGAGTCTTGGTCAGTATATTTTGTCTGACGCTAATATGTCTGATCAGTATGTTATACCTGACCAGACGTTAGTCTTCCTGCCCCCTTTCCCGAAATCAAAAACGTGTCCATATTAAGACTCATAGTATCATATGTTCATATTATATATATATATATCACTGCTCGCATGAGTTCGAAGATGCCTAAATAAGCCAATCGAAGCCCTGCATTGTCTGTCGCACTTAGTACACACACTGTGTGTTTATATACACAACCACTAGGAAGGAACATATTGAGAGCGATGTCGTAAAGAACGACTTATGACCGTTGTGCATCAAGTGATAAAATTGCTGCAGAAACCACCAGTGAGTGCAATGACACACAGTGACGTCATGGCGTAGGTTTTTCCTCATGAAGACATCTTGGAGGTGCGGTCATGTGCTTCATAAGTAACGTAATGAAGAAAATAGATGGATAGATAGATAGATAGATAGATAGATAGATAGATAGATAGATAGATAGATAGATAGATAGATAGATAGATAGATAGATAGATAGATAGATAGATAGATAGATAGATAGATGCAACAGTTCACGCCGGAGCAAGGGGAGTTTAGGATGCCTGAACATGTTAAAGCTACCTGAATGCATGTCAAGGTCACTCACCGCCTCAGCAAAGGAGAGCAGATTTGGGTTAAGGAATGTGGACAGATAGAAACTGACCACTAGCCTTCCGATTTTGGTAGGGGAAGATTGATTGACAGGCGAAATTGGCAGCGGGGCTTGCTGCGAGAGAAATGGAGTGACAGGTGTGCAAAGTGTTTCGGTCCAATTGGATTGAAGATGACCATCACCTGAGATCGATTGGTCAAGCTCTGGCCTTGCTTGAGGATATATAACTCGAGACAAAGTTTAGCTCGAGAGGCTGGAGAGAGAGAGGCTGGAGTGAGAGAGGCTGTATGGAAGAGTGAGAGACTGAATGTGGATAGTATGTTTAACTCACAAACTTAGATAGAGGAGCCATTGATAGACTGTTGGACGAATGTTTAGTGATAGAACAGGATCGCTCAAATAGGTGTGTGAGTTTTGCATTAATAGATAATCTGAACGTGTGTTTGTAAGCAAGGACACATTGTGAACGAGTTATGTCGAGATCGCCCGCCTGAGGGGATTTCAGTGAGGAAGAGCATTTGATAAGGTGTGTTGAAGACGCAGTTAAGGCGATGTGTGTGTGATGTCATTGCAAGGCAATAGAACTGGGTTTTTAGTTAGTTGGGAATTCCATCAATAGCTAATGCTTACAATTCCCGTTTTAGTAGAATGTTTAGTTAAGATATGTATTATATTGTGTTTGTAATTTCTCTACTTATTGTATGATATGAGTATGATATAATAAATATGCCACCTGCTGTGTGATATGTCATTTACTGAGTATGGTCATGATGATGTGGATGAGTGTGAGAATGTTCTAAGTTAGATCGCGGCCAGGGCAAGCAGAGGGTCTGTTACATAGATAGATAGATAGATATATAGATAGATAGATAGATAGATAGATAGATAGATAGATAGATAGATAGATAGATAGATAGATCTAGAGAGAGAGGGATGGGTGAGTGCATGGAGGAAAAGGGGGGGGGGTTTATGTGTGGATTGATGGGTTGTTTATGGGTGGATAGATTGATAGATATAGACATACACACGCAAACATGCATGCCTACATAACGTACATACATTACTTACATACAAACACATACATACATAAATACATACATAAAGACATACATACACGCACGCACACTCTCACCCAATATGAGATAATGGATTTTTCTCCAATTGTTCTTACCGAAACAATAAATTTACCCTGTCCTTCACCGATTTCTATAACATTGTATATTTCTCTCTCTCTCTCTCTCTATATATATATATATATATATATATATGGTATCTGTAAATTCCCAGTTCTCGATATTTGGAAGTAGTGCATTGCCTGTCGTAGACAGGCTGACATGCCAGTTTGTGACTGAATACCCTGACACTGCGATAATGTAGCAGATAGGAAGACTATCACCGGAGTACATTATGCTCGTGCTATTGTTACGCGGATATTTGGACTCTCCAGGCCTGGCTGTGGTTTATGTCTGTCACTCACATGGCGAAGCGCTGACGCAGGTGCCCAGACTTCAGCTTTCTGGAAACCATCAGAGCTAAGACAGGCACAATGCAATATTTATCTCCTGAGTGTCGATGTGTACTGCTTCTCTTAACTAATTCAATGCGTACAGCCGATACATCGGCGCACACAATTTCTTACAGTGCCTTATAGCTGATATGTTGACTTGAACAATTGCATGTATATGTTTCTTAATACAAATTTGGGTGATTGTCCCTTAATTGTCTTGGCTTGGCTTTGTTCGTTCTCAATCTCCGGCTACCAAATCCTGAAAAGAGCGTAAGTAGCTGAATGTAGTCCAGAGAACGGAATGCGTTGTGTCGTAGTTTACAGCTTGACTGCGATAATTGCAACTTTCGGTCCAACACATCCGACTTCAGCAATCATTTTTTTAGTACCGGATTAGCATGGCGGGAGGATAGGTCGATATAATTTTATTTTAAATGATTAAGTTGTTGTCTCGTTGTTTGTGCACGATGAGTAGGTTGACTCTTTTGTGCGCTCTGAAAATGATAGTTCAGTGGTGAGTTGCAGTAGCTTTCCTCACATCCCGAGCGTGCTGATGAAGGTGGACCGGTGTCCTTCAGGCGGTTGTGCTATACTTGGCTTCTACTGCGTATCGTATCGCTCACTACTGTGGGGATCACGTCGATTACTCACCTTGTTAGGCAGGCTGCCGTGAATACAGCCCATTTACAGAAAGGGCTACGAGGAAGTCGAGGGCCTTGGCGTATATTTGCCTGACCCTGACTAACATATCTGACCAGTATATTTTGCCTGACCCTGACTAACATGTCTGATTTTTTTTTTTTTTGCTTAAATGTTTGCCTCACTAGTTTCTACTGGCGGAGGCGCGCCATTTTCCACCCCAGACCGTAGTCCATTGGGCGATATCAGGACGCATAAACCAGTGCTTGGATGCATGTATGCGTCTGCATGTACCTATGCTATATTTTGCCTGTAAACGCGTCTCAAGGTCAACGTATTCCTGTGTGAACAAATTTGTAATCCAGGTAGGAGATTGGCCGTGGCGAGGGGAGCTAAATCAAGATTATATGTTTGGCGTGTGTTTGAAACTCGATGTCGGAATTTGACAACCTTGTGAATCTACTAATTTACTTTCTATGTTGTTTGTTTCCTTGTATTTTTGGTTTCTTTAAATTGCTAAATGGCACACGTGCTATTTTATGTGCAACTAATGTTGGACACCAACTAATTTTCAGTACAGGGAGAAAAGAAGATAACAACTTTTGAGAACACCAAACAATGAACACCCAAAACGTGTTTTAAAAATTACGTCCAATTGTTTTTTCACGTGGATATTCTGGAAAATAATGAATAATATTATAATCCCTTATTAATCAGATCGGACTCCAGTGGTCAGTGTCGAGCAGGTTAAAAATACCTTCGCAGTTTGAAATCGAAAAGAGTAGACATAACGACCGCTTCCCAGACACAAATAAAGAACTTCTTGTTAAAAATCTACCCAAATTATTTGTAACATCCCCCGGATCTAGTAAGTCCCAGGAAGTTTACAATTCCTGATATGGATAGTCGATAGCATTCGGCTACTTGGCAGCAGACATTAACAGCATGACTGTTTAAATATCAGGGTTCCTTGTATTCCAAGTAAGGTACCTCTGACTCTGGCTATTGTCGAGTCTAAGGTACCTCCGAGCCTGGCTATTGTCGAGTCTAAGGTACATCAGAGCCTGGCTATTGTCGAGTCTAGGGTACCTCAGAGCCTGGCTATTATCGAGTCCAAGGTACTTTTGAGTCTGGTAGTTGTCTAGTCCAAGGTACCCAAGAGTCTGGTAGTTGTCTAGTCCAAGGTATCTCTGAGTCTGGTAGTTGTCTAGTCCAAGGTACCTAAGAGTCTGCTAGTTGTCTAGTGCAAGGTATCTCTGAGTCTGGTAGTTGTCTAGTCCAACGTATCTCTGAGTCTGGTAGTTGTCTAGTCCAAGGTATTTCTGAGTCTGGTAGTTGTCTAGTCCAAGTTACCTCTGAGTCTGGTAGTTGTCTAGTCCAAGGTATCTCTGAGTCTGGTAGTTATCTAGTGCAAGGTACCTCTGAGTCTGGTAGTTGTCTAGTGCAAGGTACCTCTGAGTCTGGTAGTTGTCTAGTCCAAGGTACCTCTGATTCTGGTAGTTGCATAGTCCAAGGTACCTCTGACTCTGGCTATTGTCGAGTCTAAGGTACCTCAGAGCCTGGCTATTGTCGAGTCTAAGGTACCTCAGAGCCTGGCTATTGTCGAGTCTAAGGTACCTCAGAGCCTGGCTATTGTCGAATCTAAGGTACCTCAGAGCCTGGCTATTGTCGAGTCTAAGGTACATCAGAGCCTGGCTATTGTCGAGTCTAGGGTACCTCAGAGCCTGGCTATTATCGAGTCCAAGGTACTTTTGAGTCTGGTAGTTGTCTAGTGCAAGGTACCTGTGACTCTGGTAGTTGTCTAGTGCAAGGTATCTCTGAGTCTGGTAGTTGTCTAGTGCAAGGTACCTCTGACTCTGGTAGTTGTCTAGTCCAAGGTATCTCTGAGTCTGGTAGTTGTCTAGTGCAAGGTACCTCTGAGTCCGGTAGTTGTCTAGTGCACGGTACCTCTGAGTCCGGTAGTTGTCTAGTGCAAGGTACCTCTGAGCCTGGTAGTTGTTGGCCCCCTCTTGAGAACGATAGCGATCCAACGATGTACACGAGTCTTGTTTATTGTTTTGTTTGACTAAAGATGGAAGCCAGAATTATTTTAAGGTTTTGTTACTATATTTACATTTGATTACAGACATCGTTTCCTTCTGACGCAGACAGACATATCTCTCTTTGTGTTGAAATATCGTTTAATATAGCTAACTGATAAACGGTGTAGAGTGTCTGGAACCGCCTTGTTTAAAAACAGTACATCGTTTTATGGGGTTATATTGGCTTTATCACTTTTTCGTTCGCTCTATCTGTCTCTTTCCCTTTTTCTCTCTTTTTCTCACTCTCTCTCTCACTATATCTATCTCCTTCTCTCTCTCGCTCTCTCTCTCTCTCTCTCTCTCTCTCTCTCTCTCTCTCTCTCTGATATATATATATATAAAGGCCGCTGTCCATCGTAGACGATGATGGCGTAATTAATTTTGCTAGCGCTATTTTTAGTAAGGATTAACTGCGCTACTTTTTATCCTCACTCTATCGTCTCATGCCGCCCGACCCCAGTGGCAAGTCAAGGAACAGACGACTAGGGGGCGACTACGAGATGTAGAGGACTCCTCATCAAGCACCCGTGAAAAATGACGGTGGAGTCCGGAGTCGAACCCACCACCTAATAACGAGGCCGACGGCTTAACCACTTCGCCACGGAATCATATATATATGTATATTCCAAGTAAGGTAACTCTCAGTCTGGCTATTGTCGAGTCCAAGGTACTTCTGAGTCTGGTTTGAGTCACTTGAACAGAAACAAATAATGCTGCAAATGCTTAAACAAATAGTGTTCGTGCATCACATATGATAAGACCACTCTCTTTGTTCAGCCGTCTGGGACAGTCTTTTCTCTTGCTGTGTCCGCTGAAATGGGTGACTTACGCGGTGATTTGGATTAATGTGAGGTAGGAATTTCTCATTTTGTGAACCTCACTCTCTGGTCCTGAGCTACCTTTGGCCAGTAACAAGATATTTATCGAGACAACTGAGATAGCAAAGTATGCAGATTTTATCTTCGGGGTTTATTCCCGAAGCCTTTTCTTGTAAACAGGTGTCCCGCAAGACAGGGGGGGGGGGGGGGGGGGGTGATATCTAACGGTGTGTGTCTTGCCTTTTCCATAACCACAAGAGATCGTAGGGACATCACTCAGTGTGTGAGTGAGTCTGGCATCTCTCACCGGCTGTGTTCAGTTAATTATAGTAGTGTCTAAATTTCTCACTCGCCAATTTCGTGAAGTTCAACCGTTAAAACATATAGGGACACACAGACAAAATGTAAAGTATACTAAAAGATTGTCTTGACTTCTTCGCGATCTGAGACATGATAACTGTCCATCGTTGTGGATGACGACCACCGACAACATCCGAGTTGTATGTGTTTTGTTTTGTTTCAGCATTGTCTGACTTGTTTTGGTGTTTGCTGGACGTCATGTGGCTTATCAGCACTATGCGGGAACGGAATGTTCTTACGTGATTTGCACACTATGTGGTTGAACAACGTCTCGGTCACTACTACGAGGATCACATCGATCCATCACCTTGTTAGTATGGCTGCCATGAAAACAGCTCGTTTTCAGGGAGAACTGCTGGGAAGTCAAGATGATGGTCTTGCCCAGTATATTTTGCCTGACAAGACGTTAGTCTTCCTGCCTACATTCCTTGGTAGATGGTCCCTTTTGGCCTCCAACGCTATTCTGTCCATATTAGAATGGCATTATCCATGCTTGTCAGCCGATATAATAACAACCATGGTAACCATAACCTGAAACCTAACCCTAATCCTTCGCAACCCTGAATATAACCATCTGTTTTACACTTATATCGCTATCTGTCTTTACTATCTATATATATATCTATCTTCAGTCCACTTATGTCGTTAGACGTCGTGGGGAGGTGCGATCTCCTTCGTTTTATATTTATCTTTTGGCAGGTGAAAATCCACTGGTGAATTGCCAGGTCAATCCCAGCATCTGCTAGCTGTGTTAATTAGAGCAAGGTAGACCCGCAGCCTGTCCGACGCCATCTATGCCGCTCCGCTAACCACATAACCAAGAGCTGATGTTATAGCCACACAGTCCCCTTTTTGCAACAATTCTCTGTGGGGCGAATATCCCTAAAATAATTTGAGTAGATTTTTAACTTGAATGTTTTGCCCGAATAGCGGCAGTTAGGCCTACTCTTTTAGATTTCCAACTGCTAATGTATTTTTAACGTACGCAGCATTGCCCACGGATATCTGATCTCACTACTCAGAGATCATGAGATATATTTACCAGATGATCTGCGTGTAAAAATACTTATTTTTAAAACAAATGCAATTATATCTACCTGTCCTCCCCTCTCTCCTTAACCCAAATGGAATGTCCCGTTATGTACGATCGGATCTCATGGAACTGTGTCTGGGGGGAATTAAGACGCAAGTACCGTTATTTCCTTTTGCAACATTCCTACACCTGACAATGTTTTATTGCAACTTTCACGGTAATATAAATTATTTGTCTTTCGAGTTTATTAATAGCTCCAGGCTCTGGATACGGCATCCGGTGTGTGTAGAGGCTGCAAAAACTGGTAGTTGCTGTAGAATACGGGACTTGAGAAATGTAACATTTATCCATTAGATATATAGACACACTAAGAATTGTGGGAAGGAAAAACAGGTACACAAAAAAGCCAGCTGGAATTGGATGTGTCAGTCCGAAAGTGCAGCCTTGCTGTAAACTACGACACAGCGTTCTTGTAATAGCAAAAGAAGTAGAAGAAGAAGAATAAATACTAAGAGTAATTAAGTTTATACAAGGAGCGATTATAGGAGGAGAAAGTTTAAATTTGGCACATATGTAGCTCATTCAATTTGTACTTGAGAATTATGAATTTCCCTCCTTGACGGGTTTACCCGGTGCATGGCGCAACACACCTTATTGACCAGATCTGTTTGTCAGAACAATGGAGAAATCATAGGCAAGAACTGTGATAGAATTCTTGATGTTGCAGGGAAAAACACCTACAGAAATACACAGGGAGATGGAACCAGTGTTTGAGGAATTATGTCCGTCGTATGCTTCTGTAAAAAAACTGATGTAGGCAGTTTAAGTGTGGCCGTTCCCATGTTGCTGATCTTCCAAGATCAGGAAGACCATCCTTAAAGTGCAGCGATGAAAATGCTGCAAGAGTGAAGAAAATCATTGACCAGGTTAGGAAAATGACAATTGCGAAGATATCTAGGTCAGCAAATCTGAATGAAAGTAGTTTTTAGAATATTACACTGAACATGAGAAAAGTACGTGCCCACTGGGTTCCGCGTCTGCTGACATGTGAACAGAAACAAACGAGGGTTGATTGCTGTGGCCAGTTGCTTAAAATGTGTCGGTCGAAAACATGTTGCCGACTATGGTGACATTAGATGAGACTTGGATTCACCATTATAACCCAGAATCCAATATTTTCAGCATCCAGTGGAAAACCCCGCGTTCACCAACACATATCAAGCCAAGAGCACAGAAATCTGCAAGAAAAGTGATGGTGTTTTTTTTGGGAAGTCAAAAGTGTCATATTGAAAGATTACCTGTCTCATGGCAACACGGTTAATGGGCAATATTATGCAGATGTCCTTACCAAACTAAGAAAGACTGTGGCCAGAAAACGTGGGATAGCGCGCACTCAAATTATGCCTTTGCTTCAAGACAACGCGCCCTCCTATAAAGCAAGGCTTGTGCTGCAAACAGCCAACGATTTGAATATTGAAATTCTTCCACCACCACCACCATATTTTCCGGACAGCTCCATCAGACTTTTTTCTTTCCCAAAACTTGAAAAAAAAACAGCTGAAAGGAAATCATTTTCACAGTGACGAAGATGTCATACTAGCTGGCTAGTGATAACTGGTTTAGTTCGAAAAATGGGTTATTTTATTCTGAAGGTCTTTTCAAGGTCACGCAGAGATGTCAGAAATGTATAAATTCAGGTGGTGACTACATTGAGAAGGAATAAGCACTGAGCCAAATGTCAACTTTCTCCTCCTACTATTTCATGGTCATGGTGAAGACTTATGACAAGCCCCTTGTATATTGGAACAAGATTCTCTTCAAACATACCTGCCACACGATACCATAACAGCAAGAACACAGGACTTCGTGTTGAGAGGAAGACCAAAGAAGGATCGTTTGATTATATTTATCTTCTTCATCGTTCGTTCTCAAACTTCCACTACCACGCCCTGGCCGTTCTCAAGCCCCCGCTACCAAGCCCTGAAAAGAGCTTTGCTAGTAGCAGGATGTAGTCCAGATAACGGAATGCGTTGTATCGTAGTTTACAGCTTGACTGCGATATTTGCATCTTTCGGTCTGACACATCCGCCTTCAGTATGCCATTTGTGGCTACCGAGTTAGCCTTCCCATTTCGTTCCTTTCTCCTTAGCCAGTCTCCTCTGCTGCAGTCTGTTATCCATGATCACCGAGTGAAAGAGTTGAAGGGTCCTGACAGTTCTTGGTCGCTGGTCGTGACGCTAGAAGAACTGATTTCACATACCGTTGTCATTGCCTGTTTTCTGTTTGGGCGTTATAGCAATGGTGACACATTTGTTTAGGATCTATGCGCTAGGTCAAATGACCAGGAGTAATGGGAGAAAGTGTGCGAGTATCCTAGAAATGTAAGGCACCACAGTAACATGTCGCCTAGGAATCACGTTGACTTGCCGTCTATGATTTGTCGTGCCCAGGTGTAGAAATCTAGGCACTTGCATCATAATTCACCCCAAACAAAAATATATTTTAGCACCGGGTATCTATTTTTAGAGCCTCATTTTAGTGGTAGTGACGTTTCAGAAAAGTCTACTTTTTGACTGTCAAACATCGCGCCTGTAACGGGATTTGCAATAGACCTAGATTTAACCATCAAACAGTAAATGACTAAGTCAACTTTGTTGACCCCTACCACAGGTGCACATTACTTAATTCATCGAACGTTGTTGGGAAAGGGCAAAGGAGAGAAACAAGCACAAAAAGCGCACACACAGACATACGCTTGATCCGTACATGTGCGAGTTCATAAAACGTCCACTAATCAACGTTAGTGGTTTGGACGTTTTCAGCGCCTCTTCCCGACATTGCTCAATTCACGCCACCTCAATAATTAAAATGGCGGTTTTTTTCAACCTACCTGACAGGAAACGTCCTTTTTGTTTCTTTTTAGAGAATCGTCACCTACAATCTTCTAGCAGATTGGTCTCAGAACTGAATATAACCAGCTATCTTTATCTTCTTCTTATTATTATTCTTCTTCGTTTATCCTCAGATCAATGTTCCGGTTTCTCTTACAAAGGACAACGTTGTTTGTAAGGCTGTTTCTCCATACAGCTTTTGTCTCATGTCTGTCTCACGATGCCAGTATTGTTCTCTCTTTTCCTGCGTGAGCGTGCAGCTTTGCAGGATGTGTTCAACGATCATGATATGCTCCCCACATGGGCACCTGCCATCTGTCCCATTCCTCATTTTGTTGTAAAGATGACCCTTGAGTCTGTTATGCCCAGTTCTCAGTCTGAAGATGATGACTTGCTCTTCTCTAGTTGAGTTATAGTACCTGTCTTCTTTTCAGAAGTCCGGGTGTTGATCAGCCCATTTTACCCTCAAGTTGGTTTTAATTATGGTCTCGGCCTCATTCATTATATGTATCTTTATATAAGTTGTTGCTTATTTATTTAAAATGAAATTATACCGACCTGTCTTACCCGTACCCCAAAATGGAATGTCCCGTTAGATTCATCAGCTGTCAAATATGTACGATTGGAACCAAGGGAACAGTACCGAGGTATGTCTTTGAATTGTCACATTCAGCTTATACATGATTAAGTAGCCGGCACCATGGCCAATAACATGTCTTGGCAGGTTACGGTGTTGCTAACCTCTTCTTCCTTTTCGGAGCCTGTAACATTATCGCAGAGGTAAGGGTTTAAAATAGTAACGGTCGCTCAGGGGGCACGCGACCAACGATTGCACATCCCCACGACCGAAGATTGCACACACACATAGCGAAGATTTCATTTACCCACGACCGAACATTGCATCTCCCCACGACCGAAGATTGCACACACACATAGCGAAGATTTCATTTACCCACGACCGAACATTGCATCTCCCCACGTCCGAAGATTGTACACCCCCGTCTCTGAAGATTGCACACCTGCGCGTCCGAAGATAACACCTCACGACTTCCGTCCTGAGGATTGTACATCCACGTGCCCGAGGATTGCACCTCCACGTGCCCGAGGTTTGCACCTCCACGTGCCCGACGTTTTTGCACCTCACAACTCACGTCTCGATGATTGCACCTTCCGTCCGAAGATTACACCTCACCACGCCTGAATATTGCACCTCCCCACGCCTAAAGATTACACCTCACCGCGCCTAAAGATTACACCTCACCACGCCTGAAGATTACACCTCACCACGCCTGAAGCTTGCACCTCCCCACGCCTGAAGATTACACCTCACCACGCCAAAGATTGCACCTCACCACGCCTGAAGATTACACCTCACCACGCCAAAGATTCCACATCACCATGCCTGAAGATTACACCTCACCACGCTTGAAGATTACACCTCACCACGCCAAAGATTGTACCTCCCCACGCCTAAAGGTTGCATCTCCCCACGCCTAAAGATTGCATCTGCACACGCCTAAAGATTGCATCTCCCCACACCTAAAGATTGCAGCTCCCCATGCCTAAAGATTACACCTCACCACGCCAAAGATTACACCTCCCCACGCCTAAAGGTTGCATCTCCCCACGCCTAAAAATTGCATCTCCCCACGCCTAAAGATTGCATCTCCCCACACCTAAAGATTGCATCTCCCCACGCCTAAAGATTACACCTCACCACGCCAAAGATTGCATCTCCCCACGTGGCATACCACCATAAAACTACATTTGGCGTTGGATACGATCATGACCTGCCAATCATTTATGGGAAGTATAACACGAAATGAAAGAAATAATTGAAGGGGACCTCTAAAATTTAACAACTCTTTATTCTTGCCACTTCTCTCTTCGCCAGAGAGGACACACAGACACACACACGCCCCTGGCGACAGCGCTTTGCCGACTCACCACTGTGGACATACCTAACAAAGTTTTACTGCCTTTTTTCCCGGTGATATAAATAATGTGTCTTTCAAGTTTATTAATAGCCTGGAGCTTGAAATATGGCATCCGGTGTATGCCGAGGCTGAAGCAAGTGGCATTTTGCTGTGAAATATACACAGCTAGACAACATATGTGAAGGATTTGTAAATATATAGGGGGGAAATGTACTTTTTTTTGTTATCGGGAAACATTGTACTGTTGGGAAGTTGAGGATGGAGAAGACGATCTAAGTAAATATATAATGAGGGAAGAAGTGAGCTAGGATGGTAGGAATCCTTGGAACGAAATCAGAAAATAAATAGTCAGAAGGTGGGAAATGAATAATTCAGTGATTAAGATTAAACTCAATTCAGTGGTTAAACGCAATTCAGTCCCATACAAACGAAATTAGTGTGGCGTTTGTGGGACTATGTTTGCCTTCCCGTATTCGATACTTATTCTCTCAGCCAGGCTGCGTGTGTGCAGTTTCCTTCCAGGACCGCCACTCGTAGACAGAATATGGTCTTGGTCACTCTTAAAGGAAGACATTGACGTGAGCGATAAACCTGGTCCAACGCACCAGGCCTGCCAGCACCAACCTGAGAGCAGACCACTGCAGACTATTAAGCCACATTTACCGGCTCTAGATGAGTTTAGTTTTAATTTAGTCGAAGAATCAATGTTATTTAGGTCAGATCATCCCGTACCCGGCTAGGTCGTTAGGCATACACGAAGTCACCCCCCACAACTTCACGCCAT
Organism: Ariolimax columbianus; assembly: GCA_036924085.1. NCBI lineage: Eukaryota > Metazoa > Mollusca > Gastropoda > Stylommatophora > Arionidae > Ariolimax > Ariolimax columbianus. The sequence continues at coordinate 28,258,058 of JAVGWX010000020.1, read as the reverse complement.
CCCTCTGTGTTATCGGCCCCTGCCTGTGCCTTCTTTTGTCGGAGATTGGACCAGTCTTTCATGTTGTCTTCCCATCTCTTTTTTGGACGACCTCTTCGACGTCAGCCTGGCAGCTTTCCTTGCAGGATCGTATTTGAAAGACCATTTGATCTCGATATGTGACCGCATCAAGCCTGTGTCCTTTTTTGCAAGGACATTGCACACGGCTTAACACATTCGTTCTCTGTTCTTCTCCATATTGTTTTTGGAGACTCTCAGCACAATACACGAACTCCGTGGCGCTGGTGATGATCCCGTAATAAGAGGCTTGTTCAAATGAAACCGGACCTAACTGCACCAAGTGAACATACATATGATGCGCAAGATGACTTCACATTGGATGTAAACAGCACATACCAACCGTCAAGTTTGCAAAATTTCATGATTCTCCGACTCACAGTTCACTCATCAGACCGTTGAAAATATGACTCGTGTGATACGGAACCCGTCCAGAGTTCATCAGCGAGCGGTCATTCGGTTTCTAACAGCTGGAGGATGTCGACCAGTTGACATTCATCGCATAGTGCAGGCAGTGTATGGGGGCTATAGTGTGTCGAGGACAATAGTGAAGAACTGGACAACGATGTTTAAAGAAGGACGTGAGTTAACGCAACAATATGCGCCTGACCTGGTCTCGGAAGATCTTTCGTTAACTCATGTCCTTCTTTAAACATCGTTGTCCAGTTCTTCACTGTTATCCTCGACACACTTTTTGTCCCCATACACTGCCTGCATTCTGCGATGAATGTCAACTTCATGCCAACATCCTTCAGCTGTTAAAAACCGAATCAAATGTCTGCTGAGAAAACTATGAGTCGGAGAATAATTGAATTTTGCAAACTTGACGGTCGGTATATGCTGTTTACACCAGAAGTGACGATATCGTACGTATGTTCACTTGTTGTAGTTTGGTCCAGGTTCATTTGAACACGCCTTGTAGACTTTTCACGTTTCTCATACCTGATGAATACCCTTGAGTCGTACTGTAGATTTTGTTGATGTTGTAGTCTTAACACGGTACCTGACAATACTTATTTTTTGCTTTTTACAATGTACATTGGCTGTACTTCTGGAAACCATATTAGGGTTAACGTTTGTCGAGCGGCTGGATGGTAAGGCTTGGTGAGCGGCTGGAGGGTAAGGCTCGAACCTAGAAAAGTTTATTGTGTTTTTGTTGTCTTTGTTATATTGACTGTAACATTAGGAGAAAAATATCCTTTGCAGAGCGGCTACTGCAAATAAGCGAGCTTTATTTAACAGTTCTTTAAATCCTCCCTACTTAACACAAGCAATTGAAAACGTAATGAAAGTTCGTCATACAAGTGTAATTATCGCCCGACTGTTTGACCCCGGGGTCTAATGTCGTAGTTCCGCCACTGCACTGATAATCATACAAACTAGAAAGAGTGTTGTCTTTTATCCGGACCCAGGATAGTCGTTCTAACGTTCTGGGGCCACGGAAGCATATTTGTTATTGTTGTTAACCCTTTGTCTGCTCTTCCTCATAGACGAACGTAGATTGGTAAGACGCCATCTTTAGTTCTCTCCCTTTGTCCTGTGTGTTGGGCAATACAATGTTATTGTCCCTATTGTGTTAGTTAAGGGTAGCACTGTAAAGCCATCTTGCATTTCCTCATTCCAAGCTGTTGTTGGTTGTTTTTCTCTAAGGTGTGGCGAATGCATGAACTATCAGGTAGAGGTGAAGCCATACACTGCCATCGGGGCTTAAGTGTTAGTGACTTCATTGTACACGACCACAGTTTGGTTATACGGCGAGGTAACCTTGCTGACTTTTCTTACCTAACAGTAAGCTTGGTACATCAGAAGTAGAACTTAACTCAATGCACACATTGTTCTGTGCAGATGATCAGTGTCTGTTGTACGACCATGAAAATAAACTGCAGAATAAAGCGATTCCCGACTACCTGTTCTAAATACAATACGCGGATTAATGAGAGCAAAGCAGAAACTATTAAGATCAGTAGAACACCTGGGCCACATAACATACGTGTCAATGATATTGCTATTGAACAGGCCCCTAAGTTCAAGCATTTGGGCAGTATTTGTTATGCTGACGGTAGACTCGACATGGAGATCGAGACAAGGTGTCAAGAAAGCAGATGCGGTAACTTATCAGCTGTCACCATTGCTTAAGCACCCGAGCATGACAGCATAGACACACTTGGCAGAGATGGACAGACAAAGATCTTCAGACTCAGAACGGGACACTGTAGACCACTACAGAACGGGTCTCAGAGACACTGCCACGTGTGATTGTGGAGCACCCAAGCAAACACCAGAACATATTCTGCAAGAATGCCCTACCTATGCAGACCAACGAGAGGCAGTCTGGCCAGGGGGAGCGACCATGCTCGAAAAGCTGTAGGGGACCGGCGAAGACCTGAAACGCACAGTCCCCTTCGTTAACCTCACCGGGCTAAAAGCTTAGCATCAGTTGATCGATGAAGTTTTGGGAACAAAGCAACAGCTGATGAATATTATTTTTTTGCCGACTCTGTGGTACCAATGGCAAACATTGCCCCATGTCCAGGGCACGCGAGAGCAGAATTTCGACGGGTGAAATGAAGTGTTTGAGGAAGGTTATTGGTGTTACCAGGAAAAACAGAACGCGAAACGATAACCATCGAAGTATGGTCGTCACTACATCTTGTGCAGAATACATTTCCAGACACTAAAAAACGTTGGTTCAGTAATCTCATGAGAATGCACCCTCATCATCTTCCACTGCTGGCTTACAACGCTGGTAGATCTGGCTACAGGGTAAGGGGGCGGCCGCAAGTCAGGTCGATAAATGACAGAGTAACCGTGCCACAACACGGGCTCACGTTGACCGACGCAACGCACTTGGCGCAGGACAGGCGATTTTAAGCTCCCCATCTTCTTTTCCCGACAGAAGTCTAACTATTATGGGACAAACCTTTACTGAAGTCTCTAACAACTTCATTCACCGACAGTAATGTAACAAGGAACAACCCTTTACTGAAATATCTAACAATCTCATTCCCCGACAGTAGTGTAACTACTATGGGACAAACCTTTACTGAAGTCTCTAACAACTTCATTACTCGACAGTAGTGTAACTACTATGGGATAAACCTTTACTGTACCTTAATTTGTGTAAGTCAATTGTATGTCGTTTAATGTCTCTACGCGAAACAAAACTATTCGATGTCATTGTATCTCAAATATAATATCCACACCTTTCATTTCAATGTCCGTCTTCTCCGTGTGCCCTGTTATGTGGTACCGTAAGTTCTCTAATCGGACAGATCCAAACTGACTACCTAGAACTAGATATATGGACGATTTAGACCAACAGGGCACTAACTAAAGAAGGGCAAACAGCGTCGGGGATCGACTGTGTGCCTGTGCCCTTTGCCGTGTGTTGTGATAGCTGGCAGTTGCTGATCTCCCGTCTCTGGTTGCCACACAAGCAACTCCCAGCGGGAGAGTCACGAGAAGAGTAGATTATTGTCCTAAACCCGATCGCTGCCCTCAATTACGTTAGTGCTACTTGTACTAGAGGACAATATACAACTTCAGTTCCGTGCCAGAACCATGCTGGACTTGTTGTTGAACGTAGTTATTGCACTCGTTACTATTATTATCTTTTTAACAGGTAGCGCACCGCGGTCACAACCATATTGACACACTCGGCATGTTGAAAAAACCACACAAAAAATATTGACACACTCGGCATGTTGAAAAAACCAAAAAAACATATTTTCAACATGCCGAGTGTGTCAATATGTTTTTTTTTTGTTTTTTTAATGGACGACCGACCCTACCAATAACCATTTTTTTTAATGCTGGATACATCACGTCTATCCACACAGGTTTTGTTGTCGGTAAAAGTACTGTATGTTAGATTACAAATGGATTTATAACAATTGATCTTCATATTACGTGGATTGGAACCGGCCGATTTTGGTAGATAGGTGAAGTGGGATGTTGTAAAGATATTTAGGGAGTAGATCCGTTGTGTTTTTCTTAGATGTAATAACTCGCTTGAATTGGGAACTAATAGTTGTGCCGGTATTATAAACAGTATCGATGCTTTGTTATGGTTTCAATGGATTTCTATCGGAGAGGCTAGGCCTAGCGGGAAAGTCTAAATATTAATTTTTTTACTAATACGTTTTCATCTTCTTGTATCTCAAAAACTGACAAACACGCAACAAAAACAATAAAACAAACAGGTTCTTTATTCGTGTGTGTCTCTACACACAAGAAAATCATATTTATTTACCAATAAACGAAAAGTTACAAGCTTTGAAAGTCAACCACCATAGCAAAACAGAAAGTTTGAAAAATGTTCTCAAAATGTGAGCAGCGTACAGAATTAGTACACAATGATGAGCAACAAAGGGCACCTACTCTGTTTGCTAGATGATCAAGAATGATGATAATGACCTTGTTATGTTCAACCGTTTGAACAATCGTTTCCCTTTGCTCTGTCTGTTGAAATGGGTGAAAGAGTGACGTCCGCGTTGTTTGGGTTAAAGTGAGTGAGCTTTGCAGAATGAACCTCACTCTATCGTCCGTAGCTACCTGTCGAAGTGGTGGGTTGGAGATCCGGAGAACAGTCAATCCTGCTGCTTGATTTCATCGACAAGCTTGGTACCATGTTGGAAGCCGATGAGCGTAGTTGTTTAGCACGCTGGCTTCGCATCTGAGTGTTCCTGGGTTCGTTCCCCAGTTGAGGCGGTATTTGTTTTTCAGACCGCAATGACTCCCGGGTCGACCCAGTCTTAAATGGGTACCGGTTCAGTCCGGGAAGTAAAGGCGACCGGCGTGATGCTGACCACATCATCCACTAAGTGCCGTGGGTTACAAAATAATATGGGCCTTACACCATATTTCCTATGTGGCGTGACGCCGTCTTTTGGTATAATTTCACAGCAGAATGGCTCTGTATGTGTTAGTGAAGCAGGCAGTGCAAGTCTATTGATGTTCTTCTTCGTTCGCTCTCAATCTCCCGCTACCAAGCCCCGAAAAGGGCTTTGCAAGTAGCATGATGTGTCCAGAGAACGGAATGCGTTGTGTCGTAATTTACAGATTGACTGCGATAATTGCACCTTACCGCCCACACACATCCTTTGGTGTTGTTACTTAGGTGTTTGCCTCACTAGTTTCTACTGGCGGAGGCGCGCCATTTTCCACCACAGACCGTAGTCTATTGGGCGATATCAGGACGCATAAACCAGTGCTTGGATGCGTCTGTGTGTACCTATGCTAGGTTTGTGCGCCCTCAGAAGCTAGCCCAACCAAAGTGCAATGGAAGGGCCTCACCATGAGGGCGCGTGTGAAAGTTTTGCAAGAGTGTGACTGTAGGACAGAGTCAAATGTAACAAGAGTGTGACTGTAGGACAGAGTCAAATGTAACAAGAGTGTGACTGTAGGACAGAGTCAAATGTAACAAGAGTGTGACTGTAGGACAGAGTCAAATGTAACAAGAGTGTGACTGTAGGACAGAGTCAAATGTAACAAGAGTGTGACTGTAGGACAGAGTCAAATGTAACAAGAGTGTGACTGTAGGACAGAGTCAAATGTAACAAGAGTGTGACTGTAGGATAGAGTCAAATGTAACAGAGTGAGGTAAGAGAAGAGAGAAGGGGAAGAGTGGCCCCCCAGGGTGAGCCCAATCTGTCAGCAGCAATGTATGCCCCACACACATCCGACTTCAGCATGGTATTTTTGAGTACCGGTTTAGCGTTCCCTCTTGGATCCCTTCTCATTAGCCAGTCTGGCTGCCGGTTTAGCCTTCCCTCTTCGATCCCTTCTCCTTAGCCAGTCTGGGTACCGGTTTAGCCTTCCCTCTTCGATCCCTTCTCCTTAGCCAGTCTGGGTACCGGTTTAGCGTTCCCTCTTGGATCCCTTCTCCTTAGCCAGTCTGGGTACCGGTTTAGCCTTCCCTCTTCGATCCCTTCTCCTTAGCCAGTCTGGGTACAGGTTTAGCGTTCCCTCTTGGATCCCTTCTCCTTAGCCAGTCTGTCTGCTCTGTTGCAACCTGTTATCCAGGATCACCGCGTGGATGTGTAGAACGTCCTTGACAGTTCTGGTTTGCCAGCCCTGATGATAGTAGTCAGCTGTGGGTCACTGACCGCTGGAGTTCATGTGCTGCTCAGTGTCTTGATCCCTATTGAGGTTCGGATTTTACCAGTTGTCACCGTCAATGTCATAGCCTACAGGACTGTCCTACTTAAATAGTAGACCAACGAGAGGCAGTCTGGCCCGGGGTAGAGACTATGCTCCAAAAGTTGCGAGGGACCGGCGTCAGTTGATCGAAGAACATTGATCAAGATGCTGCAGTGGTCAGCGACCCATAGCTGACTGCTAGCGTCAGGGCCAGCGAACCATAGCTGCCAAGACCCTTCTACACCTCCATGTGGTGATCCTGGATAACAGGCTGCAGCAGGGCAGACTGGCTAAGGAGAAGGGATCGAAGAGGGAATGCTAACCCAGTACTCAAAAAATGCTTGCAGAAGTCGGATGTGTTCGACCGTAAGGTGCAAATATCGCAGTCAAGCTGTAAACTACGACACAACGCATTCCGTTCTCTGGACTACATTCTGCTACTTAAGCTCTTTCAGGGTTTGGTAGCGGGGGAATGAGAACGAAAGAAGAAGAAGATCGAAGAACAACAGCTGTGAGGGACTGGCGTCAGTTGATCGAAGAAGAAAAGGACTGCCAACGTCAAACAATGGATGTCATCTACAATCTTTCAGTTAAACAGAGCCTAATAGTCTGTGCTTTAGAAAGAAAACTGCCAAAGATTCTTTCACGTTCATAACGTGTTCACGGTATCTCTGAGTTTATGAACGGCTCCGATAGAACTTGGCGCCGAGATAACCTCATCTGGGACAAGGATCCGCTTGCAACTTGCAGGATTCTAACAACACCGTTTCTCGCTTTTATTCGTTCGTGTCTTGAGAGCGATCTTCTTATCACTCAGGTAGTGTGACCCCGTTGAAAGACACAAACTGAAAATGCAGTTTTGGAAAACAAGCGGGGACGGCGAGTAGCGACGTTACGGCCAGGCTAGAGTGATTATCAAGGGTAAGATCTAACTTAGCCAGTACATAAACAACCGGCTAAACTAATTCAGTAATGAACGCTAGGTATCCATACTTGTCAGTAATGAACGCCAGGTATCCATACTTGTCAGTAATGAACGCCAGGTATCCATACTTGTCAGTAATGAACGCCAGGTATCCATACTTGTCAGTAATGAACGCTAGGTATCCATACTTGTCAGTAATGAACGCTAGGTATCCATACTTGTCAGTAATGAACGCTAGGTATCCATACTTGTCAGTAATGAACGCTAGGTATCCATACTTGTCAGTAATGAACGCTAGGTATCCATACTTGTCAGTAATGAACGCCAGGTATCCATATTTGTCAGTAATGGCAATAACTACAAAACGTACCTTACAACAGCAAACTTGGCGCAATCGCCAAATACCGAGTAATAAATCACGACTAGTTTAACTGGGCTTGTCGGGGATTTCTTTCGGTATGGCCACTTCTCCACGTACACAAAGAATTGGACAAACTGCTGCACTGTGAAACTGCCATAGTGAAAACACACAAACAGACACGCACGCATCATCCTGTGGCCAATACGTCCTGATACAGGTCAGCTCAGCACCGATAGCTCCACATGGGCAACCTGCGCTATCACTTATTCCATCTGACGAACCCCGGACGCTCGTGAGGACAATAATCGGTGCTAGAACACCACCACGTGCTGATCGCTGCTCTTTGCGCGTGAATGATGTTAGGTCTGAAACCAGATTAACATGTAGGACACCCCACCTAGCCAGCTGGCCAGACGAGAAAACCCTGAAGTAGTTATCGGCCTGACGCACACGCGTACCACGTAGCTGATAGCGTTGTTCTCCCGCACATACATGCACACATTCACCGTGGCGGATTGCTTTGTACCTCTCTCACACATACACGCATAGTACAGGCGTATCAAGACTCCCAAGCCATGGGCGATGCCGGTCCTGATAACACGATTCTTATAATTGTCATGTAGTCGCATGCCGGCCAGCAGTTCTTGAGCTGTTTGTACGAAACTTGTGTACATAGCGGTGACACACCTACGGCGGGGGCGAAGATGAGACTCCTGGCAGCTCACGGTTCATTCTTGTCCAAACATCAAAAATCTTTCAGTTTCGGTTCTGTTTCTAAGAATCGACTTCACTGCACTCCGGGCATACCCATAGGTGCTCAGTCTCTCAGCAAATGGCACAGAGCCGGGAGGGGGGGGGGGGCTGATGGTTCATGTAGCTAGCTGTTTGTACGCTCTCCCGCGCTGCCCTCCCATGCGCCCCACTCCGCTCGAACCTGGTTTAGTGTCAACTCATTACAGTCTGTAAGTGGCTGATTCATCTATTCTGGTAACGTCATCCAACAGGCGGTCATTGAACGTTTTCAAAATGTCGTTCATATCTATGACTAACGCGTCCATGGTGCTAGCCCGTGAATCAACGATGTCAGCTCTCTCGATACCCTCAACCCCAGCATGAGCAGGACAGTAGATCCACGTCAACCCCTGGGTATTTGAGGCCTCAACAGCTGATATCCACTCGGACCTAAGCCATCTCTTATGTACCTTCTGAAGTACGCGCCCCTGTCACGTGTACTGTCCCCCAGTGAAAAATGCTGACAATTTGATTCCTGAGGCTTTCATAATAATGTGCCGTTAAAACTGTATTCCATCTGGTTACCATTGACACAAGGCCGCAATGGTCGGTCTCCTCTGATTTATAGTTTGGGTCATCTTCTTACGCTTCGCTCGCATGTCAGACTCCAGTTCTTAGTGTTTCGTCTTATGTTGTTCTTTGTCAATTTGTATCTTTCTACGCTTTCCTTTCCCTGAAGATTGCAATACGACGAATGTTTGGTTATTTTTCCTGAGTTTGTTCCCAATCATGTGTTCCATCCAGATGGTAAATCCGCTGGTCCAGATGGTAAAGTCACATGATCCAGATGATAAAGCCACCCGGTCCAAAATGGTAAAGCCACATGATCTAGATGGTACAGCCACGTGGTCCAGATGGCAACGCCGCTGGTCCAGGTGGGAAAGCCACACGGTTCAGATGGTGGTAACGCCACTGGTTCAGATGGTGGTAACGCCACTGGTTCAGATGGTAATCATAATAGAAGCAATCAATATTGAAATTTAAACTTCTTCAACATAGATATTAAGTCTAAGAATGAAAAGAAATACCAACAGACTGGAAAGTATGCAATCTATTAAAGCTGTCAAATAAGGGAGATCTCAAACAATGTATAAGTTATACAGAGAAAAAGTGTTTGTATCGGTACCTGGGAAAATTATTAAACATGATAATGTTAGATACCTTAAACAGTAGTTATATAAAACTAGCAAGTAAAACAGGTGAAAAATGTCACGTACCTGGGTAACATGATCTCAGCAGAAGGCAAAGGTGGCACTGAGATCCAAATAGATTAAATAAAGCAAGTTACATCATTGGGCAAATGTCCCCGATATTACAATGTAAGCACATGACATTGGATACAAAAAGCACACTATGCAACGCGATATTCTCAACCACATTGTGCTATCAGTGCCGAGATTGGACATTAACAAACAAAGATGAAAGAAACATCGTAACAACAGAGATGAAATGTCTGCGCGGAATGCTTTGAGTAACATGAATGGATAGAATCAGAAACGAAGATATTAGGAGACAAGTTGGTACAGCACCAGTACTAGATCTCATCAAAAGACAGCAAACCAAATGGTTCGGCCATGTAACACGCCAGACCGATAGATACTATCCCTCAGAAAATGTTATTCAGATACAATGGATACAAAGCCAAGGGAGCACCACGCAGAACGTAGAAATAACAGAAGCAGTAAAGCTCCCTGTGTACGAAGCACATACTAGGGCGCGGTCAAGAAACCTCTTCATAACCTGACGCTGAAAGGCACAAGCACATACTAGGGCGCGGTCAAGAAACCTCTTCATAACCTGACGCTGAAAGGCACAAGCACATACTAGGGCGCGGTCAAGAAACCTCTTCATAACCTGACGCTGAAAGGCACAAGCACATACTAGGACGCGGTCAAGAAACCTCTTCATAACCTGACGCTGAAAGGCACAAGCACATACTAGGGCGCGGTCAAGAAACCTCTTCATAACCTGACGCTCAAAGGCACAAGCAGAACATAGGTTATAGATTAGACAAGACCAAACACATACATCTGAGTAGAGAACAGCTAGTCGTTCTATTGTTAGAGTCATGTGCATACCATACATACATACATACATTGCATGCATGTATGTCATACAAACATACATATATATATATATATATATATATATGTATATACATGTTGTTTTGAATGCCCACATTGAGCAGGATTACTCTTAGGTGTGCCGGGAATAGTACGTTAAGTGACGGGTTGCAGTAGCTTTCCTTACATCCCGAGCGGGCAGATAAAGGTGGACCGGGTCCTCTACGCGGTTGTACTATGCTTGGCTTCATCTGCCTGTCGCTCACTACTAAGGGGATCACGTAGATCCCTAATCTCGTTAGCCAGGCTGCCATGAAAACAGCCCGTTTTCAGGAAGGGCTACGAGGAAGCCAAGGTGAGGGTCTTGTCCAGTATATTTTCCTTGTCCCTGACTAACATGTCTGATGAGTATGTTGTGCCTGACCAGACATTTGTCTCTCCTCCCCTCAGCCCCGCTGTAAACCTACGACTCAACCCCACAGACGCCATTTTCATGACGAACCGCGAAGGTCACAGTGTGGAGGGGAACTCACAACTTTATATCGGTTTCGCAGACTCTGTCAAATAAACTCGGAGTGCATCCCTTTTTGTGCAAAGCGTGTTTTATAAGCTCTGCTTCAAAATTTGGAGAACGCTCTTCATTTCAGTTCACGTGCCATCACCGCACCGAAGGTCCGCAGGTCAGTTCAGGTGCCATCACCGTATCGATGGTCCGCTGGTCAGTTCAGTTCAGGTGCCATCACCGTATCGATGGTCCGCTGGTCAGTTCAGTTCAGGTGCCATCACCGCATCGAAGGTCCGCTGGTCAGTTCCGTTCAGGTGACACCACCGCATCGAAGGTCCGCTGGTCAGTTCAGTTCAGGTGCCACCACCGCAGCGAATGTCGGCTGCAATGGATCTGCAGTGTACTATCTCTTTCCGTAATTGTGTAATCTAAGAGATTTATCCAATCATCTCCTGGTGTTACCAACCCACTTAAAACGTCTGCCTTCCACCCTACCCTCCATTATGGTCTTCAACAAGGATTTCGGTCATTAATTCTCTTTTCACCTCTAACTTTATCAATACCTCCAAATTTGTTTTCTTCTCTTTTCTAGATATGCGACCAAATCTTCTATACACCCACATTTCGAAGGCTTCAATACTCTTTTCCAACGTGTTATTCATTGTCCATGTTTCTGCTCCATAAAGTAGTGACGAGCATACATAACACCTGGCAATTCTCATTTTCAAATTCTGATTTATCTGTTTGAATGTCAGTATGTGTCGCATGTTGTCGAATACCATCTTGGTCATACCTATTCTCCTTTTCACAGCTGCCTTCTTCCGTTATTACATGACCTAGATAGGACAAACTCTGTACCCGTTCAAGGATTTTGTCTTCTTCTGCGTTCGTTCTCAATCTCCCGCTACTAAGTCCTGAAAAGGGCTTTACAAGTAGCAGGATCTAGTCCGGAGAACGGATTGCATTGTTTCGCTAGTTTACAGCTTGACTGTGATATTTGCTCCTTTCGGTCCGACACATCCCGTCTTCGGCGGGTTCGTGTATTTAACTTTTATTTTTACCTGCATAAACGATCTCATAAATTCCCCCTCCTTTCTCTCTCTCTCCCCCCCCCCCTCCCCCCCCCCCCCAATGATCTACCCGATCGACAGTATTTATAATCCAGCAAAATCAGAAACCCTTAATGTGGCTTTCCCGTACGAATCATATTTTAATAGCCCTCCACCATGGCCCTCCGTACCGCTAACCTGTAACCGCCAAGTGCCGGTATTGTGACCAAGAAACGGCCCTTACCTGTCTCATGTCTGCTTCACATTGCGAATACAGCACTACTTTATCAGCTCGGTTTATGGTCGCCTCTCTCTCTCCCCCACAGTAAGTCTGGGTTTCGGGTCCCTCATTCACACCACCGTTTCCGAGCCATTGATTGCAGATTGAAGGTGTGTGTAAGTCGCGAGGACTATTCCTGTGTACCTCTCACGCTGTGGGATTAGTAAGCTAACTCCGTGTTAACGTGTTTAGAAAAGTGTGTGTGTGTGTCAGTGGGCATTAACTTCCACTTGTTGCTAACGGTGCCAGAGAAGTTATCAGTTATTATATTAGTAAATATCACGTTGAATTATCTCTCTACGGACCTGTGATTCATAAAGATATGTTAACAATTAAGAAAACCGTAGCCGAATTCGAAGATTCACTTCACGGAGAGAATGGTTAGGAACAAATTAATTACGCCACTGTATGTCTATTTAGTTCATTGGTTAGTTAAAGCCACTCGCCCACTCGTGTTTGGGTTGGGTACTCTTGACGAATTTCTTAAGTGATGGGTTACAGTGGCTCCTCTCATATCCCGAGGTGTACTTGAGAAGGTGGACCATTGTCCTCTTGGCTGTAGTGCAATGCGAGGCTCTTCAGTAAGTTCACCACAATAGGGATCATAGCGCTGACCCCCACTTCATTAACAAGAATGCGATGAAAGTCTTCTAGAAAGAGCTGCTTGGTAGTGAGGCGGGGTCTTGATCACTATATCTCACCAGACGCTGACTAACATAATCTGAGCACTATATCTCACCAGACGCTGACTAACATAATCTGAGCAATATCTCACCAGACGCTGACTAACATAATCTGAGCACTATATCTCACCAGACGCTGACTAACATAATCTGAGCACTATATCTCACCAGACGCTGACTAACATAATCTGAGCACTATATCTCACCAGACGCTGACTAACATAATCTGAGCACTATATCTCACCAGACACTGATTAACATAATTTGATCATTATGTCTCACCAGACACAGACTAACATAATCTGATCAGTCTATTTCACCAGACCCTATCTCACATTTATGTATTCTATGCTTCCTCAATGATTGGCTAGTTTGTTATTGTTCCTATTTGTTGTCCCATATGAAGGCCTATTGGTCGTAACGTAGGTGAGGCATCTGGTCATACCTATGCATGTTTTTTCACACTTTCTGTAATCCACTGTGCCATCGCAGTCTCGTTTTGTTTTAATCTCTATGTCAACGCTTTAATCGTAATATCAGCCCTGACACATGGATGTGGAAGCTGGAAGACAACAAAAGCGCTGGAAAATAAACTAAATGTCTTTGAAAATAAATGTTTAAGAAAATTATTGAATATGCACTGGGACAAGTTCATAACTAATGACTAGATGAGAACAGAGACAAACAAACTATACGTGTCGACCATCATCCAAAAGAGAACAAACATCGGACATGTCCTTAAACTGAACAACAGCCGTCTTCCAATGCATGCACTTGAATGGATACCAAGGGGCGTTCGGAAATAGGAAACACTCAGAAGAACAATCATCAGAGAGGGCTCAACTATGGCCCTCAGCACTATACAAGATCTAACGGCAGTGGCGTCACTCCAACTGGAGATCATTTGTTTCTGCCTTATTGGCGCGCAAAGAATATGGCTATATGATGCTTCTGATTTGATGAATACTAGCGCTTCCCGTGCGTATATAATACACGCTTACGTTTTACCACATCTACAATTGTCTCCCCGAGGGTTTCCTAACTGCTCCTGCTAATCGAAGTCTTAACTAACCACCAGACTTGTAAAAGCAGTTAATTGTGACGCTTAGCTTGAAAAACTGTTTACATAGCGACTCTGAAATGGAATTTGAAATATCATTCCTTCGCAGACAATAGTAACCGCAGGCAATGGTAATACTATACGTGTGCTTTCGTTGTAAGATGTGACTTCTAGCACACCTGCCCTTGAGATCAGGTCAAGGTCAGAGCTAGGTAAGCTATGGTTATACCATAACTTTTTCTGTTTCCTCTTCTTCATTTTCCTCTTATTCTTCTTGTTCTTCGATCAACTGATACTTTTATTCTAGACCGATTAAGTAAACGATTTAGGTTGCTTCCACTGGCCAGTCTGTCTCTTTCTAGGCTGTATAAGTCAGGCAGTCCTGCATGACATGTTATTGTGTTTGCTTGGGAGCTCCACAATCGCACGTAACGGTGTCTCTGGGACCCATTCTGTGGAAATGGGCCTTGAGTCGACACTGTCCAGTTCTGAGACTGAAGATCTGCGTGTGCCCATCTCAGCCAAGTTTGTCTATGCTGCCATGTTCTGGCTTGTATTATTATTAGTGCTGGTCTGTTTATTCCGTCCACATGGATCGTTTTATGAATGTCTTATACCGTAACAACGTTGTGGTATATATGGCAGTATATTTGCCCGACCATATTTCAGTTTTCACCTTCTTGAGACCTCAACTGTTGACTGACAATGCAACAGTGAGTGATCTAGCAGCAGCTGCTTGCCGAATGTCTACATTTGTATATTTTCTTCGTCCAGGGTATTCTGAGGATATATATATATATATATATATCCTCCTTGGAGTCAAAATTGTACAGAAATATCCTCAGAATACCCTGGATAGAGGCAATCGCAAATGTAGACATTCGGCGAGAGATGAGCATAGAGGAGAACTGGTTTATCAATTCCATTATGACTAGAAAATGTAAAAGCTTTAGGCACATCAAGAGAGACAACAGTCTCGAGAGAACAGTGATGGAAGGTATGGTGCCAGGCAAAAGAGGAAGGGGTAGACTAAGAAGATGATGGCACCAAGATATCCAGGAATGCCTGGGTACGAATGTGGCGGAGGCTGACGTTTTGGCAAGGGAAAGAGTTTCTTTCAGACAGACTGTGATGGGAGCGACGTTCTATAAAGGGCATGCTACATGATGATGATATAGATTACTCTTCCATCTCGCGACTGACTCCGGTGTTTGTGTCATTACTCTGCCATCTCGAAACATCAAACATGGGTCTATCAATATGCTGGGCCAGGACGAAATTCAGAACCTTCGCTTCGACACTGGTCCTCACTGCATTGTTGTCCATGGTAACATTTTGGAGTACACCGATGAATTCACATCCCTGGGGAGTTCTTTTTTCTCCGATAGACGCAGTATGCCTGACGTGTTAAGGCGGATCGGGCTTGCTGCTTCCGCTATGAACGACCTTCGCCGGGTGTGGAATAATGGCAGACTGCCTCGCGGATCTAAAATTCGTATTTATCAGACGTGTGTGATTCCTGTCCTCCTTTGTGGTTCCTATCCTCCTATGTGATTCCTGTCCTCCTGTGTGATTCCTGTCCTCCTGTGTGGTTCCTGTCGTCCTGTGTGATTCCTGTCCTCCTGTGTGATTCCTGTCCTGTGTGATTCGTGTCCTCCTGTGTGATTCCTGTCCTCCTGTGTGGTTCCTGTCCTCCTGTGTGGTTCCTGCCCTGTGTGATTCCTGTCCTCCTGTATGGTTCAGAAACTTAGACCCTACTTAAACAGGACGTATCAAGACTCCACGACTTTCATATGGGCCAACCAGCGACGCATCCTCTGTATCCACTGGTTTGATCTCGTCCGTAATGTTGAGGTGTCTGCAGAGACGAGTCTTCCCTCCACCTCGAACACTCTGGTCCGCCTGTCTGTCTAGTCACGTGGTTCGGCTAGACCAGGAAGTTTCGGCTCACCAGATAATGTCTAAGTCAACTCTGTGTAACAACGGTCTCCCACCGGCTGGCTGGAGACGTGGGAGGGGACGTCCCCATTCTACATGGCACCGACAGATAGATCCTTCGGCAATGGACGAGGTTTAACTACAAGCCTCAGCTGTTGAACATGGTAGTGGTCGATCCCTACAAGCCTCAGCGGTTGGACATGGTCGATCCCTACAAGCCTCAGCTGTTGGACATGGTAGAGGTCGATCCCTACAAGCCTCAGCTGTTGGACATGGTCGATCCCTACAAGCCTCAGCGGTTGGACATGATAGTGGTCGATCCCTACAAGTCTCAGCTCTTGGACATGGTCGATCCATACAAGCCTCAACGGTTGGACCTGGTCGATCCCTACAAGCCTCAGCTGTTGAACATGGTAGAGGTCGATCCCTACAAGCCTCAGCGGTTGGACATGGTAGTGGTCGATCCCTACAAGCCTCAGCTGTTGGACATGGTCGATCCCTACAAGCCTCAGCGGTTGAACATGGTAGTGGTCGATCCCTACAAGCCTCAGCTGTTGAACATGGTAGAGGTCGATCCCTACAAGCCTCAGCTGTTGGACATGGTCGGTCCATACAAGCCTCAGCAGTTGGACATGGTAGTGGTCGATCCCTACAAGCCTCAGCAGTTGGACATGGTAGTGGTCGATCCCTACAAGCCTCAGTAGTTGGACATGGTAGTGGTCGATCGACGCAACTGGCCCTAGATGACTAGGCGAAAATATTATTATATTATATATAAATAACAGCGCTGTTACTTAAAGAATGTACCCCGTATATTAGCCTGTCTGCGATAGGCGTTTATCCGGCTTCCCAGTAAAAACATTATATTATGTCCAACACCATTTCCCACATTCTCTGCATGGCGTGAAACGGGATCTTAACTGTGTTTTTTGTTTCTCCCGTTTATCCATACGAGCATTTAACTGAAGGATATGTCATGATTCTCTAACAATCGGTTTAAGTGTATACGTCTACACAACTTTCAATGATTGCATGCCAGCTACATGTGTATACTATCGCATGGGCCTGCTACGCAAGCTAAAAAATAGTATCAGCTTTGGGGCAGGATGCTTTCAATGACAGATATATGTGTCAAGTCGTTTATGATATATGAAATAGCCTTCTCGTCTACAGAGCGAATGCACTGTTTAAAGGGCCTGTTAATTCACCGGTTCGGAGATTTGATATCGCTGGATTGTTATCCGATACACATGAGATCACGCTGCCTTTATGATCAGACACCCATGACTCTCCCTGCACCGCCAGGAGTCTCCGTGATATTAAGCAACAGTCCCCGCTCGTCAGATCGCAAAGTTGGAAGATGGGGTGGAGCTCCGATCTGATGGAATGTTGATTTGTTAGGGGAAGTTGGACCGGGACGTGATGCTCTCAGTGTCGATTTAGTTGTTGGATCTAAACGCGGACAAATTAACGTGTTTGTTTTTTTTTTGTTTTTTTTTTAGCGAAATGGCTCATTACCCGTCCACAGTCCAGCGGTTGGCTGCTTCTGATTTATACATGATTAAGGGGTGTCGCTGTGATCTAGATGTAAGGTAATCGTCTCTTAAAGTGATGTCTAGAAACGGTGGGCGGTCGAATCGGGCAAGTTTTAAGCGACCTCTGGTCTCGACCAGAGTGTTTGCATCCTGAGTTACTTCCAGTCGTCTTGACTGATGTCTTGCCACTGGCCCAGGGTAGTTCGGGACCAGAGAGTAAGGTTGATGACCAAGCTTCTTGCTCACTATAATCAAAATTAAAGTTGTTACATCATCAAGACAAAACCGTCTGATGGTGTCGCCATCATCGCTTGCGATGGGAAACCTTTTTTATTTTGACTGACTAACATTCAGGATGAGTTCAATACTAACATTCAGGATGAGTTCAATACTAACATTCAGGATGAGTTCAATACTAACATTCAGGATGAGTTCAATACTAACATTCAGGATGAGTTCAATACTAACATTCAGGATGAGTTCAATACTAACATTCAGGATGAGTTCAATACTAACATTCAGGATGAGTTCAATACTAACATTCAGGATGAGTTCAATACTAACATTCAGGATGAGTTCAATACTAACATTCAGGATGAGTTCAATACTAACATTCAGGATGAGTTCAATACTAACATTCAGGATGAGTTCAATACTAACATTCAGGATGAGTTCAATACTAACATTCAGGATGAGTTCAATACTAACATTCAGGATGAGTTCAATACTAACATTCAGGATGAGTTCAATACTAACATTCAGGATGAGTTCAATACTAACATTCAGGATGAGTTCAAAACTAACATTCAGGATGAGTTCAATACTAACATTCAGGATGAGTTCAATACTAACATTCAGGATGAGTTCAATACTAACATTCAGGATGAGTTCAATACTAACATTTAGGATGAGTTCAATACTAACATTTAGGATGAGTTCAATACTAACATTTAGGATGGGTTCAATACTAACATTCAGGATGAGTTCAATACTAACATTCAGGATGAGTTCAATACTAACATTTAGGATGGGTTCAATACTAACATTCAGGATGAGTTCAATACTAACATTTAGGATGGGTTCAATACTAACATTTAGGATGGGTTCCATACTAACATTCAGGATGAGTTCAATACTAACATTTAGGATGAATTCAATACTAACATTTAGGATGGGTTCAATACTAACATTCAGGATGGGTTCAATACTAACATTTAGGATGGGTTCAATGCTAACATTTAGGATGGGTTCAATACTAACATTTAGGATGGGTTCAATACTAACATTCAGGATGGGTTCAATACTAACATTCAGGATGGGTTCAATACTAACATTTAGGATGGGTTCAATGCTAACATTTAGGATGGGTTCAATACTAACATTTAGGATGGGTTCAATACTAACATTCAGGATGGGTTCAATACTAACATTCAGGATGGGTTCAATACTAACATTTAGGATGGGTTCAATACTAACATTCAGGATGGGTTCAATACTAACATTTAGGATGGGTTCAAGTCTTTAGGCAGTATTTTTTCTGCGACAGTCTGGTCAACAGGGAAATCAAGACTGTGTGTCAGAAAGCGTCATCATCTCTTCTTGTAGTTGATCTCGTCTTGTGGTTGATCTCTTCTTGTAGTTGATCTCGTCTTGTGGTTGATCTCTTCTTGTGGTTGATCTCTTCTTGTGGTTGATCTCTTCTTGTGGTTGATCTCTTCTTGTAGTTGATCTCGTCTTGTGGTTGATCTCTTCTTGTGGTTGATCTCTTCTTGTAGTTGATCTCTTCTTGTGAAGACTTAGTATCCTTCTGCTGTATCAGATTCTGGGTTTTCTCTGTACCACTTGTCCTTGAAGTCAATTGTTATCATTGTCCATTTTTTCATATGTACGACCTTCTTCAGTTTTGGGTTTGCCTGTTTCCTTGCATGCCGATCTGCCTCATCATTGTCATTTAATGTGCCACTGAGCAGGAATCCAGTGAATGTTTACTCTCTTTTTTTTCTTTTTTTTTGGTGTGCATTCTGCTTATTTCTCTATTCCCCAAAGGCGGTGCGCGTTACACTACGGTTTTTATTTTACTCCTGTTGGTCCATCCTACATCGGCATTCATTTAAGTAAGGGCATACTTTCTTCTCCATTTTCTAAGGGTTTGCTTCCCCGGGGTAACGGCCAGTGCTGTGTTGGGGATCGAACCCAGCACCTTCGAATTGTGAGTCGTGTCACTTAACCACAAGCCCACCTCGTCCCCTAAACTGTAGCTGATATTCATAAGGGTCTCAGTCAGTCTGTCCAATTAATTGTTTCTGAGGTATGACTGATGGGGAATCTGTAAGGAAAACTTCGAGTGACAGTCATTGAGTAACAACAATTTTATTATCAAGTGCATGGAAGAGTGTGTACAGTTGGAAATATTATTTCATTGCACAAAATCGCTCTTTAGCAATACTACATGTATAGATTGTGACTATCGAGCAGTATGCGCTTGCGCAATATAGCGTACAATGTGGCTGTCGCACTGTCGACTTGCACCGCGAAAGAACAACGAGGCATTACTCGTTTTCCGAGGCTAGAGGATGTGAAACCTTCTGAGATCTGCAGAAGAATGAAGGTTCAGTATAGAGACAGTTGTTTGAGTAGAGTGTATGGATGGGGGCAACTATTTCAAAGCAGAAGACACAGCGCTTTCATGAACCGCGGCGAGGGAGAGCAAGCATGGCAATTGACACAGTAAACCAGCAGATCGACCAGCTAGTCCGTGGCAACAGGCGGGTCACTATTGATGAAATAGCCTTATATTTCAACATAAGTCAAGGCGCTGCGCACAAAATTGTTCTTGATGATCTCGGTTAAAGGAAAATATGTAACAGATAGGTCCCATGGCAAAGGCTGAGGTAATAAAGGCGGAGCAAAATTGGTTAAAGGTCACGCTAAAATAATTTTTCTATAAGGCACCCATAAGCTAGTTGACAGGTAGACAAAGTGTGTTGGCAGACACGAGAGCTATATCGAAAAATAATACACAAAAATGTATGGTTCTCACTCTCGTAAAAAAAAATTTATTAATAAAAATGTTTAATTGATGTTGTATTTGACTGCCCTTCATATCTTGTCTCTGGCATGGTTCTTGTTATCCAGCGTTCTTAAGCTGTTCTTAGTGCCTACCTCAACCCTGAAGATGTTTGAAAATTTGCTAGTGGCTACTGAGATATGGATTTCCTGTCCAATATTTAATTTTGTGTAAACGTCTCCTCCTCCATTTTTCATAGATCTCATTGCTAGCCCTTCTGTATATACGCAGGTCCATTTTGTTGCTAGTTATGTCCCTTGAGGATTTTATAATGTTATATATTTTCTCTGTAGTTATATTTAGCTGCCTTTTTCATCACTTCTGGAATGTTGCCTATCACCTTAGGGGATCGTGTCCTCTTCAATGTTGAAAATATGCTGGTTGTCTTTAGGGAGATCTCTCATTATCTTTGCGACGTCTGGCATGGAGGAGGCTAGTGCTTTTGCGTTTTCGAGCAAATCTGTTTCTCTGACGTCTGCTTCGGCCATATCCTTCCAATCTTTTATTCATTTTGAATGTTTCTGCCAGTTGTAGTACTCTGTGATCTCTTCTGCCAGTTGTAGTACTCTGTGATCTCTTCTGCCAGTTGTAGTACTCTGTGATCTCTTCTGCCAGTTGTAGTACTCTGTGATCTCTTCTGCCAGTTGTAGTACTCTGTGATCTCTTCTGCCAGTTGTAGTACTCTGTGATCTCTTCTGCCAGTTGTAGTACTCTGTGATCTCTTCTGCCAGTTGTAGTACTATGTGATCTCTTCTGCCAGTTGTAGTACTATGTGATCTCTTCTGCCAGTTGTAGTACTATGTGATCTCTTCTGCCAGTTGTAGTACTCTGTGATCTCTTCTGCCAGTTGTAGTACTCTGTGATCTCTTTTGCCAGTTGTAGTACTATGTGATCTCTTCTGCCAGTTGTAGTACTCTGTGATCTCTTCTGCCAGTTGTAGTACTCTGTGATCTCTTCTGCCAGTTGTAGTACTATGTGATCTCTTCTGCCAGTTGTAGTACTCTGTGATCTCTTCTGCCAGTTGTAGTACTCTGTGATCTCTTCTGCCAGTTGTAGTACTATGTGATCTCTTCTGCCAGTTGTAGTACTCTGTGATCTCTTTTGCCAGTTGTAGTACTATGTGATCTCTTCTGCCAGTTGTAGTACTCTGTGATCTCTTCTGCCAGTTGTAGTACTATGTGATCTCTTCTGCCAGTTGTAGTACTCTGTGATCTCTTCTGCCAGTTGTAGTACTATGTGATCTCTTCTGCCAGTTGTAGTACTCTGTGATCTCTTCTGCCAGTTGTAGTACTATGTGATCTCTTCTGCCAGTTGTAGTACTATGTGATCTCTTCTGCCAGTTGTAGTACTATGTGATCTCTTCTGCCAGTTGTAGTACTCTGTGATCTCTTCTGCCAGTTGTAGTACTCTGTGATCTCTTCTGCCAGTTGTAGTACTATGTGATCTCTTCTGCCAGTTGTAGTACTCTGTGATCTCTTCTGCCAGTTGTAGTACTCTGTGATCTCTTCTGCCAGTTGTAGTACTCTGTGATCTCTTCTGCCAGTTGTAGTACTATGTGATCTCTTCTGCCAGTTGTAGTACTCTGTGATCTCTTCTGCCAGTTGTAGTACTATGTGATCTCTTCTGCCAGTTGTAGTACTCTGTGATCTCTTCTGCCAGTTGTAGTACTCTGTGATCTCTTCTGCCAGTTGTAGTACTATGTGATCTCTTCTGCCATTTGTAGTACTATGTGATCTCTTCTGCCAGTTGTAGTACTCTGTGATCTCTTCTGCCAGTTGTAGTACTCTGTGATCTCTTCTGCCAGTTGTAGTACTATGTGATCTCTTCTGCCAGTTGTAGTACTCTGTGATCTCTTCTGCCAGTTGTAGTACTCTGTGATCTCTTCTGCCAGTTGTAGTACTCTGTGATCTCTTCTGCCAGTTGTAGTACTCTGTGATCTCTCCTGCCAGTTGTAGTACTCTGTGATCTCTTCTGCCAGTTGTAGTACTCTGTGATCTCTTCTGCCAGTTGTAGTACTCTGTGATCTCTTCTGCCAGTTGTAGTACTATGTGATCTCTTCTGCCAGTTGTAGTACTCTGTGATCTCTTCTGCCAGTTGTAGTACTATGTGATCTCTTCTGCCAGTTGTAGTACTCTGTGATCTCTTCTGCCAGTTGTAGTACTCTATGATCTCTTCTGCCAGTTGTAGTACTATGTGATCTCTTCTGCCAGTTGTAGTACTCTGTGATCTCTTCTGCCAGTTGTAGTACTCTGTGATCTCTTCTGCCAGTTGTAGTACTCTGTGATCTCTTCTGCCAGTTGTAGTACTCTGTGATCTCTTCTGCCAGTTGTAGTACTCTGTGATCTCTTCTGCCAGTTGTAGTACTATGTGATCTCTTCTGCCAGTTGTAGTACTCTGTGATCTCTTCTGCCAGTTGTAGTACTCTGTGATCTCTTCTGCCAGTTGTAGTACTATGTGATCTCTTCTGCCAGTTGTAGTACTATGTGATCTCTTCTGCCAGTTGTAGTACTCTGTGATCTCTTCTGCCAGTTGTAGTACTCTGTGATCTCTTCTGCCAGTTGTAGTACTATGTGATCTCTTCTGCCAGTTGTAGTACTCTGTAATCTCTTCTGCCAGTTGTAGTACTATGTGATCTCTTCTGCCAGTTGTAGTACTCTGTGATCTCTTCTGCCAGTTGTAGTACTCTGTGATCTCTTCTGCCAGTTGTAGTACTCTGTGATCTCTTCTGCCAGTTGTAGTACTCTGTGATCTCTTCTGCCAGTTGTAGTACTCTGTGATCTTTTCTGCCAGTTGTAGTACTCTGTGATCTCTTCTGCCAGTTGTAGTACTCTGTGATCTCTTCTGCCAGTTGTAGTACTCTGTGATCTCTTCTGCCAGTTGTAGTACTCTGTGATCTCTTCTGCCAGTTGTAGTACTCTGTGATCTCTTCTGCCAGTTGTAGTACTCTGTGATCTCTTCTGCCAGTTGTAGTACTCTGTGATCTCTTCTGCCAGTTGTAGTACTCTGTGATCTCTTCTGCCAGTTGTAGTACTATGTTATCTCTTCTGCCAGTTGTAGTACTCTGTGATCTCTTCTGCCAGTTGTAGTACTCTGTGATCTCTTCTGCCAGTTGTAGTACTCTGTGATCTCTTCTGCCAGTTGTAGTACTCTGTGATCTCTTCTGCCAGTTGTAGTACTCTGTGATCTCTTCTGCCAGTTGTAGTACAATGTGATCTCTTCTGCCAGTTGTAGTACTCTGTGATCTCTTCTGCCAGTTGTAGTACTCTGTGATCTCTTCTGCCAGTTGTAGTACTCTGTGATCTCTTCTGCCAGTTGTAGTACTATGTGATCTCTTCTGCCAGTTGTAGTACTATGTGATCTCTTCTGCCAGTTGTAGTACTCTGTGATCTCTTCTGCCAGTTGTAGTACTCTGTGATCTCTTCTGCCAGTTGTAGTACTCTGTGATCTCTTCTGCCAGTTGTAGTACTATGTGATCTCTTCTGCCAGTTGTAGTACTATGTGATCTCTTCTGCCAGTTGTAGTACTCTGTGATCTCTTCTGCCAGTTGTAGTACTCTGTGATCTCTTCTGCCAGTTGTAGTACTATGTGATCTCTTCTGCCAGTTGTAGTACTCTGTGATCTCTTCTGCCAGTTGTAGTACTATGTGATCTCTTCTGCCAGTAGTAGTACTATGTGATCTCTTCTGCCAGTTGTAGTACTATGTGATCTCTTCTGCCAGTTGTAGTACTATGTGATCTCTTCTGCCAGTTGTAGTACTCTGTGATCTCTTCTGCCAGTTGTAGTACTCTGTGATCTCTTCTGCCAGTTGTAGTACTCTGTGATCTCTTCTGCCAGTTGTAGTACTATGTGATCTCTTCTGCCAGTTGTAGTACTCTGTGATCTCTTCTGCCAGTTGTAGTACTATGTGATCTCTTCTGCCAGTTGTAGTACTATGTGATCTCTTCTGCCAGTTGTAGTACTATGTGATCTCTTCTGCCAGTTGTAGTACTATGTGATCTCTTCTGCCAGTTGTAGTACTCTGTGATCTCTTCTGCCAGTTGTAGTACTCTGTGATCTCTTCTGCCAGTTGTAGTACTCTGTGATCTCTTCTGCCAGTTGTAGTACTCTGTGATCTCTTCTGCCAGTTGTAGTACTATGTGATCTCTTCTGCCAGTTGTAGTACTCTGTGATCTCTTCTGCCAGTTGTAGTACTCTGTGATCTCTTCTGCCAGTTGTAGTACTATGTGATCTCTTCTGCCAGTTGTAGTACTATGTGATCTCTTTTGCCAGTCATAGGTTGTAGCTTTATTTTCCTCATTTATTTAATTGGTGTTAATTTCATAATTCTTTCTGAGTGGTTTTGAATGTTGATGTTTTTTCAAAGTTGATTTTGAAGCTGTTATCCTGGTTGGTGTCCCCTTATTCTAAAGTTGGTTCAAACATTTCCTGAGTATAAATTAGCTGATGGTCTATGCTTGTATCATTCTCACCTCAATACGTTATGATTAGATCCTTAATGGTCATCTGCAGTATTTCTCCCTAACTTGGTTATAGAAAGATAAGTTAAAACAAAGGGGAGAAAGAGAGAGCAGAACCGAAACGAAACGAAATGGCCACACGGTCTTCGTTAGACGAAGTACACGTGAAAACAATAAACAAATCACAAAACAAGACACAAGACTTTATGTAAGACGCTTATATGATACTGTTTAAGTTGGTAGTCATTTACAGGAAGTGACCAGAAACTGAACGCCGCAGCCTCTTTGTATTCATTGTGCAGTCTACACATTGCATATAATGCGCTGCACGATCGCAACCATGGAACGATGGCTCTCCCTTATCATAGAGGACAGACTAATGCCCTCACTGGTTCTTTCGATAATTTTCTACGCCTATGAAACATAGACCATTACAGCAGACCTACCACCAGAGAAAAATCCGGGCCATAGAGATGAGATGTTTTAGAAGACTCCTAAATGTCACAGACCGAATCACAAATGATGAACTGTGATGAAGAACCGAGAATACAAGTGGACTGTACGACAACCTCCTCACAACTATGAACAGGCGAAAGCTGACTTGGTATGACCACGTCTCCGTGTCTGAAGGACTTGCTAATACCATACTACAGGGCACAGTACATGGCAAGCGAAGGCGAGAACGTCCGAGAAAACGATTGTAAAGCAACATCTTTGAAAGGACCCAATATTAGCATAAGGCACCCACAGACAGAGAGGGGTGACGCAGAGTATTGGAGGTGTCCTCAGGTGTGCCCCATAAATCTCAAGAGGTCACGGAATGAACTGAACAGAACATAGCAGCACTGCTGTAGAATGGGTTTGAAGTTAGGGACGACGATATGGCTAGGAAACTAACTGGTCACCCCAATTTAGAACAGCTGATGTCTCTTACAGTGATGCATGTAACACATTATCCCCGACAACATGTGATTAAATTGGCCTTTCTTTAACCACATCCTTATGAACACCCTTCCTCCGAGGTCAGGCAAATGGAACACTCTGTTCAGAACTAAACAACAGCTCACAAACATTTGCTGGTAACATTATATGGTATTGGGCCAAAGGTCAGGAGCCACAGACTGCTGGATCAATAACCAACCAATCAACCAGCCAACCAAATTATGAAATCCCAGATATTATCAAAATAAGTAGCATGTCCTTTGCAGAACGTCGCTTTGAGTGGTCTAGAGGTGAAACGTCCGTCTCACAATCACAGCGTACCAGGTTCGAATCACGCCCGTGTCCAGTTTGACACGGACAGTAATGGCAGCCCACCGTACTTCACACCTGCCGAGTAACTTATAACAACTAAATAGGTTGGAAGTTGTAAGAAGCGACGTTCTGCAAAGGACATTCTACTTACTAACTTAGATGCTCGTGGGGGGGGGAGGAAGACTGACGTCTGATCAGGCAAAATATACTTATCAGACATGTTAGTCAGGTTCAGGCACAATATATTGATCAGACATGTTAGTCAGGTTCAGGCAAAATATATTGATCAGACATGTTAGTCAGGTTCAGGCAAAATATATTGATCAGACATGTTGGCCAGGTTCAGGCAAAATATATTGATCAGACATGTTAGTCAGGGTCAGGCAAAACATAGTGGTCAAGACCCTCACCTCGGCTTCCTAGTAGCCCTCCCTGGAAACGGGTTGTTTTCATGGCAGCCTGACTAACGATGTGAGGGATCGACGTTATCCCCGTAGTAGTGCGTAACACGCAGATGAAGTCAAGCATAGCAGAACCGCCTGGAAGACCCCGGTATACCTCCATCAGCACGATCGGGATGTGAGGAAAACTACTGCAACCCGCCACTTAACGTCCTTTTCAGGGCGGACAAAAGAGTGAACCTCATTGTGGACATTCGCAAACAACAACTTAGATGCTCTAACTTCCTCTTCCAGTGTTCTCCTCATGTGTTAATTGATCTCCAAACTTACTTCCGCTGTTACCCACCGTCTCTAATATGTATGCTGAACCGGCGTATTATGTAATTGCCTCCATTATGCTCACACATCAAATCTACACCAGGAACACCAACTCGTGTATCATTGATCTCCCAAGCTCTCTAACCCAGCTCGTCAAATTGTCTGGTCGTCACCCATCTGAATGGAAATGAGTCCATATTACTGCCGCGGCACTTTTCTGCTGCGTCAGTTAAATCGATCCAACTGCCGCTTGTTTATTGATTACTACGATCGAGCACTCTTAACGAACCTAGTATTGACCGTTTTTGAGTTGATCAGAGTTACCGTTATTGGAACAACAGGAAACACGTCATGATATGAGGGGGGTGGGGGTGTCTGTACACTTGTTATCCATGGCTACCTTTACACCAACATAGCTACCTTTACACCGACTTAGCTACCTTTACACCAACATGGCTACCTTTACACCGACATAGCTACCTTTACACCGAAATAGCTACTTTTACACCGACATAGCTACTTTTACACCGACATAGCTACTTTTACACCGACATAGCTACTTTTACACCGACATAGCTACTTTTACACCGACATAGCTACTTTTACACTGACATGGCTACCTTTACACCGACATAGCTACTTTTACACCGACATGGCTACCTTTACACTGATATAGCTACCTTTACACCGATATAGCTACCTGTACACGTTCATAGCTACCGTTATAACGACATAGCTACCTTTACAACTGCATATCTACCTTTTCACTCACACGGACATATCTAGCTTTTTAGTGATGAACTGAATGGCAAGCGACATGTAAGGAAATGTATATAGGAAAGCCTTGGATGCGCGTCGAAGACGTCTTTAGAAATAGCACCAAACGTATTTACTTCCCCTGTCCTGGGAACCACGGCAGACATCTTGTTTCCAATGCCCGGCTACGTGTCTTTACCTGTCATTCTGGTTAGGGTTAGTTTAGGGCTAAGGTTAGGGTTAGTTTAGGGTTAAGGTTAGTTTAGGGCTAAGGTTAGTGTTAGTTTAGGGCTAAGGTTAGGGTTAGTTTAGGGCTAAGGTTAGGGTTAGTTTAGGGCTAAGGTTAGGGTTAGTTTAGGGCTAAGGTTAAGGTTAGTTTAAGGCTAAGGTTAGTGTTAGTTTAGGGCTAAGGTTGGGGTTAGTTTAGGGCTAAGCTTAGGGTTAGTTTAGGGCTAAGGGTAGGGTTAAGGTTAGGGTTCGTTTATGGCTAAGATTAGGGTTAAGGTTAGGGTTAGTTTAGGACTAGGGTTAGGATTAGGGCTAGGGTAAGATAACGTAGTTGTTATTACATCGTCTGACATCATGGATAACGCCATGCTGCTGTCGTAACTGGATGCTGCTCTCTTTATCATAGACCAATGTTGACAGATTCGAGGAATTCGTTGCTAAGGCGGCAGGAACCAGCGGTAGCAAAAATTCTTCTCTATTCTATTAGAATGTTAGTCATTCAAAACTGTTGAAGAAATGGACTTTTCTGTTACGCAACTTCCTCAAATTCGGTGCAAAAAATATATATTTCTTTTGTTTGGGATGAATTAAGACGCACATACCTTAAAAAGAATCAATGGGGCGCCCGATGTATGTGTTAATTACAATGTAATTGTGGGCTCCTCATGTGTGTCCCGAAACAGGGACACTCTTTACAGTTGAATAAATCGTATTGCTGAGAATTAGTGAAAAAGGGACATCCTTTTCTACACTAGCTTTCTACCATAGAAAGTTCACTAGTGCTGGTACCATTGGATTACATAGAGCGAGCCCCCAGTACTCGCAAGCTGACCTCAGTGGGAGTGGAACGACACTCGAGGCCTGCGGAATGTCGAAGACCGACCACGTGATGACAATGACCAGAGATAACGGCTTGTTCTCTTGCTTCAATAACGGGGGCGTCTATGTGTCCAGGTATGTTGACAAGTTTCCTTTGTTGTTTTAATACATGTTGTTGGACACAGTTATCGTCATGTCCGGCTGATCTGTCCACTTATGTTAGGATGTATCATCGTGGACAATACGCCATGGTCTTGAGACGCGGACAATACAACATTCTCTTTACATTCAGCCCCTGCTGGCCCGTTAGAACGGCCTCGGTTGCAGTGGTTCGGCCATGTCTGCAGAGGGGGGGCAGTGCATAGGAAACAAAGATGTCCACGTCTATCTATCTATCTATCTATCTATCTATCTATCTATCTATATATATATATATATCTATATGGGGAACTGAAACGCTAGCGTGGTCAGACACAACATGCTGACTAGGACGTCACGTAAGTGTCAGACACAACATGCTGACTAGGACGTCACGTAAGTGTCAGACACAACATGCTGACTAAGACGTCACGTAAGTGTCAGACACAACATGCTGACTAGGACGTCACGTAGGTGTCAGACACAACATGCTGACTAGGACGTCACGTAAGTGTCAGGCACAACATGCTGACTAGGACGTCACGTAAGTGTCAGACACAACATGCTGACCAGGACGTCAAGTAAGTGTCAGGGACAATAGACCACTATCTCGCTTCCATGCAGCGTTCCCTGAATACAGACTGTTTTCAAGGCAGTCTGGTTAACGAAATGTGGATCACCGAGATCTCCGTAGTAGTGAGCATATTGCAGATGAAGCCAAGCATTGGCGCAGCCGCTCGGAGGACCCGGATCCGTTTTCATCAGCTCGCTCAAGATGTGAGGAAAGCTACTCCAACCCGCCACTTAACGTCCTTGTCAGAGCACATACAAGAGTAGACGAACTGTACTCACTGTGGACATCAAACAACATCCATCTATCTATCTATCTATCTATCTAAATATATGTATATCACTGAGATATTCATCATGCGCATTGAGTGCGCACGAACAAATCCCTGCCACACAGCCCACATAGAACCATATCTGTTAACCATCCCATAGACCGAACTATAAACTGTTGCTCGTGAATGGACAGACTCATCATCTCCGCTTGGTAATGGGAGGGCGAGTGGAGTATTCCTAGAGGATACACAAACGAGAAATGAATTTAAACGGTATTTAAAAGTTGCTAAAAGTAGAATGAATGAATACGTATGTGGATAACTGCAGGCATAGTTTCTTCTATATCGTCTTCTCCTTCTTCGATCGTCTTCAGACTTCGACTTCAATCTCTCTTTAAAAATAAAAAAAAAGGCAGCAGCCAGCTTGAGACTCAGTGTTCTTTCATAGTTTTTCGTGTAAGGACACCGGTCCTTGCCACGTGCTGCATCTGTCACTAGTGTATGATAAGCAGGACTGTAACAGATGCTCCGTTCTCAAGGACACTGTGCCACAGGTTGAACACCATATTCCAAGTAATTACCGTAAACATGCTTACTTCCATTTGTATTTTTCAACTTCGTCTTCTTTAATTTGTCTGAAAACGCGAAGCTGATGAATAAAAACAAATTACACAGCCAATGGCGCCTCTCATAACGGGCTGTGTTCCCGCCGCCATAGTTTGACTGTTTTGTTGTTACAGGGCGTGTGAAGTTTCTGGTTACAGTTCCTGGTGCCACGTACAAGGGAGGGCAGACAGAATTGTTCTGGCATTTAGACTAGACATATCTAGGCCAGCAACTGATTGACTTCATTCAATAGAACACAGGGCAGTACAGAGCGTTCAAATTGGCCACTTTATAAGTGGGTGGATCACAATGGTGTCTGGGATACACAGGCTGCTCTGACATTCATTTGTTTGTTTGTTTATTTTAAAGATAATTTCAGTGAAAGAGTTCGAGGTAAAACATGACAGAGTGAGACACTCTCAAACACACTTATGTGTTGTTGTTTTTTTTAGCAGGGATTGCCCCTTCGTTCGTTCGTTCGTTCTCAAACTTCCGCTACCAAGGCCTGACAAGCAGCAGGATTTAGTCTGAAGAACGGAATGCGATGTGTCGTAGTTTACAGCTTGACTGCGATATTTGCACCTGTCGGTGCAAATGTTGAACACATCCAACTTAAGCATGGCATTTTTTGGTACCGGGTTAGCCTTCTCTCTTCGAAGCCTTATCCTTAGCATGTCTGCTTTATTGCAGCCTGTTGTCTAGGATCACCACGCGGAGGTGTAGAAGGTCTTGGCAGCTCTGTGTCGCTGGCCCTGGTGCTAGTAGACAGCTTTGGGTCGCTGGCCCTGGTGCTAGTGGACAGCTTTGGGTCGCTGGCCCTGGTGCTAGTGGACAGCTTTGGGTCGCTGGCCCTGGTGCTAGTGGACAGCTTTGGGTCGCTGGCCCTGGTGCTAGTGGACAGCTTTGGGTCGCTGGCCCTGGTGCTAGTGGACAGCTTTGGGTCGCTGTTCTCTTCGGCTCAGGCACTGCTCAGCATCTTGGTCCTCTTCAGGGATATCAAACTGTTGACTGCGCAAGTCAACAAAGACAACATGAATAAAATTATGGTGGTGTATTAGTAAACCATCGCACCTTATCAGACACTTCTGAAGAAGACGTTTTAACGTGGAGTTTTTCTGTTTTTAATTGTTTTTGCTTTTAGTTCACACCTTCTGACTTCTTTATGGAAATGTCTTGGACTTTAGGCTCCTGCCATTTGGCCCAATGCCATGTATTTATCTGCAAGTGTTTGTAAGCTGTTGTTTAGTTCCGTACAAAGTGTTCCACGTGTCTGGCCTCAGAGGAAGAAGCTCTTTCCTAACACCTGCAAGGGCTGGACATTCAAAAAGATGATGTTCAACAGTTTCATAGGGATGTGTGCACAGCCGGCACTCTGGAGTATGTTCTGGTTGGATTCTGTTCAAGTGATTGTTAAGTTGTTGTATGTGTTAAGTGCGAAGTCGGAATGGTGCTTTGGTCTCTCCTTTTCAGGAGGTTGATGTTGTCTTTGGGATTTGAGATGACCATATGTTTGTAGATTTCTCTCCCAGTATTTCCCATTGCCCATCAATTCAACCATTCCTCTTTGTTCGCAGTCTTCAGTAGTTATTTGGCTATCTGTAGGGTTGGTGGTGTGTATTGTTGTTCTGCCTTGTTCTTGTCACTGCCAAGTGTATCTGAGTGACCGGGAATTTGACCTGCTATAAGGACAAGCAGATTAAATATTAGTGTCGCATGTCGCGTTAACCCGCCCTTGGTCAGCTATTGGCTTACCAAAGAAAAATAAATAAAAAGAGGACGGTTGCTTTTTTTCAACAGGTCTTGTACACATGATAAAGAACTGTCGCTGGATACTCATATTGTAGTCCCTGGAG
Organism: Ariolimax columbianus; assembly: GCA_036924085.1. NCBI lineage: Eukaryota > Metazoa > Mollusca > Gastropoda > Stylommatophora > Arionidae > Ariolimax > Ariolimax columbianus. The sequence goes on along the minus strand of JAVGWX010000020.1, from coordinate 28,225,930 downwards.
AAGTCGGCCACGGCAATATTTATTAGTCAGCGGAAAGCGACTGTTCCAGCCCCATGTTCACGGGGAATAGAAAACTGAATAGAAACAATGTTTAGTTATCGACCGCCATTCCCCGAATGTCAGGCATAAACATCTCGCTAATCGAACAACGATACATCTTTAATGTGACCATAAATATCACGTCACCTCGGCGGAATTGTCAACAGATCAATAGTCGCCATTAGTCGTGTACTTTAGAAAACAGGAATTCAAGAAATGAATGCTACAGCAGTGGCGAAGCGGTCTGTAGTCCTCAGCCTTCAAAACCTTTTGACTACCCAGGAATGGGAAAAATGTCTTGTGACAGTAAGGTATTCGATACAAGACGTAGTGCCGACCATAATTTGAATGTCGTCGTTCCGCAGTATGTCTCTCCTGCTAAAAGCGATGACCTTCCCCAAACACTTCATTTCACAAGTCGAAATTCTGCTGTCACACGCCTGGACAGAGGCCATGTTTGGCACTGGTATATATATATATATATATGTCCTTTATAGAACGTCGCTCCCATCACAGTCTGTCTGGAAGAAATTCTTTCCCTTGCCAAAACTCGAGCCTCCGCCAGTCAAAGCCAATCATTGCTGGATATCTTGGTGCTGTCGTCTTCTTGGTCTACCCCTTCCTCTTTTGCCTGGCACTGTAACTTCCATCACTGTTTTTTCAAGACTGTCTTGATGTGACAAAGGTATTTGCATTTTCTGGCTAAAATGGATTTGATAAACCATTTCTCCTCTATGTTCAACTCCTACGAATGTCTATATTTGTCTTTTTTCCTGTCCAGAGTATTCTGACAGGGAGAGGGGTGTGTCTAACATTAAAAGGTGGAGAGAGACTAAAATCCATTGAAATTTTTTCTCAGTACCCAGCAACATCTGCTTTCACAGAAAGGAGCAGACAATTTCTCAGTCGCCATATGTATGTCCTGCTCGAGATTAGTCTGCTCCTTCCTCGTAGTTTGTTCACAAATAGCCACATTTAAAACTGTCACACCTTGGCGATCTGCCCCAGGCTACTCTAGTCGTCAGACAGTGTGTCCCTCATTCATGACTATGTTGTCGTTACGCTCCTCTCAGGGAGCCGATATACGAGACTGGAAGGATTAACACTCCTGAGTTACATTCCACAATGCTGAAGAAAAAAAATTACAATGAGAGAGAGAGAGAGAGAGAGTTATCAGCGTACCTGTGCTTTTCAATGTGCCCGGCTTGAATTGTGCGTGCAGGCTGGCTGGAACACTGCAGGCAGGCTTGAGTGAAAATTCTTAGCACTTACAAAGCATCGTATCTACCTACTCTGGCTAGTTCCGTAGTTACGCCTCTGTTCAAACTCAACCTTGTAACGTGCGTGTATCTGAGCGGACGTGCATTGGATGCGCGTGTTGACACGTGAGTGAGCGAGCTTCCCAGCCAGCCTCAGTATAGAAGGTAGAGGCTGAGACGCCGCCTGAGTACCGATAGTTTTGTGATGCTAAAGGAATTTACTCTTGTTGCTGGTAAGATCTCGATGTTTTGTATTATCTATGACTTATTTATGAATATTCTTATGGTATCCGTTCGTCTTATGTTCACCTTTCTGTTCACCTTTCTTCTTCATCTTCTTCTTCTTCGTCACGTTATCAGATGATTGTTCGCTTGTTTCTGTCTTCTGTTCCTTGTCGCATAGCTCTACCTCTTTATTTCTCATACCTCCATATACTCAATACATTCCAGCTATTGATAACTTGCACGCGTCCTGAAACTGTAGAGTTTCTCCCTATTTGGTTATATAATGCGTTTCCTTCACATTAATCCGTTATGACTATTATATGAATGAGGTTAGACTATACATTTGGAAGTTCGCCAACGTTCGATATATGCTGGCTTACATATTAGTTTCAGTATATTATATTTCTAGATACATCAGTGTACTTTTGTATTTAATTGTACTTTTAATCCGTAAATAGCACGTTTGACATTTTGAGCACTTAAAATAGCAGTAACATTTGTTGAGTGAAACACAATCGATACTTCGCCTTCCTAATTAAGATACTGCAATATTGATTTGTAAATTCCACCAATGATAATAATGTGATGATCTGTGGCCACCAGAGCCTGCATAATATAAACAACTGTTGTTTCTTTTCTGACATCGTTTATGGTTTTTTTGCAAGTATTTAATCACAAGTTGTTGTTTTCAGATTGCATTCAGCATATCAATCAATCTGTCAAAACGCTTCAGATCCCTGCGAAGCATAGCTTGTCAACAAGTATTGTTGGCATTTTCTATGATTTCAGCTCCTTCTGTTTTTATATTCGTCTTGACTTCCCTTCTGTATGAGTGTTTAGGCCTGTCCAAACTTATCTTACCTTGATGATTCCAGAACAGTGACTGTCTTGTAATGATGTCAGCTAGTTTCCCTAATGTGTGTTCTATCCATCGCCTTCGCTGTACGTCTAGTCTCACGGGCATCTGTCCCGTTCTTGCTACAGTTCTATATGAGTGACTATATATATTGTTAGTAAAGTGTTTGCCTCTCGGTGCTGTCCTGGCGGAGACACGCCCCTTTCCACCCCGGGCTACAGCCTTTTAGGTGATATCAGGACGTATTAACCAGTGCTCATATGCGTGTCTGTATGTACCTATGGTAGTTAGGTGGCTCTCAGAGATCAACCCAACAGAAATGCAATGGAGGGCGCGTGTGAAAGTTGTGTAAGAGTGTGATTGTTGGACAGTGTTAAATCAATGAGTGTAAGAAGAGAGAGGAGGATAGTTGCTTTCTTTTCATTCCCAGTTTTGTATGAGTGACTTTATCATTATATTCCCTCGGTTTTATATGATTGACTTTACCATTATATTCCCTCAGTTTTGTATGAGTGACTTTATCATTATATTCCCTCAGTTTTGTATGAGTGACTTTATCATTACATTCCCTCAGTTTTGTATGAGTGACTTTATCATTATATTCCCTCAGTTTTGTATGAGTGACTTTATCATTACATTCCCTCAGTTTTGTATGAGTGACTTTATCATTATATTCCCTCAGTTTTATATGAGTGACTTTATCATTATATTCCCTCAGTTTTATATGGGTGACTTTATCATTATATTCCCTCAGTTTTATATGAGTGACTTTACCATTATATTCCCTCAGTTTTATATGAGTGACTTTATCATTACATTCCCTCAGTTTTATATGTGACTTTACCATTACATTCCCTCAGTTTTATATGAGTGACTTTATCATTACATTCCCTCAGTTTTGTATGAGTGACTTTACCATTACATTCCCTCAGTTTTGTATGAGTGACTTTATCATTACATTCCCTCAGTTGTGTATGAGTGACTTTATCATTACATTCCCTCAGTTTTGTATGAGTGACTTTATCATTACATTCCCTCAGTTTTATATGAGTGACTTTACCATTTTATTCCCTCAATTCAGCTCACTAATCCATAAATTAAAGCTTCGACCTTTTAATGTGGACTTTTCTGCGTCCCCCACCTGTCTGTAATGTTCATATTTATTGAACCGAGCTCACTATCTATTGTTAGTGTTGTTTTGTTTCGTCCGCTAATAGCATACTTCAGATCGATACACTCCATTGAGTCATCTACAGTTGTGGTTGTATGCTTCGCAAGGGGCAGAGTCGACGTACCTTACTGCACTATGTGTCTATGCTAGGGTGTGGAATAGTCAGTTGTAAAAGGGATGCAGTGAAATTTTGCTACAGCTGAAAATTAATTTGGTCCAAACCTAAAGAGAATCAAGTCCTGAAAGAGTTAATGTTATGGCGCTAGTATGGCGTGTTGTGTTATGTTATGTTATGCCCATTGGCTTCTAATTCCTGACATATCCTGTGTGGCATTTCGTCTTCTTTCGATCGAGATATCGGATCAGTGGATAGTGCCCAACTACTGGCGTTAATCGCTTAACAAGTCTTATGTTAATGTCTCTTTTAATATTTGATGGCTTATCTAATAGAGTGTTTGATAACATCTCTTATAGCTTCGGTCTATTGGCATCTATTATAGCTTCGATCTGTTGACATCTCTTATAGCCTGTCTCTTGACATCTCTTATAGTATGTCTCTTGACATCTCTTATAACATGTCTCTTGACATCTCTTATAACCTATCTCTTATAGCGTGTTCGTTAACATGTATTATATATTATATATATATATATATATATATATATATATATATATATTGCTAAAAACAAGTATTATCAGCATATTTGAACCATAAAGTATTATCAACATTTGTGAAACATAAAAGTTAGGAACCATAAAAGTATTATCAGCATTTGTGAACCATAAAAGTATTATCAGCATTTGTGAACCATAAAAGTTTTATCAGCATTTGTGAACCATAAAAGTATTATCAGCATTTGTGAACCATAAAAGTATTATCATCATTTGTGAACCATAAAAGTATTATCATCATTTGTGAACCATAAAAGTATTATCATCATTTGTGAACCATAAAAGTATTATCAGCATTTGTGAACCATCAAAGTATTATCATCATTTGTGAACCATAAAAGTATTATCATCATTTGTGAACCATCAAAGTATTATCATCATTTGTGAACCATAAAAGTATTATCAGCATTTGTGAACCATCAAAGTGTTATCAGTATTTGTGAACCATAAAAGTATTATCAGCATTTGTGAACCATCAAAGTGTTATCAGTATTTGTGAACCATAAAAGTATTATCAGCATTTGTGAACCATCAAAGTGTTATCAGTATTTGTGAACCATAAAAGTATTATCAGCATTTGTGAACCATCAAAGTGTTATCAGTATTTGTGAGCCAAAACACTACCCTCAGCATGTGTTTGTCCCAAGTCGTTCATGGTTCTGACCTTGCCAGTTCCCTTTTAATATTTCCTAGAGAGAAAATTGTTTTACCATTCTTACCTCCCCTTTCCGTCGGATCACTCGTTGTATGCATGTTTGCATTCATTCCTTCATTTTCCTTAGTATTGCTTTCCACTTCGTACATTCCAGTGTCTCAGACCCGTGTCGGTGGTGGGTCTTGAACTATAATGTTGCTCGGTGGCTGTGATGTACCGTCAGCTTGCTCTTCGATAGGGGGAATCATTCTTGTTTTCTTCGTGTATTCCCCCCGTGTCAGATGTGGCAGGTACATTAACGCTGACAGTGTGGTCGGGGCATATCTCTTAGAGTGCGTGTTTGGTGCTGCCAGCCCTTGCCTTGCTCGATGTTGTGCCTTTCCTGAAAGTGTGTTGTTTTCTTTGTTAAATGGTTTGCCTTTATCGGCTCCTTTGACGAGGGCACGTCACTCTCAACCCCAGACAGTAGTCTTTAAGGTTATCTCAGGACGTATTGGTCAGTGTATGGATTGGTGTGTGTATCTGTTTGTAGTGTGCACGTATTGGTATGTGGATGCGTGTGTATATGTTTGATGTCTATCTGTATTGTTCAGTGAATGCTTGTGTGTGTGTGTACATATATATATATGTCTCTCACTTTCTCTGTCTTTCTAAATATATATCTGTCAGTCTATATATATATCTATCTATATATATATATATATATATATATATATATATATATATATATATATATATATATATATATAGGGCTGTTTCTGTTTGTCTATCTGTCCTCTTCTCTCTCTCTCTATCTATCTATCTATCTATATTTCTCGGTGGTTGTATTTCTACTTGTAGGAACACTAGTTCTGCGACTGAGTCTGTTTCTCCTTGTTGTGTTTGGTTCATGCTATCAACAGATAGGTCAACAACAGTTCTCTTACGTTCAAATAGTGAGCTTTTTTGGGACAGTTGTTTTTGTTTTATTTTTTAAAGGTTATTTATCGCCGAGTAGCTGAATATTTAATGGATAGAGATCTTTGAGTCTGAATGTATTGTCTGGATTCTGTTTAGAATATATTTGATTTTTTGTTGTTGACATATATGTATCTCCGGTTTTCTAGCACGTCCGCGCGTGTATGCTTGCGTCTATGTGTTTTTTATCATGCGTTTCTATTGCAATGTGCAATTATATTCTGGTACATTCAAGGCTGTCAGCATTACTGCTTCGTGTAGCCCCTGACTGTTTACAGCTATTGTTATGTGTGACGTCTATACTTCTTTTGGCGTGTTCTGTGTAGTGCGTCCGTCACGTCTATTTTGCTTGTTGTTTATATGAGCCGATATGGTTCGGTGGAAAGTGCCCTGGCTATTAGGCAAAGCGATCTAGGTTTCAATCCACGATTGGTGCTGAATTTTTTATCAATTTCAAACGGGTTCAGGTATCGACCCAGTCTCGAATAGTGGGTACTAGTGCTAGAAAATCACTCCATACTAGCTGGAGATACCTGTACCAATTTCAGAACTGAAACAAGAGCTGTTCATGCAGCAGTTCAGATTCTTATCAGCCAAAATCCAAGAGGGCGGAGTGGAGAGACCAGCACGAAGAATACAAGCCAGAAAATGACAGCATAGACAAACTTGGCAGAGATGGACAGACAAAGATCTTCAGACTCAGAACGCGACAGTGTATACTCTCAAGGCCCACCCCCACAGAGTGTGTCTCGGAGACACTGCCACGTACGATTGTGGAGCACCCAAGCAAACACCAGAACATATCCTGCATGACTTCCCTACTTGTACAGACCAAAGAGAGGCAGTCTGGTCTGGGGAGCAAACCGTGTACGAAAAGATGTGGGGTACCGCGAAGACCTGAAACGCACAGTCGCCTTCGTGAACCTCACCGGACTAGAAGCCTAGCATCAGTTGATCGTGAACCTCACCGGACTAGAAGCCTAGCATCAGTTGATCGTGAACCTCACCGGGCTAGAAGCCTAGCATCCGTTGATCGTGAACCTCACCGGGCTAGAAGCCTAGCATCAGTTGATGGTGAACCTCACCGGGCAAGAAGCCTAGCATAAGTTGATCGTGAACCTCACCGGGCTCAGAAGCCTAGCATCAGTTGATCGTGAACCTCACAGGGCTAGAAGCCTAGCATCAGTTGGTCGTGAACCTCACCAGGCTAGAAGCCTAGCATCAGTTGGTCGTGAACCTCACCGGGCTAGAAGCCTAGCATCAGTTGGTCGTGAACCTCACCGGGCTAGAAGCCTAGCATCAGTTGGTCGTGAACCTCACCGGACGTGAAGCCTAGCATCAGTTGATCGTCAACCTTACCGGACGTGAAGCCTAGCATGAGTTGGTCGTGAACTTCACCGGACGTGAAGCCTAGCATGAGTTGGTCGTGAACTTCACCGGGCTAGAAGCCTAGCATCAGTTGATCGTGAACTTCACCGGGCTAGAAGCCTAGCATCAGTTGATCGTGAACTTCACCGGACGTGAAGCCTAGCATCAGTTGATCGTGAACTTCACCGGGCGTGAAGCCTCGCATCAGTTGATCGTGAACTTCACCGGAAGTGAAGCCTAGCATGAGTTGGTCGTGAACTTCACCGGGCTAGAAGCCTAGCATCAGCTGATCGTGAACTTCACCGGACGTGAAGCCTAGCATGAGTTGGTCGTGAACTTCACCGGGCTAGAAGCCTGGCATCAGCTGATCGTGAACTTCACCGGGCTAGAAGCCTAGCATCAGTTGATCGTGAACTTCACCGGGCTAGAAGCCTAGCATCAGTTGATCGTGAACTTCACCGGACGTGAAGCCTAGCATCAGTTGATCGTGAACTTCACCGGAAGTGAAGCCTAGCATCAGTTGATCGTGAACTTCACCGGAAGTGAAGCCTAGCATGAGTTGGTCAATGAAGATGAGAGGTACTAGAACAAGTCTGAAAAGTAAAGTCGACCAATTTGATGCTGACTACATCACTCCTAGTGTGCCGTTGGTCAAGAATATATGACCCAGCACCATGTCCCCAGTGTGTCACACGGTGTGTAAGCGTGACCATTGCTTATTTACGGTCTTTAGTCTGCCGAAGACGGATGTGTTGGACCGAAAGGTGCAAATATTGCAGTCAAGCTGTAAACTAGCGACACAACGCAACCGTTCTACGGACTACATCCTGCCACTTGCAAAGCCCTGTTCAGGGCTTGGTAGCGGGAGATTGAGAACGAACGCAGAAGAAGAAGAACGTGTATACTGTATGTACTTTCTATACGGCTGTTGGTGTGTACTTTATGTTCTGGCTATACGGATGTTGGTGTGTACTTTATGTTCTGGCTATACGGATGTTGGTGTGTACTTTATGTTCTGGCTATACGGATGTTGTTGTGGATTTTATGTTCTGGCTATACGGATGTTGGTGTGGATTTCATGTGATATCACCCAACTGCTAGCTTAGTCTATGTGTGATGTCTGTACACATTTAGCTTTTTTTATATGTCTCACATTGCAGTTGTTGTTGCTAATACCGTTCATATTTGATTTTAGATAATATAAACTTTATTTGATGTGGGATTACAACTGAGAAGATCAATCCGGCTCCTCGTGGCTGTATTGCCGTGCGAAGCTACTCAGAAAGCTCACAGCTATCGGTGTCACAGTGCCGAACCCCTTCTCGTTAGCCAGACATGAATGATCATGTGTCCAGACATAGTCTGATCAGTATGTTTCATCTGACCCTGACTAACATATCTAATCAGTATGTTTCACCTGACCCTGACTAACATGTCTAATCAGTATGTTTCACCTGACCCTGACTAACATGTCTAATCAGTATGTTTCACCTGACCCTCACTAACATGTATAATCAGTATGTTTCACCTGACCCTCACTAACATGTCTAATCAGTATGTTTCACCTGACCCTTACTAACATGTCTAATCAGTATGTTTCACCTGACCCTCACTAACATGTATAATCAGTATGTTTCACCTGACCCTCACTAACATGTCTAATCAGTATGTTTCACCTGACCCTCACTAACATGTCTAATCAGTATGTTTCACCTGACCGAGTCTCCACCCCCCCCCCCCACCCCCTGTCTCAATGTACAATATCACTCTTTACGCTATATGGCTTGGCTTCGTTCGTTCTCAATCTCCCGCTACCAAACCCTGACACGGGCCTAAGTAGCAGAATGTAGTCCAGAGAACGGAATGCGTTTGTGTCGTAGTTTACAGCTTGACTGCGATATTTGTACCTTTCGGTCCAACACGTCCAACTTCAACAACCATTTTTTTGAGTACCGGGTTAGCATTCCCTCTTTGATCCCTTCTCCTTAGCCATTCTGCCCTGCTGCAGTCTGTTATCCAAGATCACCGCGTGGAGGTATGGAAGGGTCTTGGCAGATCTGGTTCTCTGGTCCTGGCGCTAGCAGTCAGCTATGGATCGCTGACCACTGCATCTCATGCGTTGCTCAGCATCTTCCTTTACGCTAATTTTTTTTTGTTTTTTTTTGACATCGCCTTATTTATCTATTCCCCAAGGCGTGTGTGCGTTACACTGTGGTTTTTATTTTGCGCCTGTCGGCCCAGTGCATCCGACTTCAGCATGCATTTTATGTAAGGGTCTGCTTCCTCCTGCATTTTCTAAGGGTTTGCTTCCCCGGGGTAACGGCCGGTGCTGTGATGGGGATCGAACCCAGCACCTTCTGGTTGTGAGCCGTGCCACTTAACCACTAGGCCACGCCGTCCCCCTCTTTACGCTAAATAACAACATCAATTCCCTCTAGACGGAAACCACACAATGCACTCAGTCAGCTCAACCTAAAGACGATGCGCTTTGACTTCAGACCATTAACGTAACATATTCCCCCTTATTCTTAGTTTCGTCGTCCGAACTACGCAGCGAGCGATTAGATATTTACTTTTCAATTGTAACCCGACAGGTACATAATCTGGGATCAAGACGCAGAGAAGCGCATGAGCTGCAGTGGTCAACGACCCATAGCCTACTGCTAGCGTCAGGGCCAGCGAACCAGAGCTGCCAAGACCCTTCTACACCTCCACGCGGTGATCCTGGATAACAGGCTGCAGCAGGGCAGACTGGCTAAGGAGAAGAGGTCGAAGAGGGAATGCTAACCCGGTATTCAAAATATATTTGCTGAAGTCGGATGTGTTGGACCGAAAGGTGCAAATATCGCAGTCAAGATGTAAACTAAGACACAACGCATTCCGTTCTCTGGACTACATTCTGTTACTTAAGCCCTTTCAGGGTTTGGTAGCGGGAGATTGAGAACGAACGCAGAAGAAGAAGAAGGTACATAATCTTTTTGTTTAACGCTGCAGTCTACCCATCAACTGAGTAATGGGGACCTGACTTTATAGAGAAAAGGAATGAAATTAGATATCCTAACTCATTGAAAGTGAAGACCTAGTACATTGAATTATGAAACATTTCACAGCAAATTAAAACCTCGTACATTGAATTATGAAACATTTCACAGCAAATTAAAACCTCGTACATTGAATTATGAAACATTTCACAGCAAATTAAAACCTCGTACATTGAATTATGAAACATTTCACAGCAAATTAAAACCTCGTACATTGAATTATCTAACATTTCACAGCAAATTAAAACCTCGTACATTGAATTATCTAACATTTCACAACAAATTAAAACCTCGTACATTGAATTATCTAACATTTCACAACAAATTAAAACCTCGTACATTGAATTATCTAACATTTCACAACAAATTAAAACCTCGTACATTGAATTATCTAACATTTCACAACAAATGAAAAACCTTGTAGTATAATTATCCAACATATCACCAAAAAATGGAGATCACACACACACACTGCAGTTTCCCAAATTTCACATAAACTGTATACACATCGCACATTGAAGTCTCTTATCATTTCACACAAAAGTCAAGACCTTGTACGTAGAATTCTCCAGTACTTGACTTCAGATACCAGAATCTTCTTCGAGACTACCATTACTTTTCATTACTTTTACCCTTTCCAACCCCCCAGATCTGTTTGTATCTTCAGAGAGAGAGAGCGATAGGCGCGGTCGTCTCTTCGCCGCTGTCAAACTGTTATAATGTACCTCGGTAGATGGAAGTTCGTGGGAGGGGGGGGGGGGGGCACTGAAACAACCTGCGTTAGTACGCTTGTTGCCCAAGGCGTGCCGTGCAACGTTATGCTATCTTACCAGGTTCCCCCGAGTCACCGATATCCATTGCTGCATGGCTTGTATCTCGCCGCAAAGGGGCAGGGTTCGTGTCCCCATCCCAGTTGAAGCTTCAGTCTACTTAATCCTGGCCCTTCTCTGTGCATATAGTTTCATTATGGGATTGACTTTCTTTCTGGATCGTTCGAAAGGTGTTAATTGTTCCATGTGTGTGCGTTTAGTTCCCTTTGTTCGACACGTTATTTAAGACTGTCGACTCTACAAGAGGAGAAAAGGGACAGTATTACTCTCTCTAACCACTTTGGAGAAACTGTATACTGAGTGAGGACTGAGGCAGACAGATAGACACATTTCTAAGAGAGAAAAATTAGATAATTATAAAGCGATAGAATAGGCCCACTGTAACCTCCCAAGCACGTCGTATGAGGGTTATGAATGGGACTATTTAAAATAGTTTAAATTGATCATTTGTTTCTGCTGTTGTGGTGTGCGCGTTTGGTCAGCCCTTGTTGGGTTTCTTAAACATGTATAAACGTATGTTATGTTGTTATGCTTGTTTTGTTGTTATGGTATGTTACTATTGTGTTATGTTGTTTTGTGATGAAGTGATTTTATTGTGTGATGATATGTTTTTTGTTGTTTTGTTATGTCATGTTTTTATATTATGTTGTAATGTTATGTCGTTGTGTTGTGTTATGTTATGTGATGATACGTCATTGTGTTGTTTTATGTTGCTATTATACATTCTTATGTTATGCTATGCTGTTATTATATGTCATGTTATGTGATGATATGTTATGGTGTTATGTTTTGTTGTGATGTTATATTTATAAGTTATGGTTTGAACATATGTTATGCTATGAGATTATGTTATATTTGTTTTTTATGTTATGTTGTTTTGTTATGATTCGTTGTTATGTTATGTTGTTTGGTTACGTTAAGTAAGTTCATACAGAGCCGGCATCACTGCGCTCTTGTCATGTTTATATGACATATCTCTTTTAGCAAATGTCATAGAATGTGAATAGTCATGGTTTCAGTAGCTCGTTGGCTGTACACACTAATGGGTCTCTGGCTTACAAGATGGAGATCGACACTGCAATACCCATAGTGGTTAACTTGCTGAGGAGAATTACATTGCACTACTTCGAGAATAACCATTGCCATAGAGAATGCGCGTAGTTATTTTTAGAACAAGCGAAGTAAAAGAAACTGTTGTATACAGTCTCTGTCAAAATCAGCAGCTCAGGAGAAACAAACAAACTACTTTATTTCGTCTGAGAACTGGTCACTGCAGACTACTAGAACATCTATACCGACTGAAGATCTTGCACACCGATGAATCCCCATGTGGAACAGAAGGCCAGAATCCTGAACACATTCTACAGGAATGCCCACTCTATAGGGAAATGAGATGTCATATCTGATCCAGGGAGACCAAATCTGTGGGGCTACCACTCCAACCTGGCGAAGACTTCAGACTTCATCATGGCGACTGGCTTGCAACTATAGCACCAACAATAGATCCTGAGCGCACAGAAGAAGATAAGGAAGAAGAAGAAGAAGATAAGGAAGAAGAAGAAAACACAACAGTGAACATTACTCATGTCAGGAACAAATGAAGATCTGTGCACGTCGCGGCTTGGCACTTGATGATAATAATGATGTGCTGTGATGAAACCGCTTCTCTATCGATTTTGAGTTTTCGGTTCAGTAATCTGGTGGACTTGTGATTTGTAACGCTGTCCGTCCATTGATCACTTCTATTTTAAGGGCGCTGGTCCGTCTGAGTTACTCGTTAAGTTCTGGCTGATCTGTCTCATCAAACAGTCAGAGACTATCTTATATGTTGATTAACCTCATCAAACAGTCAGAGACTATCTTATCTGTTGATTAACCTCAAACAGTCAGAGACTATCTTATCTGTTGATCAACCTCATCAAACAGTCAGAGACTATCTTATATGTTGATCAACCTCATCAAACAGTCAGACTATCTTATCTCTTGATTAACCTCAAACAGTCAGGGACTATCTTATCTGTTGATCAACCTCATCAAAGTCAGAGACTATCTTATCTCTTGATCAACCTCATCAAACAGTCAGAGACAATCTTATCTGTTGATTAACCTCATCAAACAGTCAGAGACAATATTTTCTGTTGATCAACCTCAAACAGAGACTATCTTATCTCTTGATCAACCTCATCATACAGTAAGAGACAATCTTAACTGTTGATCAACCTCATCAAACACTGAGAGACAATCGTATCTGTTTATCAACCTCATCAAACAGTCAGAGACAATCTTATATGTTGATCAACCTCATCAAACACTCAGAGACTATCTTATCTGTTGATTAACCTCAAACAGTCAGAGACTGTCTTATCTGTTGATCAACCTCATCAAACAGTCAGAGACAATCTTATCTCTTGATCAACCTCAAACAGCCAGAGACTATATTATCTGTTAATCAACCTCATCAAACAGTCAGAGACTATCTTATCTCTTGATCAACCTCATCAAACAGTCAGGGACAATCTTATCTGTTGATCAACCTCATCAAACAGTCAGACTATTGTATCTCTTGATTAACCTCATCAAACAGTCAGAGACAATCTTATATGTTGATTAACCTCATCAAACAGTCAGAGACTATATTATCTGTTGATCAACCTCAAACAGTCAGAGACTATCTAATCTCTTGATCAACCTCATCAAACAGTCAGAGACAATCTTTTCTGTTGATCAACCTCAAACAGTCAGAGACGATCTTATCTCTTGATCAACCTCATCAAACAGTCAGAGACAATCTTATCTGTTTATCAACCTCATCAAACACTCAGAGACTATCTTATCTGTTGATCAACCTCAAACAGTCAGAGACTATCTAATCTCTTGATCAACCTCATCAAACAGTCAGAGACAATCTTTTCTGTTGATCAACCTCAAACAGTCAGAGACGATCTTATCTCTTGATCAACCTCATCAAACACTCAGAGACTATCTTATCTGTTGATCAACCTCAAACAGTCAGAGACTATATTATCTGTTGATCAACCTCAAACAGTCAGAGACTATCTAATCTCTCATCAAACAGTCAGAGACAATCTTATATGTTTATCAACCTCATCAAACACTCAGAGACTATCTTATCTGTTGATCAACCTCAAACAGTCAGAGACTATCTTATCTGTTGATCAACCGCAAACAGTCAGAGACAATCTTCGTCAAAATGTGTTGGATTAGCACGTCGCAGTAGTAGGAGATCATCATTTGATATCCACTTGCGTCGTTAGACGTCCTGGGAAGGTGTCGTCAGACGTCGTTCGAAGGTGTCGTCAGACGTCGTGGGAAGGTGTCGTTAGACGTGGCTTGCCATCTTTGTCGCCTGTGTTATTGTCATTTCGTATTTCTTCCGTGTCTTCCATCTTTTTCGAGGTCTGTCTCTTGCTCTGCGACCCTGATGTCTGGTACTGTAGATACGAGCAGCTGGTAACTTTGTTGCATTTTTGGCATGTGTCCGAGCCATTTTTATTATCTGCCTTTCCATGTATTCCATGCAGGGTGTCGCGCCTACCTTCTGTCTGATTACTTTGTTCCGTACGCTGTCATGCTTGTGACCCGAATAGCCTTTCTCAAACACCTCATTTTGCATACCATGATTTATTTCTTCTCGTGTCTTGTTGAGGGTCCACATGTCTGACATTGGTAGCAATAAATACTATTTATACAAGTAACAGTTGTGTAAGCAATGTCAGCTCTCTTGGTCATAGGAAGTTGGTTCAATTAAGAGAAGTAGAAGTTCACGCAAACGGACAGGGTCGTGGCAGGGTAAACACAAGCTGCTTTTTGTTTGCGAATGCCCGCAATGAGTTTGTTTACTCTTTTGTGCGCCATGAAAAGGACGTTAAGTGACGGGTTGCAGTAGCTTTTCTCACATCCCGAGCGTGCTGATGAAGGTGGATCGGGGTCCTCCATGCGGTTGTGCTATGCTTGGCCTCATCTGCATGTCGCTTACTACTACGGGTATGACGTCGATCCCGTTAGCCAGGTTGCCGTGAAAACAACCCGTTTCCAACGATGGCTACGAGGAAGCTTAGGTAATGGTTTTCGGCAGTATATTTTGCCTGACCCTGACTAACATGTCTGATCAGTATATTTTGCCTGACCCTGACTAACATATCTGTTCAGTATATTTTGCCTGACCCTGACTAACATGTCTGTTCAGTATATTTTGTCTGACCCTGACTAACATGTCTGTTCAGTATATTTTGTCTGATCCTGGGTAACATGTCCGTTCAGTATATTTTGTCTGATCCGGACTAACATGTCCGTTCAGTATATTTTGTCTGATCCTGACTAACATGTCTGTTCAGTATATTTTTCTGATCCTGACTAACATGTCGGTTCAGTATATTTTGTCTGACCCTGACTAACATGTCGGTTCAGTATATTTTGTCTGACCCTGACTAACATGTCTGTTCAGTATATTTTGCCTGACCCTGACTAACATGTCTGATCAGTATATTTTACCTGACCCTGACTAACATGTCTGATCAGTATATTTTACCTGACCCTGACTAACATGTCTGATCAGTATATTTTGCCTGACCAAACAAAAGCTTGTGAAAACAAAACCAACTGAAGTTTCTGATTTCTTCTCTTTTCTTCATTCACATCTTTCAGTATGCCGGTCCAGCCCTTTGAACACGCACCGCCTTTTGACGCAAGTGGATTATATTTTTTTAGAGTATTGCGTCATAATAAGCGATAATGCATTTTTCTAGTAAGTGCTATCAATAATTGATATATACGATAAAAGCATTGTCTATGCTAAGTGCAGTGTATCAGTATGTATGATAACACGCTTCTCGATTTTGGCCTCGGCATTAATTTATCAGATCAAGGGTATTGCAACTTGAGCGAGTCAATTTAACTTATCTAGCAAAATTATATGTTTATATATATATATATATATATGTAATATGTTCTTTATAGAGCGTTGCTCTTATCGTAGTCTGTCTGAAAGAAACTCTTTCTCTTGCCAAAACTCCAGCCTGCGCCACAGTCATTTTCAGGCATTCCGTGATATCTTGGTGTCATCGTTTTCTTGGTCTACCCCTCCCTTTTTTGCCTGGCACCATACCTTCTATCACTCTTCTCTCAAGACCGTTGTTTCTCTTGGTGTGACCAAAGTATTTACATTTTCTGGCCAAAAAGGAATTGATAAACCAGTTATCCTCTATGTTCAACTCTTGCCGAATTTCTATATTTGTCTTTTTATCTATTCGTGGTATTCTGAGAATCTTTCTGTGACACTTTGACTCCGGGATTCGATTCTTTGTTTAGAAGTTTTGGTGATCGTCCATGATTCGCAGCCAAATGCTGCCGCATGAAAAACACAGGCTCTTAAGATATTATCTTTTGTCGTTTTGTTGTTGCTCTGTTAAAATTTCTTCAGGTTGTTCAGTCTCTGCATTGCCATGGCTAGTCTTCTTCTGATTTCTTTCGAGCATTCGCCATTTTTGTCAATTCTGGAGCACAGATATTCAAAATGTGTGACCTGATTTATTTCCTCACCACCCATTGTAAATTTAGGTCGTCATCGTGTTTTGTCGGTGGTCATTATCTTTGTTTTGTTTATGTTTATAAACAGGTTTTGATTTTTACTGTGTCCATTTACGACTGAAACTTGCTGCTCTAGCCCTTCTGCACTTCTTGATAGTATCACTGTATCGTCTGCGTATCATAACTCTGGAATCTCGTACCTGCCAATCGTCAATTGGTCGAAACTTTCAATGTTCTAGTCTTCTCAAACATTTTTATATACATATAATACACACACACACACACACACGAGCGCATGAGCTGTAGCGGTCAGCGACCCATAGCCGACTGCTAGCGTCAGGGCCAGCGAACCAGAGCTGCCAAGACCCTTCTACGCCTCCACGCGGTGATCCTGGATAACAGGCTGTAGCAGGGCAGATTGGCTAAGGAGAAGGGATCGAAGAGGGAATGCTAACCCGGTACTCAAAAAATGCTTGCTGAAGTCGGATGTGTTGGACCGAAAGGTGCAAATATCGCAGTGAAGCTGTAAACTACGACACAGCGCATTCCGTTCTCTGGACTACATTATGCTACTTAAGCCCTTTCAGGGTTTGTTAGCGGGAGATTGAGAACGAACGAAGCCAAGCCAAGACTTGTATATACACACACACACACACACATGTTGTCCCACTTTCTAGCTGCCCCTGGTTTTCCCTTATAACGTATAAACCAAGGAACTTGATTCAATCAAATTTGACAGGGACAAACCTTGGTGTGTGAAAAACAATGAGCTCATAGCAGATGTAGCAAAGGTGTATGCTCGTTTGTGTATGTATATATATATAAACACTCGGTACGTAACCAAAAAAATGGTGCATGTATAAATATTTAGGGCAAATCGTAAAAGAAAATGCCCGCATTGAGATGGGATTGCATTGGCAACGCAAGGCCTTCAGATTTAAAAAAACATAAATTACTAATCCCCAGAAATATCAGCATATAACTGAGGAAAAGAAAAATCGCCACTCATATATGGCCAATTGCACTGTGTGAAACATGGGCTAGTCAAGAGGGGTGAACAGGACTTGGGATCGTCTGACATGTGGTGCTGTCGTAGAGTGAGTTGGACATAAAGAATATCCAATGGCAATGTCCTCACTTACGTCAAATGGTATGAGAACGAAGATTGAATCGACTGGGACCGAAGATTGAATCGACTGGGACCGAAGATTGAATCGACTGGGACCGAAGATTGAATCGACTGGGACCGAAGATTGAATCGACTGAGAACGAAGATTGAATCGACTGGGACCGAAGATTGAATCGACTGAGAACGAAGATTGAATCGACTGAGACCGAAGATTGAATCGACTGGGACCGAAGATTGAATCGACTGAGAACGAAGATTGAATTGACTGGGACCGAAGATTGAATCGACTGGGACCGAAGATTGAATCGACTGGGACCGAAGATTGAATCGACTGGGACCGAAGATTGAATCGACGGGGACCGAAGATTGAATCGACGGGGACCGAAGATTGAATCGACGGACCGAAGATTGAATCGACTGGGACCGAAGATTGAATCGACTGGGACCGAAGATTGAATCGACTGGGACCGAAGATTGAATCGACTGGGACCGAAGATTGAATCGACTGGGACCGAAGATTGAATCGACTGGGACACAACATGAGACATGAAATACGGAGGAAACTTGAGGCCAAGATTAAGAGAAAATGAGGAAGGGAATGGACAAGACTCAACTTTACATCTCAGGTGTGCAGGGAGATTAAGCACGGACCTATGCTGAGATAAAGAGAAATGCAGAGGATATGGGCAAATGGAGAGACATACTCAGACAGCCGTACAACCAGTCTTAAGACTGATCAACCAGAGGATAGGGTCAAATGGAGAGACAGGATCAGACAACCTTACAATCAGTGTTAGGACTGACCAACCAGAGGATAGGGTCAAATGGAGAGACATGATCAGACAACCTTACAACCAGTGTTAGGACTGACCAACCAGAGGATAGGGTCAAATGGAGAGACATGATCAGACAACCTTACAACCAGTGTTAGGACTGACCAACCAGAGGATAGGGTCAAATGGAGAGACATGATCAGACAACCTTACAACCAGTGTTAGGACTGATCAACTAGAGGATAATGATGTTGATGAATGTGACGGTCGGATACTGTTTGTAGTAGCGCGGCCCCCTCCCCTCCCCATTCCTCCCCCGCAAGCTCATATTAAAAGACAGGAAATAGTTATACAAACACAGAATCGAATCACTGTCAGACAACAAATGTCCCTCGTTTCAAGAAAGATACGTTTTTGGAGATTCAACAGAGTATTTACTTTTCCCACCATTCCTTTTACAAAAATAGGAATACATTCATTAAGTGTCTGTTTGAGACCAGGTTCCGGGAGATAGACCATCTGGTTCGAGTCAATGATATAGCCCTTCCTTCATTTCTCCAGCTGACTCTCCTAGGGCTGTAATTAATCTTTGTTGTCCCTTCCCGTAACTTGACAACATCATTGAGTTATCATACCGCAGGGACTAGTGAATTCATCGGTCTACTATTGTATTGTAGTCATAGGACACCGAGTTATATCAGAACGAGACAAAGCAAACGGAAACTGGAAGCGTCCCATGAATGGTTGTGGTACGTGGAATATAATGGCATGGACATAATACAGTAACGCTTATCAGTCAGCGTTTCGTTCATTTCGTTGGCCAATTCTAGCTCAGTATGTTCGCTTGGCTTGCTTTTGGCTGTATTTGTGTCATTTCCTGCTCTGTTCTTATCTGTTATTGTTGGGAATGTTCACAATGCGCAGGTTTACTCTTGTGTGCCCCCCGAAAGGTACGTTTCATGTCAGTTCGCAGCAGCTTGTCTCACATCCCGAGCGTGCTGATAAAGGGTGGACAGAGCCCTCTAGGCGCTTGTGCTGTGCTTCACTTCATCTGCTTGATTCTCACTACTACGGGGATCTCGTCGATCCCCCACCTCGTTTGACAGAGTGCCTGGAAGGACAGCCTGTGTCCAGGGTGGACTACGTGGAAGTCATGTGAAGGTCTTGGCCAGTATATTTTGCCTGACCCTGAGTAACGTGGCTGATCAGTATGTTGTGCCTGGCCAGTCGTTAGTCTTTCTCCCCGTTCTATTCAGTTGCGAATCGCTGCAATTGCATTTCGGGCAGATCAATAGGTGCTCAGTGCTTCTCGGTAAATGGTGGAGCCTGGTTGTTCGTGTAGCTCGCTGGTTGTACACTCCCTTCTGCTTAGTCCTCTTAGTCGCGCCTCTCTGCTGGACCCGTGTATTCTTCTTCATTCGTTCTCAATCTCCCGTTACCAAGCCTTGAACGTTCTCACTCTCCCGTTACCAAGCACTGAACGTTCTCTCTCTCCTGTTACGAAGCCCTGAACGTTCTCTCTCTCTCTCCCGTTACCAAGCCCTAAACGTTATCACTCTCCCGTTACCAAGCCCCGAACGTTCTCTCTCTCCAGTTACCAAGCCCTAAAAATAGATTTGCAAGTAGCATGATGTAGTTCGGAGAACGGAATGCATTGTGTCGTATTGTACAGATTGACTGGGATAGTTGCACTTGTCTGTCCGACACATCCAACTTCAGCAGGCTCTTCGATCCCTTCTCCTTAGCCAGTCTGCCCTGTTGCAGTTTGCTATCCAGGACCATCGCATTGTGAACAGATTTACAATGCAAAAGTAAAGGTATCAGTTTGGATCAAATGAAAACAGATGTAATGGAGATATCGTAGAAACACAAAGCTTATAATTCCTGAAATAAAGATGAACGAGGCGGACCTAAAACAAGAACACTCATTTCAATACTTGGGCACGCACATCAGGTGAGAGATAGACTTATGAAATAAGAAACAGAATAGCCAATGTCTCCTAGGAACGAGTATGATGGAAGGTTGACAATTTGTCGGGTATTTCATTAATTATTTGCCGATCGTTCAAGGAAAGTGAAGCGTCTGATATAGCCTGTCCTTTCCAGGTGTAGAGATCGTCGCTGAATTCACTGCTCGGCTTGCCGTTCAAGAGTTTCCATACCAATGGGCTCTCCTACATTATTGTGTCCCCAACAGCACCTTCATGAGGGGCTCCCTGTTTCTTACAGAACCTGCTGTGGGGCACGACCGAGTACCCGGCGGTATAACTGGGCGGGCATATTGGGCTCATTAGCCTTGGTTGCCAACCAAACTAAAAGAAGGTAAACTCTGACTATAAACCCGTGTAGACGAAGCTCGTTAGCCTGTTCAGACAGTTCGTCTAGGAGAGGAAGAACTCTGATTTTAAACCCACAAGTCAGGGGACGGCGTGGCTTAGTGGTTAAGTGACACGGCTCACAACCAGAAGGTGCTGGGTTCGATCCCCGTCACAGCACCGGCCGTTACACGAACAACCAGGCTCCACCATTTACCGAGAAGCACTGAGCACCTATTGATCTGCCCGAAATGCAATTGCAGCGATTCGCAACTGAATAGAACGGGGAGAAAGACTAAAGATGATAGTGGGATTCCAGAATTACAGTTATGAGGAACGACTCAGAACAACCGGCCTACAGTGTCTCGAAGAGAGAAGAATTCGTGGTGACTTAATACAGGTTTATAAGATGATCAGAGGAATCGATAAATTAGACTATAACAAGTTTTTTAAAATACAGCCACCTACAATAACACGAGGGCATAGCTACAAGCTGATTAAAGAGAGGTCCAGGTTAGATATTAGGAAATATTTTTTTAGTCAGAGAGTGGTGTCTGCTTGGAATGCATTGCCAGGGGAGGTAGTGGAGGCAGGGACAGTTAATGCATTTAAGAATAAACTGGATGCGCATAGATTTTAGAGCAAGGTGATGTAAATGTAACTGGTTGTATACAGACTCTGCAGGGTCTTCTAAACCAGTATGAAGATGTTAAGTTAAGTTAAGTTACCCCTGGGAAGCAAACCCTTAGAAAATGCAGGAGGAAACAGACCCTTACATAAAATGCATGCTGAAGTCGGATGCACTAGGCCGACAGGCGCAAAATAAAAACACAATGCAACGCACACCGCCTTGGGGATTAGAGAAATAAGGCGAACGAAAAAAAAACACAAGTCGCAGAGAGTGCTGGCTAGTCTTGGGACGGTGAGAGTATTATCGGATGTCTCGAGTAACTAGTATCTGCGGGCAACGACGTCACTGCCTTGTGGAAACCTCTGGAGAGGGTACGGCTACGGGAGTAAACCCAGACAGAAAATCCGAGGGGTAACACGTGAAGCGGATGATTTCAAGATTGCGAACTCATTCCGGCAGCTCCTGCAGCAGCTCCTGCAGCTGAGCTGGTGCCAAATTGTCACGCTTTGCATTCCTTTGGATTACACCAGCGAGACCGAGAGGGGGATCCTGCAGTTTGGGCAGACCAGGATCTCCATATTCAGCGCCCAGGCATGCGCCCTGAGAGGCTACTCACAGGCTGCCACGCGCATGGTCTGATAAGCCTATGAAGTGACACAGAAATGTATAGGTGTCATTTATTTTATTTGATAGTTGCTCGTCAGATACTAGTTAAACGCAGAACAGCACCCGCCTCGAAATTAGCACCACCACCTAACACATTTGTTTGGTTTTAATAGAGAATTGTTAAGTTTGTATTATTCCATATGCATATATCTGAATATTTTTGCATTTATTCAATTTTATAACAGAAAAAGAGTGTGATTGGATTGTTTTTATCTTATTTAAGGTCAGCATTGTTAGAAGTG
Source organism: Ariolimax columbianus (assembly GCA_036924085.1). Taxonomy (NCBI): domain Eukaryota; kingdom Metazoa; phylum Mollusca; class Gastropoda; order Stylommatophora; family Arionidae; genus Ariolimax; species Ariolimax columbianus. Next base: position 28,203,554 of record JAVGWX010000020.1, on the reverse strand, counting down.
GTCAGCCGGGGTCTTTGTGTATGACAAGGACAAGAATAGCACCACTGCCTACCGAGAGATGTCATAAGAGGCGACTGTGTGACATGGCGATTCACCTGCCATGGTTAGGTGGTTTGTTTGGAGCAGCATAGATGGCGCCTAATAGGGTGCGGATCTTCTTTGCTCTAATGTTTGAGTCTATTCAGATGGACTCTCACATCTGTTAACCACCGTCCGTAGGTGCTTGTCCCAACGCAGCGGAGTATTCGAAGTATTAAGCTACTCGAGCCTAGCCCGCTAAGCAGGAAACCCTTCTCCTGGCTACTTCTAGTTCATACCAGAGCTGGGACCTGCACTAGGGACATCTGCCCCTGTAGAAGTACAGGTCGACTAAAAACTAAGAATTGAGGAAGCACAGACGCAAAGACAGCTAAGGCAACAATCAGGACAGCGCAGTCATCCTTTTTTGGGCATGTCACGAGAAGAGGCTGGTTGGAGCATCCAATGTCAACTGGCAGAATCGCAGTTAAGAGGGACAGAAGGAGGCAGAGAGAAAATATTAAACATCTTGAAGTCATGGCATGGGAAGAGATTAGCTGCGGAACTCATAAACGATACACGTTAAAATAGGACATTAAGGTCCATGATCCCTAAATCCAACCAACTTGATGATAATTACGTATCAGACAACGTCAATGAGTGTTTGTTTACACGTAATTTTAATCCTTTCTTACAACCGCATCCTCGCCTTATCTTTAAATCTTACCTTTATTCGGAGTTATCGCGGGATATTTACAGTTCTCGCTGGTACACAAATGGGCGCCAAAACATGAAAAGGGTCGGCCACATCAAAAGGCGCATTAGCTCGTGTCGTAACCACAGGCGCAGTCACGTGCTTTGTGTCTTTAAGCTCGTCCCGGCAAATGTATTCCGTTCCCAGGACCTGCCACCCAAAAGGTTATAGATTTAAATCTGTCAATCTAGCCCAGGGAAGAATACGATACTTAACCGGAAATACGCCAAATCGTATGGAGTTTGACAAGGCGGGATCATTGTGGCTCTGTGACCCGGTTAGCTATGATTCATACCGTGCCCTGGAATCCTATATTTAGCATTCCTCTGAAGTTTACGTGTTCACAAAGCATGCCCCAACAGTCTCAACAGTTTTCCTCAGTGTGGTGTGTAGCCTGTTTCATTTTTATTGTCGTGTGTGTGTGCGTGTGTGTGTATATATATCTTCAGTCCACTTATGTCGTTAGACGACGTGGGGAGGTGTGACCTCCTTTGTTTCTTATGTTTTGGGGCAGGTGAGAATCCACTGGTAACTTGCCAGGTCAATCCCAGCATTGATTAGCCCCTGGAATATACGATCGTCTGTTTTTTAGACTGGTGGAGGTGGAAGCGTAAATTAGAGCAAGGTAGACCCGCAGCTTGCCAGACGCCATCTAAGCCACTCCGCTAACCACATAGCCAAGACCTGTTGTTATGGCCACACAGTCCCTTTTTTTGCGACATATTCTCTGTGGGGCGAGAATCCATAGAATAATTTGAGTCGATTTTTACTTGAATTTTGCCGAGCAGCGGCCGTTAGGCCTACTCTCTTCGATTTGAAACTGCGATTTCCTTCAATATAGGTAGCGATGCCTTCAAATCGGTTTTCTTGAGATATATCCGAGTTGAAATCTGAAAGTGTACAATGAAGTCTGAAAGTGTACAATGAAGTCTGAAAGTGTACACATAATTCGGAAAGTGCGCGAAGAAGTCTGAAAGTCTACATAAAATTCAGAAAGTGTACAAAGTCTGAAAGTGTACAAATTCTGAAAGTGTGCAAAAAGTGTATACAAAGAATGAAAGTGTACAATGTCTGAAAGTGTACGAAGAAGAAGAAACCGTTGATCGAGCTGATTACACCGCCTCTCTGGAAGAAGGTGACAGGTTGGAGAGGGCGTTTGTCCACTCACTTGGCTTGTTCCCAAAACGTCTCTTATTTTGACACTGTAATCGATGCGTCCGCAATTTTGAGACCGCGGGAATTTGGAATCAATTCTCAGGTCGGACAGAGAGAGGTGCCCGAGAGTAGGAATCAATTTATGAACAGCTAGCGAGCTGTGGGGAGCCTTCAGCGTACACTCCCCCTTCATATACGGGGCTACTGAAATCATTGATTGCTACCAAATAGTTGACGACACTGCTTTTGGCACTGCAATCACTGAGTGGGCGATCCACAGCCTGCAGTAGGTTGCCATCGAACTGGGGCCCAGTAGGGTGGTGTATCTAAGGATGTTAGTAGCCCATCGCAAGCAATGGTGGCGACATAATCGGACAGTTTGTGTTTTGACGTCAGACAGTTTTTGCCTTGATGATGTAACTTGCGCTGTATTTGGATTATAGGGAGGAGTAAGCTGCGCTGGACATCAGCCACACTATCTGGTCACGAACTGCCTTTGGCCAGTGGCAAGACATAAGTCAAGACGACGGGGGGTAATTCAAGATGCATGTACTCTAGTCTCACTTCTTTGAGACCAGGAGTCGCTTAAAACCTGCCGGGCTCGAACCAACTCCGTTTCCTTTCATCGCTTGGAGAGCCGAGTGCCGTACCGCTCGACCACATCATCCCACCTGAGAATACACACTCTCCGTCACTATTACGCTCACGCTAAAAATATATATTTAAACTTAGGATGGCCTGTTTGTGTATCCACAAGCCGATGTTTGTGCTTGCTGTCGACATTATCACCAGGCTGATAACTTCGTCTACTCGTCGAGGTCTTGCTTTCTTTACTGAGAGACGCAACTCCTTTTTGAAAATAAATAAGAAACTCTGGCAATGCTGATATGTGATACCCTGCTGATTCCGTTTGCTGGTTACCTAAAACATGTGTTTAGATCAGCTGCTCGTGGCTATTATATTATAAATATATTCTAATTATCGTTATACCCTGTGGCATATGAGGCTTCCACAGGGACTTTCAGTCTGTGGGAACTTTTTCGCACAGTGACCAATGTCAGAGATGCGCAGTGACCCGTGTCAGAGATGCGCAGTGACCCGTGTCAGAGATGGCTTGGCTTGGCTTTGTTCGTTCTCAATGTCCCGCTACCAAACCCAGGAAGGGCTTAAGTAGCAGAATGTAGTCCAAATAACGGAATGCGTTGTGTCGTATTTTACAGCTTGACTGCGATATTTGCACCTTTCGGTCCAACACATCCGACTTCAGCAAGAATTATTGGAGTACTGGGTTAGCATTCTCTCTTCGATCCCTTCTCCTTAGCCAGTCTGCCCTGCTGCAGCCTGTTATCCAGGATCACCGCGTGGAGGTGTAGAAGGGTCTTGGCAGCTATGGTTCGCTGGTCCTGACGCTAGCAGTCATCTATGGGTCGCTAACCACTGCAGCTCATGTGCTGCTCGGCATCTTGATTCCTGTATCAGACATGAGGGCCACTTGTCAGAGATGCGCAGTGCCCCATATCGGAGAATCCCAGTGCCCCATGTCAGAGATACCCAGTGCCCCATCCAGAGCTGCTCAGGGCCCAGTGTCAGAGATGCGCGGTGCCCCATATCGGAGAATCCCAGTGCCCCATGTCAGAGATACCCAGTGCCCCATCCAGAGCTGCTCAGGGCCCAGTGTCAGAGATGCGCAGTGCCCCATATCGGAGAATCCCAGTGCCCCATGTCAGAGATACCCAGTGCCCCATCCAGAGCTGCTCAGGGCCCAGTGTCAGAGATGCGCGGTGCCCCATATCGGAGAATCCCAGTGCCCCATGTCAGAGATACCCAGTGCCCCATCCAGAGCTGCTCAGGGCCCAGTGTCAGAGATGCGCAGTGCCCCATATCGGAGAATCCCAGTGCCCCATGTCAGAGATACCCAGTGCCCCATCCAGAGATGCGCAGTGCCCCATATCGGAGAATCCCAGTGCCCCATATCGGAGAATCCCAGTGCCCCATGTCAGAGATACCCAGTGCCCCATGTCAGAGAATCCCAGTGCCCCATGTCAGAGATACCCAGTGCCCCATGTCAGAGAATCCCAGTGCCCCATGTCAGAGATACCCAGTGCCCCATGTCAGAGAATCCCAGTGCCCCATGTCAGAGAATCCCAGTGCCCCATGTCAGAGAATCCAAGTGCCCCATGTCAGAGAATCCCAGGGCCCCATGTCAGAGAATCCCAGTGCCCCATGTCAGAGAATCCCAGTGCCCCATGTCAGAGAATCCCAGTGCCCCATCCAGAGGTGCTCAGCACAGGGTACGTCTCCAAGCTTTTTGTCTACCTTTCTTCCTTTTACACTCCAGTGCCCACGTAAGTGCTGTTGTTGCGGGCATATCCGGACTCATTCTCACGCCATGTTCCAGCCATCCCCATCTGCTCTCACTCTCTCTCTTATAATGAGATTGTTTGGTGTCCTGTGGATGCTTATCATGTGATATCATGTTTGAGCGAAACACTCCAACACTGCGAGGGCATGTATGGTGGTCTGGATTATCCTCTTTGTCATCCTCCAGCATCCCGAACCATATAGAAGGATAGGGACGACATTACTATTATATGGTCTAAGTTTAGTTTTGCAACTATGTCAACTGAAATTGGTTTCATCGTGGCAAAGACAGCCCTGACCTTGTTTAAACATGACTTGATATTCCCTTCCGTCCCTCCGTGGAGGGGTACCACACTTCAAAGATAAGTGATATATATATATATATATATTACCGGGGTTTATCTGTATGGCAAGGACAATAATAGCACCACTACCCCACAGAGAGCATGTCGTTGAAGACGACTACTTGTGTGACATGGCATAACACCGGCCATGGTTAGGTGGTTTGTTAAGTGCAGCATAGATGGCGCCTAACAGGCTGCGGGTTTACTTTGCTCTAGCGTTTGGGTCTATTAAGATGGACTCGCAGATCAGTCAACCACACCTCTTAGTGAAGTAATAAGCTACTCGAGCCTAGCCCGCTATGCAGGGAATCCTCCTCCTGGCTTCGTCCAGCAAACATCAGAGATGGGACCGGCACAGGGGCTTATGCTCCTGTAGAAGTACAGGTAGACTAAGTGGGACCGGCACAGAGGCTTATGCTCCTGTAGAAGTACAGGTCGACTAAGTGGGACCGGCACATGGGCTAATGCCCCTATAGAAGTACAGGTCGACTAAGACTATATCTATGGATGTATTTGAGACACATTAATCAGATGTCAAGGGCAAACGGATTTCTATGACCCGACGATCAAAATCGCATTATCATACCTTTGATGTTCAGAACGCCTCTGTGGTCAGAGACATACAAACGCACGACGACACTCATAAAAGACAATAGCAAGCACAATCCCTGTTTCAATGCTACATTTCTGACCGGACCATTGATTCATATTACAACGTCACGATCCTCGCAAGTAAATCCAACTTTGATAACAAGATATTTCTTTCGACAAGGACATGACATAAGTCTGGGAAACATGTTCACTTCGTGTATCATCTTAATTGGTTTGGAATGGTGTTTGTGTCGTTCTCCGATGTTTGGTGGTTCCTGTTATATTTCACAACTCCTTCAGCAGGTGGTATCAGGGACTTTATTATGTGGAATTGATGTGCTTTTGGTCGGTTATCATGTTTGTCACGCTGCATTTCATGCCTGGATCAAGCCGCGGGAGACTAGTCCATGACGGAGTTGAACGTCCCGCTTAACTGCACACCAGAATTCAGTCCAGGTTACCACTACTCGAGGACCTTTCTGTTCGGACTGAAGCCGACTTCCTCCTGCCCAGCCTTCCCTTCACCAGAGGTTAAACGATACCTCTCCCAACCTCGAACTCTCAGAACAGCAAGGGTCACGTTGACCAAAAGGTGGACACAATCTGAAGCCTCGGCAGCGGGACACGGGGGAAAAAACTTACATTTTGACACGGACAGACACGGAAAGCCTGACACAAACAATAGTCTAACACACTCCTCGCGGCCCTCATCACAAAGCAGCGAAGTACTCGGCTCCACCTGTAGAGTCTGTAGGCATTTCTGTCGACACGCTACGTATGAGCACAGCCTCAGAAGCTGGACATGGTAGAGGTCGATCGAAACTACCGGCCTTTGACGCTTACGCGAACGTAATATTATTGTTAATTATATTTTGTACAATTTTTTCTTGTAAATGGTTTCTGTTGTTGTTGTCATTGGTGTTGGTGTTGTCATTGTTGTTGTTGCTGCTATTGTGGCTGCTGTTCTTTAATGCTCATAATGAGTAGGTTTACTTGTGTGTGTCCCCTGAAATGGGGCAGGTTGCAGTAGTTTTCCTTACATCCCGAGCGTGCTGATGAAGGTGGATATCGATATCCTCCAGGCGGTTGAGCTATAATTGGCTTGTTCTGCGTGTCATTCACTACTACGGTGATCACGTCGATCTCCCAGCTCGTTAGCCCGTTTCCAGGTAGGGCTGCAAGAAAATCGAGGTGAGGGTCTTGGCCAGTATATTTTGTCTGACCCTGCCTAACATGTCCGATCAGTGTGTTGTGTCTGACCCTGACTAACATGTCTGATCAGTATGTTGTGTCTGACCCTGACTAATATGTCTGATCAGAAAGTTATGTCGGACCAGACATTAGTCTTCCACCCGGTGAACGGTTGCTATAACATTGACTATATCAAGCAGCAACGTCGCCTAGGCGTGGAACGTCCGTTTCACAATCTCATCGCAACCGGTTCGAATCCCGCCGTGTCAAGTTTGGGAGACACGGCCTTTTTTTTTCTTCATTTTTGTCCTAGTACGATCGCTCCTCCGTGTTCGGAAAGTAAAGGCAACCTACCATACTGCACACCTGCCAATAAACTTATAACAGCCAAATAGGTTGTCAGTCGGAACCACGCGTAGGTCAAACGGATAGAGGTAATTTCGAAGACGGAATGTGCGTGCGCACATCCAGCGAGCTACATGAATCACAAGTATGATTACCCTTCACCGTCGGTCTCAGAGAGAGTGCCCACCTATGGGTCTGCCGATAGTCGCATGCTGTCGGTTCTGTTTAGCTTCATACAACTTTTAAATATGAAAGCCTGAGCAACGTTTCCTTGTTGCTGTAAATTATATTGATATGCACATGCATATCCCTAGTGAATCACTCAAGCACTGTAAAACTCCTCATTTTATCGACTCCACAACAATGCGGTAAATCAATTCAAAGCTTGCACACTTCTTTTTAAAAAAATATTTCTCTGGTTCCTCATTGGCGTGCTGTAAATTCATTTCTGACAGCGAAGTTTATTGTGGTCACCTCTGGCGCTGTTCCAGCAGAGCAGTTTTGACCTTCAGTTGGCGATAGTGTTTATCAGTATTTCCTTTTCAATTCATATACAAATGTATGCATTCATCTATCTGTTGTATATGCCATTCCGTTTCTGTTATGTTATCTTCTCGTCCTGTTATACATACGGTACCCTTTCTCTTATATATTCTCTCTCCTATTTGTTAAATATTTACTCCTCTTTTGTTGTATATAACAATCCCCTTTATGTTAAATATAATCTCCCTATCTTATATATTATCTCCACTTTCTATTAAACATTATGTCCCTTTTCTGTTACAAACTCTCACCTATCTGTTATATATGCTCTCCCATTTCTGTTATATCTGTCTCCCCTTTCTATTATATGTTATCTCTCTTTTCTGTTACATATTCTATCACCTTTCTTTTATATATATCCCCTGCTGATTCTGGTTATATATTACCTCCCCATTATATTATATATTCTCTCACCTGTTATAAATCCCCTCCCATTTATGTTAGGTATTTTCTCCCCTGTTATACATCTCCCCTTTTCGGTTATATACTCCCTCCTCTTTCGGTTATATATTCTCTCCCCTGCTTTATATTCTCCCCTCCACTGCTTTGCGGGATACCAGTTTACGGGAAAGGCTTGGGGAGTAAACCATGAGGAAAAATCTGCGTCCTATGCTATCTCCAGTCGTCTCGATAAATATCTTGCCACTGGCCAAAGGTAGCTCAGGACCAGAGAGTGAGGTTGACAAAAGGCGCAGTTCTTCCTCACTTTAAACCAAATCATCGCGCAGGTCACCCATTTCAGCAGACACAGCTAGAGAGCTGACGGTGCACACGGCTGGACACAACAAGAGAGCCGACTGGACAAAGAGAGTGCTCTTCATCACTTGTGATGGACGAACATCATCATATCCCCTCCCCTTTATGTTATGTATTCTCTCCCCTGGTATATATCCCCTCTCCTTTATGTTATGTATTCTCTCCCCTGGTAAATATCCCCTCCCCTTTATGTTATGTATTCTCTTCCCTGGTATATATCCCCTCCCCTTTCTGTTATACATTCCCTCCACTGTTATATATCCCCTCCCCTTTCTGTTATACATTATCTCCACTTTTATATATCATTCCCCTTTATGTTATGTATTCTCTCCCCTGGTATATATCCCCTCCCCTTTCTGTTATACATTCCCTCCGCTGTTATATATCCCCTCCCCTTTCTGTTATACAGTCTCTCCACTGTTATATATCCCCTCCCATTAGTGGTTATATATTTACTCCACTGTATGTTGCTAGTTCTCTCCCCCTTTAGCATTATCTTCCTAAAAAAAACAAGCCACTTTCATGTGACGGATTTAATTTGACATCGGACATACCAGCCGAGGTTTATCATCAAAGTCCCTAGATAATACAGGGCCGGGTGTTCCGTCTCTACTTGTTGTTGCGCAGTCTATAGAATAGCACTGTCATGTGGGTATAGATACAGACAGATAGATAGATACATGGCTGCACGGAGAGTTGGACAGACAGACAGGCAATTGGATAGATGGGTGGTTCGATGGATGGATAGATAGATTAGATAGATTAGATAGAGATAGGTAGGTAGGTAGGTAGGTAGATAGGTAGATAGATAGATAGATAGATAGATAGATAGATAGATAGATAGATAGATAGATAGATAGATAGATAGATCGACACTCACACACACGTTTATACCGATATATGCACACTATGGAACAGAGTGGTCTCGAGGTAAGAGATCGGCCTGAGATACTTGAGGGCGCGGGTTCAAACCCGTGGGGAGACTGGAGTTTTTTTTCACTTGGACTTTCTGGTATTTCCCCGGATCTCTGAGTAGGAGAATTCGGACACCCGTGTGCAGTATCGTGCACGTTAAAAATCCATCGGCAGTTGGAAATCGAAGAGACTAGGCTTAATTGATGTTACAAATCTAACCAATATATTACTGGATCCTCGCCGGGACTAGTTCGTGCTTTGTGCTGAGAGTCTCCACAAATGGGTTATGGATTAAACAGTGTGCAATACTATTGATTCTTCGATTAAACGAAACTATACACACACACCCACACAGAATTACACGCTCATAAGACATATACATGCATGCCCACACATCTTCACGCCCATTCTCTCTTCCCTTGCCTCACCCCCCTCTCTCTCTGTCTCTCTCTCTCTCTCTCTCACTGACCAATACATGCACTAAAATACTCCCAACTGTTCACCACTAATAGATACGTATACACAAACACGTGACTTAGGACACACCCACACGCAGCACGTGCGACCTCACACGGAAGTAGGCCACATAATGTTCACACATTTGGCCAACACATTGCGCATGTGTTGTTACAACTACATCGACGTGGGACAGCGTCGCAGTTTCACACTCCATATTTGCAGAAACCACTATATGGCATTGGGCCAAAGGGCGGGAGCCCACAGACAGCTGGATCAATAACCTAACATACCACAATCTCAACGCATCGGGTTCGAAACCTGCCATGTCAAGTTTGACAGACACAAGTTGTTTTTGGTTGGGTTTTTTTTTAGTGGCATCGCTCTTCCAAGTTCTAGTAGTAATGGCAACCTACCGCACACCTGTCAAGAAGGGTATAACAGCCAAATACTAGGGACGTAATGAAAACAAAATAATATGGAAGTATTAAAAATGCCATTTAGTTTTCGATATAATCTCCTGCATTGTGTATGCACGTATCCCAGTAATGCTTGAAAAGTTTCTGGGTGGAATGATTTGTCAGAATGTCTGACCCAATCCAGGACAGCATGTTTCATGTCGTCATCAGTGCCAAAACGCTGACCTCCCAGTTATTTTGTGGCTGGTCCAAACAGGTGGACATCGCTTGGAGCGAGGTCTGGACTGGCAGGTGGATGTGGCAATACCTCTCAGCCGAGTTGCTGTTTATGGTACATAATGCGGCGAGCCGCAGGAGGCTGAGCGTTATCTTGCAAGAGCAGGGTGGGATTATCACTCACGGATGTACGGCCTTCTCTAAAACGTTTACACCATTCAAATGTCTTACTGTGGCTGAGTGTCTCATCACCGAATTGTGATCGCAGTCTTCTGTAAATTTCCGCAGGTTTCACGCTTTCTTTCACAACAAACTGCATCACTACACCCTGTTCCATGCAAGCACTGTGTTGCCCGCCATGTGTATGTATTAGCCCCTCGCTGACCACCTAGCAGTAGGCCAACAAGTGTCCCTAACTAATGATAGTAGTTCCAGCACGCTATAACCCATTCAGGTAGTCTAGAACACAAGTGTCCCTAACTAATGATAGTAGTTCCAGCACGCTATAACCCATTCAGGTAGTCTAGAAGACAAGTGTCCCTAACTAATGATAGTAGTTCCAGCTCGCTATAACCCATTCAGGTAGTCTAGAACACAAGTGTCCCTAACTAATGATAGTAGTTCCAGCACGCTATAACCCATTCAGGTAGTCTAGAACACAAGTGTCCCTAACTAACGATAGTAGTTCCAGCACGCTATAACCCATTCAGGTAGTCTAGAACACAAGTGTCCCTAACTAATGATAGTAGTTCCAGCACGCTATAACCCATTCAGGTAATCTAGAACACAAGTGTCCCTAACTAATGATAATAGTTCCAGCACGCTATAACCCATTCAGGTAGTCTAGAACACAAGTGTCCCTAACTAACGATAGTAGTTCCAGCACGCTATAACCCATTCAGGTAGAACTAGAACACAAAGTTCAGGTTTGATTTGAACGTCCCTTGTAGATTGACCGTTGTAAGAAGCGACCTTCTGCTACATGCAAGAAACAACGACATACATCCATCTCAAACAGGGGTGGAATGGGTATCTTCTGTACAGGCTGACTGTTTCTCCAAAGGCCACGGCTAGAGCTTACGTAGCTATTCTCCGTGTCAAGTGTATTGGTTCGGGTAGGTTATCGTAAAGGCATGTCGTTATCGTATTTATGTTATATCATCTGCCACGTGCTCTGCCTCGTATCCTGCAGTCAGATCTTCCTGTACTGAAAGCCAAGTGCAGAGGTAATTATTTTAACTGAGAGCTGGTAGCTCTTGTCAGTTTAATGACTCCCGGACAAAAGCACACGTGTTCCTCAGTTGTTGTGGTAATGGGTATAGTGTGTAGTGGCACATTAAGGAGGTGATCTACTGATTCTTCGTGGTCGTGACAGAATCTGCAATGTGGTTCACGAAGTCGGGTCAGATCAGGTTAGGTCATCCCGTAACAGGTGAGGTCGTTGAGACACGCATGTAGACAACACAAACGCCATCCCTGTCTGGCAGCCTGTAACTCCTCTGGTAGAAGATTGGTCTATTCTTTTATGTTTTCCTTCCATCTCTTTTTGGGACGATCTCTTCGCCCGTGCTCCTTGCATCGTTCCGTGAAGGATCGTATTTGCAAGACCGTTTTCTCTCGATATGTGGCCGTCCCAAGTGAGTTTCCGTCATGTGACTGTTTTCTCTCGATATGTGGCCGTCCCAAGTGAGTTTCCGTCATGTGACTGTTTTCTCTCGATATGTGGCCGTCCCAAGTGAGTTTCCGTCATGTGACCGTTTTCTCTCGATGTGTGGCAGCCCCAACAGTTTCCGTCATGTGACCGTTTTCTCTCGATATGTGGCCGTCCCAAGAGTTTCCGTCATGTGACCGTTTTCTCTCGATATGTGGCCGTCCCAAGAGTTTCCGTCATGTGACCGTTTTCTCTCGATATGTGGCCGTCCCAAGAGTTTCCGTCATGTGCCCGTTTTCTCTCGATATGTGGCCGTCCCAAGAGTTTCCGTCATGTGCCCGTTTTCTCTCGATATGTGGCCGTCCCAAGAGTTTACGTCATGTGACCGTTTTCTCTCGATATGTGGCCGTCCCAAGTGAGTTTCCGTTATGTGACCGTTTTCTCTCGATATGTGGCCGTCCCAAGAGTTTCCGTCATGTGACCGTTTTCTCTCGATATGTGGCCGTCCCAAGAGTTTCCGTCATGTGCCCGTTTTCTCTCGATATGTGGCCGTCCCAAGAGTTTCCGTCATGTGCCCGTTTTCTCTCGATATGTGGCCGTCCCAAGAGTTTACGTCATGTGACCGTTTTCTCTCGATATGTGGCCGTCCCAAGTGAGTTTCCGTTATGTGACCGTTTTCTCTCGATATGTGGCCGTCCCAAGTGAGTTTCCGTCATGTGACCGTTGTCAAGACGTATTGCTGTTGTAATTCTTTCTTGTATTTCCTCATTTGTAAATCGGTCTTTGTATGTGACGTTAAGTTTTCGGAAACATATCATCTCCAAGGTATGTTTCCTTCGCTGTTGGTCGTCTGTAATTGCCCATGTCTAATAAGGTTATATGAATATTGACAGGACCAATGTACGCGTTAATCTGATCTTCCTTCATATGGCTAACCGTGTGTCTTGCCAGATTTTGTTAAGCCGTGTAAGCGCCGTCATTATCTCGACGTGGGACTGTTGTTGTTGTTGTTATCCCATAGCTACTGAGTAAGCCTGCTCTTGACAGCCCAATGCTATTCTAATATATAAACAGGACTTCTTCAGTTGTGTCACTGCTCCGTACAGTGTGTTGGTAATTGTCGGCAGTGCTTGTAAGAATGTTTTCCTCATGACGCAACCTCCTTGCACTCAATGAGTAGGTGTCAAACTGCTTCATCAGGATGAGAGCAATGTCTGCACAAGGGCAGGTGCTGGGGATTTATGCGGTTCAAGTGGCTATTGACTCTGGTATGTCCTGTTCGGAACTGAAAGATGAGACTTTGATATCTTCTATGTAGTTAAATGTCATCGTTATTTTTGTGGCTGTGACATTTCGCTAAATACACTGCGACCTGTTGTTCCAGTCACCCATCTGGGACTATACTGTTCAGATGTTTGCTGACAGGGGTATGGCCTGTTCTCAGCTTGAAGATCGAACTCGTCTCACCTTATTGCTAACGTCATCATCTCTTATTGTATCTTTCCTTGTAAATCAAATATATTTCTTAAGCATGTCTTTGTTTTTCATTGTCGTTTCTCCTAAAAAGTATGTATGTGATACTGTGTTGTAGCTTACAGCAAATCTGCGATATCCCTGCCTTTCGGTCCGACACATCCGATTTGAGCACGCCACTTTTGGGATCTGGTTTGACTTCCCTTTTCGAATCTTTAGGTCATTTATCATGTTATAAATATAATTAGTAGAGTATTTGCTTTTCACAATGAAGATACGGGGTTCAAATCCCACAAACTTCGCGCTACAGTCAACAAAACTGTAACTGGTTACCTAACTTGCTGCTGGTGTAGGGACACAGTGAGACGTTCACTCCACATAACACAGACTATATCTCACAATTGTAGACGTCCACTCCACATAACACAAACTATACCTCAGAATTGTAGACGTCCACTCCACATAACACAAACTATACCTCAGAATTGTAGACGTCCACTCCACATAACACAAACTATACCTCAGAATTGTAGACGTCCACTCCACATAACACAAACTATACCTCAGAATTGTAGACGTCCACTCCACATAACACAAACTATACCTCAGAATTGTAGACGTCCACTCCACATAACACAAACTATACCTCAGTATTGTAGACGTCCACTCCACATAAAACAAACTATACCTCAGTATTGTAGACGTCTATTCCACATAACACAAACTATACCTCAGTATTGTAGACGTCTACTCTACATAACACAAACTATACCTCAGAATTGTAGACGTCCACTCCACATAACACAAACTATACCTCAGAATTGTAGACGTCTACTCCACATAACACAAGGTATACCTCAGAATTGTAGACGTCCACTCCACATAACACAAACTATACGTCAGAATTGTAGACGTCCACTCCACATAACACAAGCTATAGCTCAGTATTGTAGACGCCCACTCCACACAACACAAGGTATAGCTCAGTATTGTAGACGCCCACTCCACACAACACCAGGTATAGCTCAGTATTGTAGAAAAGTCTCGAACCCTTCGTTGCTGACCAGCGGTTAAGTTTGCTGAAGGCCGCCCTTGACCTTTTGAATAGATTGGACTTTCCGGAGAATTGGTTGCCATGACCCAGTCTAATTGCTGGAATATCGCGGGGAAAGGGGAGGGAGAGAAGAGGACAGGCTGCGTGAGGAAGATTTGGTTAATGGGTGTTTCAGTTATAAGGCTGAGAAATAGAAGCCGTTTTCTCCGACAGTCACGTCGCAGTGTGAAAATATGGATACAAAAGAAACAACTATAACTCGAAATGGCTTTGTGGGGTGTAGAGAGAGAGAGAGAGAGAGAGAGAAGGAGGAAAGGGGGAAACTTCAAAGCAGTCAGCAAGCCAAGAAAATCGATGGCGTATAGAATTGCAAGCCAGACAGCAGTAGAAAACACACACCAATCTCAGAGGAAATCCATGACTGATAATCTCAGAGGAAATCTATGACTGATAATCTCAGAGGAAATCTATGACTGATTTTGAAAATAATTGAAGATTATTTCTCTTCTTCTTCAGCGTTCGCCCTGAAAAGGACGTCGTGTCATAGTTTACAGCCAGGCTGCCATATTTGCGCACTTCGGTTCGACACATCAGATTTTCGCTGGGTTTTAAAAAAAAAATACCGGTTTGTCTTCTGGATCAAGAAATATTCCATGCTTGGAAGGATTAGGAAAAAACCCCATGCTTGGGAGGATTAGGGGGAAAACCCCATGCTTGGGATCATTAGGGGAAAACCCCATGCTTGAAAGGATAAGGATATACCCCATGTTTGGAAGGAATAGGGGAAAATACCATGTTTGGAAGATTCATGAAACACTCCATCATTGGACGATTCAGTCAACAACCCACGATTGGAAGATTAAAGAAATGTTTCTTGGGAACGAATCTACCCTGTGATCCTAATTTTCTTACCCAGACTGCAGAAGTGCAGCATGTTTACAGCGCCGACACCTACAGGCGGAATAGCGCCTTGTTCAGTTCTGGTTCGCTGACCCTGCTGCAAGCAGCCAACTACGAGTCGATGTCCGCTGTCTGCTCGTGATTAGAGATTGAGTTGTGTGGGAACTGTGGATTAAATTTGTGTTTTACGTCATTCCAATCTGGCATTATGGCGGCGTAAATACGCATTGATTAGATTGGGCGGAAGCATTTATAGACCTGAGAAAGGCATGCCATTTGCTGCTGTCGTCACCGCGTAGTGTGTAGTAAAGTTATTTAACCCCCGGTAGAAAATAATGTTATAAAAGTTTAAATCAAAAGAAATCAGAAGTGATGGTAGTAACAAAGAAACACAACTCACCAAAATGCAGTGTCGAGGTGACCGAGAGAGAATTAAGACACGTACGCGCGTTTAAAGACTCGGACACACACATAACATCTGGTGGGAGGGGCAATTATGAAATAAGAAACAGAATAGACCAGGTAAAATCGGTCTTCCAGGGCATGGATGGAATCATGTGCAACAAAATCCTATCTCTGGAATTGAGAAAGATAGTTCTCGTACTAGTATACGGGCGTGAATCATGGATAATCAGCAAACAAGCACACGCATTATTATAGGCGACGAAGATGTGGTTTTACAGAAGAATGTTAAGAATCCCGTGGACTGCAAAGAAGACTAACGATGCCTGACGTGAAAACGCAGACACAAAAACAACTCACTGCAAAAAGCAGGTCACGGCAGTCATCCATTTTCAGGCATGTCATGCGAAGAGGCGAGTTGAAACATGCTGTGACAACGGGTAAAATAGCAGGAAAGAGAGATAGAGGGAGGCACGGAGAGATAATGTTGGACAGCCTGAAGGAATGGCGCGGGGGCCGATCAACAACATAGTTGGTAAACTTAACATTTACACAAGTTCTACGCTTTAATGGTTCATCTTTTACCAGTTTGATTTTCAAAATGTTGAAATATCTGCCCTAGTTACTTACTTCCCCTGTTCCTTCTCCACGTCATACAGCTTGCATCCAGTATTCAGCCACACGGATTGCCTTGTCATTTGCCTCCAGCATGTCGCATCTATTGCATGTTGGGGGTATGGCTCCTATTTTGCGCCACAATTCTGTGTATCCTCATCGTTTTATATTCCTCTTGCATCACATTACACCAGTTCGGAGTTTGTTCAGCGACTTCCATGTTGTGTGTAGTAGGTGATATCTGGTTGCAGGTTCCTCCTGAAGTTCGATCTCTGGGTCCTGCACCATTCACGGGAGGAGCACAAGAGCCTTGACTGACGCCCGCAGAAGGAGATGGAAAACGTGATCAAAACCCGGATGCGGAAGATCCGATAGTTGTGTATACAGCTTTCATAGAAGAGACAACTCTGAACTAAAACAGCTGCTTCCCTGCAGGCAGGATGGGGACAGCCAAGGGATAGGGAGGTGACCCCGAACAAATGCATGCTGAAGTCGGATGCACTGAGCTACCGCGCATAACACAGTGCGTTTAATGATGACGGACACCAAAATGACTTAACGAAATGGTGTTCGGCCCAAGGAGTCCCGCCAGGTGGGAAGAGTAGCGGTCTTGTCATCTATACCTGATGAGTCTACTCAATTTAATCGATGCTTTCTTCTTGTTCCATGTTCCTTTTCTTTTATAAGTAAAGTAAAGTAAAATAACCCATAGCATTACTGCCGTAGGGGTGTGAGGTGTTAGCTATCTCACATTTCAAAGGCTCGGCTATATGAGAGCGGTAGCCATATCCTCTCCCTCACCGCTTTTACTTCCAGGACTGAACCGGTACCCATTTAAGGCTGGGTCGACCCGGGAGCCATTGCGGTCTGTAAAAACATTACCACCTCAACCGGGGAATGAACCCAGGACCACTCAGATGCGAAGCCAGCGCGCTAACCACTGCACAACGCGGCTCCATCTTTTGTAAAGATTCAAAATTATACTTTTTTTATACAATTGTTACCGTTTATCTTGGGGACGGGAGGTAGGGGTTGAGACGCTAGTCCAGTCAGGCACAACATACTGACTGACCAGGACGTCGTGTCAGGGTCAGGCACAACATACTGAACAGGACGTCGTGTCAGGGTCAGGCACAACATACTGACCAGGACGTCGGGTCAGGATCAGGCACAACATAGTGACCAGGACGTCGGGTCAGGATCAGGCACAACATACTGACCAGGACGTCGGGTCAGGATCAGGCACAACATACTGACCAGGACGTCGGGTCAGGATCAGGCACAGCATACTGGCCAGGACGTCGGGTCAGGGCCAGGCACAACATACTGGCCAGGACGTCGGGTCAGGCACAATGTACTGACAAAGACCACCATTTCTATGTAGCGTTTCCTGGAAACAGGCTATTTGCAAGGCAGTCTGGCTGGCGAGATGTGACTCGACGTGATCCCTGTAGTAGTGAGCAGCTGAAGCCAGACTTAGCACAGCATCTTGGAGGCCCGTGGTCCACGTTCATCAGTACGCTGGGCATGTGAGGGAAGCTACTTTAAGCCGCTACTTAATACCATCTTCATGGCGAAAAAAGCGTAAACGTACTCATTGTGTTAATTCAAAAACAACATATATTTTGTTTTTTGTTTAGTGTAATTTTAAATATTCAAAATCAGATACGTTCAGTTTAGTTTAGTTTAGTTTAGTTTAGTTTAGTCGAATAATCAACGTCTTTGCACACGGTTTAACCCATTAGTGCTCTGATCTTCTCCATATTTTTGGAGAACCTTAGCACAATGGACGAACACCGTAGCAAGATTCCCGTGATGGATTGGCTAGATTCTTAACATAATCTTGAATTTTTGCCCGAGCTGCGGTCCATTAAGCCTACTCTATTCAATTTCCAACCGGCGAGGGATTTTTAACGTGTTCAACACTGTATACGGGCGGCTGATCTCTGCTACCCACATATCCGGGGAAATACCAGAACGTCCACGTGAAAAAATTCCGGTCTTTGCTGTGATTTAAACCCCCGAGCCACAGCACCGGCGGCTGAAGTTTTACCTTGAGACCACTCAGACAAATGTTATTCTTTCTACTATTAACACAAGTGTAAACTACTCTTGTTGCGGACCACTGCATGCGACCACGGTGGGCTACTCGCATGTTTTAACACCACCGGTGTCAAGTGTGCTTAGCAACGAAATGCCCTTCCCCAATATTTATAAGCACAGATGCTCTCTCTTCCTTGTCTGGAGTCGACAAGGAATGCAGGAGTCTCTGAGCAGATGTTTTTTGTGAATATTGCCTCGCTTTTTTAGGCGCATTTGTTTTTATTTCAGGTTTATTTTTGTTCCAGGTTTAGAAATATTTCTGACGCAAACATCTTGCTAGGTTTTTGTCACTTTTTTTTTTTACCATATTTTTTCAGTCCGTGTTGCCTTAAGCGAAATATGCTTCTTTTCAGCAAGAGACATAAATTATTTTTTTGTTATTTAATTCTTTGATTTTTTTTCTACTGTTCCCAGGTCGCTTATAAGTGCCAGGATTCGGAGTTCCAGATCCCATGAGTCTTTGCTAACAAGCCCACCCAGCATGCACTCCATTGACCTGAGTGCCCCGGATGTAGAGGTCAAACCCCTTCACAGCAGCGTGCTAGGTCAAGGTCACTGCTTCCATGTGGCTACCTCCCAAGGCAGCAAGTATATTTCCTGCACCACGTCAGAGGAGAGAGACAAATGGTTGTCCAGGTAGGTTCTTCTGGTTTCTTGATTGTTAATTATAATCTGTTTCAACGCCAGGCAGTTTTTTGTTTTGGTTGTTATAGCAGAGTGCTTAGGGCATCGATTAATATCTAGCTTCCAGGCCTAAAAGTAACAATTTGAGGTGAGGCAGTGGTGGACATATTTAAGCATCACCATTTATACTTCAGGGGACACAGAGGCAGATGCGAGGGTTTGAATCAGAAAGGCAAGGACGGGATTTCTGTTACTGAAAAAAACATGAAAATCCTGGGTTTTTTGTGGGGGTTTTTTTTGTGCTTCGGCTTAAATTCTCTATTCATCAAGGCGGTGTGAGTTGCACTATGTTTTGGCTTGGCTTGACTTCGTTCCTTCTCAATCTCCCGCTACCAAACCCTGAAAGGTAGTACAGAGAACGGAATGCGTTGTGTCGTAGTTTACATATTGACTGTGATATTTGCACCTTTCGGTCCAACACATCGGACTAACCATTTTTTGAATACTGGGTTAGCATTCCCTCTTCGATCCTTTCTCACTGCCCTGCTTGGTTCGCTGGCCCTGACGCTAGCAGTCAACTATGGGTCGCTGACCACTGCAGTTCGTGCGCTGCTCAGCGTCTCGATCCCGCACTATGTTTTTATTTTGCACCTGTCGGCGCAGTGCATCCGACTTCGACATTCATTTTATGAGAGGGTCATCTTCCTCCTGCATTTTCTAAGGGTTAGCTTTCCCGTGGTAACGGCCGGTACTGTAACGAGGGAACGAACCCAGCACCTTCGGGTTGTGAGACGTGGGACTTTTAACCACTAGATCTAGTGGTCTCCTATTCCAGGGAAATAAAAGGGAAACACCATGTTGAGATTGTGTAATTCCAATGTGAAGTCAGTACCCCAAGCCGGCACTACATAGATGTTGAACCAGTGTGTGTCGCGATATAGCGAAAACCTAAAAGGATGGGGATGTAGGGACTATGGGACATTCGAATGTGGAGCAACACAAGACCAGCTGATGATCTAGCCAAAACTCCCGGAAACCTGCAGTATGGACGACCTGCAGTGGGACAACGATGGGCAATCCATGTGGAAGAATGGTGTCGGACGTAGTGCCTGGGACACGGGAGGTCAGTAAATACTCATAGGTGGACCAGCGACTTGGATAACGACAAAGTTAATACAGAGGAAAGTCCAGTCGTTTGTCAATAAATATCTGTAGAGGATAATGGGAGGACATGGTGAGAAATGACGACATTGGAAGAAAACCAACCACAACCAGTGGAGCAGTAGGTCAAACGTAGGGAATCGCAATCAGACATGTCCCGACACAGAATCCACAGAGGAAGAGAAAAATAGGTAGACCAAGAAACATATGGAGAAGAGTGTGAAAATGAACCCCGTTTCCTTAACATCAACTGGAGATAGGACAGCAAAAGACTGAACTTGCTAGTGGAGGGTTATCGATGGCTTATACCCCAAAAGAAAAACCGGTCATTTACGAATGATAAAAGGTCATTACTCCACGGCAGCTAAAAATCACTTCTTCATACAATTGTTGCATTCCGAGAAAACTGTTGAAATGCAACCATAACTATCATTATGTAACACCTTGCTAATCTTCTCTCAAATGCAGGACTCTCACACTGAAATCATCCTGCAGGACACGTGAGAACATATTTCATATCCCAAAGGACTTGCCCATGTCCAGACATGTCGAACACAAAGGGGACAAAAATTATAAACGGATATGATCAGATACCAGTGGTTAGCGCGCTGTTTTCGCATCTGAGCCCCAGTTGAGGCGGAAATGGTTTTTCAGACCTCAATGGCTCCCGGGTTGACCCAGCCTTAAATGGGTACCAGTTTAGTCCGGGAAGTAAAGGCGACCGGCGTGATGCTGACCACGTCATCCACCAAGTGCCGTGGGTTCCAAAATAATATGGTCCTTACACCATATTTCCTATACGTCGCATGGCATGGCGAGATCTTTCTTTTCTTTTCTTTTTTTCTTTTTTTTTTTTTTGGTCAGATACGGCACTGAGACGAAAACACGAACGAAACCTACGTTACAATAGGCCTTCATCGGGGACAACGACAAACAACAATAACATTAACTAGCGAATCAAAGAAAAACGGGTTAATACATAATCATCATCATTTGGTTGCTCAGTCCTCAGACCGGTTTGTAGGGTTGTCTGAGTATGTCTCTCCATTTTTTATTTTTTTTTTTTTTTTTTTTTTTTTTTTTTTTTTGCGTTCGCCTTATTTCTCTAATCCCCAAGGCGGTGTGCATTGCACTGCGTTTTTATTTTGCGCCTGTCGGTCCAGTGCATCCGACTTCAGCATGCATTTTATGTAAGGGTCTGCTTCCTCCTGCATTTTCTAAGGGTTTGCTTCCCCGGGGTAACGGCCGGTGCTGAGATGGGGATCGAACCCAGCACCTTATGGTTGTGAGCCGTGTCACATAACCACTAGGCCACGCCGTCCCCTGTCTCTCCATTTGACTCTATCCTCTGCAGCTCTCTTCATTTCGGCGTAAGTTCGTACTTTAATGTCCCTGCATGTCTGAGATGTAAAGGTGAGTCTTGGTCACCCCGGTCCTCTCTTCCATTGAATCGTTCCCTCTAGTATCTTCTGTAGAAGACTTTCATATCTCATATTGTGACCCAACCAACTCAACCGACGTTTTTGTATCATATTCAATATTTGTCTTTGTGCTCCCACATCAGTGAGTACATTGTCATTGTATCTTCTTTCTGTCCAACTCACTATTTCCATTCTACGGTAGCACCACATTTCAAACGGTTCCAAGCTTTTTTCATCTTTCTTCGCCAAAGTCCGTGTTTCAGCCCCATACAGTGCAATTGGCCATATATGAGTGACGATTATTCTTTTCTTCAGTTCTATCCTGATATCCTTTGAGGTTAACAATTTGTGTTTTTCTCTGAAGCCCTTTTTTGTCATTGCAATCCTTGTCTTGATTTATGTCTCACTGCTAGCATGGTCTGGCCTAAATATGTAAAGTGTACTTATTCCATTATTACTCCATTGACGATCATATTCTTCTTCTTCGTACGCAGTCAGACAGTAACCATTAATTTTTCGAAAAAAGCGGCGGTCATCCTGAGGCTGTCGACACTGCCATAGAGCTTGTCTTGCAGTTCCACTGGTGATGGCCACATCTGCTCTCTCTCTGATCCTCGTATGTCGGGCAGTTCTACAGCAGATGTTCAGCGGTCATTTTACCGGAACCGCACGGGCATTCGTCGGTACCACCTATCTTCAATTTGTTGAATAGGTGATATCTCAGTCTATTGTGGCCAGTGCGAAGTCTGAAGACAACGACCTGCTCTCTTCTGTTCAACTGGTAATAGGCATCGTTTTTGGTGTAACCAGTATGTTCGGTTTCCCATTTGGTCATGTATGTGGCTTTGATAAGCCGTTTTGACTCTTCGTACGTCATACTAGTATCTGTTTGTGGTAGTCTAGCGCCTTCTTTTGCCAGTCTGTCTGCCTCCTTGTTGCCTTGGATGTTGCAGTGGGATGGGACCCACTGTACCACTACCCTTTTTGGTGCGGACTGCTGGCACAGTTTGCAGAGTGCTGCTCTTAAGTCATTAAGCTCAGTGTTTTTCTGGCTTTTTAGCGCTGTGACTACGGCGAGAGCATCTGTAAGCAGGACTATATGGCTTTCATTTTCTTTATGCGTCACCATTTCTTCCACTGCCGCCCTCAGTGCCTCTGCCTCCGCTCTGAAATTGCTTGTATACTTACCAGTAGCAAATGATAGTGTTATTTTTCTGCCATTTGGTAGGTTCAGGAATGCTCCTGCCCCTCCGTTCTGTGTAGTGTTTGTTACAGAACCGTCGGTGTATGCATGGGTCCAGTCCATGCTTGGGTAGTTTTTCGATGTAAAGCTTAGGGTAGTATCTCTCCTTTCTTTTTCAGTCTGGCAGTTTTTGTTTGCAATACCTGGTATATTTTCTACCACCTCTGGAAATATATCCTGCCTCCAGGTAGGTTTTCGTACAGTAGTGATGGGTTTTGGTGTTGTTAGTGCGTTTATGGGATCTTCGTGCATCTTTGCTTTGGCTATTTCTGCAAAGTTTCTCCGCTTTAGTTTCCCATTTCCCAAATTGTTTAGTCTCTGGTGCATTGGATGGTCGGTCAGTCTCCGGAGTTTCTTTGACTGGACTCTGCAGTCTCTTCTATCGGTCATGGATTGCAGTTTTGTAATCTTTTTAAGTTCTACAATTGGCGTTGACTTCATGCCACCTGTTTTAACTCTCATGGCTTGGTTTTGAAGTTTGCTAACTTTATCGAAATTCGCCTTTGCTGCTGTTGTCCATGCCGCAATGCCATACTCGAGAACTGGTCCAGTGTACAGTTTCTTTAGTATGCTTTCGTCTGCTCCCCAGCTTGTGCCAGCAAGTTTCCTCATGATTGCCATTCTTTCTCTGGCTCTCATTCGGTTTCTCTCGATCTGACTTTTCCATGTCATGCGCCGATCAAATGTGACTCCCAGATAGTTTGGGTTCTCGTTTGGCTGCAGGAATTTGCCATTTAAACTTAACTTGGTATTTTGGGGTTTGATGGAAAGCGAGAATATTGTGCATGTGGTTTTCTCCTCGTTTATTTTTACCAGTCATGAGTTCGCCCACTCTTCCAGCGATGTTAGGGCCTGCTGCATCCGATTTCTTGCTATGGTGAGATTCTTTTCAGAGGTTCACATAGCCAGATTGTCTGCAAACATTGAGCTATGGACTCTTCTTGGTATATTCTCTGTAATGTCGTTTATATACACCAGGAAGAGTGTGGGTGACAGTACTCCCCCTTGGGGTACTCCCTGCTCGAGTGTCACCTTTTTGCTCATCTGCCCTTGTACTTGGACTCTGGCCGTTCTGTTTTTGAGGTAGTGGTTGATCCACTTGTACATTTTCCCACAGACATCACTTCTTCTTAGCTTGACTCTAAGTCCATCTTTCCAGACTTTGTCAAATGCCTTTTCCAGGTCCACCCAAACCGCTACTGTGTGTTTCTGTGCCTGGTAGGCATCTTCTATTTCCTGGGCTATGAGGATGACCTGGTCCTCAGTGGATCTGTGCTACCTAAAGCCGGCTTGCTGTGGAATTAGTATTCGTTTTTCTTCCAGATGCCACATCAGTCTGGTGTTAATCATACGTTCCATCAGTTTGCCGACACAGCTCAGTAGGCTGATAGGCCTGTATCCATTTGGATCTGTTTTGTCCTTTCCTTTTTTTGGTAGTAGTACCAGTACTGCGTCTTTCCATGCCTGGGGTACAATTCCCCTTTTCCAGCTTTGGTTCAGGACCGATAGCAGCTTCCTCTTCGCTGTTTGGCCCAGCCCCATCAGCATTTCGTTTGTTATCCCATCTTTTCCAGGAGATTTCCTTTTCTTTAATGTTCTCATAGCCTCTTCCATTTCGCTCATTGTTAATTTGGCCATCATATGTTCTTCAGGAGCCGTACTGATGTTGTCGTGCCCCTTTTGCTCTTCACTAATGTCTGTATGCCTATCTGCAGGGACCTCGATGTGGTTTGCTCTGGCATAGTGATCGACAAAAGCGTTTGCAGCTTTTTTACCAGTGAGCATGTTGTCACCCTGCTTGATGGTAACTTATTTGTTTGACGGGGTTTCGTCGTTCATGGCTCTGACTAGCTTCCATAGCTTGTTCCCTTCTTTGTCCCGCTTTAGTCTTTCCGTTTTGTTTTTCCAGCTTTCTTTTGCTGTTTGCTTGAGAGTGTATTTGTATTTCGCCGTGGCGGCTTTGAGGGCGATGTTTGCCTCAATAGATTGTTCTCGCTCTGCCATGTTCCTAGCATTTGTTACTGCATCTTCCACTTTCTGCAACTCATCATTCCAATAGGGCTTATAGTTTTTCCTAGCTCCTCTTGGGATGGTTTCAGTGGCGGCTTGCATTATTGCCTTGACGATCATATTAATTTGTCTACATTGCTTGGATATTACCAAAGTCTTTGTCTTCTATGTGTTTATTTTCATGTCAAGCTCTTTGGCCGTGCTATTTATTTTTTCACGCAGCATTTGCAACGTTGCTGCTGATGCTCCCACTATCGCTTGGTCATTGGCAAATTCGATGGCCTTAACTTTCATTTCATTAACTTTGGCGCACATATTGACCACTCCGAGTAACCTTGTCCATCATCCACTCAGAATATGATACATATTTGGAGATATGAATGCATAAAGGGGGTGTTACTTAACTAAGAAAAAGTCAGGTAACTCCTTTTGTAACGGGGACAGGAGCCCAAATGTCAGGTTCAAGTGGGCAGGATGGCGAAAGAAGTGGGAAACGGCCGGTAGGCCTGTGGCGGCCAAATACGGAACGACCGAAAGATGTTTAGGTAGAGAGGAAAGAGATCATAATATCTCTTTGATGTTGAGTTGCAACTATCATATCACATGATCATGGCTTTATCCGCTGCCTTTGTTGTCCTCACTATTTACTCTTGAGTGATTTACATCTTTTCTACCTCCTTTTCGTCGCGTCCTGTTGTGGCTATATCTATATTTGTATTATTACTGTGTCCATCTGATTCGAAACTATTATCAGTGGGGTTTTGTTAGGGCATCTCTTTCAGTGTCATTAATCTGGGGTTGTGTAAGGTCACCCTCTCTCAGTATCATTAAATTGTTGATGTGTAAGATCACCCTCTCTCTCAATGTCATTAATTTGAGGTTGTGTAAGGTCACCCTCTGTCAGTGTCATTAAATGCTTGATTTGTAAGGTCACCCTCTCTCAATGTCATTCATCTGGGGTTGTGTAAGGTCATCTCTCTTAATGTCATTAATCTGGGGTTGTGTAAGGTCATCTCTTTCAATGTTATTAATCTGG
Organism: Ariolimax columbianus; assembly: GCA_036924085.1. Taxonomy (NCBI): domain Eukaryota; kingdom Metazoa; phylum Mollusca; class Gastropoda; order Stylommatophora; family Arionidae; genus Ariolimax; species Ariolimax columbianus. The sequence goes on along the minus strand of JAVGWX010000020.1, from coordinate 28,177,797 downwards.
GGATGTGTAAGGTCATCTCTCTCAATGTCATTAATCTGGGGTTGTGTAAGGTCATCTCTCTCAATGTCATTAATCTGGGGTTGTGTAAGGTCATCTTTCTTAATGTCATTAATCTGGGTTTGTGTAAGGTCATCTCTTTTAATGTTATTAATATGGGGATGTGTAAGGTCATCTCTCTCAATGTCATTAATCTTGGGTTGTGTAAGGTCATCTCTCTCAGTGTCATTAAATTGGGGTTCTGTAAGGTCATCTCTCTCAATATCATTAACCTGGGGATGTGTAAGGTCATCTCTCTCAGCACAGCTGTTGACTTGTTAACCAATATGCAGGCTGCAACTCATTGTTCCCTGACAATGCTTTCACAGAAGATACTAGAGAGGAAGGTCCAGGGGAAAAGAGGACCGGGGCGACCTAGACATCTCAGGCACGCAGAGACATTGAAGTACGGACATATGCTGCAGAGGATATGATCAAATGGAGAGACATGATCAGACAACCTTACAGCCAGTCTTATCGCTGATCAACCAGAGGATAAGATCAAATGGAGAGACATGCTCAGACAACCTTACAGCCAGTCTTATGGCTGATCAACCAGAGGATAGGGTCAAATGGAGAGACATGTTCAGACAACCTTACAGCCAGTCTTATGGCTGATCAACCAGAGGATAAGGTCAAATGGAGAGACATGCTCAGACAACCTTACAGCCAGTCTTATGGCTGATCAACCAGAGGATAGGGTCAAATGGAGAGACATGCTCAGACAACCTTACAGCCAGTCTTATGGCTGATCAACCAGAGGATAAGATCAAATGGAGAGACATGCTCAGACAACCTTACAATCTCATGATAACGATGCTCAATTAAGGCTAAACCCATTTTGTTATCATCAAACCTTACCTTATTTAGGGGAAATAAATGTCCCCGGGATATTTTCGGTTATTTCTGACATTTCATAAACATACGCAAAACAGATTAAATACATTTACCACAAATCTCCATCTTCAATTATTAGCAAAATCATTCGTTAATTTCCTCAGGCGCCAGCTATTTTGCATTTTCTATTCCTGTCCTTCTCGCCTGTTACGGGCCATCGATTTTTTTGGCTTAAATTACTCCCCGTGTCATTGCGGGTCCAGTTATCGCCGCTTGTATCTTCGAGTTGAATGTTTTTACTCTACTGTGACTGTCAGAGGAAGTGGCCTTTAATGATGAACCTTATAATTCCGTCCATCCACCCTCATTATCGTATCGGTTTTCTACAGAGTGGGGTCTTTGGCAATGGCAAGAAAAACACTGCTGCCCATGCAGGGAGCATGTCGTAAGAGACGACCAACTGTGTGACATGGTTTAAAACCGGCCATGGTTAGGTGGTTTGTTAAGAGCAGTATAGATGGCGCCTAACAGGCTGCGAGTCTGCTTTGCTGTAGTGTTTGAGTCTATTAAGATGGACTGGCACATCGGTTAACCACACTCCGCGGGTCTTGTCCCAACATAATAAGCTGCTCGAGGCTGACACGCTGAACAGGAAATCCTCATCCCGGCTACTTCCAGCGTACGCCAGATATGTGACCTGCACATGGGAATCTGCTCCTGTAGAAGTACAGGTCGACTAAGTCTTAGATTATATCCTACACACAAAAATGATGCTTATTACCAGTTGAACGGAGGAGAGCAGGTCATGGGCCACGGCAGACTGAGGTGCCGTCTGTTCAATAGACTGATGATGGGCGCTGCTGACGAGTGCTCCTGTGGTACAGGGAAAGTTGTCGCTGAACATCTGCTGCGGGGTTGCCCGACATGCGAGGACCAGAGAAAGCACATGTGGGCATCGCCAGTGCAAACAATAGACAAACTATATGGTAGTGTCGACAGCCTCAGGATGACTTCTGCTTTCTTCGAACAAATTCAAGTTGACATCTGACAGCGTAGGAGGAAGATTATATCCAGAATGGTTAAAACATACGGGGTCCGCCAAAGTAAGTAGCATGTCCCTTGCAGAACGTCGCCCCTACAACCGCCAATCTATTTAGCTCTTAATGTTCTTGTCTGATGTACAGTACGTTAGGGTGTCATTACACAGTGTACGCGGAGAAGCGACAGCACGGAGATAAAACCCCAAACTGGAAGCGGTGTCAGGATTGTGAAACTGCGAGTGTCATGTGCCAAAATGAGACGAAAATACTTAGTAACGATATTGCTGTACACCAGTCCGTTTCCTGTCCTATCTAGTGAGCTGCGTTTAAAAGCAAAATACCGGAAAGAGCTCGAGTCTTTGATACTAGCAAGTTAATGCAAATCACAATGCTGGTCTCGTGGCATCGACCCGTGTGCTCTAGGGACTTGAGGCAAGTATGCCACATTATCAACCCACGTGCAAACAACTATCACGCTATTAAAAATGTATGTCTATAAAGCCACAGCGCAATCAATAATTGTAATCATTTGATTCTTGATTCTAGGAACCAACATCCTCACACAGGGGACATTTCCATAAGTGCTCCGTTCTCCCTCCGAACAGCCAGCCAAGAGTATATATACCCGGACTCCCAGTCGTGTTCTACGGATCTTTCCAGACAAGAGACACATTCTCCCTTCTCCCTTAGTCACTCCCAAACCTATCATCCTCTGCACAAATGCATTTTCGTGACCCTCTGTCTCTTCATCATTCTGTAAAGTGTCCATGACTGCCCTTATCAACTCAACCCTGCCTCTCGTCGTCACCGCGTCGTTCACCACAGTGCGTTCCACCAGTTATCATCTTTGATGATATTAGAAATCGACTTTTGCAAGAATATACAAGGGGTATTCAGAAAATAAATTCTCTTTGGATTATATGTTTCTATAGGGGACGGCGTGGGCTAGTGGTTAAGTGACACGGCTCACAGCAAAAAGTGCTGGGTTCTATCCCCATCACAGCACCGGTCGTTATCCCGGGGAAGCAAACCCTTAAAAAAGGCTGGAGGAAGCAGACCCTTACATAACATGCATGCTGAAGTCGGATGCACTGGACCGACAGGCGCAAAATAAAAACCACAGTACAACGCACACCGTCTTGGGGAATAGATGAATAAGGCGAACGCCAAAAATAAAGAAAATAAAAATAAATTATGTTTTTATAAATATAGACACTTTCTGTAAGTGATATTATTGGTATCACATTGCTCGCCCATTTATTCTAGTTTTCAACGTAGTCTTTACCATTATTGGGGTCCTTTTTGTAGTCGAGCACGAGTTTTTATATACCTTTTGCTCGTCGAAAGGTACCGTTAACCAATCCTGCACAGAATCTTTCAGTTTATCGTCATTGTCAAAATGATGACGGACGAGGAACATTTTCAAGTGCAAGAATTGGTGAAAGTCACTCGGTGCCAAGTCAGGGCTGTAAGGGGGGTAGTTCCATTTGTATTCATCCAAATGAGGTTATATGGGGTTGAGTGTGCGCCTCAGAGTGGAGCCAAGTCCTGCGATGAAGCAAAAGAAAGCCGGCACTCGGTTTATTGTGCAATTTGTTCTGAACTTTTCATCGCGTCTTCTTCAATGTTTTACAGTAAGCAGCAGAGTTGATTGTTTGAATTTGGGGCATGAATTTTACCATGTATTTTACAGAACACGAAGCACACAATCTCCATGGTTGAAATTGAATGTCTTAATTTATTTTCGGCCAATCGGTCGCACAGACTGCCATGTTGATTCTTCTACTTCGATCTCAATCTCCCGCTACCAAGCCCTAAAAACGACTTAGCAATCAGCATGATGTTGTCTGGAGAATTGAATACGTTGTGTCGTAGTTTACAGCTTGACTGTGATATTTCCACCTGTCGGTCCAACACATCCTACTTCAGCAGGCATTTTTGTGTACCGGGTTAGCCTTCCCTTTCCGATCCATTCTACTTAGCCAGTCTTCTCTGTTGCAACCAATTATCTAGGATTATCACGTGGCGGTGTAGAAGGGTCTTTGCGGCTCTGGTTCGCTGATCCTGATGCTAGCAGTTAGCTATGGGTCGCTGACCCATTTTGATTCATGTGTGTTCAAGGACACCCATGTCGCATCTGTCACAACATGGCTTCCTCCTGATTGTGAGTTAATCAGCTTTATTTCCCCTTGTGTCAAGCCGGTGGCCAATAGAAGCGTGTCAAAGACTCCCTCAAAGTATCTCTGACACGCTTCAGCATCGAGGTAAACGCATGGGAATGTCTCTCACGGGACCGCAAGGCATGGCGTAGAACCACCATCAGAGACACCTCCATTGCGGAGGAGCGCCGGACCTCCGAAGCACAGAAAAAACGCACTTGGCGTAAAGACAAAACAACTGACATTCACATGTGCAATTCTGACATTAAATGCCACGTATGTGGAAGGGTGTTTCATGCCAGAATTGGACTATATAGCCACCTCGAACTCACTGGTGACGTGCACCACAACATGTTGGTCTGCTGTTCTCATCAACGCTTGCGATGGACAGCGACAGCTGTTAGTGTTGACCATTCTGTAAATGTCGCCGTTCCGCATTTTGCTTCTCCTGGTAACACCTATGACCTTCCTCAAACACTTCATTTCACACGTCGGCATTCTGCTCTCACGCACACTAAACAGAGGCCATGTTAAGCACTGGTTGCAAAAAGTCGGCATAAATATACTATCTGTCACATGTTGTTCGGCTACTAAACAAATGATTGGGTGCCTAAGCTGTGATGACAGCTGATAAGTCACAGCAAATACTTTCTGGCACCTGGTCTTGATTTCCCTTTCGATCCTGTCTTCTGCCGTAAACAAAATTCCCAAATACGTGAGCTCATGGGCCTGTTGAAAAGCACTTGAAAACCTGTCAGAAATTACAAAGCGCACACAGTACGTATGTGTTAATTGTTGCTCCTGTGTGGGCATCTTTGGCACCCAACGTACACAGTTTCCAAAACACTCCAATGATTCCTGACAATGTCCTAAGGTCATTGAAATGTCTTGAAACTGCACGGAGAGAGAGAAAGAGAAGGGGGGGGGGGTTGTGAAACATCTGTCCCCATGGACCTTCCCGTCATCGTGCACATGCATTCGTCCTTCATTGAACATATTCATACCCAATATCTAACCTTCGTATGATTTATTGCATTGTCAACTATAAACATCACAGATCTGACGATGAATTTCGAAATTTGTAGAATTTTTTCCAGCATTTTAAAACGAATTACAGACCGTATTTAACAGCCCTAAACGTTTTGAACGCACATCTAACATAAAACAAATATCACAAAATGTCGTTTGCGTGCTGTCAATGGATCGAGGAATCAATTACGCATGCGCGAACCATTACTCTCGATGGTACAAGCAAACAAGTTATTTTCTAAACTTGTCATCTTTTATCGTCTTGCTTTGTCTTATTCTATTGTGTACTGTATTGTCTGAACCTTTTCTTTTGGCCTTGTCCTTTTTCTTTCCGAAAGTCATAGTAGTAGTAATAGTGTCTCATCACAAGCGAAGATGGCGTCAGCGTAAGACCTTTGATTCAAGATGTGATCGCAAATGAGTGTAAAGTCGCATCTTGGCACGGTAGACTTCGAGTCAGATATTGAGGAATGGGGGTTAGTGTCGTGCGTTTGTTCTTACTGGCGGGCATTGCTTTATTTGAGCATCAGTGATGATGTTCGCTCTGCCATCCGAGCACCTTGTGTTATGCTTGCGCGCCAGGTGGGGACGGTCCTGTGCAATCATCTTCCAGCAGGTGTCATCAATGTTGAAGCTTTTCGGAGACATATTTAAGCAGTCGATATAATTTCTTCAATCCCCTTGGGTACATGTTTTGATGTCGCCGTATATCAGCTGTTTGGAGAGGCGCTCCTCGGACATGCTAAGAACATACCCATACCATTTGCCCATACTCTCTTTATTCTGCCTCCAAGTTGCGGTCCTGGAAACAGGCTGCACTTGTTAAGAGATAGACGCTGTAGAAGGAAGACAAACTTGATACTCAAAAAAGCCTGTTCAAATCGGCTGTGTGGCCGAAAAGCGCAGATCTCGCTGTTGTTGTTGTTGTTGTTGTTGTTGTGTAATGCCCACAATGTGTACGTTCACTCTTGTGTGCGATCTGACAATCGCGTGGTTAGCAGTAGCTTTGCTCACATCTCGAGCGTGCTGATAAAGGTGGACTGTGTTCCTCCTGGCGGATTTGCTATACTTGGTTTCCTCTGCCTCACGCTCACTACTACGGGATAACTTCGATTCACATCTCGCCAGGCAGACTGCCTTGAAACCAGCCTGTTTCAATGGAACACCGCATGGAAGAGTGATTTTGGTCTTTGTCAGTATATCAGGCCTGATCCTGACGCGACATCCTAGTCAGTATGTTGTGCCTGACCCTGACGAGACGCCCTGGTCGATATGTTGTGCCTGACCCTGACGCGACATTCTGGTCAGTATGTTGCGCCTGACCGGACTACCATCCCATATCCCTCAGTCTTGCTGTTAACTATCATACAACGTCCTTTTTCACGATGAACGAAGAAGAAGAATGTTCAACTCTGAAGTTCAAATCCTCAAGAATTACGATGACATGATAAGTATCAACGATTTTTTTAAAACGCTCACATAATTATTGTTCTGACGTCAGTCTGGCATCTTTATTGAGAGCTCGCGTAAATAACGGCGAACGATGTCGAATGTATTGTCTTCATATTGTAAGCTATGCGCCATCATTCGCTCTGACATGCTGCCATCATTTAATGTTTCTGGTTTGGATCCTGTTCACAACACAACCACAGTAGATGCAGGCCTTCTGACTCAAGGAGAAATCCCTTTGTAACGTGACATCCCACGGCTGACTAAATGACGGAACTTTCATGTGTCAAATATCAGTGCAACTATAATAGCATGTTCGGGAAACAAAGATGGGTATGCTGTTGGTTTCAGGGCAGTATTATTTGAAAGAATCACTCTCAACAGTGATTTGTTGTGTGTTTTTTTTACCCCGGATTTGTTTTATGTCTCTGTGTGAGCATGGATTGATTGTAAATAGTGCCACAATATGAGTTCCGTTATTTAGTCGGCGGTGGAATGTGACGTATCAAGGTTTTCCCGGTGAGTCAGACGACCTATCTAAAGGCCATGACACAATCCACACTCCGTTTTCCTATTTGAATCACGGGAACTCCACTGAAAAGGAACGTGTGTCTTCCATCCTAATCCGCGAAAATCTTTTTGTTTGTTTATTTGTGTCACGATGTTCATTTTTGGTGTCTACATTCTGAAAGCTTCTTTTTCTTTCTCAAAATGCTTCTAGTATATCTTGTAGTTTGTTTGTTTTGTTTTTTTTGTTGTTTTTTTGTGTTTTCTGTTGTTTTTTGTTGTGTGTTTTGTTCATGTTATCTGAATCATTTGTCAGCCTTTCATTTTTTGTTGATGTGAACTACAGCCCACAATATTGCTGTCATGAAGTATTGGTGTCATCTCCAGTACATAACATATCCATATGACTTATTGACGTCACCTACAGTACATAACATATCCATATGACTTATTCATGTCACCTACAATATATTTCGTAACTATAGTACTCTGTCAACTATGCTAGCAGTCCACACCAAAAAAGAGTAGTGGTACAGTGGGTTCCATCCCACTGTAACATCCAAGGCAACGAGGAGGCAGACAGACTGGTAAAAGAAGGTGCAAGACTACCACAACCAGAATCTAGTGTGACCTACGAAGAGTCCTAAAGGTTTACTAGGGCCAGATACATGGCCAAATGGGAAACAGAACATACTGGCTACACAAAAAATTATGCCTACTACCAGCTGAACAGAAGAGAGCAGGTCGTGGTCTTCAGACTCCGCACAGGCCACAACAGACTGAAGTACCATCTATTCAATAAACTGAAGATAGGTGGCACTGACGAATGCACCTGTGGTACAGGGAAAATCACCCTTGAACATCTGCTGCAAAATTGCCCAACATACGAGAACCAGAGAAAGCACATGTGGCCATCACAGTGCCAACACTAGACAAACTCTATGGCAGTGTCGACAGCCTCAGGATGACCGCTGCTTTCTTTGAACAAATTCAAGTTGACGTCTGACAGCGTACGAAGAAGAAGAAGATTGTCAGTGATGAAGGATCAAAATGTGAGGTGTTGGCCAGAATAGCACAGACAATATCGGCGCTTGCACGGCTTAACAAAATCTGCCAAGATAAACGGTTAGCACTATGCACACAAATCAGATTAATGCGTACATTGGTCCTGTAACAATTTCTCTGTGCTTGTGAGACATGGACAGTTACAACTGACCTTCAGCGAAGGATACAGGCCTTGGAGATGAGACGTTTCCGAAGACTTTTAAAACTTCACGTACAAAGATCGAGTTACAAATTAGGAAATACGAGACAGAATTACAACAGTTATAGGGCCTTTTGAAGACCTCTTTCGAACTGTCAAAAGAAGGAAACTCGCTTGGTACGGTCACATATCGAGATCAAATGGTCTTGTAAATACGATCCAGCACGGAAAGGTGCATGGCAGACGACGAAGAGGCCGTCCCAAAAAGAGGTGGGAGGACAACATACAAGAATGGATCAATCTCCAACCAGAAGAGGCACAAATAGCGGGCGGCAGCTGACAGAGAGGGGTGGCGTGGGGTTGTCAGGATGTCTTAACCCAACGACCTCACCGGGCACAGGATGATCTAACCTGACCAATATGACTTATTGATGTAATCTACACTACATAACATATCCATATGACTTATTGATGTAATCTACGCTACATAACATATCCATATGACTTATTCATGTCATCTACACTACATAATATATCCATATGACTTATTGATGTCATCTACACTACATAACATATCCATATGACTTATTCATGTCATCTACACTACATAACATATCCATATGACTTATTCATGTCATCTACACTACATAACATATCCATATGACTTATTGATGTCATCTGCAGCCTACGCCGAACTATTCGACCACACGAAGAACATTCTAGACGGTCGGATAGCTCCCTCAAACTGTGGATATTAGAGGCCAAGAACGTCACCGCTAAAAAAAGGTTAGATTATCTCTTTATCTTGTGTTCCCATTTCTCTCCATTGTGTCTGTTTCTCACCATCGTCTCTATTACTCTCATTTGTATCTATTTCTCCTTCATCTCGTTTTCACCCCTTTATCTACATTTATTTCCATCATCTCTTTTTCTCTCCATTATCTATATTTCTCTTCATTATCTCTACATTATCTCAATTTCTCTCCATCATCGGTGAGTATTTTTCATATGGATTTTTTATATCTCTATTTCTTTCCATCAATTTAATTTATAGTATATCTATTTCTCGACACTATCTTCATTTCTCTCCATCATTTATATTTTTTTAATCATCTGCATTTGTCTAACCCCTTTTCTTTCTGTCGTCTGTATTTCTCTCCATTATCTTCATCTCTCCATTATCTCCATTTCTAACCATCATTTACATTTCTCTCTCTCAATTTCTATTCATCGACTTTATCTCACTCCATCGTCTATAATTCTCTCCATCATACATATTTCTCCCTATGTCTATTTTCTATAGCTCTATTTCTCTGGCTTCATTACTCTCCATCTGTATTTCTCACACGTGTCTCCATTTCTCTCCATCATTGGAGACTCACAAATGGACCCTGATATACCGACAGTCCTCCTCGCAGCTATTACTACATTTCATTACTGGCGTTCTGTATTCATCAAGTGTGCTCAACGCGGATCGATTCTTGCCCTAACGAGGCACTTGACTATTTTGAGCAGTAAGAAGCAGACCTGATATTGGACGCTGACACACACCTCTGTAATTGTTAACTTCTGATATGAAGGAATGAAGACCCGAGTAGACCGTCTAATAGAGTCGAATGGGCATGTATTGTTGATCACGTCAGAGGTGACCATCTTACTAACGTTTGGAAGTAGTCATGAAAATAAGAGGGGGTCGTTTTGTAGAGGTAGAGTCATGAGTTTGGAAGTAATAATTAAAACAAGAGGGGGTCGTTTTGTAGAGGTAGAGTCGGGAGTTTGGAAGTAATAATTAAAACAAGAGGGGGTCGTTTTGTAGAGGTAGAGTCGGGAGTTTGGAAGTAGTAATGAAAACAAGAGGGGGTCGTCTTGTAGAGGTAGAGTCGGGAGTTTGGAAGTAGTAATGACGACTCGAGAGCGGTCGTTTTGTAGAGGTAGAGCCATGAGTTTGGAAGTAGTAATGAAGAACGAGGTGACCGCCATACAGAGGGAGAGCTGTCTGAGATTCGGTAATGAAGACACGAGATGAACATGTTACAGATCTCGACATCGGTGGATGGAGGGTGTCTCTGACACTCACAGGAAGTTACACCTAACGACAGCACAAGCCTCCCACCTGGCCATAACAAGATGTCTACGCATCTCTGACGTCGCATGGCTATGGCAGTAGGACCGAAGGAGAAGAGGACAAATGAACGTGTATGAATGCCTGTCTAGGCAGGACATAAAGTTCAATAACTTCAAACAGTATCTGGGACGCATGTGCAATAATCGCGATAGACAGATTTCTTAAGAAGGAAATTATTTAATTAGTATAATAACATTTTTTTTCTTTTTTTGCTTCTTCGTCGCTCGTTCTCAAACTCCCGCTACCATGTTCTGAAAAGGGCATTGCAAGTAACAGGGTGTGTCCGGAGAACAGAATGCGTTGTGAGGTAGTTTACAGCTTGACTCCGATATTTGTACCTTTCAGTCCCACACATCCGACTTCAGCAGGCATTTTTGGGTACCAGGTTAGCCTTCCCTCTTCGATTCCTTTTCCTGAGCCAGTCTGGTCTGTTGCCGCCTGTTATCCAAGAACACCACATGGAGGTGAAGAAGGGTCTTTGCAGCTATGGGTCACTGGCCCTGACTCTAACAGCCAGATTTAGGTCGCACACAACTTCAGAATCTCATAATCATGGTATTCAACCAGGCCACGTGTGTCTGGTGCCAGGTCGCCAAATGTTGAGTAAACTCATTTCGCTCTCTTGCCTTGATGTGCCATTCTGGGCCCAGGGCCTCCGTTACGCAATCTCTCCACCTCATCCTCGGTACCCCGCGAGGGCGGCTTAGTTGTATGGTCACCACGACGTGACTCTACGTGTCCATCTGATATCCGGCATGCGCATCACCTGGCCTGTCCATCTGTATTTTCGTAACAGCGTTACATCTTTGATGTCAGAAAAGGATGTTCGACGCCTGATCTCTGCGTTGCGGATTTGGTCTCGCATTGAATTCTTAAAATCGTCTTCGCTCCGTGGGCAACATATACCTGCATCAGCTGTCCGTGGGCTACACACCTCGCAGCTATATACCATGGCTGGAATAACCACACTGTTGACTGGCGATAGTGTTTCACATGTTTCATAACATAAGTAAAGAACGAGTGGACATTCTAATATCATAAGTAAAGAACGAGTGGACATTCTAATATCATAAGTAAAGAACGAGTGGACATTCTAATATCATAAGTAAAGAACGAGTGGACATTCTAATATCATAAGTAAAGAACGAGTGGACATTCTAATATCATAAGTAAAGAACGAGTGGACATTCTAATATCATAAGTAAAGAACGAGTGGACATTCTAATATCATAAGCAAAGAATGAGTGGACATTCTAATATCATAAGCAAAGAGCGAGTGGACATTCTAATATCATAAGCAAAGAACGAGTGGACATTCTAATATCATAAGCAAAGAATGAGTGGACATTCAAATATCATAAGCAAAGAGCGAGTGGACATTCTAATATCATAAGCAAAGAACGAGTGGACATTCTAATATCATAAGCAAAGAATGAGTGGACATTCTAATATCATAAGCAAAGAGCGAGTGGACATTCTAGTATCATAAGTAAAGAGCGAGTGGATATTCTAATATCATAAGTAAAGAGCGAGTGGACATTCCAATATCATAAGTAAAATGCATTTTGCTCTACAAAAAAGTAAAGTAAGTAAAGTCCCATAGCATTACTGCCGTAGGAGTGTGAGGTGTTAGCGATCTCACATTTCAAAGTCTCGGCTATATGAGGGCGGTAGCCATCTCCTCTCCCTCGCCGCTTTTACTTCCCGGACTGAACCGGTACCCATTTAAGGCTGGGTCGACCCGGGAGCCATTGCGGTCTGAAAAAAACATTACCGCCTCAACTGGGGAATGAACCCAGGACCACTCAGATGCGAAGCCAGTGCGCTAACTACTGCGCTACGCGGCTCCCATAATAACTTATACGAAATAAATATGCGCATCTTTCAATGACGCCATTCAATCTACTAATAACTACTGTCTCATTAGGTAACAGACGACACACCGAATAATACTAGCCGTGGGTTAAGAGATAATGATAAATATTTCTGACATGAAATGAATTCACTCGTTCACTCCTAGATATTGTGACGTGTGTACACATTTACTGTTGAAATGTTCATCTCCCAGTAGGAAGTATAGGTACATTGATACATTTAGGACAAGTTGTTATCGAGATACGTTCAAATATAAGTATGACAATAATTCAAGCCAGTATATCAGCTCTGCAGCATTGATAGAAGTAGGTAAGCCAGTATATCACCTCAGCCGCATTAATTTATCACACACGTTGTTTGTTAACTAAAATAGCACAGAAAGACAACATTCAGAAAGGGAGGTGTAAACCTATTGTGGCAGTGAGAAAGATGGAGGACAAAAGATTTTGAAGACACAGATGAGAGATCTAAGATGGCAGAACTCGCTTGATGGGAAAACAAAGGCCACGGGAAGTTATGTACACTCAAGTGGTAGACGGTTGTGGAGGGAATAATGAGGAACTGGCCTAGAGCTAGATCTGTCTTCTCTCTCAGCTTGTTGTTACCTCTACTTCACCTGCCCCTTGTCTGATCGATTGTTGTCTGGGCTGTTTACACTTTGCTGGTTCCCTCGGCAGGTGTTGTATCTGTCAATACATGCCCCTCCAGGCATCATGTCTAGGAGAGCGATTCGCAAGGATTGTTTGTTAAGCGGTGAACAATATGTGCTCGCACGTGCGTGTGCGTGTGTCTGATGACGTAACTAGAGTGAAAGAGGCCTTTGGCACACAAACGTAGCTCTTATGATATAATTCCTCTCGGAGATACACTGGTTTAGGGAACTCGGCTTGCAATTCAAAACGTACGAGGTTCGAATCGCGTCGTGCTCAGCTTGACAGACCAGAAATGTCCAGGTTTTTTTTCATGGTATGTCCGCTTCTTCCAGTCGACCCAGCTGTAAATGGAACATTTCGGAGCAGCCACGTGAGCCACAGAGTTCGTGGTCTGCCATCTACACTTTAGCAATTAACGCAACTGAGAATGCAACCTGACCAACTACCCATGTGCGCCTATAACGCACGGCGTTTGAGCTTTCGCAACCGTGGCATACCGACAACTAGGTGGGTATAAAATGTTACGTATACTGTAAATCGTCATGGGATGACGACTACTTCAGCGACTCTTCTGTCCTGGGCAGAAAACGAGATCTGCCTACGCCGGTCCTTACGGCACAAGTGGACAAGACAAGATAAGCAACTCAACACATATGTGAGAGCCAGGTGCAATGAACGCGGTCCTATGAACCATTAGTCCACGAATGTTGTAAAATCCTAATCAATTCATGACTAATCTCTGTAAGAAAGGTGTACAATTTGCTTAACCTAGTTCAGGACATAGCGAAATTATCATATTTTGTGCAGCGCATTTTCCATTCCTCTAAGGTTTTCATACTGTGTTTTAAAGTATCATATTATGTGTCCGTGTCGTATATGAAGTGAAAGGGGATTACATGAGAAATAAGAAAATGTTAACTGTATTAATATATTTTCATTCCTAAAATAGCAAAGAAGTAAGAAATAAGCAACAATACACACAAGTTACACGGAAAAAGCAATTGACATATCAGATTTGGTTTGGTTTGCTTTTAGTCGACGAATCAGCGTCATTGCACACGGTTTAACCCATAAGTGCTCTGTATTTCTCAATATTTTTTGAGAATCTCAGCACAATGCACGAACTCAGTAGCACCGTCGACAATCCTTTAATTAATTGGATAGATTTGCAACATTATTTCCATTTTTGCACCGACATTGGTCTCTAAGCCTGCTCTATTCGATTTTCAACTGCCAAGGGATTTTTAACGCGCGCGACACTGAACACGGGCGTCCTATCTCTACTACCCAGAGATCGGGGGTAATACTAGAAGAAAGTCCAAGTGAAAAAAATCCTGGTCTCCACCGTGATTTGAAACCGCGACATCCAGCACTCGAGGTCGACGTCTTACCTCAAGACCACTCAGATTTACCCAATATAAAGTGCTAATCCAAATATTTTGCCGTTTGTGAAGAACAAAAATAGTTACCGTAAAAAGTGTCATCTTAAAGATCCCGGCCCTGATAGTGGCTTTTCTTAAGGAACGACATGAAAAAACGGCTTTCTCTCTATAATTATTGTTTTTGATTAATGTCTGTGCTTATGTCTTTGTATATGCGTGTCTCCTGATTTGTGTTTGTTTTTGTGCGCTTTTCTTTTTGTGATTTGTTCGAGTTTCGTCTGTTTTTGTATATGTGCAATCAAATAAATCATTTCTTGATTGGTCCACACTATTTCATAACCGGCATACCGTGTCTCACGCTATCCTATAAAAATGGCGAGCCGTGACCGCTCATTTTACGCCATATCTTTTTTTATGCTGTTATTGTTTTTAATTTGTTGTCTTTTGTCCTTACTAAAGACCTTATATCCGTAACGTAGGTATAGTTTTATGTTTGTCCCGGTGCAGTCACTTAGCCATTACCTAGACTATATGTGTTCTTATCAACATATATGTCAGTTTGTTTCAACCCGCCTCGACTCATGACATGCCCGAAAAGGATGACTGCCTTGTGACCTGTCCTAATTTTTGCCAAAAGCTGTCTAGTGTCTTTGTGTTTGTGCCTCTTAAAGTACCACGTTATTATACAGTCCATGGAGTTCTAAACATTCCTCAGTAAAACCACATTTCCAATGATCCCTGTAGTGTACTTTACTGCTCCCGTATGTCAGTAGAGTAGTACTGATTCCACGTAGCACCCAAGACACTAAGACAGAACCCTTTTTCTCTTCTATACATCTAGTCACAGGCTTTTGTTGCACAAGAGAACAATTCTAACCTCTCGAGGCAGACATGAGACAATAGCTGTATGGAGATAAACCGTCTTTACAAATACTGGTGTCCTTTGTAATATAAACTGAAACCTTGATTTGAGGATGAACGAAGAAGATACTCTGGAAGACTGATTATTTTGTCTGGGCAATTCTGTTCTTTAGTTTTATAAGTGCATCTCCCATACTTTCTGTTAGGCAGAAAAGGGGTGTTCAAGTATTGAAATGTATAAACTTGTCTTAGTTCTGTCTCGTTCACCATTATAAATCAATTAGGAGATTTGTGTTTCTTAGTTATTACCATGACTTATTTCTTTTAATTTAACATGAAACCTTTATTTTCACTTTGAAGAATTACAATGTTGACTACTTCTTGTAAGTCTGACTCATTATGAGCTATCAACAATGTTATTAATGTAACGAGATACAAAAATCAAAAGATAGTAGTTTTCCAAATGTTATCACCATCACCTGTGTGCTTTATACATATATAAACTTCAAATTCTTTATCTAATTCCAATAACCTCATGCTCTTTATTTCTAGTTGTGGTCTAAATAAGATGATGATGATGATGCAATATGAGTTAATTAGAAAATATTGCAACTAACACAAACAGTTTGATATCTGGGGACTCTCATAACATCAGACAGGAGATGCATCACAGAGATAAGAAGCAGAATAGGATAGGCAAAGACAGCGTCCCAAAACATGGAAAATATATGATATAACAGTCACTGTCTTTTGAAGTGGGAAAAGACATTCATCGGTGTAAATATAATTCTCATGTTGACAAATGGTTCTGAATCCTGGGCGAGAGGTAAACACGCAAGCGGTTCATTAGATGCTGCAGAGATGTGGTTTTATAGACACATGATTCCATGGACAGACATAACAATCTAATAACTACATACTGTTAAAAGTGAATGCAGCTGTTACAAAATTAGAAAGAAACAACCAGTGATCTTAAGACATGCACAGTGAAGGTATGGAAAACATTACAACAGGCAAAATACAATTCTGAGGAGGAGAGACATAGAAAGACAGATACATAAAATAATAGCCATGTCTCTTGCTCCGTTATTTTAGTATTCATAGTAACCCCTCAGTGCTGGACCCACATTATTTTAAAATTCTACAGTCCGTGTTGAATGCGCACTTCAGTGATTGGTGACATTCAAGAGACGGCCATTGAACAACCACACCAAACGTCACAGTATCCATTTCCAGTCCCAATTATGGACACTTCTCAGGAGAGGACGTCATCAGCTCATAAATTGTCATGAATCCCAACAGGACTAAGAAAATATAACTACATGTTCATGATGGCTTGGCACCTCATTGTCCACTATGCAACCCTTTTACGTTGATAAACATATTTTGTCTTAGTCGGCCTGTACTTTTACAGACGCTGATTTCCCTGTCATGTCCCAGCTCTAGCATGAGCTGGATGAAGTGGGGAGTATTTCCTGCTTAGTAGGCTAGACTCGAGGATCTTATTACTCCGCTGCATTAGGACAAATAACTCGGAGGGTCGTTAACCGATGCGGGAGTCCATCTCAATAGACTCAAACACTAGAACAAAGTAGACCCAAATTCTGTTAGGAATCATATGTGCTGCTCTCAACAAAACCACATAACCGTGGCCAGTGTTATTCCATGTCACACAGTCGCCTCTTTTGACATGCTCTCTGTGGGGCAGTGGTGCTAGTCTTGTCTTTGTCATACACAAAGACCCAGGCGGACCATTCAGATATATATTATGCTCCAAATAATTCAAGCTGTTCTCAACTTATAAACTAATGAAATAAAGGCTATATTAAAATACAAGTCTAAGATGTAGATCTAACATATATAAAATAACAATTGTGTTTAGTGTGAGCAATTTTTCTGCATTTGTATATTTCCTGTGTTTTTATGACAGTGAGGCATTTTTGTGTGGGCTGTTTTTGTCTGGTCACAGAGCAAAATACGAAACTAAACTTAATTATATTTTCTAATAAAAATGTACACTTAATGGATGGTTTGTTTTTTGTTTTTTTACATTCAAGACACATGCTAATTTTATTTACAAGTTTCAGAAATAAGATTGATTCTGTACGTAAAAGCAAATGTTTTGTTGGATCCATTAAAGTTATTAGTTAACTTAATTGATCTTGCTCCAGAATACTTAGTTTACAAAAAGCTGCTATCTAAGCAAATTTGGTCACATTAAGTATTAACTGGCACTTACAGAAATGACATCTGCAAAAGGGTCCAACAGTTGTTGACAGCATATTAAGAACAAAAACTACACATTGTCATGATGTCCCTGGAGAAGTTGTATAAAGCTACCTATAGCCTTAGTGTGACGCTGCTTTCTTTAGATATATTCAATGTTGTGTCTAAGAGTGTACTAGGAACAGAATCTGTCTCAAAGTATGAGACTTTGATTTCAGCAACAGGCATTCAGATATACAGAGGGTGTGTATATAATACAAACTATTTCTAAGGCAGGCAAGGCATCAAATGTTTGTTGATGGGAGATTTGTCTCTATTATGTTCTGCCAGATTTCTGTTACAGTTTGATAGTTAAAATATATTCCAAGCAGAAGTATATCCTCTTTTTCTTCTGCGTTTCTTCTCAATCTCCGGCTATCACATCTCGATGGGGGCTTTGCAAGTAGCAGGATGTAGTCCGGAGAACAGAATGCGTTGCGTCACTAGTTTACAGCTTGGCCGCATTATTTGCACCTTTTGGTCCGACACATCTATCTTCGGCAGCAGAAGCATATTATTCACTCAGTAACAGCAGTACCAATAATGGGTTTACCCAATATATTTATCATAATAGCTTTACATGCACAACACACAGTTACAAATGTGAATATGTTTCCTCTCCTGTAGCAGTGTACAGACAGGCATTTGAGTTATCACGATTTTAAGTAACTTTACAACTGATTACAGTGGGGGAAAATCCATTTTGATAATGTATTTTTAAAAGTGGGGAGCCACGTAGCGCAGTGGTTAGCGTGCTGGCTTCTCATCTGAGTGGTCCTGAGTTCATTCCTCAATTGAGGCGGAAATGGCTTTTCAGCCTGCAATGGCTCCCAGGTCGACCCAGCCTTAAATGGGTACCGGTTCAGTCCGGGAAGTAACGGCTGCCGGTGTGATGCTGACCACATCATCCACTAAATGCAGTGGGTTACAAAATAATATGGGCCTAACACCAAATTTCCTATGCAACGCATGGCGTGACGGGATCTTTACTTTTGAAGTTGGATGGCCACGCCTTAAAGGCTGCACTCTCGACTCGCTCTGGTGTTGTGCCGTTTTCCAATGTTTGATGGTTCCTGTTCAGATTATATTTCACAACTCCTCCACCAGGTGGTATCAGGGACTTTAATCTGTGGAATTGATGTGCTTATGATTGGTTATCCTGTTTGTTATGCTGCATTTCATGCCTGGCTAAAGCCGTGGGAGACCAGTCCATGATGGAGCTCAACGTTCCACTTAACTGCACATCATAATTCAGTTCAGGTTACTACTACTCAAGGACCTTCCTGCTGGGACTGAAACCAGCTTCCTCCTGCCCGCCCCTCCCTCCACCAGAGGTTACACGATACCTGTCCCAACCTCATACTCTCAGCACAGCAACGTACTCTCAGCACAGCAACGGTCACGCTGACCAAAAGGTGGACATAATCAGAAGCCTCGGCGGCGAGACATGGAAAAACAGGGAGTTTGACACGGACAAGCATGAAAAACCTGATAACAAACATTGGTCTAATACGTTCCTCGCTACCCTCAACCCAAGGCAGCGGAGTACTTGGCTATACCTGTGGAGTCTGTATGGATTTCAGTCGACACGCTAAGCATAAACACCGCCTCAGCAGTTGGACATGGTAGTAGTTGATCAACACAATGGGCCTTTGATGCATGAGAGAACATCAATAACAGAACTGGTTTCCTGAAACAGAGTTGTGCAGGTCCATGATCGTTTTCATCATCTGGTATGGCATTTGATGGTAATGCTATACCTTGAATCCTGACACCAAATGGGAAACAGAACATACTGGCTACACAAAAAACGATGCCTATTACCAGTTGAACAGAAGAGAGCAGGTCGTGGTCTTCAGACTTCGCACTTGCCACAATAGACTGAGGTACCATCTATTCAATAAATTGAAGATAGGTGGCACTGACGAATGTTCGTGCGGTACTGGGAAAATGACCGCTGAACATCTGCTGCAAAACTGCCCGACATACGAGGATCAGAGAAAGCAGATGTGGCCATCACTAGACAAGCTCTATGGCAGTGTCGACAGTCTCAGGATGACCACTGCTTTTTTCGAAAAAATAAAAGTTGACGTCTGACAGCGTACGAAGAAGAAGAATCCTGGCATTCAAACAAGCATATTAATGTATGTTTCCAGGTTGTCAAAGCCTATCTGCTATCCTTAGTAGGTATTTGAACTTCCTACGGCTTACTAGGCCTGGGGGAAGGTACAAATAATTTGGGTAGATTTTTAACTTGAATTTTGTCCAGGCAGTGGCCATCAAGCCTACTCTTTTTTATTTCTAGCTGTGAAGGAATTTTTAACATACTCAACACTAAAGACTGAAGTCAAATCTCACTATCCAGAGATCAGGTGACTTTTTATCAGAATATTCGCATGAAACAAAATCTTGGTCTCATCCTGGATTTGAACCCACGACCTCGCGCACCGATGCAGACATCTTACCTCGATACCACTGAGCCCCCTGATAATAATATCTCCGACAGAAATTGTTAAATGAATGTCTTTACCAGCAATGTTTTTGATGTTATCCTGAACTCCTCCAAAAAGCAGGATGTTATTGTGTAGAGCTGGGTCTTGCTAGAATCAACAAAAGTTGTTTTTCTACTCCTCAGATATTTCTGTGATATCCTCCTAGACCGAACTTTGTATGCCCAGACTTCTTTGAAGATGATGACAGATATGCTCTTCTGGGGGGAGCATTTTGAGTTCAAGTAAGTATGGTCATTAGGCCTGTGGAGTTGTGGTAACAAAGATAAGGGAATGGATGACTGACACGTTTAATGAGGGGTCATATAGTAAGATTTCTCACCTGGATCCTGGGATAGAGGACATAGTAGGGCCGTTGTACATTCATGTATGTTGTAGAATATGACTAAAGAGAGTTGTGGATTTGCTAGTAACCTGATGATATAAATTGTTACATAAACCGTTTAGTTCAAGAGCACACAAAGTTGATTCATGCTCAAGAACACAAAGGGCTTTTCATTCTTCCTAAAGAGCACATAAGTGCTTTTCATTCTGTCTCAAGAGCACATAAGTGCTTTTCATTCTGTCTCAAGAGCACATAAGTGCTTTTCATTCTGTCTCAAGAGCACATAAGTGCTTTTCATTCTTCCTCAAGAGCACATAAGTGCTTTTCATTCTTCCTCAAGAGCACATAAGTGCTTTTTCATTCTGTCTCAAGAGCACATAAGTGCTTTTCATTCTGTCTCAAGAGCACATAAGTGCTTTTCATTCTGTCTCAAGAGCACATAAGTGCTTTTCATTCTTCCTCAAGAGCACATAAGTGCTTTTCATTCTGTCTCAAGAGCACATAAGTGCTTTTCATTCTTCCTCAAGAGCACATAAGTGCTTTTCATTCTGTCTCAAGAGCACATAAGTGCTTTTCATTATGTCTCAAGAGCACATAAGTGCTTTTCATTCTTCCTCAAGAGCACATAAGTGCTTTTCATTCTGTCTCAAGAGCACATAAGTGCTTTTCATTCTTCCTCAAGAGCACATAAGTGCTTTTCATTCTGTCTCAAGAGCACATAAGTGCTTTTCATTCTACCTCAAGAGCACATAAGTGCTTTTCATTCTACCTCAAGAGCACATAAGTGCTTTTCATTCTGTCTCAAGAGCACATAAGTGCTGTGATTCAAGTTCAAGAAGTACACTAAGTGCTGTGATTCAAGTTCAAGAAGTACACTAAGTGCTGTGATTCAAGTTCAAGAAGTACACTAAGTGCTGTGATTCAAGTTCAAGAAGTACACTAAGTGCTGTGATTCAAGTTCAAGAAGTACACTAAGTGCTGTGATTCAAGTTCAAGAAGTACACTAAGTGCTGTGATTCAAGTTCAAGAAGTACACTAAGTGCTGTGATTCAAGTTCAAGAAGTACACTAAGTGCTGTGATTTCAACTTTCTAAGTCATCTATAGTGGTAGTCCTTCTCCTTCATTCTGGAGAAAAACAGGAGCATGACCCAAGAGACCCAATGTTTGGACATCAGCTACAGAGCACAATACTCAAATCCAGACATAGCATCCTAAAATCAACAAAGTTGATACAGACAAGCCCTGAAGACCGCTGTATTGAGAGATGGCATGAATTGATACAGACCCCAGAGATAAAATTTCTGGAGGAACCTGCCCCCCGAACATCATCTATCATATGCAACATGGAAGTTCCTGAACAGACTCCAAACTGGTGTATCACAGTACAAGAGGAATACGAAACGATGTGGCTACACAGATGATGACACATGTGACGCAATATAGTACCCAGACCACCTGATGGCCTGCCCCAACTTCCAGAAAGCATGCAATAGGTGCGACATGCTGGAGGCAAATGACAAAGCAATCCATGTTGCTGAATAGTGGATGCATGGTGCTTGGACACAGCAACTAAGTACGTAAGTTTTCTGGAGAATACAAGTAATAAAGTCGCTGATCGTTATACGAGATACGATGATGAGGGTTGCTATCAGCATACTTTTTTGTGTGCTCATTAGCAATATCAGGCACCATTTTATTTGGCATTTTTCCAGGAAGCCAGGGTTAAATATATTTATGGACTCTTCCAGTGGGGATTTATGTTGTGATTTGTTTGAACCTTTACTGCATGTATAGTCGCAGAGACAAGAACTTTGTTTATATGTGAACAAACTGTTGTTGAAATTCTTAACAGGAACTTGCCAGCAGTGGATATCATTACTGTCAACTTGTACAGGGAGGCAGATAAGAAGAAGAAGAAAGACAAGAACACATTAGTTGGTGAGTGTTGAATATGTGAATGGGTGGTTGATTGTATGAATGTTGATTATATATTGACTTACTTACTTTCTGTGTCCGGCAACCTTAAATAGTCTTCGCCCAAAAACCAGCCACTGTCAATGCTCTTTCATTTGCCGCCACCAGGTCCTCTATTGCACAGGATTCCTGCGTTCCTAAGACATATAATCAGGTGTTCCGGGTCCTGGACGGCACCACATTTGCAATATTCATTGTCTGCAAATCCTCATTTTTTCAGGTTAGACCCACATCTGGACACACCTGTAGTATACGGCAAATCATATCCTGGTGCATGTTCTTCTTTGATTTCCATCCAACCTCCACCATTCTTTTGGCACCACTTTTCTAAATGCTGTTTCTCTCTGAGCTTTGTTCTGAGGTACAGTCCAAAGAAAATTTGTTCTTGATTTTAGTCGTATTTTTTTCTGCTGTATGTCCAAAAAGAGGGTGCATCTGGTCACATGACTGCTTTTGTCTCACAACTGCAAATGTGACATGTTTTGTAATTTCCTGAGCTGCCATACCAGTTATTGTAAAGACTTTCTCCTTTGGTGTCGGTTTAAGGCATCCTGTTGCAATTCGGGAATGTCTCATTTACCGCCACATCGACATGTTTCGTGGGTGTAGATGCATTCCATACCAGTGTCGTATATTCTGCCGCTGAAAGACATAGTGAAAGGGCTGATGTGCAGAGCACCCTCGTGGATGCTCCCCATGCAGTGTTTGCCAGCTTGTGGATTATGTTATTTCTTCCACTTTTTGTTTTACCGCATTGCAATGTGCCCTGTACGATAATGTATATCCCCCATTTATGTATTGTTCTTGATGAAGGTCTGTTGGTCATAATGTAGCTTTTGTTTGTGGTTTCGTCTGTTTGGTATCTGACCATACCTATTTATTATTTTTTTACCGCTTCGTGTTTTCTTATTTGGGTGTGTGAATGTTGGTGATATGAGTGTGTGAATGTTGGTGATATGAGTTTGTGAGTGAGTGTTGATTATGTTGGTTGTATTAGTGCATCTTGAGTATTTGAGTGTGTTGGTATGTGAGTGTGTGCTGGATGTGTGGCTGAATGTTGATTTTGTGAATGAGAGAGTGTTATGTTAGTGAGTTGATTATGAATGTGTTGATTATGTGAGCGAACTATATTATCCTGAGTGGTCTGCAGGGGTTGTATGACAAGGACAAGAATAGTACCACTGCCCACAGAGAGCATGTTGTAAGAGGCAACTAACTGTGTGACATGGCATAACATCGGCCATGGTTAGGTGGTTTGTTTAGAGCAGCATAGATGGCGCCTAACAGGCTGCGGGTCTACTTTGCTTTAGTGTTTGAGTCTATTAAGATGGACTCACACGTCGGTTAACCACCCTCCGTAAGCGCATGTCCCAACGCAGCGGAATATTAAGTTATTCGAGCCAGCCCACTAAGCAGGAAACCCTTCTCCCGGCTGCATCCAACTGATACCAGAGCTGGGACCTGCACAGCAGCATCTTCCCCTGTAGAAGCACAGGTCAACATAGGCTAGATTTTCAGACCTGGGCTGCCTGGTATCCCTACTCATTTAACTTTTAATCTATAGCTTTGTCTGTCTGTCTATTAATCTGTCATTCCATATTTATGCATGTATGTCTAATGTAATCTAACCTGCCTGCCCACTATTCTGCCTATTTATGTACTTATATGTCCCGCTCTCTTATTCTCCACTCTCCTTCCCTCAATACCACGGATGGTCGAAGGGCTTTACACTTTAGTATGAAGAGGAGTCAAGGCACTTGCATGGAAATTTGTGTGAACTTTAGTCCTTCATGTATTTACCCTGCAAGGCAATTCACTTCTCCCATCTATTCTTCACCATCATGATGTCCTGATTGTAGAACCACATCTCCAGTTCACTAATCAAGTCCTGGACGTCAGAAAAATTATGTCCATAAAGTGGATTCTTGCAGTTTGGGAACATGAAGAAGTCCCTAGGTGCCAAGTTCAGTGAGTATGGTGGATGAGGCATGATTTCAAACCCGCATGTTATTCTGATGTCCAGTACTTGATTACTGAACTGTAGACGTGGTTCCAGGCCAGACGGAGGACTTCTACAATCAGGAAAGGGAAGTATAGATTGGAGAAATGTGTCACTTTGCAGAGAAGGATTAAATTTCACTCCAATTTCCAGGTAAGTGCCTCGACACCTTCATACTAAAGTGCAAAACTTTTCATCCGTCGTACGTACATGCATACATATGTATGCATGCACAATCACATTTATTTAATATTGCCAGCGTACATAAAAAAACTGCTTGACAGCTCTGCAAGTTTGTTTTTTTTTTGTTTCGTTTCCCTAGGTTATATCAACCTGTTCCTGGCAGATTTTGAGAATAGACAGCTGGTTGAGAAATGGTAGGATTTATTGTCAACTCTTTCTACAAGTCTTATTTGTATCCTTCTTCAATATATGTGTGCTACAGTAAAAGGCGGGTGGGGTAGCGCAGTGGTTAGTGAACTTTCCATTTAAGCGGTCAGTCGGTGAGGGATTATTTTGTTTTTCCAATCGCAAATCAGCTCTTGTGGTCAACCCAGCCACAGAAATTGGGCTTGCTGCCCCTCCAGCAAGACTGTTATATGCTTAGCCAATTGCGTACTAAACTCTGACCCACAGAGAGGAACCTCCACACAAAGCCGATTGGAAGAAGCCCTGAAGAACTCTCCACATTTATCCAGAGAACTGACTTCACATGTAAACATATAACAAAATTGTGGCAAGCGAGAATAATAAGATCATACCATATGAATCCCTCTATTCTACACGAACACCCATGTATAAAAGTTTGTACCTTTTGTTGTTGTTGTTGTTGTTCTCCATGTTTTAGAGCTATACACTAGAGCAGACTTTACAATGGAGTTGTTTAAGTGTTGCACTTTATTTCTTTTGATATCCATAAGGTTCCTAATACAATGAAAGCCTATCTAGTGAAATAAGCTGACCCAATAAGATCAGATTCAGGGACAAATAAGAGAAGAAAACCAAACTTTATTGGGGTCATACAGTCCTAAAGTAATTTTATTTATTTGTAATGGGGGCTCGGGGTAAGGTGTCAGCCTTGGGTCCCCGGAGGTCGCAGGCTTGAATCACGGTGGAGACTGGAATTTTTTCATGGGATTCTTCTGGTAAAAATTCCCATGATCTCTGGGTTGTGAGATCGGACTCCTGTGATCAGCACCGAGCACATTTATAATCCCATAGCAGAAATTGAAAAGAATATGCGTAACGGCCACTGCCTCGGCAGAATTATAGTTAAAAATCTAACCAAAATTATTTGTACCTTTCCCTATGCCAAGTAAGACAGATGAAGTTTTAAAATACTTACTACATATAGCTGAAGCCTTCAGTTACATGGCAATAGATATTAACATGCTTGTTTGAATACCAGGATTCCAAGTATGAATAATATATGTTTACAGTAATTTGTCTTCTTGGACAAGGAGTGTTGAAAGCAAATGTAGATCCACGACAAAGGAGGACACAGCTGGATGTACCATTCACATACCAACAGAAGAAAAGGGTGATAAAGTCCTCTTCTTCGTTCATTCTCAGTATCCCACTACCAAGCCCTGAAAAGGACTTTGGAAGTAGCAGGATGTTGTCCGAAGAATGGAATGCGTTGTAACATAGTTTACAGCTTGACTGATATTTGTACCTTTCGGTTCAAAACATCTGACTTCAAAAGGTGATCCAATCAATCAGACATCCACCAACATTAACACAGGACAATTATCATAAGATAAACAAACCGTTGTGTTGAGCCTCAGAACAGGGCACAACCGACTCTGCAGCCACATGTTCACAAAATTGAAGGTTGGCAGCTCAGCCATGTGTATTTGTGGACTGGCACCCCAGACAGCAGAGCACATACTACAGAACTGCCCCGAATATGATATACAGAGACATTCTAACTGGCCCATACAAACAACACTGGAAGAGCACCTTTATGGACCTGTATGTGAACTACAAAATCCAGTAAGGTTTATACAAGAGACAACATTGTAGATATAGACATTACATTTTTAAGGGGACAAAGAAAGTTGATAGCAAATGTAAATCTTGACATTAACATTGTGGTCTGTTTCTTTGTTAATGTTAGTTTTTAGAGAGATTAGACTGTGCACTTCTTTGATTTCCTGATCTTCAACCTTATGGAATCCTTAATTAGTGTTCTTTGTTCTGATTTTCATTGTTTCGTTCACATCATTTTTTTTCTAAATGCTCTGTTAAATATCTGTTTCGTATGTTTTGTTACTTATGTAACAGCAAAGTTCATTTGCAAATTCAAGATCATCTCATTGATATAATGCCAGCTGTTAGATCAGTATCCTGTTATTTGTCACGTAACCCAGTCCATAACCATATGGAAGATATTTGGAGATGTTAGCCTTGGTAGGCACTAGCTCTAACCACTGTGCCACTCTATACACTGGTGATAACTTGTTGCTAATTTATCTTTGCGTTGGTGGGTTTTTTTAAACAGATATCCAAATATTCATTTATCAGCTGTGACTTATCAGCTGTCATCCCTGCTTAGGCACCAGGGCATTAGTTTGGCAACAAAGCTAAAGCAGCGGCTGATAGACAGTATATTTATACCGTCTCTGTGCTACCAGTGCCAAATGGTCCCTGTCCAAGGTATGTGAGCACAGATTTTCGACGTCTGAAACGAAGTGTTTGCGGTAGGTCATTGATGCTACCAGGAAAGACAGACTGTGAAATGAAGATATTCCAAGATCAGCACTACATCTGCAGAGTACCATTTCCAGGGAACAAATATGTTGGTTCAGTCATCTCATGAGGATGTACACTCATCAACTTCCACTGATAATGCTGGAAGATCTGGCTAGAGAATGGTCACGAGGCTGGTGAAAAGATGAAATTATATTGAGTGTTCAGCGACACTGGCTCATAATGACTGATGCAACACACTTGGCGCAGGACAGACAACTTAAACTTCCCACGACACTCAGCGGCATAATTGGAAATAAAACTAACTAGCTAACATTTACCACACACAGGATAACATGTAACTCTGGGACTGTTGGCAAGGCAGGGAAGGAAACCAAGAGTGAGCTGCCCATTATTCGCTTGAAGGCTCGCAGACAGACAGTTGATATTCTACCTCTCGATGCCTACCAGTCTTTCATTAAGGTCAGTCTCTATGTCTGGCGTACTTAACACTGTCACATTTCTATGTTGTGGCTTAACATTGCCACATATGTATATCTTTTTATCCACAGTATTCCCACACCAGTTTTAAAAAATGACATATTTTACGGGGGGGGGGGGGGGGGGGGGGTGTAAGATTAACACCTGGCCAGGCAAAATATACTGATCTGACATGTTAGTCAGGGTCAGACAAAACATACTGGCCAAGACCCTCACCTCAGCTTCCTAGTAGCCCTCCCTGGAAATGGGCTGTTTTCATGGCAGCCTGGCTAATGAGGTACGGTATCGACGTCATCCCTGTAGTAGTGAGTTAAAACCAAACATAGCACAACCTTATGGAGGACCCAGGTCCACCTTTATCAGCACGCTCGGGATGTGAGGAAACCTACTGCAACCCGCCATTTAACGTCCTTTTCAGGGCGCACAAAAGAGTAACCTACTCATTGTTGGCACTTGCAAACAACAACAACCTATAGTCACATAATTTTTCGTCACGTCATGGTTGTTGACTTTAAGAGACCCTTTTTTTTTAAATATATGATTTTGTATGTATAGAGACACATATTAACAAAGAACTTGTTGGTTTTAACCCTGTCATCGTACCGTGTCGGTGGGAACAGGCGTAAATCTGTTCTGTCGCCTTTTAGCTCCGTTGATGTGGTTACTGTTAATCTGTGACTTAACACTGTCACATGTGTACCTTTTTATCTATATTATTTATGTTGGGACTTAACATTGTAACATGAGTCTATCTTTTTATCCACAGTATTTATGTTGTGATTACAAAGAACTGTGTCATATGCTGGAGCCTCTTTTGACTGTGAGAGAGAAGGAGGACTTTGCCACATGCCTGGTTCATGTACTCCAGAAACAAGGCAAGGCCTGCGAGTTCCTCTCTGATATCGTCATGGAGGAGATCTCTCAGCTTGGTAAAATAACTGTCCATTTATCCTGCTGAAAACAAATAAGATAAACACATACACCTTGACATCATGGGGAGGTGTGACCTCCTTTGTTTCATGTTTTTGGCAGGTGAAAATTCGCTGGTGTCTGGCCAGGTCAATCCCAGCATCTGTTAGGCCCTGGAATATACAATCACCCATTTTTTGGGACTAGTGGTGGTGGAAGCCTAAGTTAGAGAAAGGTTAGATCTGCAGCCTGTTGGGCGCCAACTCCTACTCTGCTAACCACATAACCAAGACCTTATGTTATAGCCGCACTGTCCCCTTTTTGCAACATTCTTTGTGGGGCGAGAACCCCTAGAATAATTTGAGTAGATTTTTAACTAGAATTTTACCAGAGCAGTAGCCGTTAAGTTTACTCTTTTCAATTTCCAACTGCTAAGGGATTTTTAACATGCGAGCCACTGTACACGGATGTCTGATCTCACTACTCAGAGATCAGAAAATCTTTATCAGATGATCCAGCCTTCGCCGTGATTTGAACCTGTGACCTCCAGCACCTGAGGCGAACACTTTACTTTGAGACCACAGGGTTCCCCCAAACCCATACATCAGACACATAAAAATACATTTATAACCAAGCCTTGTTTCACACCTCTTTCACTATCCAGCAGTGACTCATACACAACCCTGGATTAGTATAAATTGCTTATATAGCCATTACAAACTTGGTTTCGAAGCCATCGCTCATAAGAATCTTCCAAAGTGATGACCAGTGTAGACTATCCAATGACTTCTGAAAGTCGATGAAGTTGACAATAAGTGGCAATTCCTCCAGAATTATTCAGAAGATGATCTGGTCTCAATACATGAACGCTGCAATTGGAAATTTGCTCCGGGTAGTTAAATATGGACATTGTGTCATTTTGACATCGTCATTTTGTATGTTGGCTCTCCACTACCATTTGGCATACTGTTCATGTTTTACATTGACATTTAATATGCTACTAATAGATTTACATTGACATTTAATATGCTACTAATAGATTTACTTTGACATTTTATATGCTACTAATAGATTTACATTGACATTTAATATGCTACTAATAGATTTACATTGACATTTAATATGCTACTAATAGATTTACATTGACATTTAATATGGAACTAATAGATTTACATTAATAATAATGTTTGCGTAGGCGTCAAAAGCCTGTTGCGTCGATCGACCACTACCCTGTCCAACTGCCGAGGCTGTGTTCATGTGTGCCGCGTCGGCTGAAATCCCTACAGACTCCCCAGGTGGAGCGATGTATTCTACAGCCTTGGGATGATGGTCGCGAGGAGTATGTTAGACTAATGTTTGTGTCAAGCCTTCTGTGTCTGCCCGTGCCAAACTCCATGTTTTTATGTGTCCCGTCGGCGAGGCTTCTGATTGTGTCCACCTGTTTGTCAGCTTGACTCTTGCTGTACTGAGAATACGAGGTCAGGAGAGGTATCATGTAACCTCCGGTGGACGAAGGAGCGGACAGGAGGAAGTCGGCTTCAGTCCGAACATGGTGATAATCAGGACTGAATTCTGGTGTGCAGTTACGCGTAACGTTGACCTCTGCCATGGAATGGTTTCCCACGTCTTGAGCCAGGCACGAAATGCAGCGTAACAAACAGGATAACTGATTGAAAGTACATCAATTCCACAGAATAAAGTCCTTGATACCACCTGGTGAAGGAGTTGTGAAATAAAATCAGAACAGGAACTACCAAACATCGGAAAACTCGACACAAACACCGAAGAGAGTCGAGGGCGCAGCCATTTTACTTTCTTTTTACATTGACATGCTACTCATAGATTAACATTTGTCATGCTCTTTGTGTCCATACAGATGACGAGCACTTGACATTTAGAGGTAACAGTATAGCTACAAAAGCTATGGAAGCCTACATGAAACTTGTTGGGGAGAAGGTTAGAGTTGTTCTATTCATGACATCTTGTTGTATTGGACCTCTTTGTGTTTTACAGTGTCATCTGTGACTTAATAATCAGCTTCTTTTCGTTCACCTTATTTCTCTATTCCCCAAGGCAGTGTGTGTTGTTATTTTGAGCCTTTTAATCCAGTGTATCCAGCATGCATTTTATGTCAGAATCTGGTTCCTCCTGCGTTTTCTAAGGGTTTTGCTTCCTCGGGTAACGGCCAGCGCTGTGATTGAGGAGTGATCCCAGCACCTCTGAGAAGGTTACTTTTTTGTGCGCCCTGAAAAGTATGTTAAGTGGAGGGTTGCAGTAGCTTTCCTCACATCCCGAGCGTGCTGATAAAGGTGGACTGGAGTCCTCCAGGCGGTTGTGCTATGCTTTGCTTCATCTGCGTGTCACGCACTACTGCGGGGATCACGTCGATCTCGTTAGCCAGACTGCCATGATAACATCCTGTTTCCAGGGAGGGCTACGAGGAAGCCGAGATGATGGTCTTGGCCAGTATGTTTTGCATGACCCTGGCTAACATGTCTGTTGAGTATGTTTTGCCTGACCAGACATTAGTCTTCCTCCACCTGTCACTTAACCACTAGCCCATGCCGTCCCCATACAATTTAAAGCAACTGGACTAGTTGTTCTTTGTTAGGGCTTAGATCTCCTTTTGGTTAATAATAGTTGCCCATCGCAAGCGAAGATGGCGACAACATCATACCATTGCTGATAAATGTGTTCTCCGATGGCTGTAAAGACCAATCCTAGAACGGCACACCCTGCCACATTCATGGCACACATGTGGGGAGCCGGCTGTGGAAACGCCGTGCGTGCTGCTTTTGCGCATGTCTTCAACCTCTCCAACCAGCCTGACCCTCCATCGTCAACTAGAAGAGTGCATTATGGGTTTGTTAATTTTCTATGTAGTTTTTGGTGTTGGTGTTGTTGTTGAGATTTTCCTAAAATGACATCATAATCAAATAGAATGTATTGATAAGTCTCAATCGGATTTTAAACAGAATATTGGTAAGAAGATCAAATTTATAGGACTCGTCTAGGATTTGAACCATGGACCTCTAATGTCCAAGGTGAGGATCATACCCCTAGACTGCTGTGCTGATACAAAATTAAGTTTCACAAAGGAAGTATATAGTGCTGGTATGTTTCGACTACACAATCAGACAGAAATATGTTTGTGTCGTACAAATTCTTTAACTCTTTCTGGACCTGTAGCCACTATTTTAGTCATAGCCGGTGGAGGATTTCCTGCAGGGTAGGCTTGAGCGGCTTATTACCACCCTATAGAGCGTGGTTAACTGTGCGAGTCCATCTAAATAGACTAGAGCAAACACTCAAGCAAAGTAGACCCACAGTCCGTTAGGCACCATCTATGCTGCTCTTAACAAACCACCCAACCACGGCCGGTGTTATGCCATGTCACACTGTTACCTCCTACGACATGCTCTCTGTGGGGCAGTTAATCTTGTCCTTGTCATAGGCCCTGGCAAACCACTATAGCGGCTCTTTAGCGAAACCCTACAGGACCTTTATCTACTATAGTAGATATATATAGATAACAAGTCTCTTTGTTTTGTAGAACAGCGATTTGGGTTTTCATGTAGCCGGATACTTTACTTCTAAGACTAGAATAGTTTGCTTAATTCAATTTTAACAAAATGAGTTTGGAGTCATTGAGAAAAATGTACATATGTTCAATATTTATGGACATAAATGAATGAAATAAACTGTGTTTGGAATTACTTTAATTTTTGTGTATAAAACTGCCAGAAAAATGTATAGCAACACTTAAAACCGTGGATAAATTTAGGTGAATTACAATATTTTGACATATAAATTATCTGCTTCTGAAATTTTTTTGGTTTTTACAACCTATTTATTCTGCCAAATAATCAAATATCAACAAATTACTGATATGTTTGTTTTCTGTAACCATTTCCTTTCCCAGGGATATATAATATTAATATGTTTATCCGTATTGTGGTGCAAAGTAGTAACTTAAAAAAATGACATGCAGCGATATATTTTCAAAACTGATTTGGTCCAAACCTAAAGATAAATTTCTGGTTACAAAACTTGAGATATAAATTTACTGGCGCTTACAGCCAGAAAATAAACAAACCAGAACTATTACCTGATCTCAAGAAATTATTCATTTTGTTTGTTGAGGTTGTCCAAAAATGATGGCATAATTGAATGTAACGTATTGATCAGATTTTAAGCAAAAATTGATAAGGAAATCTTATTAGGGCTCATTCAGAATATGAGGACTGAATGGTCACGAGTAAAGACATCGACTTTAGGTGTTGGAGGTCGTTGGTTCTAATCATGGTGGAGACCGGGATTTTTTCACGAGGACTTTCTGGTATTTCCATAGAGATAGTAGTGATCGGATGCTCGTGTGCAGTGAAGCATACACTAAAAATCCCTCTGCAGTTGGAAATCGAAAAGAGTGTGCTACAGAGTTTCGGCATTGTGCTGAGATTCTAAAAAAAAATATAGAGAAAAACAGAGCACCTATGGGTTAAACCTTGTGCAATGATATTGATTCTTCGCCCAAACTAATCTAAACAGGATTTCAACCCTGGACTTCTTGCACAAAATCACATTATTCGATCAGCTAATCAAATCGCCCTCGCAAATTCTGGATAAGCGAGTGACAAATGATAGTTAAGAGTATGATTCAAAATTTTTACTGCAATACGTAGATTTTGTTCTATTGACAGTATCTTCAAGACACCCTGGGAGAGTTTATCCGCCAGCTTATCCAATCCCCGGATGAATGTGAGGTGGACTCCACCAAGGTCCCGACCCCTCAGCTGCTCACGTGCCAGCAGAAGAACCTTGACATGTACTCAAATATGGCTTGGGTCAAGGTCATCAACTCGTTCTGCTACTTTCCCAAGTAAGTCATTGACTCTTCTCCTCTCAGGCATTGCACATGTACTACCATCATCATCATGTCATTTTTGCTACAACAGGAGCATGGTGTAACTGCTGCAGTTGACATCCTTACATAAAGCCTATGGCAAACATCTGTGTGTTCTCATACTAACATGTAAGTAGCATGTCCTTTGCAGAATATCGCTTCTAACGACTGCCAACCTATTTGGCGAGTATAAGTTTCTCTGCAAATGTGCAATGCGGTTAGGTTGCCATTACTTTCTGTACGCGGAGGAGCGGGGGAAAAAAACTCATGTCTGCTAAAGTGGACACAAGTGAGATTCTAACCAGGTGTGTTGGGGTTGTGAAACGAACACTTCATCCCTAGACCACACGCGTCTTAGTATAAATAGAAGCTTGCACAGAAAAAAGTAGTTTTTGTATATTCACATGTTGTTTGAAACTTTTGTCATGACAAGATTAATATGTTTCATTTCCAGCGAGCTGAGGGAGGTCTTTGCTAGCTTTCGTAGTCGCTGTAACGATAAAGGTAAAGGAGACTACAGTGACAACCTTATCAGTGGCTGCATATTCTTGAGGTTCCTGTGTCCAGCTATTCTGTATCCTAGTTTGTTCAACATTACACAGGGTAAGTTTGCTTTCCATATGAAATGCCTGAATAGATTCATATATGAGTTTTGTGATTCATGCGGCGAAAACCTTTCAAATGATGAAGCAGAAGCCGATGCTATAAAAACAGAAGTTGAGATTTTGCACCAACAGTTTGACTTGGGTGAATTGTTGCAGATGGATTTTTAGTGGCTCCAAGTCAGTTCTGGGGGCGCTGAAGAACACTCCATTAAAAAAAAAAAAAAGAGACATTCTTGGTCAACAACATCATCACTGCCCACGGAATCACTGTCACATAGCAATGGATCCCTGGACATAGTGGGCTACTAGGGAACGAGATGGCCAACAGATTGGCAAAAACACCCTGCAGTAACCACACAGTAAAATGAATTATTAAGAATAATATCTGGATGAACACGTGGGTGACAGGAACAACAGGTCGCAGTGTATTTAACGAAATCTCACAGCCAAAAGGTAACGATGACATAAATAAACTACATAGAAGAAATCAAAGTCTCATCTTTCAGTTCCAAACAGGACATACCAGATTCAATAGCCACTTGAACTGCATCAATTCCCAGCACCTCCCCTTGTGCAGACATTGCTCTCATCCTGATAAAACAATTCAACACCTCATTGAGAACATGATGAAAAGATTCTTCCAAGCACAGCCGACAATTACCAACACACTGTACGGAGCAGTGAAACAAATAAAGAAGACCTGTATCTATATAAGAATGGCATTGGGCTGCCAAGAGCAGGCTTGCTCAGCAGCTATGGGATAGCAACAACAACACAGGGTAAGTTTGGTGAAACAATATACCACATAATTGGTGCAGCACCACCTGAAACTAAGAAAAGTTGTGTCAGATATTGAAAGAGAGAAACCGGCAAACATAGCCACTTCAGACATTGCACTAGATAATGGAATGAACTGACGGGAGGAACCTACCTTACAGAAAAGGAAAGTCACTAAAAATAGACTCTGAACTGGTGTATCACGATGCAGGAAGAACTTAACCTATACCACACTCAATTTTAAAAATGACCCCCTGCCACTAATTTATTTGTTAGCGCTTCACGTTTTTCTAGGTTTGTTGATTTTGAGAGCCTGTATCTTTATTATTTGATTATCTATAGATATGATTTGTTTGTATGTACAGGCATAAATTATTCTATTTCTTTTGTTCACTTTACAATATTGTCTATATCTGCAATGTTGTCTCTTGTATAAACTTCACTGTCTTTTGTAGTTCACATACAGGTCCATAAAGTTTCTCTTCTAGTGTTGTTACTGTGGGCCAGTGAGATTTTCTCTGTATATTATATTAGGGGCAGTTTTGTAGTATGTGCTCTGCTGTCTGGGGGTGCCTGTCTGCATGTACACATGGCTGAGTTGCCAATCTTCATTCTTGTGCACATGCGGCTGCGGAGTCGGTTGTGTCCTGTTCTAAGGAGACATAAATTAATAAAGAACTTCTTTGTGTTATTGTTTTTCTTATATGTGTGTTAGTTTCTAAGATACAAGATGGTGAAAATTAAAAACAGCACAAATATTTAGACTTATAATTTCGGAGGGAATCTGAACCTTCGGAATTTAAAAATGATCACATAATAATGATAGTGTTTCTTACAAGATCGTCATATCTATTAGTTTCCCTTACAAACGTATTTATTACTTTTAAATAAACAAATTAAACAGATCTACCTCCGAAAAATCTGTTGCAACAACTTAACTTCATCACCCTCAATAATGGGATAATCTTCCAATTCAGAGTGGGGAAAAAAATGTATCGTTTCAAAATTCTCTTTCAAGCTAAACCAGCAGAAGTGTTTATTTGTAGATTTTAAAACCCACATGTTCAGCCGGTGTAAATATACGGACTGCTCTAGAATAGTTTTCTTATCCCCAGACATTTATTTTTCTTTATTAAAAGGGGAAATATTTTTGTGTCATGAAAAATTGCCTGTGTGTGGTAAAGGTTAAAGAGATGAGGATACAGGGATGATGAGACATGCGAGTGTGGGACAACACAAGACCCAGACCACCTGATGATCTGCCCAAATCTTCTGGAAACATGCAACATGGTTGACATGTTAATGTGGAGGAATGACAAGGCAACCACTTAGCTGAACATTGAAATCATGTCTGACATGGTGCCCTGAACACAGAAAGTAAAGTAGGGGACAGCTTGGGCTAGTGGTTAAGTGATGCGGCTCACAATCTGAAGGTGCTGGGTTCTATACCCAATTATAGCACCTGCCTTTACCGCGGGGAAGCAAACCCTTAGAAAATGCAGGAGGAAGCAGACCCTTACATAAAATGCAGGACGAAGTCGAATGCACTGGGGTGACAGGCGCAAAATAAAATTATAGTGCAACGCACGCCACCTTGGGAAATAGAGAAATAATGTAAACGGATACCAACAAAAAAATAGGGTAAGTTTATTGAACTTCTGCTGTAAAAGTGTCCAACATGTGAAAACCAGGAACATATAATCACAGTGAGTACCACACTTGGACAAACTCAGAAGAGATATCAGTAGCCTCAGGATGACCACTGCTTTCTAGAACTCCAGAATGATGAACTGCCAGAGCATAAAACGTCTTAGTGGAACTAAAAGCCAATAGAAGGGTAGTGCTACAGTGGATACCATCACATTGAGGCATACCAGAGAATGAGATAGCAAACAGTTTGACAATGGAGGGAGCAACACAAAGAACATATCATCTTCCAGTAAGGGAAGACCCTTATCCAAGCCATAAGGAATGTCGATCAAACAAAAGATAACTATTACTGCCTTGATCAAGTGAAGCAAATTATCCTGTCCCGCATGAGAGCGGGACATAACAAATTGTATGGCCAATTACATCGTCTAAAATTGGCTCCATAGCCAATGTGTATGTGCGGACAAACAGCATAACCAAACATACCCTGCAAGACTGTTGTACGCTTAGCCAATTGCATACTGAGCACTGACCCATAGAGACGAACCTCCACACAAAACTGTTTGGAATCCTTAAAGAAATCACCACCACAGCAACCTTTATTCAGATAACTGGACAGGGGTCGTCGTGGCCTAGTGGTTAAGTGGCACTGCTCACAATCCGAAGGTGCTGGGTTTGATCCCCATCACAGCACTGGCCGTTACCCCAGGGAAGCAAACCCTTAGAAAATGCAGGAGGAAGCAGACCCTTACATAAAATGCATGCTGAAGTCAGATGCACTGGGCCAACAGGCGCAAAATAAAAACCACAGTGCAACGCACACTGCCTTGGGGATTAGAGAAATAAGTCGAACACAAAAAAAAAAGAAAAAGATAACTGGACTTCATGTGTAGACAAAATAATAATATCGTGGTGAACGAGACGTTGTTGTTATGAATGCCCACAATGAGTAGGTTTACTCTTTTGTGCGCCCTCAGAAGGACGTTAAGTGACGGGTTGCAGTAGCTTTCCTCACATTCTGAGCAGACTGATGAATGTAGACCAAGGACCTCCAGGCGGTTATGCTATGCTGGGCTTCATCTGTGTGTCGCTCACTACTACAGGGATCACATTGATCCCTCACCTCGTTAGCCAGGCTGCCATGAAAACAGCCCATTTTCATGGAAGGCTACTAGGAAGTCGAGGTGAGGGTCTTGACCAGTATATTTTGCGTGACCCTGACTAACATGTCTGACCAGTATATTTTGCCTGTCCAGATGTTAGTCTTCCTCCCCAAGAAGAAGTCATCTGAAAGCCTTTGAAGAAGAAGATGTTTATGGTATGAAAGTATGACAAATGAGAGTTCTCAAATATTATGTAAAGTCAATATACCTCATACATCATGTGTGTTGCCTTGATATATGTTGACAATCTTATGAGAATATAGCTATCACATTGAGAATTTTGGCAGGACCAATGAAAAGAGGTCGGGCAGAAAGATGGACAGGCATTTATAAATGAAAACTTATTTCTTCTGCTCAGAATACCCCAATGAAAGAGCATCTCGAAATCTGACATTGATAGCTAAGACCATCCAGACCCTGGCCAATTTTACTCAGTAAGTGCCCGTTACATTTTCTTAATGCCTGTTTGGGCGGCACTAGCCATATTTGTGTACCATGTATATGTATTATATGAGAAGCAGTACGGTATATCTGAACCAAAATAATTGTGTGCGGGGACGGTGTGGGCTTGTTATTAAGTGACACGGCTCAGAACCCAAAGGTGCTGGGTTCACTCTCCCATCACAGCACCAGCCGTTACGCCCCGGGAAGCAAACCCATAGAACATAAAGGAGGAAACAGACTCTTAGATAAAATGCATGACGAAGTCGGATGCACTGAGCCAATAGGGGCAAAATAAAAACATAGTGCAGCACACACCATCCCTGACAGATGTATGTGATTCAGCCATATTATGTACTTGCAATAATAATTATGGTATAGTCCTACACAGCTTTCGGCTACATGTGACAAGATTGTAATAGCTGCTTTTGGATTGGTCGCTGCTTGTCATACACATTAACAATAGAAGCAGGACAGAAATATATCTCCAGCTATGTATATATATGGGGAGAAGAGCCTAATTCCTGGTCAGGCATATCATACCGATACATATGAGAAATCATAGTTTTGGAGATCTGTAAACATTTTTCTATAGTATTGAGCAAGCAGTACCAATAGCAGGTTGGGGAGTTTGATATGGGCAGGCAAAATTGTCTGTCTTTATATATGTAGTAACTTAATAGATCAATTTTTATGTGATTTTCATTTCTTCAGGTTTGGAGGCAAAGAAGAATTTATGACTTTCATGAACTTGTTTGTCGAGAGGGAGGCTCCCAGTATGAAGTCTTTCTTACACAAGATTTCGGTAAGTCTTTACTTGTCTCTTTTGTGTGTTATGTATGTTGGTATACAGTCATTATTGTGTTACTTAACTCTTTCAGGACCGATATATCGGACTCTGATTTAAACCCCAGAGGACCATTAACCGATAAATCGAATTTTGTTTTCTAGAGTCGTGATTCGGGTTTTGTGTTAACCAAACTGCTTAAAAATTACAATCAGAATTAGAACAGCTTCAGTTCGTGACATTTGAGTCGAGCCACGTGTTTTGGTACTGAATAAGTGATATATTTGCGTTTTGAAGTAGCTAAACTGTGTTGATTCCTAAAAATTAATGGCAACACCTACTGCTTCTATTAGACCATTTTTGGAGATAAATGCATCAAATAAACAGTGTTTTGAGGGACTTTGGATACTATTCTGCAAAATTACCAGACAAATTGAAATCAACAATTCAGTCCAATGAAAAAGGACGGTGAGTTACAATATTTTGACTTATAAATTATCTACCCTTTAAATTTCTTTTTTGGTACAACATAATTATTTTTTCAAATAATGAAATATCAGCAATTTACTGATATTTTCATTTTCTGTACCCACTTTTCTTTACAATGATATATAATGAGTACTATATTTGTCTATGCTAGGGTGTGGAATAGTCAGTTGTAAAAGGGATGCAGTGACATTTTGCTACAGCTGAAAATTAATTTGGTCCAAACCTAAAAAGAATCAAGTCCTGAAAGAGTTAAAGAGTTCTACGCAATGTGTGTTATACTCCAGGCAACTAGGGATTTAGACTCACAGGACCACATGCGCATAAGCTTGATTGGGTCACATAATTATAAGCTTGATTGGGTCACATGGGGATAAGTTTGATTGGGTCACATGAGGATAAGCTTAATTGGGTCACATGAGGATAAGTTTGATTGGGTCACATGAGGATAAGTTTGATTGGGTCACATAAGTTTGATTGGGTCACATGAGGATAAGCTTGATTGGGTCACATAACGGTAAGCTTGATGGGGTCACATGAGGATAAGCTTGATTGGGTCACATGGGGATAAGCTTGATTGGGTCATATAAGGATAAGCTTCATTGGGTCACATAAGGATAAGTTTGGTAAGGTTGAATGAGGATAAGCTTGGTAAGGTTGAATGAAGATTAGTTTGCTTGGGTTGAATGAGGATTAGTTTGGTGGGGTTGAATGAGGATTAGTTTGGTGGGGTTGAATTAGGATAAGTTTGGTAGGGGTTGAATAAGGATAAGTTTGGGAGCTGTTGAATGAAGATTCGTTTGGTAGGGGTTGAATGAAGATTAGTTTGGTAGGGTTGAATGAGGATAAGTTTGGTAGTGGTTGAATGAGGATACACTTGGTGTTGTCGAATGGAGAAATAAACATTCTTTGTTTACAACGTGCTTTCTTGAAGTTTCCTTGTACTCCCTTTCATACCATGTCCCTTAATTGAAACTGCCACAGTTCGTTTTTGTCTACCTGCAACACAACATTTAAGGGATGTATGCTCTATGCTTGATGATAGGAAGGTTAGTAAGTAATTGAGCTACACATTTGTTTGGATCGAACTCGGACTATATTCTATAGTAGCAAGGACAAAAGACTACCTCAGTTGGGACACATTTTTAAGTGTGCCTCTCTGGTCTAGTGCCGTAACACATTTCTCTCTTGTGGCAAGACGCTTCCATCATCTGGAGGTCCGGCGTTCAAACTCCTGGTTGCGACATACGACGACCAGAGACAGCACATGTGACCCTCACCAGTGCCAACACTAGACAAGCTCTATGGCAGTGTCGACATCCTCAGGATGACAGCTGCTTTCTTCTAACAAATTCAAGTTGACGTCTGATAGGGTACGAAGAAGAAGAAGAAGAAACTCCTGGTTGGCTATTTCTTCACTGTCCTTTCTGTTGTCATGTATGTTACTCAAGTGCTGATTAATACTTGTCTTGTGGTCGTTTGTCAATGATGGTGATGATTGTCATGCTTGCAATTATTTTTCTGATATCAGACATTTTGTTTCTTCGTGTGTACGGCAGAGCCGAGATGCTGGAAACCAGTTCCTAGAGTTTGATGGCTACATAGACCTGGGCAAGGAGCTGTCTGTCCTGCATGCTCTGTTGCTGGAGTGCATGGAGAAATACTCTGAGGTTTGCTGTTTCTTTTGTTTTCATAACTCTGTCCTTGGGATGGGTTGGGGGATATGTCAGGGGAAGAATGCGCAGGATAGTGATGCTGTCAATAAACACTGACGGATCAGTGCTGCGCGGTGGGTCATCAGGCTGGGACTTGTCAGCTAGAGTGAGAGAGTATTTCATTGTCCATACACGTCAATAACCTCCGTATTGAGAATGGAGATAAAAGCAGTGAC
This sequence comes from Ariolimax columbianus, assembly GCA_036924085.1. Taxonomy (NCBI): domain Eukaryota; kingdom Metazoa; phylum Mollusca; class Gastropoda; order Stylommatophora; family Arionidae; genus Ariolimax; species Ariolimax columbianus. The sequence continues at coordinate 28,136,762 of JAVGWX010000020.1, read as the reverse complement.
CTCGTTGTTAAGATGGCTTTCTGTGGTTCTTTTAACAGGGGCAATCATCATGACTGATACGCAAGCCGTATTTCAGAAAGGATGGCTGAGATATGAGTGGATAGCAGCTGTTGAGGCCTCAAACCCCCAGGGGTTGACATGGATCTACTGTCCTGGTCATGCTGGGGTTCAGGACAGCAAAAGAGCTGACATCTTGGCTTCTCAAGCTCCCGTCATGGGCACGTTAGTGATGGATAGGAGTGACATTTTGAAATCAATTAACAAAAGTCTGTTGGATGAGGACACAAATACGGAGGAATCAGCAATCCACAGACTGCAAAGTTTCGGCACCAAACGAGGTTCAAGCAGAGTAGGGAGTATGAGAGGTCGAAGCAGGAGAGTGTACAACCAGTGAGCTTCAGAGACCATCATCATCCTGACTAACATTTGCTGAGAGAGACAGCACCTATAGGTATACCCGGAGTGCAGTGACGTCGATTACAGTAACATAATATTAATATACTGTTGTGCGAGTTACACTGATAACAGAGAGTTGATATAAATATAGAGATTAATATATTATCTCAATTGGAATGCTTGGATCTATCTCTGTCAATTGTGCCTGAATCTGTGAACATGTTTCTCAGATACTTGAAGTGTCTCTCTCTCTCTCTCTCTCTCTCTCTCTCTCTCTCTCTCTCTCTCTCTCTCTCTCTCTCTCTCTCTCTCTCTCTCTCTCACTCTCTCCCCTGATCACTTGGCCCGTAAAATCTCTTTCCCCTGTGCAGATTATTAATCTATTTAAATTATTTATCTTCAATGTTATGCCAGTATATTGTGAAATATATTTATTGAAGACCATTTTGTATCACATTTACCTGTGATACCCCTCCAGAACTTAGTCTGATCCTACGAGCGACTGGAACAAATTTAACTTGATAATCTGAATCACACATGTCAACATTCAAATAATCACTTGTTGTTTTTAGAATAACCACCATCTAAATCTTATTCGTCAGTCTCCAAGTCCTTGAGAACACTTTCAACGGCTTGTTTTGTTGTGTGATTTTTCCGTCAATAAAGACACTGCAAAACATGCTTAAATATATACGCCATCATATTTATTTCCTGAAAACCGTGCAGACCAAATTACACCTTAAAATAATGGTCCACATCCAATACACGATGGGGGGGGATTTACAATGTTATTGATTCAAAAGCTTAATGAAGTTTTGTGTTTCTGAGCTGGACAAGCAGTGATCTCCCTCTCTTACTTTGATTTTCATTACCTCCACGTTTGCTGTTTTTATGAATGACCACTTAAAGTATTCAGAATGCCTCACATGTGCACATATGCCTTTTCTCCCCATCCAGAGTTGGGTTTCGCACTTCTATGGCCCTGCACCCTCTTAGTTAGGAAGCACTGACTTCTGGATGAAGTAGGTCCACATGTTCTCATTTTGCTAGAATCGTTAATTCTCAGAATCACTTGCCTTTTCTCCTTATTTGTTTACAGACTGCGGGAAAGCAGTTTGAAGAACTGAACAAGATACTCAACTCGCTCTCCACTGCTTTTGATGATCCAACAGTTTTTCAAAAGCCCAACAGAAAATCTCAGATTTACGACAACCTCATCCCTGTCTCAGGCCATGCACGAGAGCCTCCTCAGGTTCCCAATAAAATACCGTACGGCCCTGCTAAGATGAGGAACCTGACTGCGTCATCCCCAACGGAAGTCTTGATTGACATGTTGCGGCACTGCGGCGAGTCCACGGACGATATCCCTGCTCTAGCAAACAGAGCCAAGTCTTCAGATAACTCTCAAGGGGACACCAGCAGTTCCAGCTCATCCCATACAACTACTGGATCGTCATCCAAAGTGAAAAGTGTACGAGAATCCCGGAATACCTCCGTTACAGGACCCCATCAAGTTTATAAAGAACGAAGAGTAAATGAGTCGTGGACACACATGGTGTCTGCTGCAGATAAAGTCAACGGAGACTATGTTGACCTGATCCCATTCATGGATGACGAGGCTCATAACTCATCCATGGAGATGGATGTCAACAATACAGGCAGTCAGGTAACTCATCTTTTGATTCTTTTTTGTATCACCGTCTCTCATGATAATGGCACTTATTTTTTCCTTTCTGACTGCAATGATCACATACATTTGGAGGAAACATGTGGACAAATTGTGCATTGGTAACATACAAAGGGGGAGTGATTCCGACCAAGCGTCTCTCAAGATACGCCTGGGTCACTCTCAATTTGTTCTCCAGTGATTTTGTGAGTGTCCATGTCTCAGTACCGTGTCACATTGCAGGGAGCACAGGGGAATTGAAGAGGGAGGCTCGTAGGTTCAGGTCTTGGCAACCGTCCAGAAGCGTGTTAATGGACGAAAAGGCTGCCCATATGGGATTCCAAGGTAAAATTTAGCAGGATCCATGAGCCAATTTAGGGGACCGTATACATGTAGCCATGTCAAATTCAGCCCAAATAGAAATAATTAGCTCACAGCTGTCAAAGTCAGCCCAAATAGAAATAATTGTCTCACAGCTGTCAAAGTCAGCCCAAATAGAAATAATTAGCTCACAGCTGTCAAAGTCAGCCCAAATAGAAACAATTAGTTCACAGCTGTCACAGTTGCCCAAATAGAAATAATTAGCTCACAGCTGTCAAAGTCAGCCCAAATATAAATAATTGTCTCACAGCTGTCAAAGTCAGCCCAAATAGAAATAATTAGCTCACAGCTGTCAAAGTCAGCCCAAATATAACTAATTAGCTCACATCTGTCAAAGTCAGCCCAAATAGAAATAATTAGCTCACAGCTGTCAAAGTGAGCCCAAATAGAAATAATTAGCTCACAGCTTTCAAAGTAAGCCCAAATAGAAATAATTAGCTCACAGCTGTCAAAGTCAGCCCAAATCTAACAATTAGCTCACAGCTGTCATGGTCAGCCCAAATATAAATAATTGGCTCACAGCTGTCAAAGTCAGCCCAAATAGAAATAATTAGGTCACAGCTGTCAAAGTCAGCCCAAATAGAAATAATTAGCTCACAGCTGTCAGCCAGCCCAAATAGAAATAATTAGCTCACAGCTGTCAAAGTCAGCCCAAATATAAATAATTGGCTCACAGCTGTCAAAGTCAGCCCAAATAGAAATAATTAGGTCACAGCTGTCAAAGTCAGCCCATATAGAAATAATTAGCTCACAGCTGTCAGTCAGCCCAAATAGAAATAATAAGCTCACGCATGTCATGGTCAGCCCAAATAGAAATAATTAGCTCACAGCTGTCAAAGTCAGCCCAAATAGAAATAATTAGCTCACAGCTGTCAAAGTGAGCCCAAATAGAAATAATTAGCTCACAGCTGTCATGGTCAGCCCAAATAGAAATAATTGGCTCAGCTGTCACGGTCAGTCCAAATAAAAATAATTAACTCACAGCTGTCAAAGTCAGCCCAAATCGAAATAATTAGCTCACAGCTGTCAAAGTCAGCCCAAATAGAAATAATTAGCTCACAGCTGTCATGGTCAGCCCAAATAGAAATAATTAGCTCACAGCTGTCACAGTCAGCCCAAATAGAAATAATTAGCTCAAAGCTGTCAAAGTCAGCCCAAATAGAAATAATTAGCTCACAGCTGTCAAAGTCAGCCCAAATAGAAACAATTAGCTCACAGCTGTCAAAGTCAGCCCAAATAGAAACAATTAGCTCACAGCTGTCATGGTCAGCGCAAATAGAAATAATTAGCTCACAGCTGTTATAGTCAGCCCAAATAGAAACAATTAGCTCACAGCTGTCAAAGTCAGCCCAAATAGAAATAATTAGTTTACAGCTGTCAGTCAGCCCAAATAGAAATAATTAGCTCACAGCTGTCATGCTCAGCCCAAATAATAATAATTAGCTCACAGCTGTCATGCTCAGCCCAAATAGAAATAATTAGCTCACAGCTATCAAACTCAGCCCAAATAGAAGTAATTAGAAAGGATCTCTGACCCAGCTCCTGATGGAAAAGGCTGGATGATATAATAGTGTTGATGTTTAAATGTTGCTGGTTGTTATGTTTTTGCTACATTTTTTCTTCTGCATGTTTGTCTAAGTGGTGTCAGCATATTATCTGATGATTATTAGCAGTCACTCATGCTGACTGTGTGCCAGAAATGCACAGTATTCAAGAAAATCCAAAAAGGAAGCATCAATTTCAAACATGATTCAATATCTAACCCATGAACCATATTTTAACTGATTACAATTGATTTAAAATAAAGAAAATTTTTCATTGTAGCTCTTACTATAGGACACCGTTTTAAACAACGTTGAAAACCTGATTGGAGGACCCCATTTTAACTGTCATTAGGTGGCAGCAACATCCACCTTTGTGGTTAATGTAGGCCGCTAGCACTAGACAAAATGGCATCCGTGCTCATGGAGCGTACAACAACAGTGTACTGTTCTGGTGTGCATTTTTTTTTTATAGCAAATGGACTTCTTGCAAAGGATATTTATAAAGAAATACTTCCTGCCTGTTTGTAGTGAGAAGTGTTTGTCATTATATATTTTATTCTCCATGCTTAAAAATTGCTGATGAAGCTCGACCTGGTCGTCCAGCTCAGATTGCAATAGAAGCATCTGTGGGGGAGATGATTTGAGCTGTCAGGCGAGCAACTGCAATAAGGTTTAGCATACAGCATAAGTCAGGATTGTTTGACATTCCTGAAAGTATGATCACAATGAATACCTAGACAATTGATTGACAAACACAAAATGAACTGAATAGGCCTGCCCTTGCAGTGTCTTTGTTGTTATGCAGATGAAGGTGAAGATATGCTTAACAGGATTTCTGCTACATCGCCAAATGTTGGGAAACTCATTTTGCGCTTTTGTCTGGGTGTACCATGTTAGACCAATGCCCTCCTTTGGGCTGTCTCTGCACCTCAACCTCGGACGTCTCCAATGGCATCTAAACTTGTAAGTCCACCAGGACATCACTCTATGTTCCGGTAAGATGGCGACCAAGTAACAGCTGCTCTCGTGGTCTGCGATCTTCATATGGTTTGTTTGGTCCAGTTAATGTATGGAGCGCAGTGTTGTGTGGTGATCATTTTCTAGCACGTCCTACGCTATTCACAGGAATCCTAGGTGTGTCATTTTCCTCGGAATTAGGAGAGAACACGATCTGGTCTTCATTTGTTACAGAATACACGTTGTTGGATAGGACGTCACTACAGATTGCGGACCGTCCATAGCAGTGTGCACGAACTACTTGGAAATTGCGTCCGTTTTCAACACGTGCCACTACCAGAATCTCCCCTCAGCCATGGGTTAATGGACCCTCACCTAGACCTACAGATGTGGGCGCTGATCAGCAGCAGCATCTTCTAGCCTACAAGTGGGAGCTGCTGCTGTCGAGAGGTACGGCATTCGCCTCTCAAATTGTCAAGGAAACGGTGGATGGCTCCCACAAGCTTCAAGCTACCCCTGGTCTCACGGATTGTACGACCTGAATGTCTGCATCTTGAGCTACTTCCAGTCGTCTTGCCACTGGTTACCGGTAACTCAGGACGAGCTTTTTTCTCACTATAATCCAAATTCAGGGCGAGGACAGTCTGATGATGTCGCCATCTTCGCTTGCGATGGGCAACTTACTTACTCTATGTGTGCATCTGTTGTCCGGCATGTGTCCCACATGGCCGGTCTATCTGTTGTTTTTTTTGTAACAGCATGACATCTTTGATGTCATTGACGTAAGTTCAACTTCTGATTTCTACTTTGCGGATATGGTCATCGAAGAGAGATCTTCAATATTCATCGCTCATTGAGCAATGCAGTCTATCTACATCAGCATTCCCTATACATACCTCGCAGCCAAATAGCATTGCTGGAGTGACCACACTGTTAAAGGTTATCTCTAGTGCTGTAGTTTTGCATCTGTTACAATATGGGTTTCATAGTTATTTCCCATTATAACTGAATTGTTTTATGTTATGAATCTGTTGCATGGAGTTTTGTAATATATATTGTTTATGTGTGCGCATACAATATACATACATATACATCTGTGTTTGCACGTATATATATTTGGAAGCAACAGACCCCTAATGACTCCCCACTAACTGCATGTCAAAATCTGCTATTTGTCTTGTGGGTTATCCCCTCGTAGGTTACAAGAAAAATCGTTTTAACTATCACTAAGGGTTTTAATACCAAAGTTATAATATTCAAAGCCAATGTCAAGTCGGGGGCCGCTGCATGGAGCGGAGACATGGAGAATAACCAAAGCCGTACAACAAAGACTCCAGTCCTTCATTAACAAATGTCTACGATGGATAATGCACATAAAATGGCAGGACATGGTGTATAATGGAGGGGGGGGGGGGGGGGGGGGGGGACAGCATCCATTGAAATAACAAATTAAGTGAAGAAAATAGGGTTGGATAGGGCAAATCCTACAAAAGGCACCGTCCCAACATAGCCAGAGGCTCCTACATGGAATGCTCAAGGGAAGAGAAAGATAGGTAGGTATACCACGGATAAAAGAATGCGAGAAGGAACTAAAATGATTAAATTATTACACTTAGAGAAAGGGCAGCCCAGGACCGTTTATACTGGCCGGATGTTGTCAATGGCCAAGAGGAGAGACAGACTTTGATTGATTGAATATAATCCAATTGTTGAGGTCCACTAGGAGAATATGCCTTAGAAATAAAGGCTGACTGCTACTGCATTCACCATGCACTGTACAGGCTACGGTTTTATTTTACCTTCGCTAGATAAAAAACATGCCTTTCTGAGGATTTGAACACATGCCCTTGAAGGCTGCAGTAGAAGCAATGCTGACAGGCGAAAGCAATGAAAGCCAGATAGTCCTGTTTACAGATGCCCTGTCCGTGGTTACAGCACTAAAAAGCCAGAAAAATACAGAACTTAATGATTTAAGAGCAGAACTCTGTCAACTATGCCAGCAGTCCACACCAAAAAGAGTAGTGGTACAGTGGCTTCCATCCCACTGTAACATTCAAGGCAACGAGAAGGCAGACAGACTGGCAAAAGAAGGTGCAAGGTTACCATAACCAGATCTAGTGTGACCTACGAAGAGTCCAAAAGGTTTATTAGGGCCAGATACATGACCAAATGGGAAACAGAACATACTGGCTACACACAAAATGATGCCTATTACCAATTGAACAGAAGAGAGCAGGTCGTGGTCTTCAGACTCCGCACAGGCCACAACAGACTTAGGTACCATCTATTCAATAAACTGAAGATAGGTGGCACTGATGAATGCACCTGTTGTACAGGGAAAATGACCGCTGAACATCTGCTGCAAAATTGCCCAACATACGAGGACCAGAGAAAACACAAATGGCCATCACCAGTGCCAACACTAGACAAGCTCTATGGCAGTGTCGACAGCCTCAGGATGACTGCTGCTTTCTTCAAACAAATTCAAGTTAACGTCTGACAGCGTACGAAGAAGAAGAACACATGCCCTCATGGTCAAATACTGACATCCAAGCTGCTCAGCCAATCGCTCTTGCTAGGTTATAGCATGTGTTTCAAAGCCTACATTTAATTATGAAGCTCTGAAAATCCCTGGAAATAGGGGCTGGGGTGAGACGGTAACAGGCACAATTTGCTTCTAGTAGATCTTTATAGCTACCAGTGTGGATCTATATAGCTACCAGTGTGGATCTTTATAACCCCAAGTGTGAATCTTTATAATTCCAGTGTGGATCTTTATAATCTCAAGTTTGGATCTTTATAATACCAAGTTTGTATCTTTAAATCTCTTGTGTGGATCTTTATAATCCCATGTGTGAATTTGCATAATCCCAAGTGTGGATCTTTATAAATCCCAAGTTTGCATCTTAAAACCTGTGTGGATCTTTATAAATCCCAAGTGTGAATTTGCATAATCCCAAGTTTGAATCTTTAAAACTCCCAGTGTTGATCCTTTTAATCCCATATGTTACTTACTTTTACTTAGTCGCTCCTCTTCTACCGTGAGGTGTAGAGGTTTGCCAGAAAGAATTTCATACTGCTCTACTCCGCTGTCTTTCTCCTGGCCTCTTTACAATCCAGTCCTCGATCACATAGGGAGTCCAATATGTGTTGATCTTTATAATCCCAAGTGTGGATCTTTAAAACTACAGTGTGGATCTAGAGATTCATATTGTGGAACAAAATAATAGTACCAGCACATAATTGATCGTATGTGGTGACAAGTGAGACTTGTATAACGGACTGGCAGCCTCATCATGTCTCAGCCAAGACGGTTGTTGAGCCTTTTCCATCTTCTCAGCCAAGACGGTTGTGGAGTTTTGCCATCTTCTCAGCCAAGACTGTTGTGGAGTTTTTCCATCTTCTCAGCCAAGACGGTTGTGGAGTTTTTCCATCTTCTCAGCCAATACGGTTGTGGAGTTTTTCCATCTTCTCAGCCAAGACGGTTGTGGAGTTTTTCCATCTTCTCAGCCAAGACAGTTGTTGAGCCTTTTCCATCTTCTCAGCCAAAATTTTTGTGGAGTTTTTCCATCTTCTCAGCCAAGACTTTAAAAAAGACAAAATGTTAAGAGTGTTTAAGATTCTAAAGCCATCTTCAAACATCAGTGCTTTGTTTAGGCTAAGAGTTGGATGATAATTGGATAGTTTACGAATGTGTCAACTATAAGTTAAAGGGATGTCCTTCCGCAGACTTAACCACTGGCTAGGAATGAAGTGTTAGAGGCTTCAGTATACTTAGCCACAACTTGTGTGAGGCGAGGTGGCCAGTTTCTTTCCTTGCTGCCTTTTCCTTCCCTAACTGTCCAAGCACCTGAACAGAATCCAACCACAACATGCTCCAGAGTTGCCAGTTGCGTACATACTCATGAAACCGTTGATCATCATCTTTGAGAGCTCTGTGCTCAACGATGTTAGGAAAATGTTTTCTTCCTCCGAGGCCAGATAAATTGTACTATGGCATTAGACAACTGATAAACACATGCAGATACCATGGCATTAGACAACTGATAAACACATGCAGATACATGGAACACTTTGCATGGCATTAGACAACTGATAAACACATGCAGATACCATGGCATTAGACAACTGATAAACACATGCAGATACATGGAACACTTTGCATGGCATTAGACAACTGATAAACACATGCAGATACCATGGCATTAGACAACTGATAAATACATGCAGATACCATGGTACTGAGCCGAAAGGTGAGAGCCTGAATGGTGCTCAATCAATAACAACAAAAACACAGGTTTATAAATTTGTGTGCATATTCAAATCCATGTGGATAGTCAATTTTGCATGGATACTCAAATTCAATTTCATGTGAACATTCGACTTTGTGCAAATAGGGAGTTATTGAGTGTATGTTTGTGAACACTACCCCATACCTGGCTGCCACAATCATGCTTTTTGTTCGCCCCCGCCTTCTCTGTACAGGTCTCCATTGGGCAGATGTCCACTGTGGCATCATCTGGTTATCAGTCACTCCCTCACAATCAGTCACAGTCAAATTCCCCGGTCGATCCCAGTACACAGCCACATCATGTTCAAGAGCTGACTAGAGAAATCACTCGCTCCCCTGTCATTCATTACCAGCCTGTGAGTGTTTGATCAAATTTTATATCATCCTCAGCTTGAGCTATCAGCTTATTATTATCCTTAGCTTTAGTTTCTGTCCTTAGTTTTAATCAACAATTAATTATCATCCTTACATTTAGTTATCATCCTTAGCTTTAGCAAACAGTGATTTTCATCTTTAGCTTTAGTAGACAATGAATTATCATCTTTAGATTTAGTAAACAATGAATTATCATCCTTAGCTTTAGTAAACAATGCATATTCATCCTTAGCTTTAGTAAACAATGCATATTCATCCTTAGCTTTAGTAAACAATGCATATTCATCCTTAGCTTTAGTAAACAATGAATTATCATCCTTAGCTTTAGTAATAATGAATTATCCTTAGCTTTAGTAAACAATGAATTATTATCCTTAGATTTAGTAAACAGTGAATTATCCTTAGATTTAGTAAACAATGAATTATTATCCTTAGATTTAGTAAACAATGAATTTTCCTTAGATTTAGTAAACAATGAATTATCATCCTTAGATTTAGTCATCACAATTAACTTTGGATATAGTGCGATGGTTAGCGCGCTGGCTTCCGAGCCGAACAACCGGGGGTTATCCCCAATTGATTATTTTGTTCCAGCCTAACAAATTTGGTACCAGATTAATCTGGGACAATATAGACGGCCAGTGTGATTTTGTCCACATCACCCCTAGTCTCCCATTGGTCAAGAAAAATATGGACCTAAACACTATTCCCAATATGCCTCACTGGCGTGTAGACAGAACCTTTACTTTTTTAATAACTTTTTTGTATTAAGGGCTAATTATCATCCTCATTTCAGCCAGCTGTAAATTATCATCCATAGCTTTACATAGAGGGCAAATATCTGTAACTTCAGCCAGCAGTCAATTATCATCCATAGCTTTACATAGAGGGCAAATATCTGTAACTTCAGCCAGCAGTCAATTATCATCCATAGCTTTACATAGAGGGCAAATATCTGTAACTTCAGCTAGCAGTCAATTATCATCCATAGCTTTACATAGAGGGCAAATATCTGTAACTTCAGCTAGCAGTCAATTATCATCCATAGCTTTACATAGAGGGCAAATATATGTAACTTCAGCTAGCAGTCAATTATCATCCATAGCTTTACATAGAGTGCAAATATATGTAACTTCAGCTAGCAGTCAATTATCATCCATAGCTTTACATAGAGGGCAAATTTCTGTAACTTCAGCTAGCAGTCAATTATCATCCATAGCTTTACATAGAGGGCAAATATATGTAACTTCAGCTAGCAGTCAATTATCATCCATAGCTTTACATAGAGGGCAAATATATGTAACTTCAGCTAGCAGTCAATTATCATCCATAGCTTTACATAGAGGGCAAATATCTGTAACTTCAGCTAGCAGTCAATTATCATCCATAGCTTTACATAGAGGGCAAATATCTGTAACTTCAGCTAGCAGTCAATTATCATCCATAGCTTTACATAGAGGGCAAATATCTGTAACTGCAGCTAGCAGTCAATTATCATCCATAGCTTTACATAGAGGGCAAATATCTGTAACTTCAGCTAGCAGTCAATTATCATCCATAGCTTTACATAGAGGGCAAATATCTGTAACTTCAGCTAGCAGTCAATTATCATCCATAGCTTTACATAGAGGGCAAATATCTGTAACTTCAGCTAGCAGTCAAGTATCATCCATAGCTTTACATAGAGGGCAAGTACCTGTAACTTCAGCTAGCAGTCAATTATCATCCATAGCTTTACATAGAGGGCAAATATCTGTAACTTCAGCTAGCAGCTTTAGCTGTCATTTATCATTTTAATTTTAACACACCCAATCATCCTTAGTTTTGTCTTAAACCAATTGTTATCCTTATCATGTATAATTAATTACCCATAGTTTCAGCTTAAACCAATTGTTATCCTTAGGTTTAGCTCATGTATAATTAATTACCCATAGTTTCAGCTTAAACCAATTGTTATCCTTAGGTTTAGCTCATGTATAATTAATTACCCATAGTTTCAGCTTAAACCAATTGTTATCCTTAGGTTTAGTTTATATCCAATTACCATTGTAGCTTTAGCTTACAGCCACACCCTTATTTTCAGCTCATGTCCAATTGTCATCCACAGTTTCAACTTGTACCCAATTATTATCCAGTTTGAACTTTAATTAATTGGTAGCTGTGCCTTCTTGTTTTTGTAAGCAGTTGTACTTTGAAAAACTTGTTGTAGTCTAATTTATCCCTTTCCTTGATTATCTTGTAAACCTGTATTAAATATCTCAAATTTATTCTTATATTATATGCAGTTATAATCCTTAGTTTTGACTTAAACAAATTATCATTCTCAGGGCTTGACAAATTTTAGAGTGGCTTACCAGTCAGTCAAAAATGTCACCAGTCAGCATGGTCAGACTACAGTCATGCAATTTATGTTAACACATTTAAACTAGGCACTAATTCACCTTTATTTTTACATAACAATGTGTACCAAACCAGAATATATTCTATTACTTACTTACATAGTATTAGTCCATTTTTTCTTAACAAAAAATGCACTGACATTCTTGGTAGTTTTAGCACTGAAGTACCCTTTATCGATGGCTTTAGTAAGTTAAAATTGTGGTAGTGGAGGTCCATTTAGATTCACCATCATAAGCTGGCTTATGTACAATCTATTTGAACCGTAATATCATTAATAATTGTGCTAGAGTCGTTATGTAGTAACAAAAAAACGTAATAAAAAATATTTTTTTTTACTAGTCACGCAAAAAATTTTTACTTGTCACAGACGAGCGCTTTTGTCAAACCCTGGTCATCTTTAACTTTAGTTTTAATCTAATTATGATTCTTAACTTTAGCGTTAATCCAATTATCATCTTTAACTTTAGCTTGCACAGCTTATTGTCATACTTAACTCTAATTTATATGCAGTTATCATCCTTGCCCCTAAGGAAGCAGCTAACCATACTATATATCTGATTTAAAGTACACCACAAAAAGTACATGGTGGCTTATTGTGTCTGTTGTTGTTGTGAAGCTTTGATGTTTTGCTTTTATGATCAAGTGTAAGGTGACATTATTTACCGTGGAAATGAGAGGTCTTGAGGAATATATAGAGAGAGTAATAATTTTATGTTGAAGTGTATCATGGACATCTTTATATGTGTAGCATTCCCCACCACCTGGAAGATCATCACAGAGGTGCAATGTCTGCTGGTCTGTATCTCTTCATCATCCATGGGGATAAATGATAGAGGACAAAAAGTAAAGAATGAGACCAGAATGCATTTGACCTCTGAAGTGGGGATGGTGTAGCCCAGAGCATGTACCACTCGCCAGTGGGTTCTGAAGCTACACCTATAGGGCTTCACCTGCTTCTCAGCCCTTTTCTCTTGCCCCTCTCCTAGGGCCTGTCTGGTTTGGGTGACCCTGCCATGATAAAACCCGCGCCGGCATGGATCATTGGGGCGTGCAAGCTCTCTAACCTCGGCAATGTAGGCTTACGTATGGAGAGCGAGTAAAGATAGATGGGACAAACTCTCCAAAGGAAACTCAACAGTATATCCAGACATGAGCTGCATTGGAACCAACAGAGTGAGATTAGTGAGACTGCTCAAAAATATCTGGCGAAGAACAGGGGAAGAGGATGAAAGTTTAGTCCGGCTCTCGTGGGTGATACTCAAAAATATGACACAGAATAGGAAGAGACATAGCATCTATTGCGGACCTATGTTCCATGGGGATGCAGATGAGCAAATGATGAAGACTGCATTTTGTGCCCGTGTGAGAAACTGGTGCTCTTGTCTCCATCATATTTTGGTAAAGGAGCTCGTGCCTTTTGCTCTACGAGCTACACCAGCATATCTACCAACTGTGTCACCCCAGTTGCACGGGTCAAAGGGTAGGGGCCAGGCAGAGTAAGGCGCCCACTTACTGTCCTGTAGAGCAGTGTTTCCCAACCTTTTTACACTTGCTGACCGGTGAAAACAGGAACAATCGTTCACGGGCCTGTGAAAATTTGAAAACATTGTTCACGGATCTGTGAAAATAGTAACAAAATTTCAGACAGAAAACAAATGCCATCATTTCTATATGACTTTGTCTATTAGTTAAAGCTGATATTATCAAATGACAATTATATAGCCATTTAAAATAACCAGAATTCGAGCAGTAAATAGATAAGAGGTTCAGCAAGAATTTCCATTTTCCTGGACCGGTAGTTGGGAATCACCTTTGTAGAGCATACCTGTGATGTCTCTGTCAGTCATTCAAATCAAAACCTTTCAGCTCCCTCTGGAGCACAGACCTGCAACAGCCCCACTGTACTGTTACATCATCATTTTCAACTCTCTAATCATATTTCTTTATGTCCTCCTCCAGCTGTAATCTTTATGTGTGTGTTAGTTTCCTTGATTACTATTACCTTGGGGATTCCAGAAGAGAGACTGTATTGTAATGATATCAGCAGGTTGTTGGTAATGTGTGCCGTATCCAACATCAGCTTTTATCCACAGCTCTTATTCCAGTAGTGTCTGTATGGGCTACTGCAGACTGAGAAATCATCCGTTCAACTAATTAAAAATTAGACAAACAGACATGTGAAGAGAACAAACAAACAGGGGAACATGTTGTGCTGGCTCCACGAGAAGAACAGAGTGGCTACTAGGCCCTCCACATTCCAATTGTGAGGTAAACTGTTTGGCGATAAGACAAGCCTGAGAAGGACAGCCAGGCTTACGAGGGAGATCGATTATGTGAGCATCAACGACGAACAAGAAAACTATTACATAAAGGTGTAGGTTTGAAGACAAAGACTGATAATAGTCAATCATCATAGACAAATGCATATAATCATCAATGGAAAAACAATTAGACAAGTACAGATGTTTGCATATTTGGGGCAAACCATCAAAGAAAATGTCCACAATGAAATGGAAATTAGGACAAGAATTGCATTGGCAAAAATAAAACCCTAAGAGAAATACAGAAATTGCTAACCTCAAGAGAGTGGTGAATGCTTGGAATGCATTGCTACCAGAAGTAGTGGAGGCAGGGACAGTTAGTGCATTTAAAAATAGATTGTAAGCACATAGCTTTTAGAGCAAGGAAATGATTGTTTACATACTCTGCAGAGTATTCTAAACCAGTATAAAAATGTTAAGTTACAACCTTACAACCAGTCTTAAGACTGATCAACCAGAGGATAGGGCCAAACAAAGAGATGCTCAGACACCCTTACAACCAGCGTTAAGACTGATCAACTAGAGGATAGGGTCAAATGGAGAGACATGCTCAGACAATCTTACAACCAGCCTCAGGACTGACCAACCAGATCATGATGATATTGTATATTATACATAAGTGTCATTTAAAACTTTACAATGTTCATTTTTATTCCTGGCATGAAATGATTTCTTTCCATTCTCTTTATTTTCAGCCCACTCAGCCGCTGGCATTTTCCAACCCCCTATTTCAACATCATCATCATCATGAATCGAAACAAAGTGGTGTTCGGACCCACCATGGCATCCCACTAAGTCAAGCTGAAACTGTCCAGAGGGTATCCAGTGACTCTTCTCTCAGCAGTGACAATGGAGGTGAGGTCAAGGACTCTGTTTCCATGCCTCGGAAATCACGCTTTGATAAAATGACTTCATCCACTCCATCAGCCACTGCCTCCAAAGACTATCAGTCTACCATTGCCCCACTCAAGAAACTGTCCCAGCTATCCACCTCTAGCAGTGACGACAGTTTAAACGAACAGTCAGTGTCAAGTGTTAGCAGCTCATCACACAGTTCTTATTCTTCAAACTTTGTCCACTCCACCTCTGCTAGTTTCATCTCTCCTTCACCTTCAACAAGGGCCACTTCATCTGTGATGTCTTTCATGGGAAACAGTGCAATGAACGGCTGCAGCACCTTCCCTCGCCGTCACCGTGGTCAGCAAGAACAAACGAACGTCAGAGATGCAAGTCCGCCGCCACCAACTCCCCAGAGGGAGACTATGAACACATCTACTGGTGGGGCTGACAGCTCAACGACTGTATTCAATAAAGGTCCAACTTTTCACAGACAGATGTCAAACCCTGGCCGAGGGGCCTCCAGTAACAGTGCACCAGGCACTCACCAGACATCTAGGCCTTTTCCCAAAAGGACGGGAATCACAACTAACCAGACTGGGCACGTACAGCAGAGAAACTTCCAGGGAGTCAAGAATGCTGGGTTTTTGCCGTCGGATGTGGGCGGTGCTCTCCAGAGTAACAACAACGGACAGCATAGCTTGTCATCAAGTCCAGCAATATCTTCTAGAGGGTTTAGCGCCTCCACCGGTAGCAGTACGCCATCCTCCAGCTACTCCAGTCCTGCCAGTCACCATAGAGTCGATAGAAGCAGCCACCTGGGGAGCCCAGCTAACTTCAGAATCGGCAACATCGGCATCACCACAAACACTACGACCAGTATAAGTAGCGCTTCATCAGTCAGTTACAAAGGTGTGACTCACAAGCCGCCAACTGCAACAACAACAACATCCACGGGCTGGCAGGTTGCCCATCACATGGAGAGGTCAAGCTCTTCGCAAGAGACGAGCAGTAGCAGTGACTCGTCTCCGCAGAGCTTGGTGCGGTCCAACCAGCACAGCACATGCAGCATGCACGAGTCTAGCAGTGCTCACAGCATCAGCTCAGCGCACTCTCCCATCCAGCCCTGGGGCTACACACCTTCACACAGTGACTCAAACAGCTCTGTAAGTAGCCTCACCAAGATGCATCAGAGAGTGCCGGCGCGTAGTGACTCCAGTGGGTCCCTAGGAGGGGTAAATGTGTCCAGGATATCGCAGACTCCCAGTGATTCAAACAGCTCGGTGTCTAGTGGTAATAATAACAACATTAGTGGGTTCTCAAACTCCAGTCAACTGGACAACCGAGGTCTTTTTCACAGCCACCCAAGTCCTTCAGTTTTCAATGCAAGACTTTCCAGCATCAGCGACAGCCACATAAACACTTTATCTCTTCAATCGAACCCTCTGCCACAACCTCCGGCGTTCTTGACATCCAAGTACGCTGTAGTCCACCCTCACCCCACTAACCCTGTTGGCAGTTCTGGCACTGAGCGTGTCACGTCGTATCACTCAAACCCAGAATCCACAAAGCCTGGGTCCAACATCTCCCACTCCTACACAGTGTCCCGTAGCATGGACCTTGCTTACCTGAGCAAGCAGAGAGACGAGACTATCCAGAGGGCCAGCACGGACTCAACTCTGAACCAGCCCCCAGAAGGAATGTCACCCACTGAGTCTTGTCCTGGTTGGCCTTTGACCTGTGATGAAAGTGTCCAGTCAGCTTCACCGACCACAAACAGTGCATCTACTCGCAGGCTGTCTCCACAGTCGACTGTTCACATGGGCATTAGCTCGGTACAAAGGAAACTACAGGAGCAGGAGAGAACAAAGCAGGAAGTATGTTTGTATGTCATGTTGCTTTTACTTATTTGGTTGTTGTTGTTTGTGAATGCCCACGAGTAGGTTTACTTTTTTTGTGCGCCCTTAAAAGGAAGTTAAGTGGTGGGTTGCAGTAGCTTTCCTCGCAACCCTAGCGTGTGGAGCGAGGTCCTCCAGGAAGTTGTGCTATGCTTGACGTCATCTGTGTGTTGCTCACCTCGTTAGCCAGGCTGCCATGAAAATGGCCCGTTTCCAGGTAGGGCTACTAGGAAGTCGAGGTGAGGGTCTTGGCCAGTATGTTTTGCCTGACCCTGACTAACATGTCTGATCGGTATGTAGAGCCTGACCAGATGTTAGTCTTCCTCCCCACTTATTTGGTCAAGTTCCCTTAGGTTCATAGAACTGCAACTGTTACTCATCATCAATCTCTTTATTGGGTTGACTTCTTGAACACCTAAATAGTGTAGTGGTAGAGCACTCTCTTTCCACTGAAAGGATATGGGGTAAACTGCCATTAATGGTATGCCCCAGTCAACTCAATTGTAAATGAGAACCTGACTTTCTGTTAGGGAAAGAAAGGGTTCAAGCAAGGAACTGGCCACCTTGCCTCATAAAATGAAGTCTCTCACGCCTCATCCTTGACAACATTGTCTGCTACCTTTACCTTTTTAGTTCCCACTCATAATTCTCTGGCTGTTCCCACATGGCTCAAGACTGCTTCCATAAGGCTGAGGCTGCTCCCATGAGACTCTTGACAGCTTCTATAAAGCTCAGGCTCCTTGTCCAATTTCTTAGCCATGTCTTCTTTGACCTCGAAACGTTCCTCATTTCCCTGTTCCCAACCAAGAACACAACTAGTTATGTAGTCAGGTTCCTAGTAGTGTGTCCTATCCAGCTCTATTTGATTATTTTCATATCCAGCCGTACCGATTAGTTTTCATTCCACTTATACTGTTGAGCGCTGTGGGAAGCTTAAGTCATCTTTCCTGTGCCAAATGCGCTGCGTCTGTCGTTGTGAGCCAGCGTCATTGCAGTCACTTTGTCATCTATTCACCTGCATCACGGTCACTCTCTTGACCTGTAACCACTTTTAATATAGTTGTAAGCCATCAGTGGAATTTGATGAGGATATATTCTCATGAAATGTCTTAACCTACCTATTTTTTGCGTAGAAATTTACCTTTCACAAGGTGTAGTACCGACCATACTTTGAATGTCTTTGTTTCATGTCAACGCTCCATATGAAAGAACCAGTTTGGTCATGTCTTGTGTCCTCTCCATATAAAAGGTCCAGTTTGGTCATCTGTCTTGTGTATGCTCCAATATAAATGGACTGACTTCACATTGCTAAGCTTGATATGCATTTTGATGATTTTAGAGTTCCACTTGTTATTCCTGCCTATTATCCCCTCAACCATCTGTCTTGTTTAGGATGCTCTCCTCATTTAATGGTTTGCCCCACAGCCCCATAGGAGCCGTGTTGTTGGCCCCAATTAATTTGACAACTTCAAGTGGGCCACAAGACACCTTAACCCGGGACATCCATATATCGCGGTGTGTGTAAATACCTAATTTTCCAAGCCACCAATGTGACGAGCGGACCATTATTTTCAGGCATATTTTAGGTTGTATTGCTTGGATTTTGGTCATAATATTGTACGTCTACACAATACACACATTTCCAGAAATAACAAATATGGTGTTGCAAATATCAAAGACAATAATTTTTTATCATTGTCGTGATGAAAAGGGGTTTTGAAAATTTCAGGAAATACCAATTCTAAAAGGCTAACAGGCTGTTAAAATGAATTTAAACAGTGATTATTCAGTAACGGATCAGTTGTTATTTGAATGACATGTATGTGATTCTGATTACCATTTATCCATTGATTATGATCACTCTGGATCTGTTACTCGTAGGATCAGATTACGGTCCTGTAGGGGGTATCCCACATAATATACTAAGTAAATTTGATGAATATATTCCACACTCTACTGAAGTAGGAACATTGGAGATTAGCAGGTCAGTCAATTTTAGATAGAATAACTAAATTAGAGCACATAGTTTTGTCATAGTAAATAGCTCCACTCAAATGTCTACATTGTACGAATTTTATCAGGAGCACAGGGGAATGAGATTTTACAGCCTAGGTAGCCAGGCATCAAAGGGTTACGGCAGATGAGACATAAATGCACCGATAGAACAAAACACAGCAGCTCCATGTATGCATTGGTACACTACAGGATGCCGGAGAAGTGTACAAAACCACGGTTTTTAGAGTGGTACATGAAGGAGGACTGACCAACAATTTTGAAGTACAAACGTAAGCAAGGCAGGGAAATCTATTGTCACCAGACTTGTTCCGGATGGCGATAGACTGGATTATGCAGAAATCAAAGTCAGGGAAGATAACCAGAACACTGTGGCCACAGTTAGAGAACCTAAACTATGCAGATGATTTGGTACTGCTGTCCCATAGCCAAATGCAAGATAAACTAAATAAGGTTAGGCATACTGGGACTGAATATTAACGTGAAGAATATCAACACCTTAAACAAAGAACCAGTCGTGCTTGGAGGTCAGACTCAGATGAGACTGAAAGTGAACTTTGACCCTAGACCTCAACTGGGAAGAGGCAGAAAGGGCATCTCAAGACCGAACTTTGCTTGAGGAGGGTTGTAAATAGTCTATGCCCTGAAAGAAGTGAAGACTGTCTGTTCTCTATACTTTTTCTGTCCCACCTACCCTGTCTGCCACTCCCACACTATCTGCCCCTCCTACCCTATGTCTCTCCTACCTCATCTGTCCCTCCTACTCTGTCCGCCCCTCCAACCCTATGTCTCTCCTACCTCATCTGCCTCTGCTACCCTGTCTGTCTCTCCTACCTCATCTGCCGCTCCTACCTCATCTGCCGCTCCTACCTCATCTGCCTCTGCTACCCTGTCTGTCTCTCCTACCTCATCTGCCGCTCCTACCTCATCTGTCCCTCCTACCCTGTCTGCCCCTCCTACGCTATCTGTCTCTCCTACTCTGTCTGTCTCTCCTACTGTCTGTTCCTCCTACCCTGTCTGCCCCTCCTACCCTGTCTGCCCCTCTTACCTTGCCGATGCACCTCATTAAGTCACAGAGAGAGATTGTTGGTGATAATTGTCTTCTGAAGTTCCTCCAAAGCCTCACACATATTCTCTTCTATGTTTCAGTATGAACAAGAAGTCCATGTCCTCCGCCAGCAACTGCTGGAGGCACAGGAAAGGTTACAGCAGGCTGAGCTGAGACTCCTTGACCACGAGATAGACACACACAAGCTGATGGATGAGTGGCAGTACAGGCTTGTTGAGTCTGAGGAGAAGATGAGGAGGCAGCAAGCAGAGAAAGACGAACAGATGAAGTCAATCATGACAAGGTATATAGGATGTTTGAGAGCACATGCTCAACAATATCTGGTTTTTCTTCTTTTGTCCTTCTGTTCTTCCCTTCCGGTGTCACAAGGAGGAGATATGCATAGACTTCTGGTTTGCGCTAGGTGTGAGTTATGTCAGTCTTTTGGAGTGTTTCTGTGATCTCGTCGATTCATCGTCGCCAGGGTTGTCCTCTTGCTTGTAACCCTGAAACCTCCATGTGGTATGACCGCACTGCAGGTTGAACGTACCACATCCATGTCACATGACCGAACCACTTTATCTTCTGTGATTCAATATAGTAGTTAATCAATTAAGTCCCCACAATTTTCCTCAACGTCCTGTTGTGAAATTTGTTGCAAATTGTCTTTCAGCGCATCTCACAGGTGTCGATCTTATGTTTGGGCGTATCTAAAAGAGCCCTAGTGTGGCGCTGATAGCATAACGTAGGGAGGATGAGTCCTAAGTCTGGTAGTAAGGTTGTCTGATGTTGTCTCTCCATTTGTCACTATCATCTGGTCAATCAGTTCTGAGACTGGTTGTAGGGTTGTTTGAGCATGTCTCTCCATTTGACCCTATCCTCTAGTTGATCAGCCTGAAGGCTGGTTGTAGGGTTGTTTGAGCATGTCTCTCCATTTGACCCTATCCTCTAGTTGATCAGCCTGAAGGCTGGTTGTAGGGTTGTTTGAGCATGTCTCTCCATTTGACCCTATCCTCTAGTTGATCAGCCTGAAGGCTGGTTGTAGGGTTGTTTGAGCATGTCTCTCCATTTGACCCTATCCTCTAGTTGATCAGCCTGAAGGCTTGTTGTAGGGTTGTTTGAGCATGTCTCTCCATTTGACCCTATCCTCTAGTTGATCAGCCTGAAGGCTGGTTGTAGGGTTGTTTGAGCATGTCTCTCCATTTGACCCTATCCTCTAGTTGATCAGCCTGAAGGCTGGTTGTAGGGTTGTTTGAGCATGTCTCTCCATTTGACCCTATCCTCTAGTTGATCAGCCTGAAGGCTGGTTGTAGGGTTGTTTGAGCATGTCTCTCCATTTGACCCTATCCTCTAGTTGATCAGCCTGAAGGCTGGTTGTAGGGTTGTTTGAGCATGTCTCTCCATTTGACCCTATCCTCTAGTTGATCAGCCTGAAGGCTGGTTGTAGGGTTGTTTGAGCATGTCTCTCCATTTGACCCTATCCTCTAGTTGATCAGCCTGAAGGCTGGTTGTAGGGTTGTTTGAGCATGTCTCTCCATTTGACCCTATCCTCTAGTTGATCAGCCTGAAGGCTGGTTGTAGGGTTGTTTGAGCATGTCTCTCCATTTGACCCTATCCTCTAGTTGATCAGCCTGAAGGCTGGTTGTAGGGTTGTTTGAGCATGTCTCTCCATTTGACCCTATCCTCTAGTTGATCAGCCTGAAGGCTGGTTGTAGGGTTGTTTGAGCATGTCTCTCCATTTGACCCTATCCTCTAGTTGATCAGCCTGAAGACTGGTTGTAGGGTTGTTTGAGCATGTCTCTCCATTTGACCCTATCCTCTAGTTGATCAGCCTGAAGGCTGGTTGTAGGGTTGTTTGAGCATGTCTCTCCATTTGACCCTATCCTCTAGTTGATCAGCCTGAAGGCTGGTTGTAGGGTTGTTTGAGCATGTCTCTCCATTTGACCCTATCCTCTAGTTGATCAGCCTGAAGGCTGGTTGTAGGGTTGTTTGAGCATGTCTCTCCATTTGACCCTATCCTCTAGTTGATCAGCCTGAAGGCTGGTTGTAGGGTTGTTTGAGCATGTCTCTCCATTTGACCCTATCCTCTAGTTGATCAGCCTGAAGGCTGGTTGTAGGGTTGTTTGAGCATGTCTCTCCATTTGACCCTATCCTCTAGTTGATCAGCCTGAAGGCTGGTTGTAATGCTGTCTCGGCATCTCTCTCCATTGGACCCTATGCTCTACAGCTGTCTTCATTTCAGCATAGGTTCATACTTTCATATGCCTGAGATGTAAAGGTGAGTCTTGGTCATCCTCTTCCTCTTTTACCCTGGATGGGCATACACCTCATTTCACATACCATGATTTTTCTTTCTTGTGCCTCAGTGAGAGTCCATGTCTGACACTTTTAGCAGAGAGTTGGTATAAAAAATACTATTTATCAGCTGTCTCTTTGTCTTTGTCTCTGTTTGTGTATTAACTTTCTATATTCTTGATTTTCTTCCTCTCTATCTAGCCTTCCCTATTCCCAAGTATTTTTTTTTTTTTGGCGTCGTCTTATTTCTCTAATCCCAAAGGCGGTGTGCATTGCACTGTGGTTTTTACTTTACGCCTGTCGGCCCAGTGCATCCGACTTCAGCATCCATTTTATGAAAGGATCTGCTTCCTCCTGCATTTTCTAAGGGTTTGCTTCCCCGGGGTAACGGCCGGTGCTGTGGTGGGAATCAAACCCAGCACCTTCGGATTGTGAGCCGTCCCATTCCCAAGTATTTGAATTCACTGACTTGTTTAAGCTCTGTACTTTTTATCTGTATATTTAGTGTTTTCTCTATTCTGCTGATTTTCATTGCCTCAGTCTTTGCTGTACTAATCTTCATATTATTTCTATCGCAGACATTGACAAGGGCATTCAGATGTTCTTGGAGGTTTTGTTCATAAGAATCATTTACTATCATAATGACTAATATGCAAATGTATCAAATCTTAGAATAAGTGAGAGTTTATGGTCTACAAGGAAGAATAAACACAGCAACAGGGAAGGATTATTCACGAAAAGAAAAAAAAGACAGCCGAACACCAGCGAGCGACGCCAGCGAAGAGGATTGTTAAATACCAACAAGCGACGGCGGTGAAGAGGATTGTTAAATACCAACAAGCGACTGCGGTGAAGAGGTAAAGGATGAATTCTATTAGGGAGCCAACATGCAGTTGTGAATGATCTGACAGCAGCCGGGGTCTAATAGCTGACTGCTTGCATCAGAGCTGACCAAGACCTTATTCTGCCTCCAAGTAGCAACGCTGGGAACAGGCTGCACAAGTGTAGTCTAGCTAAGAGAATAGGGATTTTGTGATCGATCACAAATGATAAAGTGCGACGTAGAATTGAGAATGCAAGTGGACTGTACAACGACAACCTCACAACAATCAAAAGGAGAAAGCTGACTTGGTATGGCCACGTCTCGAGGTTCAAGGGCCTTGCAAATACGATACTACAGGACACAGTACAGGGCAAGCGAAGGCGAGAACATCCGGTAAGACAGCATCCATAAATGAACTAACCAACCCAAGCAGGCACAAAAAGGAACTGCAGACAGAGATGGATGGTGCAGGATTGTGGAGGTGTCACCAGGAGTGCCCCAACGATCTCAAGAGATCACTGGATGAAATGAAAGACAGGGCAATTTGTCGACTTCCTATTTCTCCACTTTTATTGACGATTTATTTGTCCATTTCTTGTTTTTGTACGTTTGTTTAACTTATTTATCCATTTCTTATTCCCCTTTGAAGGCTTCAGTCAATAGAAGATGAGCTTAAGAAGGAACAAGCTGAAATGGCAAGTGCAGTGGAACACAAACAACATGTCATTGAGGTCCAGGAACAGAGGATAAGGAAGCTTGACCAGGCCAACAACAAACTCTTGCAAGCTCTTGTGGACCTCAAAGGGAGAGCAGCCCGACAAGCAGCAGCTGATGAAAACAGCAATTCTTCAACTTGCAATGGAATTCTGGCCAACAACGAAATTGCTGGGTTCAAAACTAGTTCGTGCTAAAAATTGTCTCAGGGTACATATGTTTGTGACATGTCACACAATTGTATTGATATGTGGTAGAGTGATATTGACATGTGGTACAGTGTTATTTGGTATGGAGTAAAGTGTTTTTGACATGCGATTAGTGACATTGTCAAACTCCCCATGTACGAAGTACATACTAGAACGCGATCAAGAAACCTCTACATAATCTGACCACTGAAAGGTACATACTAGGACGCGATCAAGAAACCTCTACATAATCTGACCACTGAAAGGTACATACTAGGACGCGATCAAGAAACCTCTACATAATCTGACCACTGAAAGGTACATACTAGGACGCGATCAAGAAACCTCTACATAATCTGACCACTGAAAGGTACATACTAGGACGCGATCAAGAAACCTCTACATAATCTGACCACTGAAAGGTACAAACAGGACACACACAAAAGTGAAAAGGAAGACATTGTCAAATATTTTATTGCTCAAGACCCTCCAAAATAGACCACTGGTGGAGAAACTCTGGCCCACAAAACAATTTTCTGTGGCCGTCAGCAAATTGAGATTGGGCCAATTTCTCTGTAGTTCTCCTGTAATGTTCTCCGCATGAACCTTTTTCAGAGAGAGGTTAAGAATAGGTCCACTGCTCCATACTTTCAAATCGTAAAATGGTACTGAAAGAGAGTTGTGCAATTGCAAAATGTTTAACAATGTGTCATAGAAGTTACTACTGTATGTGCACATGAATGTTTTGTTGCAGGCTTCCTGTAAACAGTGGTGACATTGTGCTTTAGACCCAAAATGGGAGGAAGATAAATGTTTACGTATACAATGGAGTTTTTGCATATGACCAATGTAATGTTCAGCTTTAAATGTGGCCCACATACAACCATGTTTGTCCCTCGCTGAACTGACCGAGATCAGAAACACTGAGGATGTAAGATTATAAAGCAGTCTCTGAAATCCATGCTGGGGCCATTGATGAAAAGCTAGTAAGTGAATGGAGACTTCGCAATGTGAATGTTGTGTTAAAAAATAGTGCTGCTTTAGTCACTGTCTTTACTTGTAATTCTGGTATCCAAGCAGGCAGATCATGCCTGCTGCCAGGTAGCCGAAGGATATCCGTATTACATTCTTTATTTTGCCAAATTTACTTCCTGCGGCTTACTAAGCCCAGGAGAAGGTGGATTGAGTATTTAGTAGGAATTTTATTTATTTTTAGGGTTTTGTCTGACATGCAGCTTACAGCCTGCTATTATCGGCTTTCAACTGTGTTTTATTTGCCACAGTGTGTGCACAGGATCTTCATGTTTTTCGTCAGTCTCCAATATAACTAGACACACTGGTCTCACAGTCACCTCCATTGAGGCTTGAAAATTGTGGGATTTGAAACTCCATCATTTCGTGCTTTCGTTTCTTGAGAGGCAAGCATTTTCAACATATTGGCCCTCCCTCTCTCTTTTCTCTTACACACACACACACCCCCCCTTCCCCAATGTCATTTACTTCTTTTCGGGGGGGGGGGGGGGGGGGGGGTGTAATCAGAGGAAATGTAACTGTGACATGACCTGATTCCAATGTAGTTCTTTGTCTCCGAGACAGTCTTATGGTGTCATCCCAGCCGACTTTTGGGTCATTCACACGCTGGCCCATAAAAGTGTCAGAGCTACAGCCTTCATGCTGCCACTGACCTGAAATGTTGGCGCTAACAGCTCACACATGTCTTCATGTCAGTCATCTTGAAATACGTTTCTCTTCAAGCCCTGGGGTCGCAATTTATTGGAGACGATTTTAAGAAAGTCCAAGAATACATTTCTATTCTCATTGGTTGAATATGATTTTTAAATGTCCACGAGTCACATTTTTATTTGTTTGGATCAAATTTTCTAAAGTCGTTAGTTCTCTTTTGTTTTAAATCAAGTATAAAAAGTGTGTTTCCCACTGTTCATTTAACATCAACTTTACAGGAACATTGCTTAACTGTAAAGAATCAGTCTGATCCCTGCATGTGGCTTGTTAACCCTTTTAGTCTGGACTCATTTGGACGATTTGTGTCTTTTAGTCAGGACCAAAATGCCAGATTTCCGTACCTCAAAGTTTTATTTGAAATAAAATTCATTATTATTGAAAGAATTGAGCTAAAGTGATCTACATATCTTAAGACATGTTAGGTTAACCTTTACCATGCCAGATTACAAAATTACGTCTATTACCTGCAGGCGATCTATTTTTCAGCATGTCATGCCCCGATGTGGTTGTTGATTTTGAAAACATCTAATATTTTTCTATCTAAATCACGAAACACAAACGCATGTTTCAGTGGTCAATTTTGGTCGTGACAGTCGACCATTTGTAGGTTTTCGGCGCCTACTAGCCGAACTAATTAAGTGGGAATTGTGATGTGTTGGTGATGACAGTCGAACATCCAGACTGCAGGCTTTCACAAACGGATGTTTCTATCACATATTTCATGTCGGGTGTAATAGTCAACAACCCTCTTGTAGCAAAGTACACAGTAAATAACAAAGCGGGAGAGAGTACACATTGATATGACACAGTACTCAGGGAAAGACAATTAATAATACGGCCAGACATGCACTGGATTTGAACGCTCCGTGCAACAAAAGAGTAGGTATGCCACAGATGGGGGGGCTAGTATAGTAGATAGTTCAAAATAGGAATAATTTGCAGGTGCAATTCTCAAGCAATTCGCTATTTTCTGTGGTTACAGCGTGGCTCGGTTAGAATCACGTTCGGGGACCCTAAAAAGCCGGTTCATGATTTTAATAAGGGACCACTTCTCCAGTCGACCCAGCTGTAAATGAGTACCTGAAGTATGAGTTAGGAAAAGTAAAAACAGCAAGGAAGGGCACTGCCTACTCCACCTCTCACAGATTGAAACTTAGTACAACGGAGTCTTCAAAAACTCCATTAGCACTTTTAGTGTTAAAATAAATGTGTGTATGAGGCATATTTACCATGTCACCTGAGGCTTTCTGTATGCCGAGGTTGAGCCCCACCATAGAATGTATTGCCATTTCAACTTTGATATTGCTCTTACTTTACGACATGAACCAGGCCGACCATAAAACATGTTCTAGTTTCAAGATTCAATAGGGCCACGTCAGAATTAAATATCAAATGAAAATGGGTGAGCCAACCTCAGAATGATATGCCACTGGAGTAGTAACTTGGCTGTTCAAATAATGAAAAGACGAGTATTAAGCCTCATGTCAGAAACAGTCTTGCCGCATGGATGACCTCAAATGTGTTGCTCAGCTAAAATTAATCTTGCAATAATTGATGGAAGTGTACAGGAATAATCTAGATGTTTAATCATTATAATCATATTTTTGTAAATGGTTTTTGTTTGGTCACAAAGGAATAGCTGATACGACTGAAGCAGCTGAATAGCCTGGCAATGAGAGACATGTATAAAAACAAACTTCTCTCTCTCGTGTGCTCTTTTAGTGAATGTGAATGATAACTGAAACAAGCGTGTCAGTTTTATCAGCTCAAGTACAAACACTACAACTTATTTTTGAACTGAAGGATCTTAATCAGGGATAAAAGACAGCACAAATGAAAATATCGAACTGGTCAGATGATTATCATGTTCTCAAACATGCATTCCATTGGACACATGCTGTCAAAAAGTCATGTGACGTGCAGTTTGGCTGAAATCAGAATGTGGTCATTGTCTAATTGGGAAAAAAAGGCATTGAATTATAGATGCCAAAATTTGGTTAAAACAAAGGGTAATAAAAGAAAACACACCAACTAAATGTGAGATAAATAAGGGAAGTATATACACACACACACACGAGGTGTGTTTAAATGAAACCGGACGAAACTGCAACAAGTGAACATACGTACGATGCACGTGATGATGTCACTTCTTGTGTAAACAGCACATACCAACCATCAAATTTGCTAAATTTCATTATACTCCGGCTCAGTTTCTTTAGCAGACCGTTGAAAATAATGGCGGGTATGATACGGAGTCCATCTAGAGTTGATCAGCGAGCAGTGATTCGGTTTCTAACAGCTGAAGGATTTTGACCAGTTGACATTCATCGCAGAATGTAGGCAGTGTATGGTGACAAAATTGTGTTGAAGACAACAGGGAAGAACTGGTCAACGATGTTTAAAGAAGGACGCGAGTTAACAAAAGATCTTCCGAGACCAGGTCAGGCGTATATTGTTGCGTTATCTCACAGAGGATAATGAAATTTTGCAAACTTGATGGTTGGTATGTGCTGTTTACACCTCAAGTGACGTCATCGTACGTATGTTCACTTGGTGCAGTTAGGTCCAGTTTCATTTGAACACGCTTCGCGCGTGTGTATATATATATATATATATATATATAAACAAGAAAAACAATTCTAGTGACAGTGACTGGTGCAGTTGTATGCTCCAGGTTAAGCATAGGCCACCACTATTGCTGGCTTCCTTACAGGAAGTCTGGATCGGAGCATATGATGTGACTGTTTTCATTGCAACGTCTTTGCTATTTTGAACCAAGGTACTACTCAGGTGGAGAAAATTTGATGTAGGGAATAATGAATGAGTTAAAGAGCTGTCGCTGTGTTCTTCAGGTATGCAGGTCTTTTTGGTGGTGCCACTTAAACATTGTCTTTACGCAGATGAGTGGAAGTTGAGGCCTATTGGATCGGAAAATGTACTTGTCTTGACACTAGTCAAAAAATGTTATGGGAGATCAGATGAACAAATCAGACTTGACATGTCCCATGAACTTGAATGTGTCATTTAGGGTCAACAATGGGAAAGAATCATGATAGTGTAGAGGAGGAAAGGGAGAGAATCATGATAATTATATGATAAAGGAAAATTCATTTGAGAGAGAAGGAAGTGGAGTAGCTAATTTGATGAAATTTTTGTAAATAGACGCGTGTGAATGTTGTGTACTTTCATATTTAACACTGCATCAACGAAGGCCAAATTGGAATGAAAGGTCGAATTGTTAATTTGTGTGTTGCATATATTGATAAGCCAACAGTCACACAGTTCTGCTTCTAGATGATTTCAATCAACCATGGTCTTTTCATAATGGAGAGCGACAACCAGGTGGTCTTCTACCCTGGGGGCAACTCTTCTCTCTCACCTCACTCTGTTTCATTTGACTCTGTCCTACAGTCACACCCTTGCGCAACTTTCACACGCGCCCTCGTGGTAAAGCCCTTCCATAGCACTTTGGTGGGGCTGGCTTCTGAGGGCTCACAAACCTAACATAGGTACATACAGATGCACACATGCATCCAAGCACTGGTTTATGCGTCCTGATATCGCCCAATTGACTACGGTCTGGGGTGGAAAATGGCGCGCCTCCGCCAGTAGAAACTAGTGAGGCAAACATCTAAGCAAAAAAAAAAAAATTTTCATAATGGACATTGCTTCAAACATGTTCTTTACATAAGGGATATCGTTCTTCATTATTGTGTTCCAATATTTGTTGTGTGTCATCAAGTCTGGAGTGTACACAGCTTGCTCATTAGTTGTATATAATTTGTCATTATTAGCTGTAAATACAAAGTTAACCATAACATTAAATGTTAGCCATCAAACAGGAAGCTAATTCTATATTCCAAAGTTGTTAGTCAGGTGTGAGGTAGGATAGGCCAGCGGGAGATGTTCAGTTGGCCAAACTTTCCAAATTCATCTGTTATCTGGAGCCAAGGGCTTTCACTGTCTGGATGGACTGAGTTCATCTCTGAACTGCTTCTTATTTCTTGTGTTGTTTGATAGATTTTCGCTGTAATTGGATAAGTAACCTTTGTGACCATTCTCTGTTAGAATAGAGTTATACAGTTCGTCACATCATCTCTGCACTTTTTAGTTGGACTTTGTGAAAAGGTGCAACCTGACTTTGTGTGCCATCTATGTGAACATTCTTATTTTCAATTCATGAATTTGCAGTCTTTCTTTAACACAGTGAATCCATTGATTGTCTTGGCTTCTTCTTGTTTGAATAACACTGCTGTATGGTGTTATAGGCTCACTGGAATCGACATGACCATTCAGCGACATGCAGAACATTGCACAACAGCCTGGAGAACCCATGTTCACCTACATCGCCAGGCTTAGAATGTAAGGCAAGCTACTGCAGGCTTTGTGTGTTGGTCGCAGGGGAAGTCAAAATGCAGACTCCAAACGTGTGCGGCGAAAGCAAGGGCAACAACTGACTGTCCCCTCTCTAGCGTGGTCCATTGTCCCTTGAGACTTGCATGGAGGGCATTGTGCTGTGTTTGACACCTTATGACCCAAATGCATCCAACTTCAGCATGCATTTTTCAAATGGGTTGACCTCCACTTCCTTGCTGGATCAGAATATCTGCATGTTTGGATTGTGAGCTGTGTCAGGAAACTTCACTCCACAACCACACATCCTCCGCGTCCCCATTTTGTTGGTTCCACACAAAAAACTGTTGTACAACTGTATACACATTGCTGGCGTAGTCGAGGGGTTTTCAGGCCACTTAGGCTGTTGTCATGTACTGGCTGTCTATATCATGCAGACAATACTAAAGGTAAAAAATGGTTGGCCCCAGGTGAATGCACATAGCATACACTGCTATTTTGGATAAAGTATTAGAGACTCTAGGTTTATCTAAAGGAAATTGTACTGAGTACATGGCTACGTGTGGATGGACCATGAGAGACCAGCTTGTTTGAGTTATTCTGGCTAGAATGTTTCATAGGGGTTAGCTTCTACTTCTAGCTAGAATGTTTAGCTGTCATTAGTTTCTACTTCTGGCCAGAATGTTTAGCTGTCATTACGTTCTACTTCTGGCTAGAATGTTTCATAGGGGTTAGTTTCTACTTCTGGCTAGAATGTTTCACAGGGGCTAGTTTTTACTTCTGGCTAGAATGTTTAGCTGTCATTAGTTTATACTTCTGGCAAGAATGTTTAACAAAGACAAGTTTCTAGTTAAAAATGTTTAATAAAGACTAGTTCCTAAGTCTGGCTGGGAGCTTGTGTTTAAAAGTGACTAGTTTTGAAACCTTTGTTTTGCTGCATCACCTGTCTTGTATTTACCCACCTGTGTTAGATGTGGCTGTGTAGTAGGTTACATTTATTTGTTTTGCACACTAACATCAACTATTACACATGCTGTGTTCACAAATGATTGTCTCCTGTGTTTAAAAAAAATTACAATAAATTATGCAAGAACCGTGTGATTGTAACATGTTCTTTTATTATGGTCAACTGTTCTCAAACCTAAGTCTGAGGACCCCTCAGTTGTCTTTTTATTCATTCTGACAGCAACAGCTCCTTAGACCCACAGTTTAGGAACCACTTATTTGGATTCTTCTTTACATTATTGTGATCAGTGATTAGCGAAGCTTCATCTGAACTATATTCCTGGAAGTTTAAATATTTGTCTAGTATACAACATAACTATGATCGTAACGAGATATCGAGGTGAAATTGTCACTGAACATTCTATTGCTGATTTCTAGATCAGAGCAACTTCAAGTAGCTACGCCGTTCCCTTAACTAGTTATGGGCATATAATTATATAGTTGTATGAAGAATATCGTTTACCGGTATAATAACAAAATGGTAACCTCATGACCCAATTTGCATGCGTGATACCATGAGACCTTAAATTTGTCGGAATCAAAGTACTAATATGTCGTATGTGTAAGATATGTTCTCTGATACTTTAGGAAGACTTGTTCGAGAATTGGGTAGCTTGAGTGTGGCATATAAATGGGCAGGTTGAGGTGGGTTGAGAAGGGAAAGAAATGGACAGAGTGAGGAAGGACAAGAAAGGTAGGTTGGAGAGCAGAGAGAGGGAGTGCAATTTGAATGTGAGTAGTGTAGCAAGAAGGTTTGTTTTTTTAATTAACACAATAATTATCAACAGCAACACCAAAGGAGTAAAGAGGGGGAGGAATGGGCAGGTTGATAAGGAGAGATGTGCAGGATGGGTTGCGAGAGGGGAAGAGATGAACGAATTGAGTGAGGGGTGAAAAGATGGCGAGTTATAGGGCAGGTTGTGAGTGCAAATGGGATATAACGGAGGGAGGGTTTTACACAATCAACTATTTTTATAATGATTCCCCAGCTATTTTGATTATAAATTGTTGATTCATAGTCTTTAGTCGACATGTACTTCTACAGAGGCAGAGTCCCATGTGCAGGTCCAAGTTCTGGATGTAGCCGGGAGGAGGATTTCCTGCTTAGCGAGCTACGCTCATGCAGCTTATTACTTCGTTGCGTTGGGAAATTTGCTGCGGTGGATGGTTGACCGTTGTGTAGTTCTACTTAATAAACTCAAACATTAGAGCAAAGTATACCAACAGCCTGTTAGACACCATATATGCTGCTATTAGAAAAGAACCACCTAACCATGGCTGATGTTAAGCCATTTCACACACATTCACCTCTTACTGCATTCTCTTCCTGTGGGGCAGTGGTGCTTTCTTGTCTTTGTCATATACAAAGACCCTGGCAGACCACTCGGGACAAATTATTGATTACCAATATTATTGTTCGTATTTTTCAAGTAGATTTTCTTAGAATACATTGATGGATTTTTCTTGGAAGCTAGTTTTTCTGAAAACTCGTAATGATGAATAATTCTTGGAAGCTGGGTCAGCTAGATTTTCTTAGAATTATCTTTTTCTCATCTCTTAGCGGCTTCTTTTCTTTCCTTAGGAGTGTACATGTCATTTTAAATAATATGTATGTGCAATCGAGTGTGCAGACAAACCGGTGGATTGGCTTGTTTTTTCATAATGAGGGGGCTGCCTCCTTTTGACCTTTGTGCAGGTCGCTATTTGGTAAGGATTTATTTGGCTTTATCATTATTACTTGACAACGGCTAACAGCTTGCTCAAGGTTCTTTTACGTGCATATTGTGTACTTGGGATCTCTGAGTTTTTTGCCAATCTCCAACATGACTAGATGCTGATCTCACATCTGTTGAGACCAGGGGATGCTCGAAACTTGTGGAATTCGAAAACCCGTTTTGTTTCTTGACAGACAAGCGCTTTTACCTCTCAGCCAGAGTAACCCCAGTATTATTCTTCGTTACTAGCCGGACTTCAGTATAGTGGCAGCTTGTCAAGATTGCATGCATACATACAAGGCGTGTTCAAATGAAACCTGACCAAACTGCAACAAGTGAATATACGTATGATGACGTCACTTCTGGTGCAAATAGCACATACCAACCATCAAGTTTGCTAAATTTCATTATCTTCCGACTCGTAGTTTCCTCAGCAGATCGTTGAAAACATGGCGGTGTGATACAGAATCCGTGCAGAGTGGATCAGAAAGGGGTGATTCTGTTTCTAGTGGCTGAAGAATGTCGACCAGTTGATGATATTCATCGCAGAATGCAGGCAGTGTATGGTGACAGACGTGTGTCGAAGACAACAGTGAAGAACTGGACAACAATGTTTAAAGAAGGACGTGAGTTAACGCAATAATATGCACCTGACCTGGTCTCGGACGTGAGTTAACGCAACAATATGCGCCTGACCTGGTCTCGGAAGATCTTTCATTATCTTTCATTAACTCATGTCCTTCTTTAAACATCGTTGTCCAGTTCTTCACTGTTTTCTTCAACACACTTTTGTCACCATACACTGCCCGCTTTCTGCAATGAATGTCAACATCCTTCAGCTGTTAAAAACCGAATCACCGCTCGATGATCAACTCTGGACAGATTCCGTATCACACCCGCCATGTTTTCAACGGTCTGCTGAGGAAACTATGAATCTGAGCATAATTGCAAACTTGACAGTTGGTATGTGCTGTTTACACCAGAAGTGACGCCATGTACATACATAGGGAAGTCAAGGTAGCATTGTGGTTAATGCTGTTCAGCCAAACAAGTTTGGTTTCCAGTTGGTGCAGGATTTTTCCTGTCACAAAATGGTTCCTGGGGTCAACCGAGTCTAAAAAATCGGTACCAGAATAATCTGGGGAAAGTAAAAGTACGCAGCATAATATACTGCACTAGCTTGCTGGCAAGATCTTAAGTGTACATGTACATAGACCTTATCCCGATTGCTGGAGCAGTGGTTCCAACACTACATTTAGCTTTACCCTGTCCAGCTCATAGGAATCCTGTGTCTGACTATTTGTGGTATGGTTTTTATAGGCAATGTTTTTACGCAAGTAAAATGATATCTGGTCACAATCGTCCTGTGAACCTCGGGAATAGAATTCTCAGGTTAAATTGTTACTTAAAATCGGATCTGTGGGAGAATTTATGCATCGAGTACCATACAGAGAGATCAAGAACATCATCAGAAATCAGTATATACACCAATGGAGAGAAGACATAAATGTAAGCCAGACCCAATTCACCAACTCAAAGAAAACCAACAAACTACCTTTTTTCGCATGAGAACTGGTCACTTAGACTACTAGAACATCTATACAGGCTAAAGATCTCACACACCAATGAATTCCCATGTCGAACAGGTAGCCAAAAATTCTGAACACATTCTACAGGGAAATGAGATGCCAGAGGGTGCGGAGCTGCCCTTCCTACCTGTTGAAGACTACAGCCATCATCATGGCGACTGACCTGCAGATATAGCATGAACAAAGATCCTGAACACAAAGAAGAAGAATAGTATTTGAAAAGATAGGTTTGCTGTCCAAAGCTCAAAGGCTATCCCACTATTTTGGGATTTTACTTCCTGCGACTCACTCGGCCTTGGAGAAGGTAGGTGACAAATTGGGTAGCAATTTAATTATTTTCCTTATCATTTCCGCTCAGACAGTGACTAATAGCCTGTTCTTTTCAATTTGTAACTGCCACTAATTCTTTTACACGCACAGCGTGTAAACAGGACCTCTGAGTTTATCGTCTGTCTGCGATGGGACTAGGTCATTGATCCACCAGGGGTCACTTGAAAACACCCATTGTTTCGTGCTTGCATTCGTTTCTTTGCTTTCCTTCATTTCTTGAGAATTCAGCACCATACCAATATGGAGCATATGTTGACCACTGCAGTTGGCCTTCTTGCAAGAACCATGCACAAATTTATGTACACCTGTTGTAATGGTTTCTGTAACACTATGTTGTATATTATTAAGTAGCCAAGTCCATACACAGCCCTCTTCGGTTGCCTATCATGACATACATAGTAAGTTCCAGTTTGCTAATAATTTTTTCCCAAAATAATAAACACAGCGGAGAGAGGAGGCTGACGGTTGTTTTAATATGCGAGGGGTTGTAACAAATGATGACCTTAATATAGCATAGTAGCAGAAACGGGCAGAACTGTACAATACGAAAGAAAGATCATTCTTTTATTTGCCTTATTTCTCTTTTCCCCAAGGCGGTGTGCATTGCACTGTTTGTTTTTTTTGTGCACCTGTCGGCACAGTGCATTCAACTTCGGCATGCATTTTATGTAAGGGTCTGCTTCTTCTTGCATTTTCTAAGGGTTTGCTTTTCCGGGGTAATGGCCGGTGCTGTGATTAGGGAGCTTCTTCTTCTTCTGCGTACGCAGTCAGACAGTAACCATTATTTTTTAGAAAAAAGCGGCGGTCATCCTGAGGCTGTCGCCACTGCCATAGAGCTTGTCTTGCAGTTCCACTGGTAATGGCCACATCTGCTCTCTCTGATCCTCGTATGTCGGGCAGTTCTGCAGCAGATGTTCAGCGGTCATTTTACCAGTACCGCACGGGCATTCGTCGGTACACCCTATCTTCAATTTGTTGAATAGGTAGTACCTCAGTCTATTGTGGCCAGTGCGAAGTCTGAAGACAACGACCTGCTCTCTTCTGTTCAACTGGTAATAGGCATCGTTTTTGGTGTAACCAGTATGTTCGGTTTCCCATTTGGTCATGTATCTGGCTTTGATAAGCCGTTTTGACTCTTCGTACGTCATACTGGTATCTGTTTGTGGTAGTCTTGCACCTTCTTTTGCCAGTCTGTCTGCCTCCTCGTTGCCTTGGATGTTGCAGTGTGATGGGACCCACTGTACCACTACCCTTTTTGGTGCGGACTGCTGGCACAGTTTGCAGAGTGCTGCTCTTAAGTCATTAAGCTCAGTGTTTTTCTGGCTTTTTAGCGCTGTGACTACGGCGAGAGCATCTGTCAGCAGGACTATATGGCTCTCATTTTCACTGTGTGTCACCATTTCTTCCACTGCCGCCCTCAGTGCCTCTGCGTCCGCTCTGAAATTGCTTGTGTACTTACCAGTAGCGAATGACAGTGTTATTTTTCTGCCATTTGGTAGGTTCAGGAATGCTCCTGCCCCTCCGTTCTGTGTTGTGTTTGTTACAGAGCCGTCGGTGTATGCATGGGTCCAGTCCATGCTTGGGTAGCTTTTTGTTATGAAGCTTAGGGTAGTATCTCTCCTTTCTTTTTCAGTCTGGCATTTTTTGTTTGCAATACCTGGTATATTTTCTACCACCTCTGGAAATATATCCTGCCTCCAGGTAGGTTTTCGTACAGTAGTGATGGGTTTTGGTGTTGTTAGTGCGTTTATGGGATCTTCGTGCATCTTTGCTTTGGGATTAGGGAGCAAACCCAGCACCTTCGGTTTGTGAGCCATGTCTCTTAACCACTAGCCCATTCCGTCCCCTAAATCTTTTTATTGTACACTCTGAGCACAGACATCATTTTGTATCTATACTGCGCACGTGCATGTGACACTCAGTATATGCTACCCACAGTAATCACAAAGTTGGTTATTGCTGACACCTAATAACACTAAAGAAACTACATCTTTCAGCTATTCCATATCAGTGTGTGACCTACTTACTGACTTAACCTTCATTTCTCTAAAAAAAACTGACACAGGGTATTGGTACAGTCAAATCTGTAAATACTGTCCCAATTTTGTTAAATCATTTTTTCATTTAATGGACATTATCTGAACCCACAATAATTTAGTTTACAGTCAAAAATGGTTGTTCCATTCACTAATACAGAGTTGATGAACATGTAAATAATGTAAAATCTCTGATCTTGTGTGCAACCAGCATACATTGATGTTGAAGCAATGCCGCATGTGTTCTGTGTTAACTTTGAATATTTGGCTTGTGGGCCTTTTTGCAAACGTGTGTGAAAATGGACCACATCATTGGCTCGGATGTGTGATCAAATCTTTCTTGAGGCTATCCCTCTAACAGCATTGAGATGTTTTATGTAGCATCTGTCAATTTTTTAAGTAGGTGACAAGATCATGTTTGAATAAAGGTTTTTGCGTGAGATACTGAATTGTTTCCAAGGTCATGATTATCTTGTGTCCGTGAAAAATCATTTCCTGGTGACAGTATATTCAGTAATTAATAAAAAAAAATTGTTCTTGTGTGTCGGAGAGATCAGTCATTGACGAAAGTATATTTAGTAAAATTATTCTTGTGCGTCGGAGAGATCAGTCATTGACAAAAGTATATTTAGTAAAATTATTCTTGTGTGTCAGAGAGATCAGTCGTTGACGAAAGTATATTTAGTAAAATTATTCTTGTGTGTCAGAGAGATCAGTCGTTGACGAAAGTATATTTAGTAAAATTATTCTTGTGCGTCGGAGAGATCAGTCATTGACAAAAGTATATTTAGTAAAATTATTCTTGTGTGTCAGAGAGATCAGTCGTTGACGAAAGTATATTTAGTAAAATTATTCTTGTGTGTCAGAGAGATCAGTCGTTGACGAAAGTATATTTAGTAAAATTATTCTTGTGTGTCGGAGAGATCAGTCATTGACAAAAGTATATTTAGTAAAATTATTCTTGTGTGTCGGAGAGATCAGTCGTTGACGAAAGTATATTTAGTAAAATTATTCTTGTGTGTGTGACATCGGTCCTTGATGAAACCAGATTTAGTAAAATTATTCTTGTGTGTGTGACATCGGTCCTTGATGAAACCAGATTTAGTAAAATTATTCTTGTGTGTGTGTGACATCGGTCCTTGATGAAACCAGGCAGTCCTTGGTGAAACTATATTACCATATTTAGGTCGATGTGGCCGTTCCTCACCAGCGATTACCCCATTGCATGTCCCAACTTCTCTTCCACCAATCTCTGTCGTGGGCCACAGTGGATACCATATTTAGTCATTAATGAAATTATTTTCGTGATCACCTGCTGCGCTTGCTCACGGTAGTGGTTCTTGTCTTGGATAAGGATCTTCTTTTCCTTGATTGGTTGTTCTCATTGACTTCCTTCTTTGTTAACCTGTCCGATATCTCACATCTGGGAACGTCACAATGTCATTGTATCCACTGTGGCCCTACCCTTCTCTTGACTTTTAGTTTCTCCAAGGCATTGCATCCTGCTAGCATCGGCAATCATTTCTGTCGCAATAATTGGTGCCCAACAAGGTTGTGTATGGCTATACCACAACAAATTGCTACAGAAACTATCACAAATACACTCACTGTAAATAATTTAACTTTGTACGTAAATGTTAGCTCGAGAAGGGAATGACATAGCAAGCTGAAAATAGTTGCATTGACTAAAAATTTCAGACAGAATGAGCTGTGCAAATTTCACGAGTTTTTACAAATCTGACAAACAGATAACAGAAGCAGACATCTTATGAATCTTGTATTTGTGTTGAGTCACATAATGGAGTCAGATGAAAGCATTTTTTTACAGTCTGAAAGATCACCTGAAAAATTGCAAGATTTAAAAAAATGTCAACGAAAATGACACAAAATAGAAGTCAAACACAGAAAATGGCCAGCTAATAATGGACAACTGCAATCATGATTACATCGGCTGGCCTCCTTGCTAGAAGTCTGCTCTCATGTATGCGGCACTTTCTTGAGATTGTAGCACCATGCTACATGCATAGTAGGCTGCAGCGAGCATATTCTTTTCTTCCTAGGATCCATATAAGTGGGACATCCACACAAGCAGATGCGACTGACTGACATTAAAATGGGCTGGGACAAATTTTTTTGTGCTAAACAAAAGTTGTTTTGAGACCAACATTTTCAAAGTTTGTCTGCATCCCAATTGTAACGGTTGGTACTTTGATTTCTCAGTCAAATACCAGTCTCTAGCTGACTTTTCAATCAAATACCAGCCTATAACTGACTTCTCAATCAAATACCAGTCTCTAACTGACTTCTCAATCAAATACCAGCCTCTAACAAACATTTTGCATATAGGAAAAGCCTACACCCCTGTCAATGAATGATCCATTTCTGTGACCAGATTTAGGGGAAGTCTCACCGAGAAAAATACAACACATTTTGGCAAATTAAAGTTGCATATAGCAGCAGTCCATAACAGAGAGCCTAGGTGAATGAAACTTAAGCATGAATTCATGTAACATAGAATATGCTAGACATTTGTGGTAGTATTGGAGCAGTGCTTGTCAATTGCTGGCCAGATATAACCAATGTGTACATGGTCACTTGTTTCATTGAAGAACTGTCTTCACATTTTGGCCTGTCTCTTCTAGCAAGCAGGTGAAAGTACATAACCTTTTCACTGGGGGTGTCAGGCATGTGTAAAGGGTTTCATTTACATCACCTTGCTCTAAAAGCCATGCATCCAATTTATTCTAAAATGCATAAACTGTCCCTGCCTCCATTACCTCCTCTGGGCAATGCATTCACCACTGTCTGACTAAAAAAATATTTATCCATTCCTCTGATCATTTTATAAACCTGTATTAAGTCACCATGAATTCTTCTCTCTTCTAGACACTAGGCTGGTCTTTCCTCATAACTGGACTCCCACTATTAGCTTTGTCGCTCTTTTTTTGTATTCTTTCCAGCATGTGTATATCCCCTCTATGATAAGGACTCCACACCTGTACACAGTACTCCAATCTAGGTCTAACTAATGCTTTATACAGTTTGGCTAATTTCTTTTTATCATACCTAACATTGCATGGTAATCCCTCTTCCAGAGGTCTTGTGTACAGCAAGGGAGTCTCACAAACACATTGGAGGTCCTTCCATAT
This sequence comes from Ariolimax columbianus, assembly GCA_036924085.1. Taxonomy (NCBI): domain Eukaryota; kingdom Metazoa; phylum Mollusca; class Gastropoda; order Stylommatophora; family Arionidae; genus Ariolimax; species Ariolimax columbianus. Next base: position 28,096,695 of record JAVGWX010000020.1, on the reverse strand, counting down.
GGTATTTGTTTACGGGGGGGGGGGGGGGGGGGGAGATTACTGTCGCAGTGGACCATCGTTTCATCCCAACATGTAACCTGTACATCTGTTTTGTCTTATCTGCATTGATGACAGCATCAGTCACCAAGGACAATCGTCTATGTCAGAATTGTGCAGATTTTGCATACGCCCAAGACCTGACATGGTACAACACAGGGAAAGATCTGGGGTTAAAACAAAAGAGGGCACACACACACCATCTGCCAGACTGTATTGTATGCCTTCTCTTCTTTGGTAAATTGGTCCCTTATAGTCTGGTCTCTGCCTCAAATATTTATTGTTAGTATTCTCCAATGGGGACCACTCTAGTAGAGACACATCAAATATTTGCATGTTGATGCCTTACAGGACTTATCTGCACATCTGATAAACACTGCAATGCATTGGGGTTGGTGTAGTTGGGGATGATGTAGTTGGGGGTTGTGTAGTTAGAGGTGGTAAAGTTGAGGATGGTGTAATTTGGGGATGTTTCAGTTGATGATGGTGCTGTTAAACATGTCTGCGACTGTGTAGTTGGGGATGGTGTAGTCGGGGGTGGTGTATTTAGGGTTAGTGTAGTTGGGGGTGGTGTAGTTGCGGATGGTGTAGTTGGGTTGGTGTAGTTAGGGTTGGTGTAGTTGGGTTGGTGTAGTTAGGGATGTTGGAGTAAAACATACCCTGATGCTGAAAGGCTCTAGCACATACTAGGCTCGGTCAAGAAACCTCTTCATAACATGATGGTGAAAGACTCAAACAGGACAAAAGTGAAAAGTAGATGAACTCCCAAAGCACTATGTGATCCCATAAAATCACACCAGAATAATAAAGCCACATATGAAGACACGCATTCTAGAGTTTTGCATGAGGGATAACTCACAGAATCATTTAATATAAATCTGAGGTTCGTCAAGGAATGTCTGCTTTTGCCTTTCGTGTTCCTTCTGGCAGTTAATGGGATTGATGAGAGAAAATGAATCCGGTTATTTAAACAGCTACAGGACCTGGACGCTACACATGACATAGCTCTCCTATTTCACAGCTAACTCCAAATGCAGAAAAAGACAGACACGATATACAGAATCTCACAGCAAGCAATTCTACAGATCCATGCATTAAAAAAACAGAGTTGAACAAATGAAAGGCAACCAACTACAGGGTCCCTGCAAATTTAGCGGAACACCATTGGAGAAAGAAAAGAAAAAGAATAAGTTACCACTCCAAGCTTGAATTATCTTAGTCAGTCATAGCTTGAATGGGCTACTGTAGTCAGTCATGGCTTGAATGGGCTACTGTAGTCAGTCATGACTTGAAGGGGCTACTATAGGCAGTCATGACTTGAAGGGGCTACTATAGGCAGTCATGACTTGAAGGGGCTACTATAGTCAGTCATGACTTGAAGGGGCTACTATAGGCCAGTCATGACTTGAAGGGGCTACTATAGTCAGTCATGTCTTGAAGAAGCTGATCCACATGTTTGCAATCAATATTTTAATTTTGTCACAACCATTTGTGATCTGAACTTTCTAATGCATCAAACTGGAGATGGAAGCTTATCGCATATTAAAGGCAAAATATAAAATTCATTTTTATAAAAACATTTCAACACAAAAAACCATTTGCACAGTAAAATGAGGAAATAACGAGTTAGTCATCTTTGATGCAGCTAGAATCCAATTTAAAAAAATGAACATTAAAATTATAATAACAAGATTCTAACAGAAATGAGAGATTACAAGTAGTCGGAGGCGCATCTGAGAGTCCCAGAAACTCGACAATACAAGCACATTAAAACATGTGAAAATCATAGCAGTTTTAAAATATCAGGTACAAATAACAGACTAAAGCATTGTTTGAGGTTATCAATAGTAATCCCAAAAATTACAAAAATGTCAAAACAGCATGTGCACACAAAGAATACAATTCTAACTACATATTTTTTGTGTATAAATAAAGTGCAAGAACTAGAGAATTTAAAAGCTGGACTAAAATTAGAGATTCCAAGCAACTGCTAAAATAAAAAAAAATAAAAACGAAATTCAATGTTTATCGAAACAAAAACAGCGAATGTAAAATAATAACAATTGTTCCGATCCATCTGTGTCATGATCTTCTTGAGACATGACTTTGTCAATAGATAAAGCTATTGGTTTGTTTAGTATTTCCGTAGAGGTAAGTGCTTATGATGGTCGTGTGGGCTTGTCAATGTCTGTAGCATATTGGGTTCAACGGTTAAACATCGTTTGGATCTGTCATGTGGGGAGCAAAGTAAAGTTGGTCGTGTGGGCTTGTCTATGTCTGTAGCATATTGGGTTCAACAGTTAAACATCGTTTGGATCTGTAATGTGGGGAGTAAAGTAAAGTACAACTGAAAAGGTCCAAGCTTCCATCAATGGATTATTGCACCGAATTGAGGGAATAATATTGTATGAAGTCACATATTCTTCTATGCTTGTGAGACATGGACAGTTATAGCTGACTTTCAGTTGAGTATACAGGCCTTGTAGATGTGATGTTCCCGAAGACTTTTAAACGTCACGTACAAAGATCGAGTTACAAATGAGGAAATATGAGATAGAATTACAACAGCAATAGGGCCTTTTGAGGACCTCTTGGCAACTGTCAATAGAAGGAAACTCGCTTGGTACGGTCACATATCGAGATCAAATGGTCTTGCAAATACGATCATGCATGGAAAGGTGCAAGGCCGACGACGAAGAGGCCGTCCCAAAAAGAGGTGGGAGGACAACATAAAAGAATGGATCAATCTCCGACCAGAAGAGGCACAAATAGCGGGAGGCAGCTGCCAGAGAGGGGTGGCGTGGGATTGTGAGGATGTCTTCATGTGTGCCCCAAAAACCTCATCGGTTATGGGACCACCTGACCTGAAGTCACATAGAGAACTGTAGGAAAGAATCATACAGATGGCAGTGGGACTAGACGTAAGGGGATACCAGTAAATATGCTTTTAGCCAGAGACTGGTAAATGCTTAGAATGCATTGTCACAAGAAATAGTGCAGGCAGGGTTATTTAATGTGTTCAACAATAACGTTGATGGGCATATTAATTTTAGAACAAGTTAATGTAAAATAAATTGGTTGTATGCAGTTTCTGCACAGTCTTCTAAGCCAGTATAAAGACATTTAGGTCATGGCGATGGTCATTGCATAAACCAGCTGACAGCATTACAAATCAGTCACTGTTCTGGAAACCTCTAGGCAAAAGAAGTAGGAGCAGACCTAAACACTCACGGAGAAGGGAAGTTGAGTCAGACCTGAAAATGGCAGGAAAGACGTTGGTCGGGCAGATAATTAGGGCACACGACATGAAGACTTGGCAAGTAGTTGTTAAGGACCTATGCTCCACAGGAAGTTGAAGAGTTTTGATTTCATTGATTGTTAGACATCAGTACTACAGCGTATGATGCTCAGGATTAAGTGTCTAACTCTGAAATTCTTAGCAATACTAACAGGTTAAGCATTAATACACTTCTGGAATTGGCTCAACTACAATGGACGAGACATGTTGTTTGAATGCCAGATGAACGTATCCTAAAGTAGCTGTTATACAGTGATCTCAAAACAGGCAGACGAAACGCTACAGGAACTCCTTGAAAGTGTCTCTGAAATGCTTCAATATTGATGTCACCTTTTGGGAGATGATCGCACAAGACTGTACCACCAGGCGAGCTAGTATTACGTGTGCTCAGATCACAGAGGGTGCTCAGATCGCAGAGAGTGGAGCCATCGCTCGAAATAACAATACACACAACGGTTCCACTGACGGCTCTCTGCATGTGTGCCCTGAATGTGGGGGGGGGGGGGGGGGGGGGGTGCCGTTCCAGCATCGGTCTTTACAGTCATCAGCAAACATATTTTGCAGGAATAGTCTAATGCTGTCATTGTCGTCCCTTGCAATTATTATATCTCTAGTTTGTTCAATAGATGTTATATTCGATGTTTCTAACATAGTGTAAGTCTCCAACGTACAGAAAACAAAAAAGGACTCAAGACATCTGTTATGGAATGTTTAGAGACATCCTACACGGAAACATTGTACATTGTGGGTATGTCTGTGTGAGGTTGTATATATGGGAGATTGGTACAGAGGGATTTGTGTAGTTTGTTGAGGTGTCTGATCTAGGGTGCTTTGTCGGGGGGAGGGGGGGGGGCGTTGTTTGGGTGGGAGTGGCTTGTGGGGGGGGGGGCTTTGTCTTGGTGGGAGTAGCTTGTGTGGAGGGGGGGGGGCTTTGTCTGGGTGGGAATGGCTTGTGGGGGGGGGGGGCATTGTTTTGGTGGGAGTGGCTTGTGTGGGGGGCGTTGTCTGTGTGGGAGGGGGCTTTGTCTTGGTGGGAGTAGCTTTTGTGGGGGGGGGGCTTTGTCTGGGTGGGAGTGGCTTATGTGGGGGGCAATGTCTGGGTGGGAGGGGCTTTGTCTGGGTGGGAGTGAATTGTGTGGGGGTAGGGCTTTGTCTGGGTGGGAGTGGCTTGTGTGGTGGGGGCTTTGTCTTGGTAGGAGTGGCTTGTGTGGGGGTGGAGTTGTCTGGTGGGAGTGGCTTGTGGAAGGGGCTTTGTCTGGGTGTGAGTGGCTTGTGGGGGGGGCTTTGTCTGGGTGGGAGTGGCTTGTGTGGGGGTGGGGGGACTTTGTCTGGGTAGGAGTGGCTTGTGTATGGGGGGGGGCTTTGTATGGGTGGGGGGGGGCTTGTGTTTGGTGGGGGGGGGGCTTTGTCTGGGTGGGATGGCTTGTGTTAGGTGGGGGGGGGGCTTTGTCTGGGTGGGAGTGGCTTGTGTTGGGTGGGGGGGGGGCTTTGTCTGGGTGGGATGGCTTGTGGGGGGTGGAAGGGGCTTTGTCTGGATGGGAGTGGCTTGTGTGTGGTGGGGGGGCTTTGTCTGGGTGGGGGGGGGGCTTTGTCTGAGTGGGATGGCTTGTGTTGGAGACTTTGTCTGGGTGGGAGTGGCTTGTGTGTGTGGGGAGGGGGGGGCGCTTTGTCTGGGTGGGAGTGGCTTGTGTGGAGACCGTCTTTTGTATGAAGACATTGCAGTCAATGAGCCAGAAATGCAGAGGTGCAAAGATTTTGAAATCATACGTGGGTCCAGCAGAGAGGGGCGCCTGATAGGAGGAAACAGGAGTGTGTAGAATCGGCGAGCCATATGAACCATCAGTATTTACACTGTTAGCAATTTGCAGAGAGGGACAAGCACCTATGGATCTGTCCTGAGTTCAGTTATACCGATTCTTAACAGAACAGAGCTAAATCATAGATGCCGACTTCAACAAAAACAAATTATCCGTCCTGATATGACCAACAACGACTGTGGCTGAATGAGCATGTACGATCAAGGTGAAGGTCGCAGACACCGCCATCATCGGGAACGCAGATAGATCCTTCAGTTTTCTTGGTCTCAGTTATTTGTGAGGTGTAATAACCAGTTTCCTTCCTTGTTGCCTTGTTCTAACTGTAAACCAGGTACCAATTTGCAGCTAGGTAGACGGGTTATTGGACAACGGTAGAGCAAACCTAGTACTATTGCATGAGAAGCAAGCACTCTAGTCAGACTCACACCACTTAGATACTCCAAAAAGAACATTCATCTTGTAACTGAACAAGGTAGCTTCGCAATCGAGGGTAAGCTTTCACACAACCAGCCGGCCCGACTGTACACAGTGAAGAACTACGTCATCGACATATGTGTATCTACGTCATTGATATAAGAGCAGCTACGTCATTGATATAAGTATAGCTGCGTCATCGATATGTGTATCTACGTCACTGATATTAGAGTAGTTGTGTCATCGATATGTGTATCTATGTCATTGATATAAGAGCAGCTACGTCATTGATATGTGTATCTACGTCATTGATATAAGTGTAGCTGCGTCATCGATATGTGTATATACGTCATTGATATAAGTATAGCTGCGTCATCGATATAATAATAGAGCCAAAGCAGACGCTGGTTTCAGCAAAGAAGCGCTAGCGACCTCATTAAACAAGGTCACGTTTCTTCTGCTGGCTGTGATCTTTTCCTCCTTTGTTTCTTCCACTTCTTCTTTGTCCTGAAAAGGACGTGGTTGTCGCTGTGTTGTATTTTTAAATTATTCCTATTCTCATAGCCAGACTGCACTAAGGCGGCCTGTTTTCAGGATTGGTATGCTGACCATAACGGTGCTGGCTGCTACCAACTCATTCACTGTGCTGCATCGTTGACCCCGTGGGCTGGGATGACCAGTTCCTTACTTTAGCTGTTGAACCTATTTGTACATCACCGTACCCTGCCGATGACTTGTTAGTTACAATGTACGTTGCTGTCTGTATCTAACGTACGTTGTCTGTATGTAACTTTTGTTGCCGTCTGTATGTAACGTACGTTGTTGTCTGTATGTAACTTTTGTTGCCGTCTGTATGTAACGTACGTTGTTGTCTGTATCTAACGTACGTTGTTGTCTGTATCTAACATACGTTGTTGCCTGTATCTAACGTATGTTGTTGCCTGTATCTAACGTACGTTGTTATCTGTATCTAACGTACGTTGTTATCTGTATCTAACCTATGTTGTTGCCTGTATCTGGTCTCCCGTAAAACTGACAACTGTAAACATGACACCAGAAGACGCCACAGAAACCTGCACATACATGACACCAGAAGACGACACAAAAACCTGCACATAAATAACACCAGAAGACGCCAAAGAAACCTGCACATAAATGACACCAGAAGACGCAACAGAAACCTGCACATAAATGACGCCAGAAAACGCCAAAGAAACCTGCACATAAATGACACCAGAAGACGCCAAAGAAACCTGCACATAAATGACACGAGAAGACGCCAAAGAAACCTGCACATAAATGACACCAGAAGACGCCAAAGAAACCTGCACATAAATAACACCAGAAGACGCAACAGAAACCTGCACATAAATGACACCAGAAGATCATCTAGGCACCAGAATGCAATTGCAAACTATTTTCACACCATTGGAAAACGTCATTCAAAGTAGTAAAACATCACTCATAGACGTCATTCACATTTGGACGTCATTCACATTTGCATCACACGTCATCCGAAAATGTCATTCAAACTAGTATCACACACCATACGTGAACATCGTGGCTATACATTACTGTTATACGCTGATAAGCTTATAAAGGTATATAAAACAAAAAACCATTACATTACAAAAATATACGTTTTCTGGTTTTAAAATGATGTATGTGATAAATATACATGTGTATTCCTCAATGAGCATGAGTGTACAAGCTACAAGTTGTAACGTGGCTTGTGGTCTTCTTCTTCTTCTCCTTATTCATTAACCCTTTATGAAAGTACAAGTGGCGTTCAAATCAAACCGATACTTTTTGTTCTGGTTCTACTTGAATGGGCTATAGCGCGCTGGAACTACTATCATTAGTTAATCGTGTCCTATTACTGCTAGGTGGCCCACTTGAGAAGGCCCAATCACGTAACAGATAAATACTAATGGCGGAAAGCATGTTAGTGCTTGAATGGAACAGCGTGTTGTGATGAAGTTTATTGAGAGAGAAGGCGAGAAATCTGCGGGAATTTACAGAACACTGCCATCACAATACGGGGATAAGATACTCATCCGCAGTAGATATTTGAATGGTGTAAACGTTTCAGAGATGGCCGTACATCCGTGAGTGATGATCCCGGCTGTGGTGGCTCTTAAAGCAACAGTGTTCTGGGACAAACTTGGATTTATTCATGTTGATTTTCTAGCCCGTGGTGCCACTGCCAACAATGAACAGTACATACACATTTTGAGTGATGTGCATAACCGTCTGCGGAAAAAAAACGGTCTGGTATGATCACAAAGGGCGTCCTGCTCCTGCAAGATAACGCTCGACTTCATACGGCTTACCACACTATGTGCCGCCTGCAGCAACTCACCTAGGAGGTATTGCCACACCCAACTTGCAACTCAGACCTCGCTCCAAGCGATTTCTACTTGCTTGGAGCCCTAAAATAATTCCTGGAAAATCCGCATTTCAGCAATGATGACGAAGTGAAACAGGATATCCTGGATTGGTTCAGACATACTGACAAATCTTTCTACACTGAAGCTTTTCAAGCATTACTCAAACGCTGGGACAAGTGCATAAACGTTGTAGGATATTAAATCGAAAAATAAATGGCATTTTGACAACTTAAAAGAAAAACAATATTGTCCTTACTAAAGTCTTGAACGCCCCCTCGTATTTTCCTATTTATTCTCTTGTATTTCGTGGATCCGGCGATTCACAAGTTTTCTTTCACACGCAAAAGTCCACTTCTATTATTGTGACTGTTACTGAACGTCACTCATGTTCAGTTTCTCCACTATTAACGACGTTCCATACCAGGTTACAGTGGCTCTTCATATATCCCGTTGCGTACGTACTGAATAGGGTGGGCATCAGTTTTCCTAGCTGTTTTGCCATGTGAAGCTTCTCAGTAGTCTCCATATGAGGTTCAGTGGAGCAGTCTGAGCCTTGGCTTCCCACATAAGAACTGGCATGGCACGCCTGCCAGCCACCGGTCGTTCCAAGTTCACCTATCTGTAAATGTAAAACCTGCCTCATTTCGAGTTAAGGAAGGCATGGAAGCGAGGAATGAAGGATAACACAAGCTAGATGAGAAGGCCATTCAATATAACATGAACAATCTACACGTTTCCAAAAAAGAAACAAAACTAAAAATAAATGAGATTAAATGTGAGATTAAAAAGATAGTTCAACGGGTGAACAAGCTCTTTCAACTGTGATTGGTCAGTGAATACGCTGTTTCAGAACAATTGTATAGGTCAAATAACATGGGCCAAAACACATATCTACATATGTGTAGCTGTATAAATTACTTATGGGGATTTTGCTGTGCTGTGATCCTTGTGTCGTCGAAATCGTCTGCAAGCAACTATTTGTCCTTTAGTGTGTCGGCGTACTATTCTCAGTGTGGTTTGCGTATGAGAGTTCTGCACAACACATTATACACAGTTCATTAAGACGTCACACATCCCACGCTACACAATCCATTCCCACTCCATATAATCGATTCACACGCAGCAATAACACAACAGTTCCGGACCGTTAATTAGGTCATGTCGTATTTCTTGAAGTGTTGTTTGAGCGCATCCGTTTGCTCCTTACCGGATGTGACGGCAGCTGCGCGCTTCTTCTTGCTGCCTTTCCGCTTGAAAACGCTCTTGAAAGCCTTGAAAGGGTTAGACTCAGGTGAAGGAGACGAGCTCGCACTGACCTGACTTGGAGGGCTGTTCACGTTAGAGTTTGATCCGGCCGATGCAGTAGTGGATGCCGTGTGGATGACTTCTTTGGCTAACATTTCAACGCTTGGAAGTGAGTGCGGACGACCTTTCAAATTTTGTGGGCTGGCGTCATTCTCGGCAACTGTTGGCAGACCATGGGGGACTGATCTAGATTTGGAGAGCTCGTTGAAACCATAAGCCAAAGGAGATTGACTTTTGTTGGTTTTTGCGGTCTTTTCGTTAAAAGTCACCAAAGAAGATGTGGAATCGTGCCTGGTGATGGTCGGTGTACCAAAGTCTTCGCTGAAGCAGTTGTCAGAACCCTCCGTCTCTCCCTCTTTCACATCGAACAAGCTAACTGGATAATCTATTAGACTCCTGCATCTCTCCTTGCGGTCTACTAAACTGGGCTTGCCATTTCTATTCACAAGAAGATTCTCCTCGCTTCCATACTTCATAGTTGTCTCCATCAAGGTCTCGAGGGGCTCGTGTCGATACAGCTCTAGGCTGCTCTTATGACGGCGAAGAAGCATTTCCTTCATCGCGCTGAACCTAACCTTCTGTCCCCCTGGTTGCGTTTTCTCTCCAATTTTATTTTTGTTGCTTCGAAGTATGACCCTGTTCCCGTGGTCCTGTATTGATATGTTCTCATTCTGCTGTAAGACGTGGTTCTGAGGCTTGACCAGTCCATTGTCTGCTGAGTGGCGATGGCTATCTGTCAGGGCCTGAAGGTATCGATTATTCTTGGCGGCCAAGTCTTCAATGGCCGCCTTTTGGCGCCTGATAACATCGTCCCTTTCGTTAAGCGCCTCGATTATGTCGTTCTGGTCTTTGTGCATCTGTCCTTCCAGATATAGAAGATGAGAGATCACGGCTGACACTTGTTGCTCGTGCTCAAACTTCACGAGCTTCATCTCCTGGTCTTTGCGACGGAGCTTTGCCCTCAATGACGTCGTCGCAAGGTTGGCCTTGACCTGTTGCGTATGTGCATGCTCCTGTAGACGTGTCATGGCGTCGTGCTGCTCACGAAGGCGTTGTTGTAGCTGTTCCTTCGTCATGGTGGCGATGGCATTCTGTGGACGACACAAGAAGAGCAGTATGTAAGTAATCGGTCAAGTTCATATTTATGTTAAAGGTCAATTTAAAAAAAAAAAATTTTCGTTTATTTTAATTCTCTATTCCCCAAGGCGGAATGTGCGTTGCACTGTGGATTTTATTTTGCGCCTGTCGGCCCAGTGCATTCGACTTCAGCATGCATTTTATGTAAGGGTCTGCTTCCTCCTGCATTTTCTAAGGGTTTCCTTCCCCGGGGTAACGGCCGGTGCTGTGATGGGGATCGAACCCAGCACCTTCTGATTGCGGGCCGTGTCACTTATCCATTAGTCCACGCCGTCCCCATTAAAGGTCAAGATACAATCGTTTTAGAACAAGGCGACGTCATTGTATTCGGTCTCAACATTTTTCTAAGACCAGCTGGCAAGTTTCCATACTCGTCTCAATGGCCTACCTGGTAGGCCTACCTTACCGTGCGCCAGTTACCTGTCTACATCTGCGGATCAGAGTTGACCTATAAATATACTATGTTTAGTTTTATCAAGGTGGAGGGAGGGGAGAGATAGACAGACAGACAGACGAAGAGACAGACAGACAGGCAGATAGACAGACAGATAGACAGACAGATAGACAGACAGATAGACAGACAGACAGACACACAGATTACCAGTTGCCTTTTTATGGTACATATCGGTTAGTCTTGTTCTCATTTAGAGCTGTGTAGAATCTAGTGTAGAACGTAGTGTAGAATCTAGTGTAGAATCTAGTGTAGAACGTAGTGTAGAATCTAGTGTAGAATCTAGTGTAGAATCTAGTGTAGAACGTAGTGTAGAATCTAGTGTAGAATCTAGTGTATATTGTAGTGTAGTGCTAACCTATCTGCCTTCTCGCTTCCTGATATACCACAGTGTCATCGCACCCACTGTATCATTTCCGTTCTCTTGGCTGTCACATGAAGATCACCTAAAGCTTTTTAAGCTCTGACAATCTGTCATGGACGGCGTCAATAACACAACCTGCTATCACTGGCTTGTCGTGTTGTTTATCATTTCGACTTATCATTCACACAGCGACACGACATCTCTCCTTTCAATTGAGGAATTGCATGTACTCTAGAGTGGCTCCAATTGCATTTACTCTAGAGTGGCTCCAATTGCATGTACTCTAGAGTGGCTCCAATTGCATGTACTCTAGAGTCGCTACAATTGAATTTACTCTAGAGTGGCTCCAATTGCATGTACTCTAGAGTGGCTCCTATAATGAATCTTTGTCTGACAGAGACAAGAGTATGCCGACTTCCACCCATCATTTTGTTTTCCAAGAGACTGTGAGCCTGCCAACGAAACATGATAACGATTTTGCGACTGGGAAGGACTTCCACTGAGAAGGATCTAAACTGAGGACCTCCACTGGAAAGGATATAAAATGAGGACCTACACTGAGGAGGACCTCCACCGAGAAGGACCTAAACTGAGGACCTCAACTGGGAAGGACTTCCACTGAGAAAAACCTCAACTGATGACCTCGACTGAGAAGGATCTCGACTGAGAAGGACCTAAACTGAGGACCTCAAACTGGGAAGAACTGACTGAGAAGGACCTAAACTGAGGATCACCACTGGAAAGGACCTCCACTGAGAAGAACCTCAACTGATGACCTCGACTGAGAAGGATCTAGACTGAGAAGGACCTAAACTGAGGACCTCAAACTGGGAAGAACTGACTGAGAAGGACCTAAACTGAGGATCGCTACTGGGAAGGACCTCCACTGAGAAGGACCTCAACTGAGGACCTCGACGGAGAAGGACCTCACCCGGGAAGAACTTCGACTGAGAAGGACCTAAAATGAGGACCTCCACTGAGAAAGACCTAAACTGAGGACCTCCACTGAGAAGGACCTAAACTGAGGACCTCCATTCGCCGAAATGATTAACACATTGACACGACTAATACATTTAATGTTAACACCAGGGTTAATGTTAACACAAGGGTTAATGTTAACACCAGGGTTAATGTTGACTCAAACACTCATTTCTGCTCTCAAGTAACTTATCCATTATGTCCTATGCAGTTTCGTGTTCTTGTTTCTCTTCGTCGTCTTCTCTTCTTCATATTCTAATCTGACTGTTACAGGCTCTCATGTTTCTCCATATCTTTCAGTACGCGGTACTGTACAGAGGGCAAGCGACATTTATTCCTCCGCCTTCTGAATCCTATCGGTACACCTCAGCAATGGCAGTGAACGCTTAAATGATAAATTCTAGTATAAGTTGTTGTTCGTATGAAACTGTACAGGTTTCAACTCGCGTTACTGGCACGTTGCAGTCGACCCAGCTGCAAATTGGTACGTGGCTTGCTGTTAGGCAGCGTAAAAGATAGTTGGTCCCACCACTTCCTAAACAACATGTGGTCTCGTACAATGAAGTCTCAACACTTCATCCTGACAATAGTTTCTGCTATGAGACAACCTTGACCCTCCCCTTGTGATTCTCTTCCATGCCATCTTGAGTGCATCTGCTGCAGAAGTCAGCGACCCACAGCTGACAGCTAGCGTCAGGGCTGGCGACCCATAGCTGACAGCTAGCGTCAGGGCCAGCGACCCATAGCTGACAGCTAGTACCACGGCCAGCGACCCATAGCTGACAGCTAGCGCCAGGGCCAGCGACCCATAGTTGACAGCTAGCGTGAGGGCCAGCGACCCATAGCTGACAGCTAGCGTCAGGGCCAGCGACCCATAGCTGACTGCTAGTACCAGGGCCAGCGACCCATAGCTGACAGCTAGCGTCAGGGCCAGAGAACCAGAGCTGCCAAGACCTTCTACACCTCCACACGGTGTTACTGGATAACAGGCTGCAACAGAGCAGACTGGCTAAATAGAAGGGATCGAAGTGGGAAGGCTAACCCGGTACTCAAAAATGTCTGCTGAAGTCGGATGTGTCGGACCGAAAGGCGCAAATATCGCGGTAAAGCTGTAAGCTACTACATTACGCATTCCGATCTCTGGACAACTTCCTGCTACTTGCAAAGCCCTATTTAGGACTTGGTAGCGGGAGAATGAGATCGAACGAAGAAGAAGCAGAGGATCCCCCAGAAGAATCACTGACAAAAGAGTAAAAGAATCACCGACAAAACAGCAAAAGAATCACTGACAAAAGAGAACATCAAGACGTTTGTAGGATGTGTGTTATGGACCACGCCGAGTTATGTCCCCCTTGGACACGAGAGTATTTCTTGAAGGTGCAGACAGAAAAAGCATTTTTTGCACTTGTTTCCTGTCTTGCACAATTTAACGAGAGAGAGATAGAAAGAGAGAGAGAGAGAGAGAGAGAGAGAGAGAGAGAGAGGCAGCAGCAGGATTTGAAAGCATCATTAGAATCATGATTATGTGCCCCGAGTGATGGCAGTCGTTATCTTGGAGAAATGTGCAGAAGAGTTGTCTAAACTGATTACCTGCCAACTAACAAGAATTGCGAAAGAGGAGTGACTAAAAACTTGAGTTTCGTTAAATTATAGCTGCAAAGGAAAATCCTCTATACTGACCGAAAACAATCACCGATTTTTTTATTTCAATGCGTAGATTTTATGGGACTGACTATCCAGGAAGAAAGAAAGAGAGAGAGTGACACATACACAGAGAGAGAGAGAGAGAGAGAGAGGGAGAGGGAGATGTTATGTAATGTAAAGTTGTAGCTCAGTAAGCAGCAAACATACGCAGTCTCTCTCAGCATATGGAGAAATACTCTGTGATGATGGTCCCTATACAATTGGCTCACAAACAAAGAGAGTGTGTGAGTATTTCCGTTCTAGACAAGGCGACTGGCAAAGTATACTTAACACCCAATATTGTATGTATTGTTATATGTTCACATACGGCACGTACAATTCAGAAACGACTTTAGCCACTTCACCGTACCACTCTAAGATCCCATTCAATGAAACTACCTCCCCCTATAGTCATCTACCCTCACCACCCTAAGATCTAAGATCTCAATCAACCAAATAACCTCCCCCTTTAGTCACCTCACCTCACCACCCTAAGATCTAAGATCTCAATCAACCAAATAACCTCCACCTTTAGTCACCTCACCTCACCACACTAAGATCTCAATCCACCAAATAACCTCCATTTTTAGTCACCTCACCTCACTTCCCTAAGATCTCAATCAACCAAATAAACTCCCCCTTTAGTCACCTCACCTCACCACCATAAGATCTCAATCAACCAAATAACCTCCACCTTTAGTCACCTCACCTCACCACCCTAAGATCTCAATCAACCAAATAACCTCCCCCTTCAGCCACTTCACCTCAACATCCTAAGATCTCAATCAACCAAATAACCTCCACCTTTAGTCACCTCACCTCACCACCCTAAGATCTCAATCAACCAAATAACCTCCACGTTTAGTCACCTCACCTCACCACGCTAAGATATCATTCAACCAAATAACTTCCCCCTTTAGTCACCCCACCTCACCTCACAATCCTAAGATCTCAATCAACCAAATAACCTCCCTCTTTAGTCACCTCACCTCACCTCACCACCCTAAGATCTCAACCAACCAAATAACCTTCACCTTTAGTCACCTCACCTCACCACCCTAAGATTTCAATCAACCAAATAACCTCCACTTTTAGTCACCTCACCTCCCACCCTAAGATCTCAATCAACCAAATAACCTCCACCTTTAGTCACCTCACCTCACCACCCTAAGATCTCAATCAACCAAATAACCTCCCTCTTTAGTCACCTCACCTCACCTCACCACCCTAAGATCTCATTCAATGAAACTACCTCCCCCTTTAGTCACCTCACCTCATCACCCTAAGATCTCAATCAACCACATAACCTCCCCCTTTAGTCACCTCACCTCACCACCCTAAGATCTCAATCAACCACATTACCTCCACCTTTCAGACCACTGCCAGTGCATGCGCTCATATCACAATTGAATTGTTTCCCGATTTTTGCAACTATAGAATAATGACGTCATCAGTGCCTGGGCCAGAGCCTAGTGCCAGATAAAATAGAGAAGATGGACCAAAATAATTACACACGTTCCACTTTCACTTAAAGGATAAATCTTGGATTTTCTTGATTGTAAATTGTATTAATAAATATTCGACGCGTGAATACATTTTTGGAGGCAGAGTGTGTATATTTGTTGCGATCGTTACAAAACTACATACGTTAATAAATATAATTATGTATACATAATGTTAAGCAAGTATTCTAAGGAGAACTCATTGCAATTGGGTCTGAAAATACACAGATTAAATAAAGTTTTGAAAATCAATTAAATACACAGAGATAAAATTGGGCTGGGAGACGCCCACCCACAGAATGAGGGATCGTTCATTTTGGTAGCAATGTAGGTATTTGGAAATACAGAAAATGAAGTTCAGTTTAATATACAGAAGGTGAGAAGACCTTTCATTGCATTGGATACCTTCTGAACATGAAAAGAAATTTAAACTACCACTAAAATTCAGATTTTCAACTCCAACGTAAAAGTCCGTTATCTGATCGGACTCTGGGACATGGAGGACAACACAGGAACTTGGGGAAAAGGGTGCGGACTTTCGTAAATGGTTGTCTGTGCAGAATACAAGGCTGGAAACGGTACAATAAGATCACACATGTGGTACTGGGGTGGGGTGGGGGGACATATACCAGTGGATCATGGGATACGGGGGATAGACCACACATTACAGAACCCAGTTGACAACATTACAAGACAGTCTATGTTCTGGAATCCACAGGACAGAAGATATCAGGACGGTAAGAAAGGCGTCGACAGAACTGGGTCGGATGGGCATGATAGCAGAAAGGTGAAGGCCTATACTCCGCAAGCAGCAGTCAGTGATTGATTCTATGATTGATTGATTGGTTAATTGATTCTTTGGTTGATTGATTCTTTGATTGATTTATTGACTCTTTGATTCATTGATTATTTAATTACTTGATTGATTCTCTGATTGATAAATTCATTAATTATTTGATTGATTGATTCTTAGATTGATTGGTTCTTTGTTTGATTGATTGAATCATTATTTGATTGATTGATTCTTTGTTTGATTGATTGGTTCTCTGATTGATAATTCGTAATATATACAAGTGTTGAATTAATTTATGCATATAACAAAAGGAGACAACGAGGTCCTTGAACGAAACGTCCGTGCCACAATCCCAACAAATAGGGCTCGAATGTAACCGTGTCCTCCTTGTTCCCTGTTTGTTCTCAACCTACAGCTACCAAGTCTTAACAGGGCTCTGCAAGTAGCAGGATGTAGCCAGATTTAGCAAAGGTTGGTCCAACCAACAGCCCGCGGACAGCACGCGGTCATCTACTCCAGCTTCTGCGGCACGTGAGAACAACAATAATACTAAGAATAACTATTTAACCTGGAAAAAAGCTAATGCATGAACTGAATCCCTCAAGTAGCAAGTTGTCCGGAGAATGGAATGCATTGTGTCACTAGTTTACAGCTTGACTGCGATATTTGCATCTTTCGGTCCGACACACCCGTCTTCGGCACCAACCGCGTCCATTTTGGCATACACGGAGGTTTTGTTTTTGTTACAATGGCTCTTCCACGTACGGAAAGTATTGGCAACCTACCGAACTGGAAACCTGCCAAGAAACAGCTGTATAACTAGATTGGCAGTTGTAAGAAACGGAGTTCTGCAATGGACATGTTACTTGCGTGTAACACTCGAAACATGTGTGTAATATGTGTTCTGGTAGCTGTGAATAATCTGAGGTTGATCATGAATACATGTGGCTGTTTCGTTAAGCAAGTCTGTCCAGCCGTGGCAAATTCGATTCACTTAAACAATCACTAACACAAGCATCGACCCTTGTTAGACGCGCACTGTTTTGCGCAGTGGAGGAACGCGCGCACGCGTGTGTGCGTGTGCGCGTGCGTGCGTGTGTGTATGTATGTGTGTATGCTGATGGCAGTAGTGCACTATCTGCATGACATCCTGCCTCCACACACAAATCGAGGACACAAAGACATTTTTTTAAAAACAAATTCAGAAGCCTGAACGGGACAGCCTAGTTAAAGTCCCGAATATGAATTGCACTGGGCGCCAGGCAATAACAGGTTTTCGAAATGAAAACAACGGGCATGCATTTATAGCTAAATAGGGCGGGTTTCTGTACCAGCAAGACATCTAGGTCGTAGAAGAGGTGCGGAAATACGTTGAGGTCATTTTAGGTTGTACAGATGTGATATTACTGCACACAGGAAATCTCCTAGTTGATTCGGGGCCTGTTTCTGGGAAGCCAAGGGAAGGTCAACTGCAAGTCCATTGATGTCGTAAATCGTAGCTAAAGAGAGTTCTGCATGGGAGTGGGAAACCTCATTGTGTGAAACAAATCGATATAGAAACAACTTCACAATAACCTTCCTTAACTTTGATCAAACGTAGTAGCAGCCCTGTACCCTAACTGGGATGAAACAGGGACAAGACAAGCACACCGGAAATACCTATAGGTGTTAAGGCTCTCTCATAAAATGACGAACGATTTAGATCAGGTAGGGCTTGGTAGCGGGAGATGGAGAACGTTCAGGGCTTGGTAGCGGGAGATGGAGAACGTTCAGGGCTTGGTAGCGGGAGATGGAGAACGTTCAGGGCTTGGTAGCGGGAGATGGAGAACGTTCAGGGCTTGGTAGCGGGAGATGGAGAACGTTCAGGGCTTGGTAGCGGGAGATGGAGAACGTTCAGGGCTTGGTAGCGGGAGATGGAGAACGTTCAGGGCTTGGTAGCGGGAGATGGAGAACGTTCAGGGCTTGGTAGCGGGAGATGGAGAACGTTCAGGGCTTGGTAGCGGGAGATGGAGAACGTTCAGGGCTTGGTAGCGGGAGATGGAGAACGTTCAGGGCTTGGTGGCGGGAGATGGAGAACGTTCAGGGCTTGGTAGCGGGAGATGGAGAAGTAAAAGAAGTAGAAGGTGGAATTTGTCACTATTTAAGTAGGAGGGTCCAGCTACGATCACAGCAGCATACTCCTCCACCCCACTGGGCCGGGGGGGGGGGGGGGTGAGACTATTTATCCTATATCGGTAAAATTGGCAAGGCCTCTATGCGAACCTGGAAGGAACTCTCTCCCGTCTGGCGCATATCTAAATAACCCACATAGCTAGATATCCGTCTTGTACAATCTATTCGCTCAGAAACATCATTTTGTTCTTGTACAATCTATTCGCTCAGAAACATCATGTTTATCTTGTACAATCTATTCGCTCAGAAACATCATGTTGATCTTGTACAATCTCTTCGCTGAGAAACGCTATCGTTGTTCATCTTGTACAATCTCTTCGCCGAGAAACGCTATCGTTGTTCATCTTGTACAATCTCTTCGCTGAGAAACGCTATCGTTGTTCATCTTGTACAATCTCTTCGCTGAGAAACGCTATCGTTGTTCATCATACAAACATGCACACAAGAACCTGAAATGAAACTCCAGCCGCACTGCTCAGGTCGTGCTTGCTGTATGCAAGAGCTTTTACCAAAGTGCAGCGGGAACACAGCCTAACGTCTGACCAGGCACAACATGCTGGCCAAGATCCTCAACTCTGCCTTCCTGGAAACGGGCTGTTTTCACCACAGCCTGGCTAATGAGATGAGGGATCGGTGTGATCCCCGTTGTAGTGAGGGACAAGCAGACAGATGAAGCCAAGGCATAGCACAACCGTCTGGAGGACCCTGCTCCACCTTCATCAGCACGATCGGGATGTGAGGAAAGCTACTACAACAACCCTCCATTAACGTCCCTATCATAGAGGAGATATAAACATGCTGAAAAGGAAATAAAGAAAAGCGACAAAGCTGATAGTGGAATTCCAGAATAACAGTTATGAGGAAAGAAAAACTGGCCTACAGTGTCTAGAAAATCAAAGGAAATGATAACACCTACAAGAAAAAGAGGGCATATCTACGAATTAACTAAAGAAAGGTAGATATTAGGAAACATTTTTTTAGTCAGAAAGTGATAAATGCTTGGACTGCATTGCCACAAGAGGCCGGTAATGCATTTAAGAATATATTGGATACGCATAGCTTTTAGAGACAGGAAATGTAAATGAAACTGGTTGTATAGACTCTGCAGTCTTCTAAACCAGTAGTCGAAGTAAATAACTATAGATGGAAGCCAAACTTGAACAGTTGACAAGATTTTTAAAAAAATTATAAGATTTGGACCTGAAGTAAAATTACCCCTCATACGACACATAGAAATGTACACAAAATTAAAACGTGTGATATGTTTGATATTGTAGTGATCATTTAGCTATTTCTGCTAGCTAATCTGGCCTGTTCATTGCGTGAGATTTGCCCCCATTTTAGTATGATTTTAATAACGGGCATTTTACTGATGTTTTTCAACCTATCAAACACCATATCAAGATTATTGCTGGATGGGGGGGGGGGGGGGCGGGGAGAATCTAAGCGAACTATATTTAGCTAACATTCTGTTTTAGCCACTTGGCTAAATGCGCTACGGATTGAAGGTGTGAAGATTATCTATACAATCGTTCACAATTTTTTTTTCTAATTTGTAAGCGTTATTTTATCAAATAAGTATTTATAACCTTTCCTAAAAGTGCTTAAAATTGGTTTAATAATTGTTTTCCCTGTGGATGAAAAATATTTAGAAATTCAAAACCACTTCAAGTTCTCGTTCGCTGGCTACCTGTGCTAATTAAAACAATGACTCGGCTACCCACGTGACCTCTCACACACTGGACACGCTCGACCAGAGTTTTGTGTTCCCAGAATCTAGACCAGCGTGAATCATTGCGACCCTATGTTAGGATGTGCAGCCCCTTACTTGATGTACAAGGGGGCTCATCCCAATCACAATTCAGCCCCCTGCCCCTTCTCCCTCCTCATCACCAACGGCATTTTCTGCTATGTGACACAATAATAATGTAATGGTATGTGTGTTCTACAACAGCTTTCACAGTACGGGCATTCAAAAAGATGATGTTCAACAGTTTCATAGGGATGTGTGCACAGCCGGCACTCTGGAGTATGTTCTGGTTGGATTCTGTTCAAGTAACTGATTAATTAAGTCTCTCAGCGGACGAAACAGGTCCATGTGGCAGTAAATGAAACATGTCGAATTGTGACAGGATGCCTTAAACTGAGACCAACGGGAAAAGCCTAAGCAACCGCTGGTACCGCACCCCCGGACATTAGAAGCCATGTCACATTTGAGGTTGAGAGACAAAAGCAGTCATGTGACCAGATACACCCTCTTTTTGGACATACAGCGGAAAGAATACGACTAAAATCGAGGAAAAGTGTTCTGTACACTATACAGCCCTCAGGACAGAACCCCGAGAGAAACCGCATAGAAAGGTGGCGCCAAAAGAACAATGAAGGTTGGATGGAGTTTAAGAATAAGTTGCACCAGGACTTGATTTATCGTATTCTAAACTGCTCGACATACGAGGACCAGAGAAAGCACATGTCGCCATCACCAGTGCCAACACTTGACAAACTATATTGGAATGTCGACAGCCTCAGGATGACCGCCGCTTTGAACAAATTCAATTCGACGTCTGACAGGGACCGAAGAAGATATACTACGTGGACATCGCTGGACACGTTAAGAACAGATGTGTCCAGGTGTGGATCTAACTGAAAAAAGTGGGGATATTGATGATGTATACTGCGAATATTGAACCGTCTAAGGCCAGGAACACGTGATTATATTTCCCAGTATGTGTGATTCCTAGACAGTAGATGGCCTGGTGGTATTTGCCAGTATGTGTGAATCCTGGACAGTGGAGGACCTAGTGGTATTTCCCAGTATGTATGAATCCTGGACAGTAAAGGACCTGGTGGTATTTGCCAGTATGAATGAATCCTGGACAGTGGAGGACCTGGTGGTATTTGCCAGTATGTGTGAATCCTGACAGTAGAGGACCTGGTGGTATTTGCTTGTATGTGTGAATCCTGGACAGTGGAGGACCTAGTGGTATTTCCCAGTATGTACGAATCCTGGACAGTAGGGGACCTGGTGGTATTTGCCAGTATGTGTGAATCCTGGACAGTGGAGGACCTCGTGTTATTTGCCAGTATGTGTGAATCCTGGACAGTAGAGGACCTGGTGGTATTTGCCAGTATGTGTGAATCCTGGACAGTGGAGGACCTAGTGGTATTTCCCAGTATGTATAAATCCTGGACAGTAAAGGACCTGGTGGTATTTGCCAGTATGAATGAATCCTGGACAGTGGAGGACCTGGTGGTATTTGCCAGTATGTGTGAATCCTGGACAGTAGAGGACCTGGTGGTTTTTGCCAGTATGTGTGAATCCTGGACAGTGGAGGACCTAGTGGTGGCAAATGAAACAGCACTGACAGCGGCTGATTTGTGGGCGAAAGTTGCCGGACACGGACAGTAAATGATTAAATAATACATTGGTTGAACAGAAAAACACACAAACACACAGAAAAACACACAAATACACAGAAAACACACAAAAACACACAGAAAAACACACACACTCACAGAAACACACAAGAAAACATAAAAACACACAGAACCACAAAGGAAACACACACAAACACAGTCAAACAAAAACACACAGAAACACACAGAAACACATACACACACATGGAAACACAGAAACACACTCACAACCACACAGAAACCACACAGACATACACAAACACACAGAAACACACACAAACCCACAGAAACACACACAAGCACATACACAAACACACACAACACACACAAACCCACATAAACCCACACAAACACACACAAACACACACAAACACATACACAAAAACACACACAAATACACACAAACCCACACAAACACGCACACGAACCTGACAACAGAGAATGTGACATGTACAGACCAAGGACAGAGAAATTTGTCTACGTCACATTTATGCCAGCGTACATGTCAAACAGAAAAACACACACATCCAAACACACACACACATCCAAACACACACACATCTATGCACACACACATCCAATCACACACCTGTTTATTGAGATAATGGGGCATAGCGATTAGTTTAACTGTTTGTCTAATAGGGCCGACACCCACACGTCAAATCTACACAGGAACACCTTACCAAAGGATGTTTGTAGAGCAATGACACAATATAACCGTATGTTTAACCAAGCACACACACACAGACATGCACAGGCAGACATGCATACCCAGGCATGCATACCCAGACATGCACACACAGAGACATGAACACGTAGACATGCATACTCGATTTAAT
This sequence comes from Ariolimax columbianus, assembly GCA_036924085.1. Taxonomy (NCBI): domain Eukaryota; kingdom Metazoa; phylum Mollusca; class Gastropoda; order Stylommatophora; family Arionidae; genus Ariolimax; species Ariolimax columbianus. The sequence goes on along the minus strand of JAVGWX010000020.1, from coordinate 28,074,099 downwards.
TAGCCAGCGATATAAAGGATTTCGTATATAGCGGGTCGGGAAAATAATAAATAATATAGCAATATATATAGATTTTTAATGGAGATAACCGAGGTGAGACAAAGAAGTGGGCTGTCCCCACAACACATATTTGGACAGAATAACGATGGAGGTCAAAATGGAGCATATACCAAGAAATGCGGAGGAAGAAAGGAGAGAGTCTGATCAGTTACATGAACTCCTGTTTGCAGATGGTCAATGTCTACTATACGAGAGTGAAGATGATCTGCAGCAATATGACTGAGGTCATTCAGTATGCGTATAATAAATACACTGTGAAGAATGAACACACCCAAACTGGTTTGCAGGGGATGGGTCCATATACGAGTTGTGTGATTCCTCGGGCGAAAGCCGAATGAACACATCCAAACTGGTTTGCAGGGGATGGGTCCATATACGAGTTTTGTGATTCATCGGGCGAAAGCCGTTTAAATGGGAGGGCAGACCGAGGCTACAAAAACAGCAGTTGAGATTTGGCACCAACAGTTTGACTTGCGCAAATCGATGCAGATAGACACTGCGATCTTAAGTGACTCCAGGTCGGTTCTGGAGGAGCTGAAGTACAACAAGGAGGAGATATTCTTGGCGTGGAGGACGATCAACAACATCATCACTGCACACAGGATAAATGTCACCTTGCAATGGATCCCTGGACATAGTGGGTTCTCAGAAAAAGAGATGGCTGACAGATTGGGAAACTCATGAGCCTCCAAACAACAATTGGACAGAGCCTGCAGTAACCACACGGTAAAACGATTTATTAAGAATAATTCTAGGGGCAATCTGGATGAACAGGTGGGCGACGTAGTGTATTTAATGAAATGTCACAGCCAAAAAGTAACGATGGCATAAATAAACTACATTGAAGAGATCAAAGTCTCATCTTTCAGTTCCGAAGAGGACATACCAGAGTCAATAGCCACTTGAACCGCATCAATCCCCAGCACCTCCCCTTGTGCAGGCATTGCTCTCATCCTGATGAAATAGTTCGACACCTACTCATTGAGTGCAAGGCGCTTGTGGACATGAGGAACAAATTCTTACAACCACTGCCATCAATTGCCAACACACTGTACGGAGCAGTGAAATACCTTTGAGAAGACATGTACAAGACCTATATAAGAATGGCATTGGACCGTCAGGCGTTCATATCAGCTATGGGATAACAACAATCACAACACATGAAAAACAGAAACTCTACAGATAAACAGATCACCTGAAAACATGAACATTACGGTAAACGGGAACCAAGATTCAACAAATGCAGGAGTTCAAGTACTTGGCCAGTGTTTCCACACAGGATGGAGGTTTAGATAGAGAGATTGAGATCAGGAGCCAAACCACGAACGTTATTGTATACCAGCTGTCACCATTATTGAAACACCCAAACAAAAACATGTGCACAACAAGAATGCTGATCAACAGTATATTCATACCAACTATCTCTTGAGGGTGCCAAACATGGACACGTGAGATAAGATGACTTCGGAAAACTATCAACGTAACTAGGAGAGACAGAATGCGCAATGAAGAGGTGCAAAACATCGTTGAAGCCAGACCCTGCACTGATGAGGAGAGAATCAAGTGGCTCGGCCACCTAATGAGAATGCAACCTGACTACCTATGTGAGCCTATAACGCATGGTGCTCTGGCTTTCGCAACCGTGGCAGACCTAGAACTAGATGCATATGAAATGTTGCGGATATTCTAAATCGTTATGGGATAACGCCTACTTCAGCGAGACGTCTGGCCCCGGCCAGAAAACTACGGCTCCCCACGCCGGTTCTAGTCCTGGACAGAAAACTACGGCTACCCACGCCGGTTCTAGTCCTGGACAGAAAACCACGGCTCCCCACGGCGGTTCTGGTCCTGGACAGAAAACTACGGCTCCCCACGCACGGCACAAGTGGATAAAACAAGACAAGCTAAGACAGTAATAAACGTTGTTGTCAACAGCCTTGGGTAGACTTTGACTTGATTTCAGACTGTCTCAAGCTGTCGTAGGGTCAGACTGTCTCAAGCTATCGTGCGGTCAGTCTGTCTCTAGCTATCGTGGGGTCAGTCGTGTCAAATTATCGTGCGGTCAGTCTGTCTCAAATTATCGTGCGGTCAGTCTGTCTCAAGCTATCGTGCGCGCGGTCTGTCTCAAGCTATCGTGCGATCAGTCTGTCTCAAGCTATCGTAAGATCAGTCTGTCTCAAGCTACCGTGCATTCAGACTGTCTCAAGCTATCGTGTTTGTCTCCCATCTTCGACCTCTAATCTCTTTTAGCCAGACTGCATGGGTTCAGTATGTTTCTTGGACCACAACTTCGAAGCGGAATATGGTCCTTGCCAGCTACGGTTGGCCGATCCTACGGCTGCTGCTCTCATCTCGCGCTCTGCTACGACTTCAGCTCCTCAAACTACATTCTGGGTCAAGATGCTGAGCAGCGCATGAGCTGCAGTGGTCAGCGATCCAAAGCTGTCTGCTATCGTCAGGGCCAGCGAACCAGAGCTGCCAAGACCCTTCTTAACCTCCATGCGATGATTCTGGATAACAGACTACAACAGAGCAGACGGGATCGAAGAGGGAAGGCCAGCCCGGAGTACTCAAAAATGCCCCCTGAAGTCGGATGTGTCGAACCGAAAGGTGCAAATATCGCAGTCAAGCTGTAAACCACGATACAGCGCATTCCGTTCTCCGGACAACATCATGCTACTTGCAAAGCCCTTTTCGCGGTAGCGGGAGATTGAGAACGAACGAAGAAGCAGTTACATTTGCTTTGTGTTAACCGACGTCCAGAATTAACGGACACTTCTTCTAACATTTTAGTTTGTTATAACGAAAGTTTACTGTCTGCCAATATTCATTACGATCGGCGCTTGTCCCACCATGTTGGCGGGTCTCCAGATCAAACGCTCGTCAGCTCAATCCAGGAAGCTTCACACGACATTAAGAATTATCAACACTGGGGAGTAGGCTGAACAAATCAAATACAACTGTCAACAATAGTGAACTTTATTGTTTACATAATATGTGATAAGGAAGAGTGAGTGGGCGTGTCTTTATGTGTTCAGCATAAGGAAGAGTGAGTGGGCGTGTCTTTATGCGTTCAGCATAAGGAAGAGTGAGTGGGCGTGTCTTTATGTGTTCAGCATAAGGAAGAGTGAGTGGGCGTGTCTTTATGTTTTCAGCATAAGGAAGAGTGAGTGGGCGTGTCTTTATGTGTTCAACATAAGGAGAGGTTGGTGGCCGAGTTGTTGTTTTTTTACATGTGATAATGGGTGTTTATAGCTTCAAACATCGGTGTAGCGCGGATGTTTCTCATGTCGTGCATACAGTATTTATATATTCACACATATGCATACACACACACAAATATACACACTAACATGCACACACATATAAATACATACACCACCCTCGAAACTGAACTATAGCCAATCGCACACACAAACACACACTCACTCCAACAAATACACACTATTACACACATGCACGCACACATTCTCCAGCACACACACTCCAACATACACACACATACTCCAACACACATACATACACACACATATACTTCAACATACATACACATATACACACACATACACACACACATTCACATACATACTCCAACACACACACCCCAACACACACACCCCAACACACACATACCCCAACATTCACACACACAGACACTCCAACACACACATAGCCGAACACACACACTCCAACACACACACACTCCAAGACACACATACCCCAACACGCACACACACACACACTCAAACACACACACACATTCATACCCCAACACACATACACAAACCCTAACACACACATAACCAAACACACATTTCCCAGCACACATACCCCAACACACGCACACACACATAACCCCAACACACACATACCTCAACACACACACATACTCCAACACACACATACCCCAACACACACATATACTCTAACACACACATACACCAACACACACATACACCAACACACACACCCCAACACACATACCCCAACACACACATACATCAACACACACACACATACCCCAACACACACATACCCCAACACACACATACCCCAACACACACATACCCCAACCCACATATACCCCAACACATACATACCCCAACACACACACATACCCCAACACACATATACCCCAGCACACACATACCCCAACACACACACACATACCCCAACACACACATACCCAAACGCACCCGTCCCAGCACACATACCTCAACACACACAAACATACCCCAACACACACACACATACCCCAACACACATACCCCAGCACACACATACCCCAACACACACACACACACATACCCCAACACACACATACCCAAACACACGTCCCAGCACACATACCTCAACACACACACATACCCCAACACACATACCCCAGCACACACATACCCCAACACACACACACACACATACCCAAACACACGTCCCAGCACACATACCTCAACACACACACATACCCCAACACACACGTCCCAGCACACATACCCCAACACACACTCCAACACACACACATATACATACCCCAACACACACACCCCAACACACACACATACCCCAACACACACACATACCCCAACACACACGTCCCAGCACACATAACCCAACGCACACTCCAACACACACACACACTCATGCACCAACACACGCACACTCCAACACACACACCCCAGCACACACGTCCCAACACACACATACTTCAACACACACACACACACATACCCCGACACACACACACACTCCAACATACAAACACTCGAACACATACACACTCACACTCCAACACACACACACACGTACCCCAACACACACGTCCCAGCACACACACTCCAACACACACACGTCCCAAAAACACACGTCCCAACACACACATACCCCAACACATATACCCCAACACACACGTCCCGCACACACGTTCCAACACACACGTTTTAACACACACGTCCCAACACACATACTTACAATGTCGAAACAATCCTGAAGGTCAGCCATGTTGTCCTCGTCGGCCGCTATGAGAAGACTGTTGTCAACCATTTACCTCACGAAGATCGGAGATCCCCAAGCGAGTGCTTCAATTATCCTGACTTGCCTTCGTTTAAGGTTCACCTTGATTTTCGGTCGGCGAAGATGCGGCACTTCAGCCTCAGACATAGTCTTTAATGTTAAGCCAGTTTGAATTATCCCCGAAATATCATTTGAACACAAGCGGTCTTTATCCGTATAAAACTACACCGTTACGTGTCATTTGAACACTAACCACACGTTTCACGGCCTTATAAATTATGAACATGTATTTAAGTTGATATACATATATATATATATATATATATATATATATTATATATATATATATATATATATATATATATATATATATATATATATATATATATACATACACACACAAACGAAAACTTAAGTTCCCGGCTTCGCCCGGTAATTAGCATAATTTTTAATACACACAATTCGGTTGTGACTTTAAGTTTTTAAATATTCACTTGACACCAACCAAAAAAAAAACTAACTCGATTCAGAACAACGTTCACTCAAGTACTTGAGCGAGCATACTCAAATAAATGATAGTTTGTAGGTTGTCCAGGGTCAAAGGACTGAGCGCCACATATACTGATCAGTTTCAAACATTAACGGGTGACCGGCAACACACATCAACAAAAATGGCACTGTATGGAATGCCAAAAAAAAAACAGACACATATATTTTCCTGTTTTATATGTAACTGATTCTCGTTATGCCCAGTTGGCACATAAGGCCTATATTAGGACTGTTCATGACTTTCTTTCTTGTGCAACCTTTCGTGCAGTGCCGCCGCCTTCTTGTGCGTTCGTTCTCAATATCCCGTTACCAAGCCATGAAAAGGGCTTTGCAAGTTACAGGATGTAGTCCGGAGAACGGAATACGTTGTGTCGCTAGTTTACAGCTTGACTTCGATATTTGAACCTTTCGGACCAGTGCCTTAGATATAGTTGTGTAGCACAGCTCATCCTCTCACGTTCATCTCTAATCAGCTCTTCTTCTTCTTCTTCTTCTTTTTCTACTCATTTACTAGATTATATCGCACTCTGCAGAGACCGACCGAATTCAAGTTAACGGAAATCATGTCCAAAAGGATAATCACAAGTCACACGAGAGACGTTCAAATCAAACCGGGACGTTTTTTTTTTGTTTTTTTTTTTTTGCAAGGAGAAAAAACTTTGTTTTCAAGTAATGAAATTGACATTTATTTTTCTACATAATCTCCTGCAACGTTTATGCACTTATTCCAGCGTTTAAGTAATGTTTGAAAAAATTTGTGTTAGCATGTATGAACCAATCCAGGACAGTCTGTTTCACTTCGTCATCAGTTCTGAAATGCTGACCTCAAAAGAATTCTTGCAGGGTTCCAAACAGGTGGAAATCGCTTGGAGCGAGGTCTGGGCTGTAGGTGGGTGTGGCACAGGTGGAAATCGCTTGGAGCGAGGTCTGGGCTGTAGGTGGGTGTGGCACAGGTGGAAATCGCTTGGAGCGAGGTCTGGGCTGTAGGTGGGTGTGGCACAGGTGGAAATCGCTTGGAGCGAGGTCTGGGCTGTAGGTGGGTGTGGCACAGGTGGAAATCACTTGGAGCGAGGTCTGGGCTGTAGGTGGGTGTGGCACAGGTGGAAATCGCTTGGAGCGAGGTCTGGGCTGTAGGTGGGTGTGGCAGAGGTGGAAATCGATTGGAGCGAGGTCTGGGCTGTAGGTGGGTGTGGCACAGGTGGAAATCGCTTGGAGGGAGGTCTGGGCTGTAGGTGGGTGTGGCACAGGTGAAAATCGCTTGGAGCGAGGTCTGGGCTGTAGGTGGGTGTGGCACAGGTGGAAATCGCTTGGAGCGAGGTCTGGGCTGTAGGTGGGTGTGGCACAGGTGGAAATCGCTTGGAGCGAGGTCTGGGCTGTAGGTGGGTGTGGCACAGGTGGAAATCGCTTGGAGCGAGGTCTGGGCTGTAGGTGGGTGTGGCACAGGTGGAAATCGCTTGGAGCGAGGTCTGGGCTGTAGGTGGGTGTGGCACAGGTGGAAATCGCTTGGAGCGAGGTCTGGGCTGTAGGTGGGTGTGGCACAGGTGGAAATCGCTTGGAGCGAGGTCTGGGCTGTAGGTGGGTGTGGCACAGGTGGAAATCGCTTGGAGCGAGGTCTGGGCTGTAGGTGGGTGTGGCACAGGTGGAAATCGCTTGGAGCGAGGTCTGGGCTGTAGGTGGGTGTGGCACAGGTGGAAATCGCTTGGAGCGAGGTCTGGGCTGTAGGTGGGTGTGGCAATACCACCCAGCCACGGCACAGAGATTGCACATAGTGCGATGAGCCGTATGAGGTTCAGCGTTATCTTGCAGGAGCAGGACACCTTTTGTGATCAAACCAGGCCGCTTCTTCTACAGACGGTTATGCACATCCCTCATCATGCGTATGTACTTGTCACTGTTGATAGGACGTTCCATAATCGGGATATTCACGGGAATTAATGTGATGAGGTTGAGAGTCACCACAGTCGGGATCATCCCTCATGGATGCACGGCCTTCTCTGAAACGTTTATACCATTCAAATGTCTTACTTCAGCTGAGTGTCTCATCACCGTACTGTGATTACAGTTATCTGTAAATGTCCGCAGGATTCACGCCTTCTTTCATAAGAAACGTCATCACAACACGCTGTCCCTTGCAAGCACTAACAGTGTTGTCCGCCATTGTTATGTATCTGTCACGTGACTGGTCCATAGCAAGTGGGCCACCTAGTAGTAATATGACGCAAGTGCCCATAACTAATGATAGAAGTTCTAGCACACTATAATCCAGTCAGGTAGAGCTAGAATAAAAAGTTCCAGTTTGATTTGAACGCCCTTGTAGCTTGGACACCATTTAAAAAATGGACACGGACCGAGTGAAGTAGAAGGAGTTTATCGCTTCTTTGATGAAAGACGCAATAGCGTGTGACGATCCCTAACTGCTTCGTCAGTCATCAGGCAAAGATTCAAGAACAAGCAGGCGACGTAGTAGTAAATATGTACATGGCTCTATGTCTGCGAATGCAGAGCCATCCAAGACCCCGGACATCTTTATAACTGCCCAAGAACGCAAGAACTTTATACGATGGCGGATCTCATGGCGGCGAATGGAAGAGCTTCTATGGCAGTTGATCTCTCTCGAATTCGAGCACAGTTTCTTTAAATCAAAAAAGCCCATACAGTCAAGTCCTAAAGGTCGACGCACTGAATTATGGCACGCACTGATACAGGGCCCAGGATCGAGCTTCAGGAGTAACCTGCCCCTGGACATCACTTACCCTACTCACTTTGGAAGACAGTAAATAGACTTCGAACTGACGTATCACGATGTAGGAAGAAATGGGGTCTCTCGGACGGCAATACACGTGACTGTGGTGCAGTACAAGATTCAGGTCATCTGATGATCTTCTTTTCTTCGTCTCGTTCGTCATGCTATTTCTTGTTACGCCTACACGTGAAGTGCATGGTTTGTTCCAACTTTCCGGATACATGGGACGAGAGCGAAATGCTGAAGGCGAATGACAGGGCAATTCTAGTCGCTGAATGCGAATGACAGGGCAATTCTAGTCGCTGAAGGTGAATGACAGGACAATTCTAGTCGCTGAAGACGAATGACAGGGCAATTCTAGTCGCTGAAGACGAATGACAGGGCAATTCTAGTCGCTGAAGACGAATGACAGGGCAATAGTAGTCGCTGAAGACGAATGACAGAGCAATCGTACTCGCTGAACACTGGTGGACGCTATTTGACGTGGTGGTTGGCCACCAGAAGTGAAGTAAGTTGATTTCTAGTCCAATAATGTGTGAGATTGCTGAACACGGAAAGCAGGTATGTTACTTGCCTCTTTTAGAGTACATTGGCTATGGTGTATCAGTTCAGGCCATAAAGAGTCCCCCCCCCCCCCCACCCCACACTTAATTTGTGAACTAGAGCTCTTAATCTGTGGCGACGCCACTGTGTATTTCATATTGGAGATCTGGCTTGAGTTACTAAACACGGTTATTGTGAAGACACAACATTGGCTTTCAGGTGTGTTATATTATGTCTGTTTGTTTACTCTCAGTGGTTAAACAGTCATAGCGTCCTTGTTCGTTGCAAAACTGGTCCGGTAGGTTAATAAATCGGTCGCGCTTCAGTCTACTAAGCTGGAAATGGGTACCTGTCTGTGTTACATTCCTGGGAGCTGGAAGTAGTGATCATAACTCAGAGAAGCTGTTGATTTTGCATAATGTTGTTGGGGAGAGGATACTAATGTCTGGTCAGGCATGACAACATACTGATCAGACTATGTTAGACAGGGTCAGGTGATACATACTGATCAGACTATGTTAGACAGGGTCAGGCATAGCAACATACTGATCAGACTATGTTAGACAGGGTCAGGTGAAACATACTGATCAGACTATGTTAGACAGGGTCAGGCATAGCAACATACTAATCAGACTATGTTATTCAGGATCAGGCATTACAACATACTGATCAGACTACGTTAGTCAGGATCAGGTGAAACACACTGACCAAACTGCGTTAGTCAGGATCAGGTGAAACACACTGACCAAACTACGTTAGTCAAGAACAGGCAAGTGCTATAAAGGGAACTGAAAAGGAATTGAGTGATTTATTAAATCGGATTGCCCATCAAACCTATCCTTGCTGGCTGTCAAGCACACTTCTGATCCTAGTTATTGTATCCAGATTTATCCAAGATTTAGTCACGAAAATCTGTTTCGAGGTCACGTCACTCATGCCATGACAGTCGGGTCTATGTTAAAGTAAATCAATCAGCGCGTCACGATACTAGGTATACAGAAGGAATTAACTACAGCGATTGTACAAACCCGTGTTGGTGCTGTTTTACTGGAAACAAAGTAGCCAATTTTGTTGGTAAGCTAGCGTGTTCAAACAAGATGGAAAGATTGACTGAGACATGGAATCAACTACAGCGATTGTACAAACCCGTGTTGGTGCTGTTTTACTAGAAACAAAGTAGCCAATTTTGTTTGTAAGCTAGCGTGTTCAAACAAGATGGAAAGATTGACTGAGAGAAGGAATCAAGAATACAGAAAGCAAATTTGGTTTCCTTATAACCTCTTTTGATCATACCTCCTTGTTGAATGCCATACTAGAGGATAGGGTGGAAGGCAGTCCGTAAGGAGGCAGACGTTTTAAGTTTTGTTACGCTTCCAAGTGGCGGTCCTGAACACAGGCTGACCTCGTGTAGTGTGTCTAACAGAATAAGGATCGGAGGGATAGGAAAACCTTGTCATGCCATGCTGAGCCGGATGTGTCGGTTAAAAAGGCGCAGGTATCGCAGCCTCGCTGAACAGAATGTCATATCTTTTTTTCAGGACGAACGCGGATGAAGAAGAAAATGGAAGAGCGCCAGAGGCAGGGTAGCCACAAATGTAGCCATGTATCATGAAAATGATCGTAATTTAACGAAATGTTACTTGTGTTCAAAGATTATTCTCTACACACACATTATAATCATTAAATGTAATGAATACACATACTTCAAAAGTAATGGAAGACACAAGCTTTAAAAATAATGGAAGACACACCTTTTAAAAGTAAAAGAAAACACGAGCTTTAAAAGTAATGGAAGACACGAGCTTTAAAAGTAATGGAAGACACAAGCTTTAAAAGTAATGGAAGACACGAGCTTTAAAAGTAATTGCAGACAGAAACAGAGCACATGTTGTTAATAAAGTCAACATTTTGTTCAAAAACAAATTTCCCAAAGCTTCCCCAGTGAACAAAGACGTGTGTACTATTTTAGGGTATTAACCTTCCCTGTTATTCAGTCAGTGTTGGTCTTCAGTTTCATTGCTCCACTGTATGTGTGCCACTACAAGGAAGCTGTTTGACACCAAACTTGAGTTGAGTACTTAGCATATACATAACTGCAATGGTGGTTACAATATATAATAGTTGTCCATCACAAGTGATGAAGACCACTCTCTTTGTTCAGCCGTGTGGACAGTCGTATCTCTTGCTGTGTCCGCTGAAATGGGTGACTTGCGCGGTGATTTGGATTAAAGTGAGGAAGAAACTGCGCCTTTTGTCAACCTCACTCACAGAGCCTAAGCTACCGTTTGCCAGTGGCAAGACATTCCTCGAGACGACTGGAGATAGCATAGGATGCAGATTTTGCCTCAGGGTTACCACCGAAGCCTTTCCGTACACATGTAACCCGCAGGGTAGAAAGGTGGGATGGCATCTAACGCAGTTTGTCGTGCCTTTTCGATAACCACAAGAGGTTGCAATATACACTAGCGAACACACCAGGACCTGTAATCTTCTTCTTCTCGTCCTAGTGTTCTTGTCATATGGTGTCTCAGAGAGGTGGGATGCGTAGATTTCTTGTTATCGCCAAGTGGGAGGCTGGTGCTGTCGTTAGGTGTAACTTCCTGAGAGTGTCAGAGACACCCTCGATCCACCGACATCGTGGTCTGCCTCTTGCTCGTGGACCGGAGACCAGCAAGTTCTCGCTGCAGGCTGGTCATAATGACCAGACCACTTGATGTATTGAGAGTCAGTATAGAACTGGCTTTGTCTCAACTCTCTGCCTTAGCGTGATGTTGCTGATTCGGACTGCCTGACTAACTACTGACTGACTAACTAACTACATAACTAACTAATTATATAACCAACTAACTAACTATATAACTAACTAACTATATAACTAATTAGCTCTATAACTAACTATATAACTAACTAACTATATAAGTAACTAACTATATAACTAACTAGCTATATAACTAACTATATAACTAACTAACTATATAACTAATTAACTGTATAACTAAATAACTAACTATATAAATAACTAGCTATATAACTAACTATATAACTAACTATATAACTAACTAGCTATATAACTAACTATATAACTAACTAGCTCCATAACTAACTATACAACTAACTAGCTATATAACTAACTAACTAAATAACTAATTAGCTATATAACTAGCTATGTAACTAACTAACTATATAACTAACTAGCTATATAACTAACTAACTATATAACTAACTAGCTATATAACTAACTATATAACTAACTAACTATATAACTAACTAACTATATAACTAACTAGTTATAGAACTAACTAACTATATAACTTATTAACTATATAACTAAATAACGAACTATATAAATAACTAGCTATATAACTAACTATATAACTAACTATATAACTAAATAACTAACTATATAACTAAATAACTAACTATATAACTAAATAACTAACTAAATAACTAACTAGCTTATCTCTTGTTGCAAGGCGTTTTGATCACCTGTATGTGCGCGGTTCAAATCGAGACTTCCTATTACTTCATTTTCGTGTCTGTTGTATGTTGTATCTTGTCTGTTGTATGTTGTATCTTGTCTGTTGTATGTTGTATCTTGTCTGTTGTATGTTGTATCTTGTATGTTGTATGTTGTATCTTGTCTGTTGTATGTTGTATCTTGTCTGTTGTATGTTGTATCTTGTCTGTTGTATGTTGTATCTTGTCTGTTGTATCTTGTCTGTTGTATGTTGTATCTTGTCTGTTGTATACGTTTCGATAGAAACGTATATATAAGTAATGGCCTAGTGACCGCACCAAGACAAAAAAAAAAAGACATATGTTACCGTCAGAAGGCTTTCATCAGGGACAAGAACATATGAAAACAGCTAACAAATCATATCGTGGGCATTCAACAGCAACGACAGCAATGTATACTGACAACCAAATGCTCAACAATGTACTACAGAAACCACCTCTAGAATCTTACTTTAATGGACAGGCTTCCTGCAAGGAGACTAGCCATAACGGTAGTCAAAAATAAAGATCCCGCCACGCAGTGCGGCGCATAGGGAATATGGCTCATATTATTTTGTAACCAACGGCACATAGTGGATGACGTGGTCAGCATCACTCCGGCCGACTTCCCAGAATTTTCTGGTACCAAATTTATGTGGCTGGGTCGACCCCAGGAGCCGGTTTGCGATCATTAAAAACAACCCGCACCAACCGGGGATTGAACCCAGATCGCCTGACTGGGAAACCAGTGCACTAACCCCTGCGAAACCACGGCCCCGATGATGCAGGCTTCCTGCAAGGAGACTGGCGGTCAGGGTAATCTCGTACTCCTAAATGCTGTCCCCCGGAGGCGATGATGGCGACAGCGTCAGACATGCACATTCACAGATAACTGCTCATGACTGTACTGTCCAATCCGAGGGCGATAAACCAGCCCACGTGGGGTACACGTGGTCGGCAACAGGAACTAGGCCGCCCTGCGTCATGTTCTTTCGCGCAGTTCGTTTTCTCTGCGCCGCAGCGGTGACTCTTTCCAACCGATGCGAGCACCGTGTGTGTTAGCAGTGCACCAGACTAATCCGTACAGAGCAAGCATCTCCCAGGTGGCGACATCAATCAGGAAACCTTTCTGCCGAAGTCGGATGTGTCAAACTGAAAGGTGCAAATATCGCAGTCAAACTGTAAACTAGCGACACAATGCATCCCGTTCTCTGGACTGCATCCTGCTATTTGCAAAGCACTGTTCATGGCTTGGTGGCGGGAGGTTGAGAACGAACGCAGAAGAAGGTGGAAAGAAAATGTAAGAGATACTTCTAAGCAGCTTTTGTATCCTTTCTTTTCTCTCTTTCTCTCTCTCTCTCTCTCTCTTCCCCACCCCTCTCCCGCCACTTCCGTTGAGTACATGCCTTATCCCAAGCCTATAGCACAACAGCGTTTTCCTAATTCCACCCTCCTCCGGCCAAAACGAACTCTTACGTATCCTGAACTGGCCATACAACACGTGCCTGGGAAGGAAAAGACTTAACTACCCTAATGCTTAATTCCGTCGACATCGGTAACATTAACAATATCTTCCTTTTGTATCTTAAGGTTGAAAGTTAACGGGAAAACCCAATTGTTCCCGAGGTGTAGGATTCTGGCATAAGTGCCAAAAATGGGCGCAGTTACAAGATCACTGTCAGAACGAGGAAGGTCAAAATTGCAGCTCTCCGACAAGATGTGTACTTACGTTTCGACCCAGATAAACTTTCATCAACTAGTGGAAATGTGACGAAAACAGCATAGACCAATCTTTGTGGATCTGTGCAGGATACTTCCTGTTTCGATTTGACCAGATGTTTTTTTTTCGTTCAAGTCAAACCGGGACTTTTATTTGTAAAGGGAAAAAAATGGTAAAGTACTCAAAATGCCATTTATTTTTCGATATAATCTATTGCAACGTCTATGCACTTATCTGAGCTTCTAAATAATGCTTGAAAAGATTCAACGATGATCGATTCAATTCAGGACTTTAATGATTAGCCCATGTTAAGTCAAATGTAATGAAGCGATCCAAAATGGCATGCCCTTCTATGTTAAATCGTTCCTTCAATTCAGTGCAGGCTTGAACTCCTTTCTGCCGTTCAACAAGAGAAAGCTGTCTTGGTACCTAACGTACACTAACCTTGCGAAGATGCAAATGTTCATGAATAATAGTTTTCACCGTACCCAGAGAAAGACTTTCCTCTTGTGCAATTTCGAGACAGGTTATGCGTCGATTTTCCAGGATAAGGCGTTCCACAATCTGGATATTTACAGCAGTACTTTGATGGGTTAAAAGCCACCACGACCAGGATCATCCCTTACGGATGTACGGTCTTCTCTAAAACGTTTACACCATTCAAATGTCTTACTGCGGCTGAGTGTCTCATCGTCGTATTGTGATTGCAGTCTTCTGTAAATTTCCGCAGGTTTCCGGCCTTCTTTCACAAGAAACTTCATAACAACACGCTGTTCCATGCAATCACTAGCAGTGTTGTCCGTCATTTTTATTTATCTGTCGCCGTGACTGTACCATCCTATTTACCTAGCAGTAATCGGGTACAAGTGACTCTAACTAATGATAGTAGTTCCGGCACGCTATAACCAATTCAGGAAGAACTAGAACAAAAAGTCTAGGGTTGACTTGAACGCCCCTCGTATTTGAGTGGCTTATTAGCATAGTGGCAGAGCACTGTTTTTCATGGCAAAGGTACGGCGTTCAACTCCCACTACCAGCAGCTCTAGTCAACACATACGTAAATGTTTACCTGACTTACTGTTAGGGAAGGAAAAGGCAGCGAGGAAGGGAACTAGCTACCCGACCTCCCAACCTGAAGCTTAGTACACTGAAGTCTTTAACACCTCATTCTTGACCAGCGGTTAAGTCTGTTTAAGGACTACCTTTATGTTTATCTATTTCTGAATATTGTCGGGTCCGATACCAAATGCATAAAGGAGACCTCGCATATGCTCCAGCTGGGTCTCCCATCATTTTCTTGGTGTCGCGGTTGTTGTTTCGAATGCTCATAATGAGTAGGTTGACTCTTTCGTGCGCAAAGAAACGGACGTTAAATGACGGGTAGCCTTTCTAACATTCCGATTTGCTGATGAAGGTGGACCGGGGTTCTCCAGGCGGTTGTGCTATCATTGGCTTCATCTGCGTGTCGCCCACTACTACGGGTATCACGTCTATCCCTCACATCATTAGCCGGTCTGCCATGAAAACAGCCCGTTTCCAGGGAGGGCTACAAGGAAGCCGAGGTTAGGGTCTTGGCCAGTATATTTTGACTGACCCTGACTAACATGTCTGACCAGTATATTTTGACTGACCCTGACTAACATGTCTGACCAGTATATTTTGACTGACCCTGACTAACATGTCTGACCAGTATATTTTGACTGACCCTGACTAACATGTCTGACCAGTATATTTTGACTGACCCTGACTAACATGTCTGACCAGTATATTTTGACTGACCCTGACTAACATGTCTGACCAGTATATTTTGACTGACCCTGACTAACATGTCTGACCAGTATATTTTGACTGACCCTGACTAACATGTCTGACCAGTATATTTTGACTGACCCTGACTAACATGTCTGACCAGTATATTTTGACTGACCCTGACTAACATGTCTGACCAGTATATTTTGACTGACCCTGACTAACATGTCTGACCAGTATATTTTGACTGACCCTGACTAACATGTCTGACCAGTATATTTTGACTGACCCTGACTAACATGTCTGACCAGTATATTGACTGACCCTGACTAACATGTCTGACCAGTATATTTTGACTGACCCTGACTAACATGTCTGACCAGTATATTTTGACTGACCCTGACTAACATGTCTGACCAGTATATTTTGACTGACCCTGACTAACATGTCTGACCAGTATATTTTGACTGACCCTGACTAACATGTCTGACCAGTATATTTTGACTGACCCTGACTAACATGTCTGACCAGTATATTTTGACTGACCCTGACTAACATGTCTGACCAGTATATTTTGACTGACCCTGACTAACATGTCTGACCAGTATATTTTGACTGACCCTGACTAACATGTCTGACCAGTATATTTTGACTGACCCTGACTAACATGTCTGACCAGTATATTTTGACTGACCCTGACTAACATGTCTGACCAGTATATTTTGACTGACCCTGACTAACATGTCTGACCAGTATATTTTGACTGACCCTGACTAACATGTCTGACCAGTATATTTTGACTGACCCTGACTAACATGTCTGACCAGTATATTTTGACTGACCCTGACTAACATGTCTGACCAGTATATTTTGCCTGACTCTGACTAACATGTCTGACCAGTATATTTTGCCTGACTCTGCTAACATGTCTGATCAGTATATTTTGCCTGACTCTGACTAACATGTCTGACCAGTATATTTTGCCTGACCCTGACTAACATGTCTGACCAGTATATTTTGCCTGACCAGAAGTTAATCAGCCTCTTCAGATATCATGGTAAATGGCTTTAGAATTCACACCGATATTTGTTCAACTTTCTTCGGCGTTTTTATTGTGCTGTAATATGTTTAGTCTCTGATGAAAATCGTTTAGGAGGTAACGTTGGTACAAAGCTGTTGCTGTTCTCATGGGAAACTGTATTAGAACTTTCTTTGTTAGTCACCGTTAGTGTGGAGATGTACTGAATTATGTCAGACCGAGGCACATGATAATGTTGACTCGAGCAGTTTATTACTTCGCTGCATTCGGACAATTGATGTGGAGGGCGGTTGACAGATGTGCTAGTCCATCTTAATAGACTAAAGAACTAGGGCAAAATAGGCCCGCAGCCTGTTAGGCGCCGTCTATGCTGCTCTTAACAAACCACCGAACCATGACCAGTGCTATGCCATGAGACACAGTTAGTCTCCTATTACGACATGCTCTCTGTGAGACAGTGGTTCTATTCTTGTCCTTGTCATACTCAAAGACCCCGGTGGACCACTCGGAATATCTTTGAATTAACTACAACATTTCGAGCACACAACCTTTTTTTTTTTTTTTAGCGTTCGCCTTATTTCTCTAATTTCCAGAGCCGGTGTACGTTGCACTGTGGTTTTTATTTTGCTTCTATCGTCCTATGTATCCGACTTCAGCATGCATTTTATGTAAGGGTCTGCTTCCTCTTGCATTTTCTAAGGGTTTGCTACCACGAAAGTACCGGCGGGTGCAGTGATGGAATATCGAACCCAGCACCTTAGAGTTGTGAGCCGTGTCATTTAACCACTAGCCCACGCGTCCACACACAACCTTTGAATTAACTACAACATTTTGAATTCAACACACAATCTATGAATTAACTACATTTCGAGTCCAACACACTCCCTTTCCATTAACTACAACATTTTGAGTCCAACACACTCTAGCACAGAATGCCAGCGAACAGGATCAAGTCTAATAATAACTTAGAACA